>CM068367.1:1107248281-1108448281 GCA_034769895.1 Magicicada septendecula | reverse complement strand
ACTACGCTACAAGTTAATAGAACTATTAGTTAAGAACAACTAACTAATGTCTATTAGTTAGTCATGAAATTTTTACTTTTCATGAGCGTTGCTTATTTTTAAGTATACAAATTTGAACCGTTTCATTTTCTATAATCCAAGCAATTCTTGATAAAATTAAGTTAACGGTAAAGTAAAAAAAAAATTCAGTCATAAATTTATAATAGTTTGTTAAAAAGTTTGCCTTATCAGTCGTAAATAAGGTTTTGCATTTCAAGAGAAAAAATTGTCATAGTCATCTTTCCGTCCTCAATCAGAATCTTTATAAAAACTCCAACGCTTAAATTATGAGCTAGACAGTGTATTAAGGGTTATAAATATGATTGCCCTATATCTTCTTTTCTACATTACTGCTTGAACTAACTGCTTTATTTGCTAATTCATGTCATTGTATGATGTTTCTCTTGTTACTGTGACTTTGACAGTCTAATTGACTGACGTTGGTCAAATCTAATGGTCTAACAAGATGTTGGCCAAATAAGTCAAGCCTGTTATCTACTGTTGTAACGGCCGGTTCTGAAGCCTCACCAGGGGTGAACAGCTCCAGTCGTGCGGACAGAAAAGGCATGAGCATTGGGTCGTTGTTGATAAACACACCAAGTGCTTAACTAACATCTAAATTTTATTTTACCAAATACGACTAACATCCTTAAAATAGGCTTCTAATTCCCCTCAAACCTTTTAAAGTCTACGTTATTCAAATGAACCATTAATTAAGCAAATATGTGTACAAACTTTAAATTAATCTATAGTAATTTAAATTATACTTTTAAATTGTTAAAAAAATCAAAGTATAAACTGACATAACAAAATAAACAGATAAACTACAAAATTTTTTGAGTCCGCTCTCTCTGAGAACATTACTGAGTATAACTTTTAATAATTATTGACCTGAACGCTTACTGAACAACGTTTGCAATTATCAAAATAAGAAAATTGAAACACATACAACCACGCTTTTGCTGAGGTTTTATCCTGTGCGCTACTAACAAACGTATTTTAAAAAGTCTCCGATTCGCGAAAATTGAGAGAATGAAATAGTGAGAGAGTGAGTGATGCCGCAGCGTCGGTTTTTATACGTTTCGTGAGTTTGGATTTTAAAATAACCAAGTTTCAGCCAATCAGAACTGATGGTTGTCCGCGCATGGTAATCGTCCAGGTCACATAGAAGTCAAAAAGTGATGCTGATTATTGTAGACCTTTCACAAAAACTGACAAGAAGACAGTTTTCATGTCCTGCGGCTCTCTCTCTCTCTCCCTCTCTCTCTCTCTCTCTCTCTCTCTCTCTCTTCTCTCTTCCTCTGTCTCTTTTTTCTCTCTCTCTGCCTGTCCGTTATTTCTATGTCTGTCTGTCTGTCTGTCTGTCTCTCTCTCTCTCTCTCTCTCTCTCTCTCTCTCTCTCTCTCTCTCTCTCTCTCTCTCTCTCTCTCTCTCTCTCTCTCTCTCTCTCTCTGTCTCTCTCTCTCTCTCTCTCTCTCTACTTGTCATGATAATTCTTGGTTAACAGACCTCGTTTACACAACTTAGTATACACAACAAAATATAGGCCTATATATTTTGCATGATTAAACTATAATACAATAATACAATTACTATATAGGCCAATATTTGACAACTGAACAGGTGGTGAACACAACTCTACAACCAATACTTAATAACCAAATTCTTCATATTAAATCATGTTAAATTTACTAGATAAGATAGATAAATTAGGGTTACGAGATACTGGGTGTACGTGAAGACAGTTTTTATTTACAACTCAGCTTATCTCTACAGTACGGTAATCCAGTTATGTACTTGTACCTTCCGTCAATTTCTACTAACTGTTGACATCTTTCATTACAACGGAAAATAACAAAAGTACGGTACTCTACTCAAAGGATCTTAATCCTTATGTTTTGATTTATTCTGTTGAAAGTCTGAATATTCATCATTGCTATATTATAAAAGTGTACGCGTGGTTGCAAGTTATTATAAGTTTCGCAACTACTAGAGCACCTAGTAGAAATGTACGAATGCAAAATAAGGACACAATAAGCTCTAATTCTATTGATAACCTGGATCTTAGATTACAGCTTTAAGTTATCCTGGATTAGCTTCTGAGTACAAGGTAATGGGACAATTTATTTTTTGCTGTTTACTGTGGAGACTCAATATTATCTACTTTAGCTTTCAATAACATCAAAATTCACTTTGCTTAGCGTTCGTTAATTCCTATTTTAAAGTTCCTATCTCACTTGCCAAAGTCTCTAACTTACTTAATTTTCGATGTATACACAGGTTCTGTAATGCGTTTCCTATGTAACGTACGTGAGTGGTTACCGGGTGTTACACGTTTGCAGGTGTAGAACAGTTTATCCAAACTCTACTATCTTCTTGATACACAACTGACTTCTCACTTTATACATCCTATAATAACGATGGTATTTTATACATGCTAAAATTATAACGAAGGTAATTGTCTGACCTGACTCTTCTGTTAACGTTCACGAACCATCGAAAGTTAGGTTTGAAAGAATTTCATCATCACTAAACATTTCGTAGTCTACATCCGGTAAGTCTATTTCACACCAATTTTTGACGTCGTCTTCATTCAAAGTGCTAAGTGATGGTAGGAATTGGCTGATATCTAAAACTTCCGATGTGGGTTCAAGACCTTCTGTTCTGTAGACGCTGGTTGTAATTCAAGTGGCCGTAACTTATTCCAGAAAGATTTTAGAGTGTTTTCCGAAATACTCTGCCAGGAATCAGCAATCCGACTGAATTTTTGGAAACGTATTACTCTGTAATAACACAACAGGACACAACACTTATTGTGCCGTGTACACAAGTACGAAATACCCATTATCGGAACCAGTACCTTACGCAATCCGTTCTCCTGGCTATTATTAGAACCCCGGCCATAATCAACACGTTTCTGGTTTACCTCGGCTATAATTAGAGTGTGTATGTTACTCGCTTGTTAATACAGAAAAATAAAAGAAAAGCTTGAGTGGGTGACGAATTACAGAGGGAGACGGATTACTGAGGTTCCACTGTACATACTATATCGTCTTCTGTTATAACTCACGAGGAAAAAGTTCTGTAAAAACAAAATTTTGTTGTGAATCGTGCTGCCAGTGTTTTAATTTTTCCAAAGATCCTTCAATTTTTGCTATCTTCTTCTTCATTTTCTTCCACTTTTTGGGGGCTATCTCACGGCAATTTTTCTTAGGAAGAAAGTCCTAAATAAAGTCCTAATAAAGTTCACTTTATTGGTTAAGACAGCTCACTTCATGTACATGTTAAATTGTGTATACATACTGCCTACGTAGATGCATTTATAAGGATCCTTTTTCTCTCTTGGGAACAACAATATTTTAAACAAACATTTAGTTAAATGACTGTATTAAACAATAATAATTTCCAATGAAATACAATAGTATACTTTGAAAGTTCACACAATACTTTAGAAATTTCAAAAAAAGAGATTTTTAAATTAATTGTCAAAATGAATTACAGCATTATCTAATATTTAATATATATTGTAACGACTAGTTCTGTATGTACTCTTTAAGTGTACGTTTATAATTATTCTGCCACACGTTGTGTACGTCAATTTGTAATAAACCTTTTTTATTACCTCTCTTAAAAGTGTGTTTTATCGTGTGTTAACCCCACACGTTGTAGTCGTTACTTTATATTTATTTCTAACAGTCGTACTTTTTCTAACGTTTCACGCTGACGATGTCCGTCGCGAACTCACGAATTACCAGTACCAATAGCTTCACGAGTGTAATCCTTACCTGTCCTTTAATGAGTAAATTTGTTTCCCGGGCGGCGCCAAATTGTATATGAAAACAATTAAAAAGGTGAAACTGAGCGGTCGTTCTATGCAGTGTTGACTAATTCAAATTACCCTCGCAACTGGCGGGCATTTGAATCTCGCCTGTAGTTCGTCGTGCAGCCGACGTCTAACGCTGGCAGACAATTTCGCTCGTCGCTAAAGTACACAAACTTTATAATACAATTTATAATGAAATAAAGGACGGTTATTATTATTCAGTACTAGTTTATTAACGTGAAATAGTTAATAGTTATTCAGTTAAATATAAAAATATACTGTTATTAAATAATGTTGCTCAGGTTGTCAGGTTAAACAGACAATATTCTCAGGTTGGCTAAATTGATTGAAACGATTCTAAATCGACATGGCTGTCGTCAATGTTTATTTTCTACTGTTCGTTTAATCATCGAGTTCTTTTGATTACGAAAAAATATTAATAAGATGATAATAAAGTACACTACCCTACATCAATGGTACTTATATACTATTAAAGTTAAATACAATTAGTTTTTTGAGTGTTAAAAAGTGTGTGTTAATAATTCGTAATTTGTACACAGGTTATTTTATGTTTACATACAAGTTTAGTTTTTATTCTCAATTGAACCTTGAAAGAAATTTAGTTATCAGTTCGGAGTGAGAGTTATCTGTGTTGTGAGAAAAGTTGATTAGAATTTATTTCGTAAATTCGGGTATTTCAGATATACTTAACAAATCTTGTTGAATTCTGGTGAAGAGTCACTTAGTTCTTAGATAGGTTGGGTCTATACGATCATCAATCTTCCATCATTTATAATTTGGATTACATCTGGGTTCTTTTTTCAAATAATTTGGATTAAATAATTAATTTTGCATATTAAAATCCGGTCTATTATCTCTGTTGGTTTGACTAATTCTTCATTAGATGTCTTGCATCTTCATCTCGTTAAATTTTGAAGTATTTATTGTTATTTAAATTGAAAATTGAGTCGAATATGGTTTGGCTTCTGTATGTCTTGAACGTCAATCATGGACTAATGTTTTATAACGGAATTATATTAAATAACGTTCCGTTGTTATGGCAACTGTCTGTACTCTCATTGGTTGATTACATTTATGTCTATTGTTATAATATTTAAATTTTAATTCAAAATGAATAAATATTTTCTAATGGCTATTATTCTTCTGTCTTCTTATCTATGTATTAGATATTATCACAACTGTTTATATTTTCTTTCAAAGATCATTTTGACATCCCACAAAGCTGGGTTTGTTCATGTATTAAAGTTTTGACAAAAATGTTAATATTATGTTATTACATTTCTTTCTTCTTTTGTGTTTTTAATCTAACTCTGACATCTTAATATGGTTCACTAATTGTACTTAATGAGTTACTTGCCCTAAATTTTCTAATACAATAGTTAATTTCTTACAATTTGTTTATTTTGGATTTATACATTTAGGCATTTTATAGGCCTAAGTAGTAATTGGCTATATTTTCTTATTTTACACAAATTAAAGACTATTTTTCATTTACATATGTTTTGCTTGGTGTCACTTATGACTTGTTTACATTTTGAATTAATTTGGGCTGTTTTACAATAATTGAATGTTCTTATTACTTTACCAAAATCATTGCTTGTCTGTTATTCTCTTATTTCTTTTTCTGTCTTTACTCTAATGATTATCTCCTTACTCATATCTATTACCATTTCTTATACCTTGTTTATCATTTAATATTACTTATAAAACATAACACAAAAAATTAGGTTTATGGTGTGTTTACTTTTTTCAGCCATATTCGTTCTTATAAACTTAACTCTTTTAATTGAACAAATAGCTATCTTGGTGAATAACATTATAACGCCATTTATTCTATCTTGCTAATCATCCCTTTGAACATTTTATTAACATAGGACGTTTTATTTATTTTGCACTCATATTATTTAGTTTATTCTTATTTAACACTATTAGATTGGTTGTCTATCCATCCTTTAACATTTACTATATATTTTTACTATTTAAACATTGTAACAATAACATCTTAATATCATTATGGGATTTTTATCCTGAATACAACTGTATTACTAATCTACTATCAATTCTAACTATATTAACGATATTCTGGTTATTCTTAGTTTGTTGGTACCTTTCACCCTTAAACTATAGTGTTAATCACTGGTTTTGGTGTCTTTACCTATATGTAGTGTTTTATATTTATTTTGGGTTACACTGGCACTTTGCACCTTGTTTACTGTACTTTAGTGTTAATAGTGGTTATTCCCTAATATTGATTTCTTTTACTCACTTCTAACACTTACACTGTTAATCACTTTCACTTCCTACCTATCTCTCACTTCTGGGTTTTTCATTGTTTTATACACAATTGATAGTTAGTCTGTTAACAATTTTATGTTTTGATTTACTTATCATCATAGAGTTATTAATAACATATAATATCTATTACTCTGGTTAGTGTACTTTACCTGAGTTTATTTTATTTTATTTTAATACTTGTTATTTACATTTATTATTTGTTTGTGTCTTTTTCATCATTATTTGAGTTTATACCTTCTCGTTTATTTTCTTTATTGGGTCAATCACTTGGGTTGGGTCATAGTCATTTGTCTCGTCATAGTCATTTTATTTTCATTAGTTTAATATAGTTAATTCATTTTAGTTTTTTCTCTGGTATTGGGGCGGCTTTTTGTGTTGTAACAATATATATATACTAATGAGTAGAATATGCATATAAAATATTACTGGGATTCTAAGCATATGATACCATTTTTAATTAAAAATTTGTATAAATAAAGACTGCAGGTTTGAACATTGTATGTTATTCGATAATTGTTACGTGTTAAAATTCTTAGTTTTAAACAATTTCAGACAGTAAAGAAAACTGTTAGTGTTGTGAAATGGTGCGAAAAGATGCGTAAACGTGTGGTGAGTGCGCGTGTGAGAGAATATTTAATTATTTTACGGGGTAATAATAAGATACATATTGGATTGAATAACTTATGTTATACATAGAATTATGAGATGAGACTTGTACCAGAACACGGATAATGAAAAGACCTATCAATTGTCAGTAATTGTTAGTAATTTAAAGAACCGAATACATAAGTTTTTAACAAAGAAAGTTTTATGACCCATTAAATAAGTCGTAAAATTATACTGGTTTTTTTGGATAGGCCGCAAATTGCTTTCAAACAGTCTTAAACAAGTATAGTGTTATCTCGGCCCCGGAAGCAAGGAAGGGTTACCAATTAACCAATCAGCATATGAGAATTAGGGCAAATTTTCATTTTGAATTCCGATTTCTTGCTGAACAGTCTGTCTCTCAGTAAACTCAGTAGCGTCTAGACGTGTGTACTAGTCTAGACGTGCAATGGTATATTTGCATATATATACATTAATATAATATACATTAATAATATACATTAATGGTATAATTTACAGTTACGTATAGCTATAGTTCAATTTTGTCTCCAGATGACAACGTATCCCGTTCTTATATTACAATTATAGTAAAAATTTCTTTTCACGTATTTGTTATACTACATATTATTATAATCTCATATTGGTCTATTTGCTTGAGCTGTATTTGTTACTCTGTCAGTATTGCTTAAATATTAGACATTTTTAATAAGACGATTTAGTTCTTGTTGACGTGCCAATTAATTTTTTCACTTATGATGCAAAGCTATAAAATATATAATTGCGCCTCCCTTTCCATTGGCGCGTTTCGTTTAGCGAGGGAATTTTTAAGTCTGTTTCGTCCGCCGTGTTCGCATTGAACGCGTGCACAATGAATGGCATCAAATATCTCACTGATAGTAATGTAATATTTTATATATAATTTCTTTCTTTTTTACAGACATTTCCAAACAACCAGTTTTTATTGTACGTTCTCAAGCGTTAAAAATTGTGGTTTTTTCTTGAATTTCATCTTAGATTTTTTATCTAGTCAAACTGTCTCTATTTTGGAAGAATAAATTAAAAAATGTACTTCAATTTCTACCATTAAATTTATTTTCGGCGACAATTGGCACACCGTAAAGCGGTTCATTTATCATATTACTGATATGAGGCACATAACTCTCTGAAAGAGAACCTTACAAAAGAAGAAGGAAATTTCAAATTCTATAGCAGTGATAAATTTACCGAGGTGCTACAGACGTGATACAAACTAATATGAGATCACAGCGGCGGTTTTGTTTGTGTGTGTGTAACCGCGAGCGCGCGTGCACGTATGTGTTTGTTGTAAAGTGAGAAACAACTGAGACCGACAGAGGAAACACATTAATATTTTGTAGTTTTGAATAACAAATACCTAATTCAGGCAGCCTCTGACTTTTCAAATGCTCTGTTAATTTATGACTGGTGGTAAAAGCTGCAAACGATTTATCGTTCGTCGGAATGCGTAGTGTGCCATCCATATAGTAATCGCGTCAAATATTTTGAAATTTTCCGGTGATCTAAAACAGCGTATAGGACATCGGTCACTTAGGATAGCCACTTTGAGTCTTGGACGTATTTACGTTATACGATAAATATATAAATATTTAGAAATCTGCAAACAGTGTAGTAAACACCAAATGTAATGTTCTGCGTGAAGTTTTATTTGGTCATGTTAATATTTCAAGATATCCCAATTACATACATTCATCATTGTACAAAAGAACATTAAAACATAAAATCCTTGTTTACTTAATGGGTAACGTTTGAAAATACATAACTTTAACTGGAGAATATCGCCGTACATATAGATTACACCAAGAATGAACTCGCAGAAGTTGGGCAGCAGGAGATCGCCTACACGAGAACTAGGAGACCGTTTTAGACGTCCCGCAACAACAAGATGAGTAAATTCACACCAGTACCAAGAAAAATAAAAACTCCTAAATAACGGCCAGTGAAAACTCATGCTAGGCTCTCTTGGAAGGATGAAATGTTGAAAATTATACTAATAAAACCTCTCTAATTCGGATTATATGGGGCGAAGCCTAGTCCGAATTAGAGAAAAATCCGAATTATACAATATTTTATAGAAATTCATACTACAGTATAGGTAAATTGCCGTAAAAATAAATATTAAAACTACGTAAATATTCATGGAAATTTAAATTTATTGTACTTACAAAATGGATAACTAAATTCACATAAACAACAATCTTTCAGCATCAATGTTTTCAAGTTAAGTTCGCACGCAAAAAGTTTATAAGTAATGCACACCTGCAATTATTAATGTACGTAAATATTAATGGAAATTTAATTTTATTGTATTTTACAAAACAGAAGAATAAATAATTTCGCGATACCAACAAAAAAAAACTTCACTGACAGTGTTTTCACTTTAGCACACAAAGAATTATGTAATATTAATGGCTGGTCCCTGAAGTTGACGGTTTTGATTCTTCCCGAACTGAAGCTACAGGCTTAAAAAAGGTTGAAATTGTAGACTGTTTTGCCCTGTTGTATTGTTTTTAATAATTTATTGACGCATTTCTTTGATGATTAAATAGTATTTTTCAAATTCTGGGTCAGTGTCAATAAAGTTAATAACTGCATCGAGATTTTCCCGCACCTTGGAAAGTGTAGGCTTAGGAACATTATCGTCGTCCTCTTCATCGTCACTATCATCTCCAACTTCTTCTTTCTGACCTTGCATTTGATAGACGATCTCTTCCTCTGTTAAATTCTGGTAGCCTACGTCATCTTCATCGGCACCCAACCATTCTCTTATGTCTTCAATGTTGGTAGCTCCAATAGCACCTGCATAATCTTCATCTTCCAAACCTTGCAGGTTGATCTCTGGCTCTTTATCGTACAAAATCTTATTCCATGCATTGCATAATGTAGATATTTTGATCTCATTCCAGCTGTTTGCCCAATTATAAATAGCACTTTTAATACTGTATTCCTTTATTTGCTTAAGAGTTTGTTCACCCCTATTGTCCATTTCTTCATCGTCCATAAAAAATACCATGCATTCGTCGAGTTGTTTACGTCTGTAAAGGAGTTTGCAACTGAGGATTACTCCCTGATCCATTGGTTGGATAAGCGAAATCGTATTGGGAGGCAAGTACATAGTTTTGATTTTTCCATCGCTGCTAGTCAATAAATTACCGGAGGGATGAGCAGGAGCATTGTCTAATATCAACAAAGTTTAACATCCTCTTCTTTTATTTTTAAAACATCTAGCTGGAATTTTCTAACCTCTGGCACAAAATTATGAAAAAACCAATAGCTGGAAAATTTCTGAGTAAACCATGCAGTCTTGTTTGCTTTGTAAATAACTGGTAGGCTTTCCATAATGTTTTTAATTGCTCTAGGCTTAGCTGATTTTCTAACAACGACGGATGTTAGACGGTGAGACCCATCTGCGTTTGCACATAAGAGAGCAGATAGTCTTTGTTTATTTACCTTTCGGCCTGGTGTGGAATTGTCCATTCTATAGGTCTGAGTATTCTGAGGAATGGATTTCCAAAACAAGCCTGTTTCGTCACCATTATAAATTTGGGAAAGAAGAAGTTTTTCATCAGTAATTACTGCTTTAAGTTTCTGGCGAAACGGTTCGACATTAGAAACATCGGAACTTAAACTTTCCCCAAATATTTTCCGGTTTACAATGGAATGCCGCTGCCGAAATTTAAAAAGCCATCCTGTACTAGCTTTAAAATCAGTTTCTCCCAATTTTTGAGCGAATCTTTCTGCCGCTGCCTGTAATTCTACACCTCTAACTGGAACACCAACTGAACGTTGCTGGTTGTACCAAGTGTATACAGCATCGTCAATATTACTGAACTTTGCTGCAGTTGTTCGTTTTCTTTTAACAATACTCACATTTGGCGTATCTTGCTTTAAAACAAAATTGGAAATTTTTTTTCTGTCTTTTTTTATATCATAAAACGTAGACTTACTAATTCCAAACTCGTTTAAAATATTCTGCACAGAATAACCATCGTCTATTTTACTCAACACTTTCTTTTGTCTTCTAAAGTTAAAGTCTTGTATTTACCTCTAGCTCTCATATTGTCATAAGTACTGTAAATTAATACTAAACAGTGTTTGAAGAAAATGTGGTTTGAAAAGCTGTACGCAACTAAGAAATAACTTCAGTACAATAGAACGCACACGAATACAATAACAATGACGCACACTCTACCAAAGCAGCAGTTGAAACTGGACTAAACCCAGTCGGGGTGGGGGTGCGTATCGCACATTTTGCCAACATAACACTTTAAGAATTCCCTAAAGGCAAATGTTTTCACAAAGAATTCACGAAATTAATTTTTTTTGTGAATTATAATTGTTTTTTAGGGAGTCCGAATTATCGTAAATTCCGAATTAGAGAAGTCCGAATTAGAGAGGTTTCACATTTGCAATATACACTGAAAAGTTGAAAAGCTATGTTGAAATATATACATGTGTGTGTGTGTGAGAGCCTGCGTGCCTGCTCCAAAAATTGGTAAAATATTAATTATGTATTTTATCTTAGTAGTATTCGATTAAACCTTAAGTTTATTTCCTTTCATTATATCCTGATATGATCACTTGGTATATCATTATCACAACTTTAACAATTGTTTTCATTAATAAATTAATTACCTTAATTATCCGCCGTGTGATTTCCTATGCTTCGTCTATGACGCGTTTCGGAGCATATACTCCATCATCAGATATTAAAAGTTAAAACAGTCACTCATACGAGATCGTTAAAAAGTTAAAATGTCAAGATATGCATATGAACCGTACGCGGATTTGGGTGCGCACCCGTTCAAGTTCATTCTGCTACTGAGCGGTTGCTACCTTATCGTAGCCCCAGCAAGCAAGTATCGTACTCAAGGCAGTATCGTACAATCGGTTGGATACAAAGTTCAGGTGGTCATTTAGCACGATATCGCGACTCATTGGGTTTGCATATGCACTGTAAATTTCAAATTCCTCCAAGGCATTCATGAAACGGCCCTTATTACACACATGTAACGGTATTAAATTGGAATTAAAATCTGTGTAATTATGATTGTGTGAAGTCAGGTGTCGGGCGTAATTTGATTTGATGTTGTCAATATTTCATGAATATGTTGTCAATAAACATGAATATTAAATTGTTTTCACAAAAACACAAGTATACCATCATTTTTCACATTCATAATTGTCTAACACAAAATGACGGAATAAGTGTCATTCAGTTAACATTACAGCATACGAATAAACAGTTAACACTTTATCCTACTACTCTGTCAAATAACATGCTCCGAATCACAATTTGCAACAATTAGTAACACGTGTTATCGCTTCGATACTCAATACTTTACCTTGCGTAAAGTGAGGCGGGGCATTGTTTCTGTATTTGCAGCTGACACGAACAGCGCAGTTAAGTTCCACTATTCTATTGTGATAGAAAGATAATCGGGTTATTCTAGGAAGGCGTAGAAGAATCGAGAATGTACGGAGCGTTGCTGCTCACCGTCGATAAGTCTGAGTGTTGCGTATACATTCAGCGTCACAGCGTAACACTACACAGGCAAGCGCGCGCTGCGTATATCTGCGAATCAGTGTGTGTGAATGAGCTAGTTTGTTCATGCGCTTTTTATTTTTAAATGAGTCAATTTCATTGTTGATAAAATCATTGGAATGAAATACACTCTAAGATGCCTTATATATGAGAACTGTAAGAAAGTGTGTACGTATTTGCATTGAGAATGTGAACATAAGAAAAATCTACAAAAAGCAATATAGCTTCTACTAGTTTTTCTGAGTTTTGTTTAGCATATTCAAAATCAGATAAAAAACAGACTGTAAAGGACATTTCTCCGTCCAAACAGAATTTCCTTGGAGATTTAAGCCCAATTGAAGTTATTGACTTAGCTGAGATGTAGGCTACGTGTGTTTGCGTGGAAATGTATTTTTCAAGTTGATAACATTCTCTGTTTGTCAGAAGAAAAGCTTATATTTAAGTTTCATATTTGATTTTCTGTTCAGGTTTTATTCTATAGTAACGCTCTGCGCGTATACTTATATTGTGAAATATAAATGTGTCCTTATTGTTTCGAGTTTCTCTTTAATTTCTAATTACACCAGTAGCCAACACAATTCAGAAAATGTTAAGTGCAATAAAAGAATCATCTGTTACACAGAGTTTTAATTTAAAACGTACATATAACAACATTTATTAAATTTTTGGTTTTGTTTTTAAATCCGTGAGTCTAATCGTTGAGGATATGTTTAAAACCTAATCACTAAAGTTAGCTCGTCAGATATGTGCAAGTACTAGGCTACCGAGAATCATATTCTCAATTGCTTAATTGACCAAATACGTAGTGAACAACTGATTTAATGCCTTTAAGACACGTCATTGCTTCGATAAGTCACTAGTTTCTATTGGCACGTTTTGCAAAGATATAAATTTGAAGGAATTACATCTGTTTAAATTCTAGCCAAGTAGCTTAAACATTTCAAACGTTATATATTATATTTTTCAAGCATAAAAGTGTTATGTTAATGTATTATGTTGACATAAACTTTAAAAATATGTTAGATCCATCTCATTTCCACTCAATCTGAACAGAATGAATTGCATACATTTATATGCTTGTTAACAATGATTTGTACCCTTTTCACGTACTTTTGATCCCATTCAAGTAAAAACTAAATAAACGTTCACGTCGCGATTGTACGTCATTAGATAAGTTAACCACATTACACTACGTTGAACGTGATTGCAGGCACTCTATGTCATGTCAGAAACACGTGTTCTCAGTTAATTAGACAATGGTTGCTGTGTCGTACACAGGAAATAACTTGACCGTCTGTTTCACCGTTTCATCCGTGTGTAATTGTAGTACAGCATTACATGAAACTTTGAATTAAGCGAGAAACTAAGACATACTACGCACTTTCATTTTTACATTCACTTATGTAAAAATCGGTATGGGGAACCATACATGACTCCATGTTGTAATATTTATGTTTAAAATAATTTACTTGAATTCGGTTCGGTAATTTCTGAAAAAATATCGCCCACCCTCAAACTAATTTCACTTTTTATAGATATTTTTGTTATTATGTGGTAGTCGTTTAATATAATGTTATTTTCAGTCACTTTATCCATAAAAATTAGGTAGGCTTACTTTATTCTTATAAAGAAACCGAACTACGCAGATAATCATCCCTCCTACGAAGCTCTCCGAAGTCACTCATGGACCCTGAGCATCTTGCAGAGGGTTCATTCCCTAAAGACGAAAAGTCTGTCTATGAACCGTTCCTCTGTAAACACGTCCAGTTACAATGCCCAGCGATCCACAGGAAGCAAATCGCTATCCACGCTGGACACTTTTTCGGCTTGCACGCACATTGTTGGTGTGGGTTTCGGTACTTTCCATTTAAAAAGCGTGCAAATGTAAGAAAATAAACATGAGTGAGGCCGGAAATAACGCGAAGTGTGTGTGTGTGTGTGTGTGTGTGTGTGTGTGTGTGTGTGTGTGTGTGTGTCTTGCCTGCCTTTTTATTGCGGTAATCATAATAATAATAAAATGGAAACGTAAATATTATATAATTGAGATATGCTTGCCTGCCACGAACGATATATTTTCTCTTACACATGAATTAAATTAAAATGAAAAAATATATAATTTTGTTAAAGTGAAATGAAATGTTTCCATAGAAACTACTTCTTTGTTGTCAATATCGTATTACACATATAAAACTTATAAAATTTATTTCCTCCATCATCAACTAATATTTTAATTTATAAAAAAATTACCCCCTCCCCCTTCAACTACACTTTTCATTTATAGACATTTCATCTACCTTTCTACAGTGGATTATTACAACCTTCTTTTCAGGATATTGTATTTATCAAAATTAAGCACTTTACTCCTGTTAAAACGTAAAACGTTGCAGGTAAACTACCCCTTTCACTTAACCGATCTTCACCAAGATCAACAGATCTTGAGTCCTCTACAATTTAGGACTGTATGCAAAAAGTTATTTGATTCTGTTTGCATTTGCGGCTGTTATATAGTTTGCCATAGAAAAAATTCTACAGGCAGATCGACACACACAGACACTTTTCGAAAAATGACTTTTTCATGTTTTGATGTTAGTACAATCAGAATCTGCCATTATCTCGAAGACGATTTTTTTCGCCATGACCATACTTCCATTTCCTTATGGAACATCGAAGTAAAAACGAATTATAAATTTTGGGTATTCACTTACAACTATTTTTAAACTTGTTTATTTTTATGTATGTCTTCACTGATTTAAATTCCTGCGCTTATTTAAATAAGTATTATTCCATTAAGTGTATAATATGGAATAATGGAATAATATTTGATCAATGCAGTACGTTAATATTTTTATGACTCCGTTTTAAATTTGAAGTTTAACACAAATTGTAAAAAATAACTGTTGTAAGAAATTCTAAAGCTGTACACACTGGCGTTGCACGGCCCTCTCCCGCTGTGCAGGGGCGAACGCAATAGAGTACTGTCGAATCACGAACTGAAAACGCACATAATTTAGATAAGACTTCGGAGCACTTTTGAACACAGCTGTACTCTTCCGCCATTTTGATGACGTCTATAAGTAAATAACGTTAATTTGTGTTCTCCGTCTATACTAGTGGTGAGCGGTCGTAGTTTAACTTTTGTACTTTTGTACATAATAAAGTAGTTTAAAGTACATAATGCATAATAAAGTAGCTCAGAATATTTTATTTAAAGTTTATTCTGTTCTCCCATTTGCCGTTTTAATGTTACAATTATGCTTTACAATATTACAATATAAAGTAATAAAGTGGCTTTTCTCATACGCTACTTTTGATTATTGTCACGTTCACCATTTTCTAAAAGGTATTTATTATTTTAAAAAATCGGTATAGAGAACCATACATGACTTCCATTTCCTAAAATTTATATTTAAAATCATTTCAACATTAATTAAATAAGTGGATGCTTGAGTTCTGAAGAAATGACGTATCAGCTAAAATGGTACCCCCTTGTCAGGTGGGTTAAGACTATCCTCAACCTTGGTGAGGAAGGACTGTACTTTTGGATAAAATGTTTGTAGGTCGAACGAAGAGTTGGCAATTTTATCTGATTCCTGTAATGAAATTGGAGTCTCGCTGCGAGTTATCGGCCGAGGGTGAATGATGTCTGTAGTGATATCAAAGTCTTTCCTGTCAATACTATACTAGTCATTTTTCTTTTTAAAAATCGAGTCTTCTTTCTTTCCATTCGTCTTCTGATTTCCTGTACGACGATTCTGTTCGACGTATAATTATAAATTTCTCAGATAAACATTTCTTCCTTAATACATTTGTGTCTTCTGTTTAACACCCACCATTCTGACCCATGTAATAACGCTATATTCCACACAGGCTAGTAAATAACTAGCCATCAGTGAGGTCAAAATATTTTCCAGGAGGGGGAAACATATTCCAGAGGAGAAAAATATTTATATATTTTTCATACATACACACATGCACATATTAGTTTGTAATTCTTATATCATAATAGAAATAAGTACACAGATTGTTTTAATTTATTAAAACATTTATTGCTTCAAAATATGCATAAAATTAATTGCTTGTAAAAGTTAATGTTTGATCTTCATTAAGTAGTGCTCAAGTTTCCAAAGTTTTAATATTATGTTGTCCGTAATCAAAACATCAGTGCAGGTTTTATTGTGTATGAGGGTACACCGTGGACAAAAATTTGCAACATTCCCTATGGAGCGTTGCTCAGAGTAAAGCTGCAAATCTACAGTGTACGTTTCACAGAACAAACACGCGGAAAAGAAGGAGCGCTCCGAAGTCTCTCATGGACCCTGAGCATCTTGCAGAGGGTTCATTCCCTAAAGACGAAAAGTCTGTCTATGAACCGTTCCTCTGTAAAACGTGCAGTTACACTGGCCAGTAATACACAGGAAGCAAATCGCTGTCCACGCTGGACACCTTTCGGCTTGCACGCGTTTTGTAGGGGTGGGTTTCGGCACTTTCCATTTAAAAAGCCTGCAAACGTAAGAAAATAAACATGAGTGAGGCCAGAAATAACGTGAATTGTGTGTGTTTGTGTGTGTGTGTGTGTGTGTGTGTGTGTGTGTTCTGACTGCCTTTTTATTGCGGTGATTACAATAATAAAACTTTGGAAACGTAAACATTACATAATTGAGATATGCCTGCCTGCCAGGAACGATATATTTTCACTCATACATGATTAAAATTAAAATTAAAAAATTACAATTTTATTGCCTGGCAACAAAATTATTTTATTTTTAACTATTACCATTGTTTGAAAAAGTTTAAATAAATGAATTTTCAATTACTTTACTCTTATTAAAACGTAAAACACTGCAGGTAAACTACCCCTTCCCGCTAACCGATCTTCACCAACTCTACAACTCAGCCAGGTATGCAAAAAATTATTTGATTCTGTTTGAATTTGCGGCAATTATCGTTTGCCATAGAATATATTCTACATAGAGACACACAGACACACACACAAACACTTTCCAAAAAATGATTATTCTTCATGTTTTGAGGGTAGTACAATTAGAATCAGCCCTTATCTCGAACACGATATTTTAGGCCATTACCATACTTCCATTTCCTTATGGAACATGGAAGTAAAATGTTTTACATAATTTATAGTTAGTTACAACTGCTTACGAGAATGATATTATTGTGTGTTTTGTTTTGGTAATATCTGTGTTTGTTGATTTAACTTTCATTTTGTTTTTACCAAAAATCTGTAATTAATAGAAATTTGTCGCAAAAATGTACAAAATGGTGAAACTTCCTCTTAAGAAGCCAATACAGTACATGAAAAAAAAAGTTGGTCTTGAATAAAGTGGTTAAAAATAATACTAGTCAAAAACTAAATTGTCAAAAATACGCCTTACAGTTGGTAATTTCTACTACAGCTAGCCTCGCTATAGACTGTATCTTTACACACCGGGACAGTTTTATTTCCGTATCTAGATTCCTGGAACGCAGAAACCCGTCTCTTTGTGTCTTTTATTGCCTACAGAGTTTCAATATTTCTAAGTCTTACCTTACTAATACTTTTTTGTATAAATGTGAATCACTACACTCACGCACTACATTACTGCCAAATCACGAACTGTAATCATACAAGGTTTCATAGAAATTAGATCAGTTTTCGTGTAAGCTATAAGTAAGGTATAGGTCTTTAAATTGTTTTAATTAAACTGTATATTCCTAGCATCAAGAGGGTAGTTAAGTAGTAAGTTAGCATCCATAAAATATTTACAGCGTTCTGATATTTCATATAATCATTCCGAGAACTGAATTGGAGCTACAAAAACAAATAACCCAATTCTCAGTAACTATTCGTCATTCAAGTATCAGCTACCGAATGACTACTTACAATTAAATGTTGAAGACGATTGCCAAATAATATATTTGTAAAACCCACCCCCTTATAAAAACTGTTAAATTGTAAATAAAATATATTATTATCAATAGGCTTAGTGTCAAGTCTTCTTCCATAAAAGTAAAACAAACCTATTTAAATGACTAATATTACTAGACGTTTAAGATAAATTGTTAGATGTACACAAGAAAAGTTTAAATGTAATAATTGCAAAAGACTACTATACAACACCATATACCATAAATGTTTATATAGCTGTAGGCGCCAGTATATTGATTATTGTACAATACAGTTAGGCATGATGTGCAGGGTAAACTAAATTATTTACTATATATTGTGCTATAAAGCCGTAACAAGGTGCTTACCCAATAAGCAGTCAAAGTTAAATAGTAAATACTGATAAAACCACACGGAACTAATTTTCGAAAACAAAACACAGGTTTCTCAGCACAGTTGCTTAATTTTTGTTAACTGTGCAATAGTATAAGTTGCAAATTATGTTATTTAGAAATGCAAATAGACATTTAAAAAAAATCTGAATTATTACTTGCGTTATTGAAAATGAATGTGAACAACTTCGTTTATAGTTATCCGTCGTTTTAATGTTGAACACATTTCAGTATTGTGGTCGTGAAACATCGCTCCGACCCAATGCGCCATATGCTGTCTGGCCACAAACTCCGTTAACACCTGTTCCAAACTAAGTAGGTAGAATGACACTACACAGCATACTAAGTTATACAAGGTACTGCTCGCTCCTTCTCATGTGTGTTTTTCACTCCCGTTTTAGAGAACCAATCTCATAACCTTTAGAGGTAATTTTACATCGTTCATAACAATGTGAGATAAATAAAATTTGAGAATATACTTAACAATGTTTAAATTTAAGAATAAGTTACACGAACAAGTTTGGAATTTGTTATCCCCGTAGTGTATAAAGTGATGAATCTCAATTTAATATAAATTTAAATGTTGATTATTGAGAGGTTTCAGAAAAGGAAACGTTTACTTAAATATTACGGGTTGTCTACTACGTAAACTTGAAAATTTACAATAATCGGGATGTGAACTCGTGCTTGAAAACGATCGACTTAAAATGCAACTAACAACTTCCCGCTCCGAAAATAATATACTCACAACCCACATTTAAAAGTTAATTTACTGTCTATAATTCTATAGTAAAGAAAATGTGCCTTATATTCCTTCTAACTTGGCATAAATAAAGTTAGTATCTAATGAAGGGCACGTGTACACACGTAGGCTATCTAATAAGCATACTTGTACCCAACCCAGCTCAAACGTACATCACAGACTCATAGATCTGTACAGTCAAAATATGCGCTATAAGGAATAATTTTCAAGCTTTTCACTAAAAACAATTTTAATTTTTGAAAATTGATTTCAATGAGGAGTCATGACTGTTGTTAAATGATTTTTTTTTCATTTTCCCCGTCTTCTCATTTTCACGATTTTTCCTTTGGAAATCAAAGTTGACATCAAAACAGTACATTTTAGTGAAGTCTGTGTAGCTTGTAAATGGTTATTTTCCTTAAAAACAAAGTTTTTGATATATTTAAAATCAGCTTTCAAGCAGACTAACAGGCTTTTAGAGATTTTGTTACTTTACACAGGTGATGTATGCATACCGTACTTAATGCGAAGTTGTTACATATTAAACAAAAATGGAATAGGTGATTGACAATTGATATCACATAAAAAGTACATAGTTTTCAGTTTAATGTCGTACTATGGTAGTGAAGCAGTTTTAGGAAAGCAAAATGGTGATCAGTAGTTGACTATAATTACTGACTGACTTACTGACTGTATTGTAACATAGTGGTGATGCTCAACAAGTAGACAACGATGATCATTAAATCTTCCGTTGCTTTTTAATTTTCTTCTGTTTTGTTATTATAGGGCTAAAACGTCTGTAAACTTATTTTGAATAATATGAATGTTTTTCCAACTAAACATACAGACTATACAGGTAAAAGTGAAAAACGTACAAAGTACACAAATTTTCAGAGGTAACTGTTAAAACAACAAACTTCAATGGAACAAAAATCGTAGGAAATTTAGTAAACTTTGCTTTACAATACTTATTTAACATAAAAATTTGAATATTTTCCTGTAAAATTATTCCTTTTATATTAAAAACAAACAACAGCTACTGATTTGGTAGTTTGTTTTTCACCTACACTCTTATATTTCCAGAATTTCTCTTCGTAATACAGAAAAGAACAACTACATTGCTAAAGGTCAAGTATATTTTATTTATTTGGCAAGAATTTAGGCAAATATAATGGAGGTTTAAACGAAAGATTGACAAAGATGTGTTTCAGGACAAAAGTTTCTTGAGACCTTTAATAACAACTTTCGTTCGTTGATAGTCATATGTTATTGATATTAATAACATCAAACGTTTCACACATACTAACAAGCGGCTTTCTCACTGCTAAAGCTGATAGTCTGTTACATCAAAATTTCAGATGATGTTACTCTGTTAAATCACCACAAGAATTTCAGTTTAGTAACTGAGTTTTCCACATCATAAAATGAACGAAGCTACTGGTGTTAACAATACCAATAAAACTTGAGTGTCACGAGAAGAAAGTGTTATTAAAATTCTCGGGTACGTAAGTCTACAAATAAAAATACTTGTATCTATGAAATTTAGTGTATGTTATAAGGATACAGGCAATAACAAATTCATTTTAAGTAAGAAGGAGCATTAATAACTGTATTCAACGACTGATTCAACAACAACAAAATTAAGTTTAGTTTAATTTTAGTACCAACAAAAGAGACAACTGTGTTGAATGATGCTACGTGTATAAAGTCGGTGAAGCAAACTCTCGTTTGATGCTTTGGGCCGTTTTATAAAAGCAACAGAATTTCTCACGAGATGACGACAGTTTTAAATCGTTCCATACTGTGTCTGCATTCCCTCGGCGAACAATAGACTTTAATGAAGCTCAACGCAACTAAGGCCTACGGCTCCTACACAATTTAGTCTTTACTATAGCAGGTGTACTATACACCTATACATACCTTATATTGAAGCTATTGATTATAATTTTTATAATGTCGCTTGTATCTGAACGAAACTTTCTTGAGTTCCTTCGGTATAATCAGGATTACAATATATTTGCAATGATAAGCGTGTATGTTGTGTGAGACAGGGTGTATATCTTTTCAAAAAAGAATGCTGGTTTTAAGGGTGAATGTGTAGCGAGCTCAGTATTAAAGTGGAGACTTCCGTATAATTAAAACTATACTGTCGTACTGAATGTTCAGTTGTGAGTTTTCCATGACGTTATTTTACCAACTATATTTTTATCTTCAAACAGGAGACTTTTTGTGAATACAGGCAAAGAAAGTATTACATGTCAGTCTTATTATTTTGCTTCCTGTCTTCTGAATATAATTGTTCCAAGAATCGTGACTTGTTTGGTTAAGTAAGACGTTAGTTTGTCTTTTACATAACACTATATTCTAAATTAAAGTAAAATTTGTCTCTTTTTGCCTTCAAACAGCGAATTTCTTTCTGCCTCTCGAATGGTGTCAGTCCAGTAGCGACAGGTGTAATTATACTGAATGGCTTTTTTAATAAAACCTGAAAATATTTTGTCGTACGTGTTGTACGTCTTAACTTGGCTACCCGTAAGTAGCAACTGGTCCCGCGATGCGGCGTGGGACACAAGTTGCGCAAGTGGTCTGGGAAACGTGGTTGTTATCACTCATTACGGAACAAATACTATTGCTTGAACTACTTAACGCACAGGAATTATTTAATTGCAAACTTTATAAAAATATATTAAATTAAAATATTGTAACATATCAAACAGCAAATATTTCAACCGGTTTCGTAAATTGATTTTAATTGCGTTTCCTTTTTCCTAGAGCCAAAGTAAAATGACCATCAATACGATCACCAGAGGTTGCTAGAATATTTTTGATTTCTTATAGGGCTTTACTTAATTGCCGCCTTATAAATAAACAATATTTGAGACACATAAGATACAAGCATGTGTAATTTTTGTTACGGGAAACTAACAAATTACCTTGCACCATTATCTTTTGATACTGATATCATTAAATCGTCAAATAATAATATTAATGAAGACAGTTGTGTTAGTGGTTATAACCACAAACAGAATTATTACTGTTGCACACCACTATAGAAACATTATTCCGATTAGCGCTTTTAAGCTTCTCAGCTCATCGTCAGATCGGAATTAAGATGAAGAAAGTAAACCAAACCCTTCACACCCCCAACGCTCCCCTCTGGCCACACACACAAGCTAAAATTCAAATGTCCCTTCCCTACCTCCGAGCCCTGTCACCACCGTCTGTACAGTTATATATTTTTCTAGCACATTCCTTGTGTTTATTTGTTGTGTGTGTGTGTGTGTGTACATTATTTTTAAAACATACAGTCTTTCTCATTCACACTTGTGGGCGCGGTCACTCACCCTTATTTAAAAAAAAATCCATATAGTCCTATGCAATTTAATTCTTAATGTTATCTATCCGTCCTCTTAATTTCTTTTATCTATCTCTTGTTACCTATCTTTTACTTTTTAATTACATTATAAAATATTTCTTCATTATCAAATTTAGTTTTAATATTCATTAAATTGTCTAACCCTTTTTCTCTTTCTTTCAATATTTCTAACTCCTCCCTAAGCTTCCTTTCAACTGTATTATTTACTACTTTTAAAATTTCATAATCTTCCAAAGGATTCACAAACTTATGGTTCTCTTCTATGAAATGTCTTGCAATAACGAATTCGTTGTTCTATTACCTTCTCCACGTTTGTCAGACAACCTGCATACGAATTTCCGTCCTGTCTCACCTAGGTACACTTTGTTGCAGTCCTTACATTTTAATTTATAAATTCCGCTTCTCTGTAATACTGGGATTTTTTCTATATTTTTATTCTTTATCTTATCAAATACCGTATCACATTTTTTAATAGCTATATCTACTCCGTATTTATTAAAACATTTTATAATTTTCCTAGTATGTGACCCTATGATGTCAATGACCCTGCATAATTCTTTTGTTCTGGTTCTATTTTAGCTTTTTGTATGTTAATACTTTTCGTAACTTTATCCACTATGTTGGTGTTATAATTATTATTATATAAAGGGAATTGTAAGGAATCGGTCAAACGGGGAGGAGAGTTATTGACAGATTTAAAGAACATTTACCAAAAAATGATATCAGATCGGCCAAGTCTAATTTCGCATTACATTTAATAAACGAAAACCACAATTACACTGGATTCGCGGAAAATATGGTACCCATGCACGTTAGCAACAAAGGTCGTTTTATGGATGCGTTAGAAGAATTTGAAATTTACAAAGCATCCAAAATCCATAAAGAATGTTTGCTCAACGATCAGCTTTCGTTTAAATCAAATACGTTGTATGATACCATATTGAAGATAAACGGCGAACTTTGCAATCAGTCCAGTTGAAATGTGACAGTCGGGCAGTGCGCACTGTCTTCGATAGTTGTGTGTTCACGGTTTTTAATTATGTTATTTGTAACAGTTGTGGTTGTGTTATTTGTCTGTGTGTGTATGTGTTTTTAATTATTTCGCCGACGATTCCTATATAATAGGAAGAAATTTTACCTGAAGATGGGAATTTATTCCCGAAACATGTAGTGAAATAATAAACTACAAGATCGCAAGACGGATCAAAATAAGGTATATTTTATTAAATTGAACAAGAATAATATATTAATTAATTAATGTTTGAATGTCGGCAAACATGTAATTTGTAGCGATAAGAACAGGGTTTACACAAGCCGTCATTTGTACTGCTGTGGTTGCGTTTGCTGGCCCGTCTAGAAGCTTGGAATCGATCGAACCAGCATAGCTATTGTGTATAACTTAATTGCAGAATCGCGTGTACACGTTATGACATTGAAACTATATATTATTTAAGTTTTTTAACAAATCGGCATGTATTTTTAACAGCTTTATTAGCAACAAACGTTTACAACAGTTATGTAGTTGATAGCCTTTACTGAACCTTAGTTTACTAAGTAAGTTAAGCAAAGTTATAAAACATTAAGTAAAGTTATATACTTGACGTTATAACGTTAAGTTTTAAAACTAGTTAACTGACTAGTCAGCTAGCAGACTCTTATTTTATCCAACAGTGTATGCAGGGTATTTCAAAAGGAACCTATTTTGTGTTTGGTATATATAACTAAGTTAGAAAAACTAAATTCTAGAGTCTTCTTAGAGATATCCGAGATAAGATAGGAGAGTTTTACGGATAGTGGAGACAGATCATAAATTCAAGATGGATACAATCTCGTAATATGAAGAACTCATCACATGCTCGTCGTTAAAGAGAATGAACCATTGGAATACCAGTAGTTACCAGTGTTATGAAACGTGAAATATCGTGTTTTATGTTATATTGACATAAAAAACGTACTCAAAGTAAAGTGAAAAACTACAGGAATATTTCTGTAAAAACAAATTATTTTTAGAGGACGACTAGTTTTAAAAAAAGAGGCCGGTGTCTCATCGATGAGAAAGCAAAATAAGGCGCGTTGTGTGTTGTAACTGACAGAGCGGTTGCGAAAGTATAGTTCCTCATCGCTTATTAGAAATACCAAGAAACAAAATTTATATGTCAGAAGATGTACCAGGTCCTAATTGTAGTAGTGTCCAGTAGAGCAAAAATAGAGGTAAGAGGTAACATAGAGGTGAGAGCAAAAATCAGAGAAGAGATAGCGAGATTCAAAGATCGTGTCAGATAAGAATAAAAAAATGGGGTACACAAAATTATAGTAAAAACTATTAATCAAGCATCAACTAACAGTAACAAGAAAGTTTGAGAAACAGTTTTGCTATCGTCCATATAGGTGGAGGACTTGGAGCATAACTGGAAGAAGCTTTAAAAATAATTAAGGAGGCTGTAGATGACGTAACTGGAGAAAAACAAAGAATTGAATACGGAGACTGGTTAGATGGGGAATGCATGGAAATTATAAAGAAGAACAATGGAGCACGGCAACTTATGATGCAGAGAAACAAACTAAGTAATCCTGAAATATTCAGGCAACTTAGAAGAGAGGCCAAAATATGCTCAAAAGAAAGAAAGTAAGATGATTATGAAAAGGTTTGAAGTGAGATTAGAAAATTCCAAACAGCGATTACCAGAATGACAAAGGAATTCAAGCCAAAGAGTGAGAAGTGGAGAAGTGGCTACAAAAGCAGAAGGAGGGATCTCAAAAGAGTGGATGTGAAGAGTTACGCTGAGACAGCAACGGATAGGAGACATTGGGCAAGACTGATATTGGAAACTAGGGGTCACATTGGGCTGTAGTGCTAAAAAAAGAAGAAGAAACACAACCGTTGCCAGAGGAAATTTGGTTTGTGGAACCAAAGATACTAGCCATATAATCTGATGGCACATTTGATTATAGACTGTATCGACAATTCACTGAAACTAATGAGAGAACATTTGTACACAATACTGGTAGAGACAATGAGTAAGACATAAAATGACATTAAGTAATTACTAGTTAACAACTGTAATTTAAAAACTTTCGTATTAGCTCATTACTACAGAAGATTGTGAACTGTGAATTTGTTGTGTGTGCTGGATTGCTGAAGTGTGAATTGTAGTATTAAGTATAGATTGGAACAAGGTGATTAACAAAGTTTGTATTTTTGTTAACTACCTCTGTTTAAACTTAATTATGGCCGTAAATTTTAAAGTATCCACACTTACTTTCGTAATAATATATAAATGAAAATATAGAATTATGTAACCCTCTAATTTGATAAAGTGTTTGAAAATGTTTGTTCTATATTTATATAGCACAGTACCTTTCATATATTTTCACCTGCATTTAGGGATATATAGGGACACATAATAATATAAAATACTTTTATTTTTTTAAATAACTCGTGATTTTCAAAATTAGAAGAAAGTAGACTCAATTCTTTTCCTCATAGAAATCGAATTTTTGAGAGGTTTACATTTGATGAGGTTTAGCTGATTGTAGTTGATTTCCCAAGGTTAACTTATAAATGGTAAAAATAATTTGTAGAAAGCTGTGTAGAGAAACATATGTGTGTCTGACAGAGTTGCGAAGGTCTATGTTATAATATCTTTCAGTAAACATTAACACAGTACACAGGGGCTATTATGTTTATGTAAACTCGTACGAGAGAATTCGATGTAATGCCTTAGGTAGTTAGAAAGTAACGCTTAACTTAGTTTAATAATTACGTTTCTTAGCAACTGCTCTTCAAGATATGAGATATAATACGAATAAGGTATTTATGAAAATAAAATTAAATAATTTTCAAGCAGTTTTTAAGTTGAAATTACAAAACTTATGTACAGGCGGCCCTACTGGCGTATTTTACAGATGTGTAGCTGATTGCTTCAGTCACTTGAAGAAACTCCGACTATCGCAACTTTATCATTTCACAACGAAGCATGAGTATAGCGTACAACTTAATAACCATGTACTTGTAAAAAATTTGATAATACAGGTAAATTACTGATTCGTGCTTAAAAACAATAGTATTCATAATGTGTTTAACTTAAATTCAAAACTAAAGAATGGTGTCTTATAAATCTCTTCTTCTCCTCTACCCAGGGTTGGTGGGCTTGCAAGTTCTTGCACTTGCGAGAAGAGCATTTTGATCACAACATATCATAGACCTTACGTTCCGCGTTGCTATTCTACACATTCTTTTGCATTTATAGTCTCGAGTTGGCCCCACCCGGAGATCAGACAGGAGTCTTAACTCCGGAGTATTTGACATTCCCACCATTTCTAATAGTTGGGATGGTTTCCCATTCCAAAGGCAATAGGATACCTAACCCTTTTACTCGTTCCTTTAAGGGGATCTTCTTATCTCGGGGCATAAATGTCTCTGCAGACAATTATTTCACATAAGAATTTCTATGTCCCAATGGAATGGAGTGGGCAATTTAATTTTAGATGAACTACTGATTTGTGACCGTTATTTTTTGCTTTAATAATTGACTGATCTACTCAAATTTGGTTTGTAGTCCTGCAATAACAAATGACTAGTTATTTGATTTTGGAAGAGTTTTTAATATGTAAAATTTATTTCTATGTTACTTTACATCTATCAGATTTAAGTATTTTTTAAATTATCGTTTTGCTAAACTGCTATAAGTTTCTGAATCCTTATAAAAAGGACTATGAGATTTCTGAATTTTGAAGCCTTATGAGAGTTTCTGTTAAATCAGCATAAAAGTCTATAACATTTGAAAATTTTTGGCGTTGCGTATTAAATATTTTAAAAATTGACTTATTTCAATGAAGGAACTGTGCTGCAATGTAGTAAAATTTACCGTAAGAGATACCGTTGTTCTGTGATAGGAACTTATGTAAAGTTAATACATTCAACATAATACTGAAATAGGCATGTTAACGTAAAAAGTTATGCTGACTACAGTATTTGTTTAGCATGTGGAGCATTTATATTTTCTTCTTAACATTTTTTTCAAAGTATTTTAAATTCTAAACCATACTGTTACCGTACTTATAATAAATCGTGTTAATTCTGTTAAACGTGTAAATCACATTAAAATATCTAGCGCTATTTTATTTTTGTTTAGTGTAAATATTTTGCTATGTAGATGTCAAGATGTGTTGGTTTATTAGAACTTTGTTCAATCATTTCTTTCTTTGGTTTAAAATTCTAAGAACCTCGATTTTTCTTCTTGCTTACATCTTGATTGTTAAGAGTTTTCTACGAGAATACGCAATGATCAGAAAAATATATTTTTAGGTTGTTTTGATGGTTCATCCTCTTCATTTACGCACTTAATATTAGTGATAAACTGTACTTTCACTTGTGAACACTTACGTTTCTTAATGTCCTCGTACGTTTAGGCTTCTAATTTTGTCAGATAGCAGAAATATTAAAGACTAGTGTGCCATTAAACAAAAAATATGCCCTCTAAAACAAATTTCTAAAAGAACACGAACGGTTTGCACACAATGTAACTAACTTTTATATCGCAAATCAGCGTTCTTTATTTTTGTGAATTTTACTCAAGTAAATGTTTCCTTAACTTGATAATATATGACAATAATTTGAAAAAGACGTTAAATTGATCACACATAAACTCACACCCATGCTTATAAATAAACGATGTGTGGTATGATGGTAAACACAGTTTTAAGCATATTTTATTAAACGTGGCGCACATATTTAACTATATATCACACCTATGACGAATGGCATCTTTTATATGGTTTAAAAGAACGACAGACGCTCTCTTTCTCCCTTTTTGTCTGCATCCACATGTTTCTGTCTGCTCTCTCTCTCTCTCTTGCTTTTTCACGCACTCAATCTGTTACTTTCTCTGTCTCTTAATCTCTGTCATCTCTTTTCAACACGAACACACGTCTGTCTATGACTAATCCGTGAGTTCAGATTACGTACACTACCATAACAATTTACAACGGAATAGTTTTTAGTAGTTTAATTATCTATAATGTCATAAATCTTTCTTTATTAAAAAACTCTTTATAGTTAATATGTAACATGCACACGAACTCTGTACATAATCTCTGACACAGAACAAATAATAACAGTCACCATAATTGCTAGACTGTTGTAAATAAACCATTCTTTCGAAATTCCAATTAACGGTTCCCGATTCATTTTTGATATTCATTAAACAAGATCTAGGGTAAATGAAAACAAATAGCAATAGATTTACCTAGGTTCGACGAATACTTAGGCGCCAGCTAAATTATTTTAGCCGATGCTTCGAGAAAATGTATTATTATTTTCTCGCTGCGTACACGGTTAGTTCAAGTAATTATTCATTATTTGTGTTGTCAGTCACAGCGTATTTACATCATTACACACTTTGTACGTATTTGATTGCAATACACTTATTACTGATTACTATATCCTTGTTACTGTTATGCCGACTTTAACTGAATTTCTTGTTAATATGTCAAGATAAAGAAACGTTACGCAGTGGATGTTATTATTATACAGATACCCATAAATAAAAGAAATAGATAATATTTTGGGGGATTTTGTTATTTTATAAAGTAGTGAAATCCGAAGAAAGTGACGGTACTTTTTTGCTTTCCGACACGAACGTCAGCTTTGTCGATATACTGTAAGTAAACTAAGAGTCAGAAAACAATTCATGTTAAAGTGAAATTTGTACTTACGTTCTCTTTAAATCTGAATACTGTATTTCTGTTCAAATAATACATTAATATTATTAACATGTTTTTTGTATCTTGTCATCGTGGAACCTGAAAATATCACAGGATTAAATTTTAATTCGTTTTAATCAAAATATTTATTACAAATAACATCAATTATAGTCAAAAATAATAACTATTGATAACTTTTAACCGATAGATATCCGAAACACGAAACCTAATATGCCGCGGAAGAAATGTAGGCCTTTACTCACGTACGCTGCGGAATAGGTCTGTTTCATGCTAATGTCCTGCAGCGATTCAAACAATGTTACGTACTTCACGTCTGTTGGGACTGAATACTATACAAGTGTATTAGTTATATATTTATGGAATACATTGATATAGTGTATGCAAGGATATACAAACACGCTTTACTCTTGACTTGTTAACTTGTAAAGTTGCTCTGATGTGCGCTCTACTACGATACTGTAAGATTTAAGAGGCTCATCAGTTATTTTACCATTCCGTTCTGGATTTAAAAATATGTTCGTCCAAGGTTATTAATTGTGGAGCCTTTACGAAAACGTGTCTGTTTAGAAGATCCGAATGAATTATCTTGACTACTTGTACTTGTTTTACACAAAACACCTTTAAACTTGAATAAACTCTTTTGACTGTCTATCACATCAGTATTTCCAAACAAGATGGTAATTTGTCAATATGGTAATTTATAGCATTTCTATTTACCATAAATGTAATTGGTGACTAACGATTTTTACGTTGTATTATGTCCATGTGAAATATTTCTGGCGAAGCGATATGCTTTATGATAGGGCATAAACTTACATATTGCAAAACCGTTTAAATGCGATAATTTATTGAAGATTTTCTCACATTGTTATAAACACTTGCTATTGATGTATAATAATTTCCTATCATTTATTAGATTTAAATAAACAAATACAGAAATTGGCGTGCAAATAAGGTTATGTTTCTGTTTCACTTGCGTATCTTCTGTCAAGATCTTGAGTCCAAGCATTGATATTTGAACAACGTATTTTTGTGTAAGAATTAAGGCTACCTATTAATTTGGGGCAAACTAAAGATCTACGAGTTTCAATTGAGTTCAATGCGTACTTAGTCCTAGGCTTATATTCAGAACGATATGTTTAAGGAACAACCAGGTATTTCAATTATTATAAAACATCACAACTGAATCTAAGGCTGTGTGTGTGTGGGGGGGGGGTCGCCCTCGTGCTTATTCCCGCAAATACACACGTACACACGTGCGCGTGGGATTTACTTTATTTGTTACACAATAACAAAATAAAATTAAATATGAAGGGTACGTTTCCCAAATGTCGATGTTTACGCTGCCCGTCTATCGCAAGGAAACAATTGTTCCAACACAACTGTCTGTACGAGAGGCCGCGAAAGTCGCTTTAAAATTCTGTTATTCAACAGTTTAATTTATTTATATGTATATAAATTTGGTAGACTCACTTATTAATTGTTTAGTGTATTAATAGACAATAAAATAATTTTTTATCGATTGTAGTGTAAAAAGTATTTCTTAAAATGTGCCCGTTAGGGAATTAGCAGAGGTTTACAAAATACGTATTAATGAGTTCTAAAACGTCAGATAAATATGACGAACAAGTAACCTGCAACAAATTGCTAGATTCTGACTTATTGCTACAGCTGAAGAACGGTCACATCTGTTCTCCGAGTACTTTTACAATTCTACGTAAGAGCCATTCCTGTCTCGGGCGAAACAATAACTATTACAACACCTCATAATACACTGTAAATAGTACCTTCACGTTTCTGTGACCGAAAAACACAAGTTTACACGCCTGTCAGTGATGATACAAGGTGCTATCTTCATTTAGGGACGTAAACAAGTTGCGAAATTGTTTTGAGGTAAGTTGCCTCATTAGTAGAATAAAAATATAATATTAACAGTTGAATTGTTTTATAAAATTTGTACTTCTGATGTATACAGATCTGACAGCAATGTACATGTCATTCAATACAGTCCAACGGGATTTAATAATAGGTTAATGTAGCCTACACAGTTTTTTTTTTAACCACTGAACTTGAATCTCAATTGTTTCTGCCGTAGTGTATTTAAAGCAGTTACAATCTATTAAATTTACAAAGTAAGCGATGTTTATACTGAAGTGCGTGCTCTGGAGAAAACAAAAAGCAATAAGGAAGTGCAAACCTAAGAGGGCTAATGGGGCAATTAGAACAGGTCCACTTATCCTTTGTTGCTGGTTTGACCAGACCGTGTGAGCAGATAGGCGTACTTTGCTCGTAATGGACTACTTTCAGTAACCAATATAACCTCAAGTTTATGTAAATGAGCTGATCACTATGACATGCTAACAATAACATAGTTGCTCTATTTATAAATCTTCGTTTTACTCACCTCCCATTCAAAGCATATAACTTGTTTTTAAATCTCTGCATGTTTACAGTATTGTCTTATCGACTTATCGTATTTGCAGCGCACATGAGGATTGTACTGTAGTTTAACGCAGAGAATATGCCGCGCTCTGAAAGTAAAAATACACTCAGACAGCTCTGTAACACAATACATCGTTTCACAGTTCGAGAGACTATTGTGCAGTACGCCTGAGACTGCTCTTGTTTACGCTGTCTGTTGCCGTCTGGCTCCTGCCACACGTTAAAAACAAAACAAAGGCCTCAATCTAAAGTAACAAACGTCAACAAATATCAGATGTAATACTGTAAAGCAAGTGCGTTGCGTTAATTGCACATAAGTAATTAAGTCAATTCTTTTATTTTATTAACATTGCGTAATTTACTTAATATTTACTCATCAACAATTTAATATCAGAAAATTTAATAAATATTAATCAAAGATATGAAAACCATTTTTATCCAGTTTGGAAAGGTACTGTGAATAATAATTGTATGTGTTTAACGAACAGTATACATTATCTACATAACATTTTATAAAGTAAACTATTCATACACATTATTTATTTGTGCATTATAGGTCAAAACGTACTGTATAACTCACTGTAGTAAGCAGAGTGATTCTACAGGACAAGAGAAATAAAAAAGGAGTACAGCTCAAACATGTCATGTCGAACGAAGTTTATACATTTTTAGAGACCCACAATTAGGCACGATAATAGTCATTTGTATGTTTATTAACTTATTGTTTATATTTCATTAATTGTATATTTCATTCATTCATTCCTCTGACGGTACAGCCACTACGAGCCTTGGCCTCTCCGACTAGTCCCCTCCAAACGCCTCGGTCCTCCAGCCTCCACCTCCAATCCCCGATACCCACCTTCCTGAGGTCATCTTCTACGTCCTGTAGATCCACCTTTTTCTAGGTCTTCCTTTTCTTCTTTGCTCATCTATTGTCCCTCTAAGAATTGCTTTAGCCATTCTGTCATCCTCCATGGGCATCACATGTCCCAGCCAGCTGATCCTCACAGACTTGATGAATCTCACTATGTTGTCGCCATCTATCAAGTCCTCTAATTCCCTGTTGTTTCGTGTGGGCCATTCTTCACGTTCCTTCATTGGTCCAAGATATTTCTTAGAATTCTTCTTTCGAAGACTCTTAACTTATGTACGTCACTATTAAGTAGTGTCCAGGTGTCAGCAGCATACGTCACAACTAGTCTTATTAAAGTCTTGTATAATAAAAGTTTGGTTCTCTTGCTGACTAAACTGGATCTGAAAATTTTCTGTTGGGCATAAAAAACTATCACCACTCATTCTGCGATTTTCAATCTGATTGCTGATTTTGTTCTCACTGTTTATAGAGGCACCCAAATATTTGAATTTCCAGACCACTTGGCGGATATTTTCAATTCTCCTCCTTCCATCTGAACTTGCTACTTACATGTATTTTGTCTTTTCTTCGTTGGCATAGAGTCCTACTTTCTGGGCCTCCCTTTCCAGTTCTTCAAAGGTTCCGTTTAAAGTGTTTAAATTTCTGGCCACCAGCACTACATCATCTGCATATGCACCAATCTGCCCCATTCGCTGAAATATATGTCCCCTACGTCTATACATTTAAATCGTATAATTAAGAAACGATTTTTCTTTATTTCGGAAACGTGGATTACACTTGTTTTGCCATTTCTCTATACCACTACCATTCTTCCATTTGCAATGAAACACGAGAGTGAAATTGGTCTACTATAGTACTCGTAAAGAGTAGTATATAACGAAGACATATCAAGAATTGCGGTCAAAAGGTCTTGATATTGTTGATTGATACTTCAGTCAAACAAAATAAAATACCTCTTTATTCTCTCAAGTAAATAAATTAAAAAAATATTATTATCCATATGAATCAAAAGAATAATCTAAATAATTAACTGGAAACGTCTGCAATCCCCACGAATACTACCGATGATTAATATATATCCATCAGTTTCCTTTCTGTATTGAACTGTAAATAAATAGTTTACAGTCTCTGCTACCACACATCGGCACGTTCTGTGGTGGGAGAGATGCAGGATGTAGTAAAGATGACTTCAAGCAGGGCATAGAGGCCTACTGCTTTTGCCGTTGTAAATTGGTAACCCCCCCCCCACACACGCACACACAGAACGGATGAGTACAACCAAACCTATTAGCTTTGGAATCGGATGGAATATGAAGAGTTGAAAATGGCCTAGGTTATTGTGGTACAAAATAACGGTTAGGCCTATAGTGTATTCAACGACAGCACAAGACTGAAGTGACCAGTTACTAATTAGCCTGATGTAGTGGTTCAGATATCAGGTTTACACTACACGATGTCGAACGACTATTTGTCTGAGACTGTGAGACTGTAAATACGGTATATAATGCGTAAATTACTTTTGTTTGATAAATATAATTTTATTACGTGAGTATGTGATAAATAACGTTTGAGATATTTCTACTATCTGTGATATGAACTACCATAAGGGTTGTAGAATCTATATTTGTTTTTTACATGTGATACCATGGTACGAAATATGTAACTGTAACACCAAAACTTAAAGAACTTAGGTACTGTACTGTGCACTGTAACTGTGAAGTAGGCACTTGAAGAATTTTCTAAGGAAGTAAATTGTTTTATACGAGTATACATATTATAGATAAATCACGGACAAACATTAAAAATTAGTATTTAATGATTTAAGAAAAACTAAGCATCGTAATTAAATGAAGAAAATATTATAGGAACATTTAAATGTCGAAGCATTTGAGGTGTAGGATTTACTAATACGTCACAAAGAAATATAAAATATCTGTAAAACACAGCAATTCCTTATGTCTTTTTTAGTACATTACAGAATTTAATCAGGTTCCATGTCAATTTCTTTCAAGCACAGGAGAGTGTTTGGACGGTGTTTAAGGAGTTGTTGGTACGTGATGTCACAATAGCGAAAACTAGGCACTTGTTGACTTTACAAAAGCACTTACCGATGTAGTTGGACACAACAATAGTTACTGCAAATTGTTACGTATTTTATATGTGTTTCATTGAAAAGTGCTTTGTAATTGGTGTGTGCACCAATTAATCTTTAAAGCTCTGTGTATCAATCAAAAGTAGAAAAATAATTTACACTATACAAATTCTGCATTTGGAATGTGATTTTTAAGCTCGCTTGCTCACACCTATAGGTATTTTCTAGTTATAATATAATTATGTCCATTAAAAGCGACGTAAATATTAGGGGGCTGATAGGAGTGAAGACAATACAATACATCACTCAAGAAAATGCTTGGAAATTGTGACTATCTAAGTATTTTTGGATGGAGATAAATAAAGTCAATTTCAAATATTTTTGGATGGAGATAAGTAAGATAAATAAGGTACATTTCAACTAATTCCACTGTCCCCACTTCTAAGTGTCTGACATTGTGCTATTATCTTTTTTGATGACATGCTAGCGAAAATTTTGATGGCAAAGTAATGATAATATGATGTATTTATAATGTTCACACACTTTTTGCTTACTAATGGTACCTACAATCTAAATATTCTATTCTAGAGTATTTATTGTTCATAACCTAAAGATACTATACATATGATTTATAATAAAGTTTTAATTACTCACGTTCTTAATTTCGATCGATTTCGGTCATAGACCATCGTCAGGTCATATACACTGTCCATTTCCGGTCACAATAGAAACTTTGGACCGCGGTCGCAATAGAAATATACTCTGTGGTTCTCGAGAAACTTTGGACACAAACATACGTTTCACGACCATTAATCGGTGTTCACGAATTCGTTTTTGTAAGTAGTAACTGTTTTACAATATTGTGACCGCAAGTGCACAATGTATATGTCCTCACCATGGCCTATGACCGAAATAGATCGAAATTAAGAATGTGAGTAATTAAAACTTTATTATAAATCATACACATGTTGTCTTTAGGTTACGAACAATGAATACACCACAATAGAAGATTTGGCGGCAAAAAAAAGTCAGGCTGAGTAAAAATAGCTAATTCAAACCTCACTGAAGTTTCACTTACGGATTAGATAATGGTATTTTCTATATTTTAAAAATTAAATGCAGTATTCTTTGAAATCAGCAACTGAAAATGTTCTAAAGAAAGTGACTGCAAAGATACTGTGTTAACGGTAGGTTTATATTTAGCAAGTCGCATTGAGAGATATAATAGAAGTAGAAAAGCGCTGTAAACATACTTTTATGAATACATAGTGCATTTAATAATAATTCAAAAAAGAATTATTTTGTGGTTCTATAAGTAATTGATCTGAACTATTTATGTGCCAAACATCTCATCACCCTCAGTAGCCTATACGAGGAAGACTGAATCTTAACCAGTTAACTGTTGTATACAACTTAATCAGGTTGTCCATTCACTTTTCAAGAAAAAGTTGTCTCTTTATGTCTTATGCAATGACGGCGGCTTCGTCCGTAGCCTAGTTTACTTTCTTAACACATATCATTAAATTCGTAGTGACCGTCAATCAATGAATTTTTCAGTGAAGGGTTAGTGAGGATCGGTCAAAAATAACACAAATTTTAATTTATTTGTGTCGACGTTTCGACAATGTTTATTGTCATCGTCAGGACAATTGTTGCTGATGCCATACAACAGTTGTGTGTTTGGCGTCAGCAACAATTGTCCTGATAATGACAATAAACATTGTCGAAACATCGACACAAATAAGTTAAATGTGTGTTATTTTTGACCGATCCTCACTAACCCTTCACTGAAAAATTTCTTAACACAATTATAACCATAAATTGCAGAGTAGAAGCAAAGAAACTTATTTTATAAATCTTACAAAATATATGTATGTGTGCTCACGCGCGGGTGTGTGTGTGTGTGTGTGTGTGTGCTATTGGTGTCTCGGATTAGGCGACTAGTATCCCGCGTCATAGTTGTCTGTTAGATCGGCTGGAGGCCTGATTTCCTTGCTCCGTTTCTACACAATCCCACGCTGGTCTGTAGAGACCATGTGATAAACAATATCGTATAATTTATTTGTTTTCATATATACTTAAAAAGAAAACGTGAGTTCCGTTATAGTATGCAGTAATGCATATAAGCAACATCAAATATAATCGTGTCTATTCCCAGAAAGAGTTGAACTGCGGAATGGAATCAACGAGAACTACAAGATCAACTTATTTGTGAATCTGTTTTTATAGTGCTAGCCTATAAGTTTTTCGTTTTTATGCTGTACACCTTAATATATTAGGTGTCTACGAGACAAAATGGGCAGGATGTGGTGATTTCGTATCAGGTGATTTCAGAATTATTTACAGTGGAAAGGAAGAACCAGGAAGAAATGGAGTAGCATTGTTCTTAAGAGGTGAATGGAAGAGTAGTGTCTTGAATACATGCCACAGTAGTGATAGATTACTGATGATAAAACTTAGGGCAGAGCCAGTTGATTTGTGTATAATTATGGTGTACTTTCCAACAACAAGTAGTAGCGATGAAGATATAGAATTAATGTATGACCAGATTGAAGAGTTGCTCAAGATAATAAAGGAAGATGATAAAGTAGTTATAATGGGCGACTTTAATGCATCTATTGGTGCTAACAGTAGTCAAAAATGTGCCGGGAAGTTTGGTTTGGGGAACATCAATGCACGAGGGGAAAGGTTACTTGAGTTTTGTGAGCAGTATGAGATGATCGTCACAAACACATGTTTTGAAGTCCCCAAAAGACGACGATACACTTGGAAAGCACCGGGGGATGTTATGAGGCATCAGATCGATTATATTGTAGTCAGACAAAGATATAAGAACCAAGTCAAATCTAGTCATTCATATCCTGGTATGGATATAGATAGTGACCATATTCCCGTTATGGCCAAGTGCAATATTAAATTTAGGAAAATCAGGAAATCTAAACAAAAGAACTGGTGCTTAGAAAAACTGACCGATGACAAAATAGTAAAAGAATTGGAGGAGGAGACAGACATGTTGATGGAAGGAAGGCCAAGTTGGGAGGAAGTAAGAGATGGAATAATTGCAACAGCACAGCGTGTTCTAGGGAAGAGAAAGTTAGAACCACGGAAACCGTGGATGACACAGAAAATGTTGGATCTAATAAGGAGGCGTAATAAGCTGAGAAATAGGGATTATCAGGAGTACAAGAGAATAAAAAATCAGATTACCTCTATGTGTCGCATTGAAAAAGAAAATTGGATGAAACAACTAAGTCTTGAAATAGAAGATGATTTCAGTAGAGGAAAATGTGATAAGGCATGTGTAAGGATAAAATCGTTACAGTTGAAGCATAAGACTCGAAGTAATGTTGTTAAGGATAAAAATGGTAAAATACTTTTTGAAAATGATAAGGTCAGCGAGCGTTGGAAGGAGTATATAGAGGAACTATATGACGGGGAAGCTGTGGTAGTCACGCAAGAGTTTCTAGAAAATTAGAATGCTGTAGATAGAGATATGGTAGGACCGCCAATTAGCAGGGTGGAATTTGATTATGCCCTTAAAGGTCTGAGTATGAAAATAGCAACAGGGCCTGACAGTCTACCAGCAGACCTTTTGAAAAATGTAGGGGAGAGAACGAAAGACCAGCTATTTCGAATAATTACTGGGTGCTATGAAGAGGGAGTATTGCCAGTTGATTTCATTAAAAGTAGAACAATCACAATACCAAAGAAAGGTAAAGTAGACGACTGTCCTAATTATAGAACGATAGCCTTAATATCTCATGCTGCTAAGATTTTGCTGAACATAGTGAAGAACAGACTGGAAGGAAAGATTGATCACACTTTGGGGAAGGATCAGTTTGGATTTAGAGCAGGTAGAGGAACCAGAGAAGCAATCTTGGCTCTGCGGCAGATCTTGGAGAGGAGAATTGAAGTGAATAGGAAAACCTATTTAGTATTTGTGGATCTCGAGATCGACAATGTTGATTGGAAGCTGTTGTTTCAAACTATGAGGAAGTCAGGACTTGACTGGAAAGTTAGAAGGGTAATCTTCAATATTTATAGGTTGCAAAGTACTGAAATCGACATAAATGGATGTAAAAAGGAAGCAATAATAAGAAGAGGGGTAAGACATGGTTGCCCACTGTCACCGTACTTGTTTAATTTGTTTATAGAAGATGTTGTAACTCAGATGAAAAGGAATTCTAGGGGAATTAAAATAAATGGGGAACAGATACACAGTATTCGCTTCGCAGATGATATTGTACTGATGGCTGACTCAGAAAAGGATATGACCCGAATGTTAGGTACGTTTAACAAAATTCTTCACGCTTGGAGATTGAGAATAAATGTTAAGAAAACTAAAATAATGGTTGTAAGTAAAAAAAGAGAAGACATTAAATCAACCATTATGTTGAACAACACAATATTGGAGCACGTTCCTGAATTTTGTTACCTGGGTAGCATAGTTAGAAGTAGGAATAAGTGTCTGGCAGAGATTAAGAGGAGAATAGCTCTGGCAAAACAAGCATTCCAGAGCAAAAGGAACTTATTAACAAACAACCATATTAGTATTGAAACAAGGAAAAAGTTTGTTAAGGTATTTGTATGGAGTGTTTTAACTTACGGGTGTGAATCGTGGACCTTAGGGAAGGTGGAGAGTGACAGACTTCAGGCAATGGAGATGTGGAATTGGCGGAGAATCACAAAAATTAGTTGGACAGATAGGAAGACGAATGAACAGATCTTAGAGGAAATAAATGAGAATAGAACACTGCTTAGGAGTATAGAGGTGAGGAAGATTAAGTTGATAGGGCATGTGATCAGACATAGTGCTTTTTTAACTAACATCTTTGAGGGCAAAGTAGTGGCGAAGAAGCCCAAAGGAAGACCAAGAACTGCATACTTCCGCAGCACAATGAGTGTCGTGAATAGTGGGTCCTATAAAGAAATGAAGAATATCGCAAGGGATAGAGTGACGTGACTACAGCGACAAGGCATTGCCTTTAGGAGTTAAAAAATGCTGTACACTCTAGTAGTTGTCACTGGTTATTTATAACGTTTATGAAAAATGTTTTCACTATATCGGTAGCCTATATCGTTCGCGTTAACTGTTTTTGTTTTAGTTAGTTTGTGTTAGTACAGTCACTGCGTTATTCTCTAAATAAACTGTCTTACAAGAATAAGAGTTACGTACGTAGCTATAATGAGTCTTGCTTGAAACCGTATCTGGAAAACTTTGCTGCGTGCGTAACAGCAGGTCAAAGCTTGTTACGGAGGGCGTATTACGTTTTTTGTTAATTTTTTTGGTTGGCGTTGGCTGACTTATGTAATTTCTTTGAGAGTGTTAATTAGACCTGACGTTTCATTTCCTTTCAGCACTGCTCAATCTTGCTACCGTCACCGTTTTTTGTCTGAAAACTTGTTTAGAAAAACCCACCTTGGCTTAATATAATGAGTTTCTATGTACGAAACAACTACTTATTATTAATCTAACTCCATTTGTAGTCATAAGCTCACTTCACTATTTGTGATGGAGTAAACAGTAAGACTGTAAAAACACCAATTAGCCCTAACGAATTTAAAATTTTCTGAATATAAAGGGTTTGAAAATGTTGACACTGTTATAATGCTAACTTATTATCGTAATTGTAATGTTTCATCGACATTAAATAATAATATTACTAGTAGTAATATTAATAATCCCTAAGTATCACTAAGCTGACGAAATGAGATTTATTAAATCAACTAGAATAATGTTTCGGCATTTGGTAAGGACGAGTGAAAGGGATCCTGCAGTAAAAGCCACAAGGGCACCTACACAAGTAAAGGACAAGAAAAAGATGGCTTGATGATATGTTGTGACATATGAGATAAGTAGAACTGAGCAAAGCAATGGTAATACTGATAGCGGTAGTGGTGATAGTGGTGAAGATGCTAGTAGTAGTAGTAGTAGTAGTAGTAGTAGTAGTAGTAGTAGTAGTAGTAGTAGTAGTATAGTAGTAGTAGTAGCAGCAGTAGTAGTAGTAGTAGTAGTAGTAGTAGTAGTAGTAGTAGCAGCAGCAGCAGCAGCAGCAGCAGCAGTAGTAGTAGTAGTAGTAGTAGTAGTAGTAGTAGTAAGCACTTAAAACTTAAATTGTTATCTGTACATATTAATACTTAGTTGTGTGCAAAATCATTACTTAATCGTGGTTCATATCCTGCCATAAAATTTATAAAACTTTTCTTTGACACGAGAAGTTTGTAAAAAGTACTGTAGTAGAAACATCGGTAGAAACACACACATACACACACACACACGCGCGATACGAACACATACGTATACAGTATGTATATTCGCTGACACACGAAGTATTCGGTAATTTACGTCATTTATAATATTTGAAAAAATTAATGTCGCACATTACTGCAAAGAAATTAACGTACAAAAACTGTTTGTTGAGAGAAGTTTCCAAAGTATTTTTCAACGGTTAGTCATATGATATGTATTTGCCAAATTTTTGGATTGATTTCACTGAATGTTTAAAATTTAGTGGTTTTATTTACAATTTGTATCGTTATATTTTACTAGCAGCTGTTAATGCACACACATTTACCCGCCCTCGCAAACAGTTCGAAGACGGTAAACATAAAAGATCAAGAGAAAGTTAAAAATAACTACGTACAACATGTACAAGCTGTATTTGGTATTTGAGCAAGAGAGCGAGAAGAGAGAGAGAGAGAGAGAGAGAGAGAGAGAGAGAGAGAGAGAGAGAGACAGAGACAGAGAGAGAGAGAGAGAGAGTATGGATGAGGTAGAGGGGGAAAGGGAACGAGAGACAGGGGAAAGAGATTAAGTTAAGCTTATTCTATTGAAAGTGAACAGTTAATAGAAATATGAATTGTACTACAAATGTGAATGCAAATGTGAAGCAAATTTTATAGAAAAAATGAGAATTTAAACGTTACTTTAAAACATACGTTGCAGCCGACTTTATTTACCAACATCAGGCAGACAAAGTAAACTTTTAATCCATGACATCCGAAAAGTGATAGACTAAAATCGCTTTCTCCAACTGTAATGTTTTAACACACCTTTAAAATTATTTATATCTGGGTAAACTAAATAATTCACGAAATAATTTATTTCAGCTTAAAATGCTCAGTACCTAACAGTGACGGACGCGTTGAGCGTGACAAACAACCAGACGAAGTGAGCAATCGCTTTCAATCTCAGCACACGTAAACTGGAAACAGGTAACGCCACGCCCAGTCATGTGTGAGAATCCGATTTCATTCTTTAACATTTACAAGGACTAGGGAAAGAGTATCATTGCCTTCAAGGGTTGCATTTGTAAACACATAAATGTATAAAATACTTACAAGTTAATTATTCTGTTAACAATTCTGTGGCATACACTTGTAACATAAATACTACCACGATATAGATATGTCTACTGTCTATATGTCCACGTCTACTGTCTCTTTGTAGACCACCAAATAAAAAAAAAAAATTTCTTCATTATTGCTAGTGGACTTAACAGTAATCGCTGTATTGCTCCAACAACAAAAGTATCCAAACTTCATAAACCAGGACGGGTATACGAGAGAGGAACCAAATAAATTCCCCTATGCTAATCTTCAATATACGTTATCCACATTTATGTTATGACTAAAGAATTTATTTTTATCTGGAAAGCTAAATTTTATTTTAAAAGTCTAACAGAATGTCGTTTAACTGCAGTCTAACTTTATTTCAAAGAAAAACTTTAAAAACTACGCCCTTTTTTTTACATTTGCACCACAAACATTCTTCCCTATAAGTCATGAGTGGAACTTTTGATTTCAGTACAGCATAGACCACCTTTTCTACTAATTTCGCCTGTGTATCAACAGGTGTTTCAGACTGTGGAATTATATGTTTTTTGTATAGACCATTAGCACTAGCTGAGGTTCTCAGTCGTACATACAGACGGGTTGCAAGGTGCTTATGATAGAATGCCTACAGACTAAATAAGGCAACGGGACATATTTTCGTTAATAATTACCGAGATTGGAAGGAACACACGCCTGCCTAAACTGTTGTAAATAATATTACGTTTAGTTAGAAGTTAGATTTCTAGATCATAATTTGATATTTTGTGACGAGTTCGTAGGAATAGCTTTCAATAGTGCACGTAGGCTGCACGACACATGTCAGATTCACTTGTTCTCTGTTGATCGCAAAACTGCTGCTCTACCGTATAAACAAACACAACTTGATCGAATGTTGCGATAAACTGCTTTGTGAAACTTTGATCACGGACTGTTGTGTACCCACCAGATTTATCTTTACATGTCAAACAACAACGAACATTCCTTTTTGTTTATACACACAAAAACACTGATTTTTACTAATACATTCTAAATCATTTAAAAGTTGCAATTACAATTTAAGTAATCAGCCTATTTAATTCATTTGTTGGATAAGCTACGTTGACATATCTTTTTATTTTGTGGAATTGAATCCTACAGAAAATAATGTTTAATAATAAAATTTAAAAGCAATTTAATGTACACTTTTACACGTAATTCTAAAACTTGTTAAATATAAAAATGTGTTGTTATATAATATATACTGACGTACCGACAAACATTTGAAAATTGCCAGGTTTAATATCGTATATTTTGTGAGTTCTTTACCTTCTGGCAAGCGGAAACACCTTCCTCTACTCTTTGGATGCCAGTCCACGACCTTGTTTCTTAGCCAGGAAGACTGTTTTCTTCCAGTACTACGACGACCCTCGATTATTCCTTTCATGATTAATTGTAGGAGGCAGTATTTCCCGCTCCTCTCAAGATGTAACCAAGACAAGTGATTTTTCTGCTGTTAATGGTGTTTAGCAATTTGCGCTGTGTATCCGCTCTTTGCAGGACCTCAGAATTAGAGAACTTGTCAGAAGAGACGCAGAGCATTTTCTGAATGTTAAAGTGTTCCTGAATCGTTTGCTTACGAAATCGATTTGATTCCTTATCGGTTCCGAACTATACGTATAGTCAGGCTGTGATTTCCAAGTATAGAGACGTCGTTGCGCCAGTTTACACCTGGTGTTATTTACCACCATATCTGTCTTCTGATTATCTCGAATTATATCCTGTCTTATTCATTCTCTAACTGTAACACTCAAGTCCCCCATAACCACATTGATGCTGTTTTGGATCTTATTTAGGATTTATTTGAAGGAACCTTATAGTTCATCAACTTATTATCGTATGTTACTTCTGCTGTAGATTTGCAAAACATTTAAGTCAGACGTGAAGCTGGAGCAGCATAACCCTATCCGAAACTGGCAAAAAAGTCTTCACATATTTCACGAATTTCGAGTCAATAATAATTCCAACTCCTTTTCTCGAAAGTCACTTCTTGAGTAGTACAAGGTTCCACCTATTTGAGAGCTTACGCCTGTTCCCAGCCATCTTAGTTCGTTAATTCATAAGATATTAATGTTCACTACTTTTATTAGCGAACATTAATAGAAGGAATACCTGCAAAAATGCTTCTGACATTCCACGTTGGCACTCAAAATTTGGATTTCAATACATTGAGCCGGGAGATTCTTCGCATCCCTTGCCCATTTGAGGGTTGGCCGGAACTAGAAGGGTTTTAAATAATAGAATATTTTATAATTTTAATTTTAAGATGTTTTGCTTTATAAAATAGCTATATTCAAAATACATTTTTTGTAACCGATAAATTTTATAGGAAACCGTAAAAAACCGAATATACGTAGGTAGTGAAAAATAATTTTTTTTTTTATAGACCTATAGTAACTCTGAACTAATAAACTATATTGATTTAGAAACGTGTTTATCGTCCTCAGCTCCTTTAAATTGTTTTTTTTTTTTGCTGTAAAACGCAGATTGTACTTACAAATACCGTATGTGAACGAGTCGTCAGCTGTATAAGAGAAATGTACAGTGCTCGTAAAATGACTTAAAGCGGCAGACTGAAGGAAAGCGACAGCGACGCAGAAAGTCATTTCTGGTATCAAAAACAGCAAAGTGCAGAACGACTAACAGTGATTAACACGATTAAGGTATACACGTGGCATTCAGACCGTGAGTATCGAAAGTTGTTAGTTTTGGGAGTCAACTTCGGTAACTACTCCTGTTACCATAGAGTTAGTTTCAGATTAACTTCATGATTAATACTGAATGTACGGTTGGTGTTCAGGGACTGAAACAAATGATGTAGTAGAGTAGGATACTGACCAAAAGAAGTCAATTCAATGAAGCCAGAAAAAACCGCCAAACCTAGGAATTATTTGCAGTAGAATGGATCGACATAAAACCTTTTTATATTGTCTTCAGCATAGTGAATAGATAAAAGTTAAAACAAACGATTTAGGTGGTCTCACCCCTAAAAGGGATCCCAATTAAATGCCGAAAATCTAAATTTTAGTAAACCATTGCAAATAAAGTAATGGAATGCGTATACATGTGTTGTCAGGTCCCTAAGTAAAATTTAAGGGTCAAATGTATTGTAGAGTTTTCAGGAAGGCAAAAGGTGCAACTTTAAGGGGATGAAGTATATAAAAACACGATATTTTAAAATTATTTTTTCTTATGATAATCATTAAATAATTTTAAGTGAAAACATAAGAAGAACTATGGTGGCCAAAATGTCTTTAGTATATTATTTAGTAAAGGGTTTAAATCACCCCTAAACGCTGAAAATTTATTTTTAGTAAACTATTTGGAAAACATTTTTGAAAATTGTATATTTCCGTTTTCTGAGGTCGCTGATTAAGAAAGTAAGGCCAAAATATTGTAAAACACAGAGAAATCAAACTGGCTAATTAAATGGGGAGGGGGTCATATTTACAAAATATCCTTATCTTTGAATTCACTTTACTTATGATAATCAAATACAAATATCAAGCATTTAAGTTCATCACCATATAAACAATTACATCTCGCAAAAAATTTCGTCCTAAAAAAAAATCTAAACAAATATTTGTTAATAAGACTTATTTAGTATGCCTACCCTTTCATGGTAAATTCAATATTTTTTTTGTCATTTGGAAAATAGAAAATATTTCAATGACATCACTAAATCACCCTTACATTCAAAGTTTAATATTTTGAAAGTGATAGTTGAAAAAAATCTTTAAAAATTTAAGGGTCGTCAGAATAATGTAAGTTAACGACATCTGTTAAGATTGTTTCTTAATTTTCATTTAATAACACTGCTGAAGAAAAATTGACACTTTTATGAAAAAAGTGTGATAAACGCACATCGTTCTGTAACCATAACTTTGTTATGTTTACTACTATTGTAGTCAAACAGACTTCATTAGAAAGACAATATAAATATTTTTAACCTAATTTATGAGTCCTGTTATGTATAATGGGGATAAAATAATTGAAGATCCACTGTAAACACTCTTATCTTCTGAACTGCTCATATAATTTTTAAAGTAAAGAAAAGGTAAGTCGATTTTTTGCCATAAAATAAGATTTATTGGGTTATTTAGTAATATAGCTTTACATCTGATGAAATCATTATATTGATCTGAAATTTACAATTTGATAGATTCAAATCGAATTGCTTGAATACGTATGCTAAAAAAGCTGAGCATACTGAGAGTAGTGTAGGTTAATGATTATGTAACAGGGATTTTAAATATATTTTATAGAATAGCAAATTACAGCAAAAATATCTCCAAACGTTTACAAAAATTAAAAATATAAATATTTTTTATCATAACGTTGTTATTTGTGCTGATATTATAATAAAGGAAAATTAATTTTAAAGGTAGAAAGGCTTATGATGTTAAGTTTAGGTCACAGGCACTTTTCATCAACGCCATAGATTTTTAATTACTGAGAGTCAAATATTGTTTTTGGAGCAAATGAATTGTAGCACCATTTTTAAACAATCATACATCCAAAAGTACTGAATATAAAGAAATTAAAAAATGTCATATTTTTCGAGTACAATAAGCTTTATTCTGATCCTTACTATATTTTCATAGATTAAATATGTTGCGAGTTATTTAAGAAAGACTGTTACGAGTAACGATTTTAGGGGGCGGGTGAAAATTACAATTAACTCCAAACAACTCTTAAAATCATTAGCTTCCGTAAAAAAGTGCATACCAACTTCTTCCCTTGAAATTTCATAGTATATCGATTTTAGGGGTTACTTATGTGTTTCATTTTTATACACTGATATAAAACTCAGTGATGGGAAATCAGTGATAACTCACTGAGACATTATCCACGTGATGGGAAAACCCCCTTAAGGAAGGGCACCCAAAACTTTCTTGTTAACTTTTATTTAGAAAAACAGTTTAATGTCAATTCGTTCTATTGCAAACAATCCTAAGACAAAATGCTTCATTGACTCGACTAGTAGCAGAATACTGAAAGCGACGGTTTTACTTAAGGTAAATATCAAAACAGAATCACTGCTGCCAGAGAGAATCTGTAGTGTGTTTCTTTTATTTGGCAAAAAACCAGAATAGGAAAAAGTAACAAGAATTGAGTTAGTATAGAGCCAGTATGAATCTACCATAAATAAATGTGAACATAAATATATTAGTTTATGCGTCATTGCGCGCGCGCGCACACACTCTCACACACACACAAACACACATCTTACACATGTAGGCCTACTTGAACACTTCTATGTTTTATAGATGTGAAGTGTACGTAACTGGCACCAATTATTCTCCCAACAAATTATATTTTTCAGATCACCATATGAAATACAAATTCTGCCCATCGCTTATGATGTCTTCTACCTTTTGCTTAGAAGCGTATAAAAATAAGAATTTTGCATCCTTGATTTGAGGTGTTCAGCTAGTATGTCGATGGGAACATTTAATGAGGATAAATATGTAACTTTTTTCTTTTACATATTACTATAAGTAATTTCTTCTCTTATATTTTAATTTCGCTGTATAGTAATTCGCCGCAGTTATTTTGTAGTGATTCATGGCATACATTTTGGAAACCAAAGATTTATTTATTATTTAACTGGTAAATGTGTGACGCACAACCAGTATCGTGTGACGTCAGCCGAATATAAAATGAAACCCTTATTTGGTAATCTCGTCTCCCTAGTAGAGCATTTATAAAAGTGGAGGTTTAAAAGCGTCTTTACCTTTCATTTAATATGTATGAAACCGACACAAGTAATACGAAAGAAAGAATTTTTTCGCATATTTTACTATGGTGTGATGCATCTTTACACTTGAATATTTTTGATGCTGAATTTAGAGCCATATTTTGCATCCAGGCTTTACCCACTCATTTAAGGGTTGAATCTCATTGTAGACATCACTAGTGTTATTATGAATTTGAAGTGTGATTAAATGTACGTATTTTATCATTACTGAAGGTTAACCGGCTCACTGAAAGTGTTAAATATTTTAAACTGTTAGAAATGTCTTAGAACATTGCAACACAATTTATTGAAACTAACACATGTTTATAGTTTATAACTGTAACTCTTGTAAACAATATAATTAAATTACGTGAGTTAATCTACTGTATGTACTTAGGGAGTTCAATCCAAGCTGTGCTGAAGTGGTTAATATTCAAGTGTCATTGCATTTTTGTCTTGAGGTTTTGTAATGGGCATCCTTTGGCAACCTCACTATAAAATCTAGTGACAATACGTATGCTATTCAAAGTAGAAATACTGTTCAAACTTTATTTCTTATCTAAACTGTCAAGTACCAGCGGTGTAGCAACTCCTCCTGAAGGCTAATAATTTGTTCATAACCAATTTCTACGAGATGTACACGACAAATACGATAACATCTCTGGTAATGTAGTTGACTGTAAAATAATGAGAAACTGGGAATCAAACACGTAAAATATACAGTTTTTAAGAAACGATATTCAGACTGACATTGTTAATCTATACGGCCGACGAAATGAAAACAATTTAAAAATTTACAGGCATTGCACAAATGCAATTCACAGAGAAGGGCATTGAAAATGATTCAATAAATCTAAAAAATATATATATATATATATTTATGTTCATTCATCAATCAATGAATTCATTCTTCATTTACCAATGTATAGATTATAAGTTAAATTAGTCGCATTCATAAGCGAAGTTTTATATGTGTACTACGTTATTGACAACAAAGAAGTAGTTTCTATGGAAACTCACCGGTTTCCATTTTCGATCACGCACAGCGATCGGCCGCAAATGTGCGACACGTCCTTATAAACATTTTCAATGTTAAAATTCCTCACCTGATACTGATGTGACCGACGAACTTCTCATCACTAGCAGTCTACACGTTTGACATGTAATACAGCTGAAATTCAACATTTCCAAAGTTATTAACGTTAATTGTAATATAAGAACCCCAACATTTATGACTCATGCCCAGAAGCCTTGTTTCAAATTACAACCATTTTCTCGAAACAGGAATTTATTCCACAAAAATTCGTCGTATTCACCTCAATGGATGGGGGACATTTTATATCGTTAGATCCTACTTACTCCGGTGGTAACATATAAATGCTACATATATATAAAATATAAGAGGAACAATTTTCTAAGAAATAGTAAGATTTTGTAATTGCAATAGAAGATGACGGGGTTTGTGTAAGCATTTAAAAAAATCGGTATGGAGAACCATACATGACTTCCATGTTCTAAGATATATATTTAAAATAATTTACTTGAATTCGGTTCGATAATTTCTGAAAAATATCCCCCACCTTGTAAATAGTTTTGTGTTTGACAAATTGAAGTGAAATATTTCCGTAGATACTACTTCTTTGTTGCCGATAACGTGGTACACATATAAAAATTATTTATATGAAATTGGACTCTCTCTGCGAGTTATCGGCCGAGGGTGAATGATGTCTATAGTGTTATCAAAGTCTTTTCTGTCAATACTATACTAGTCATTTTTCTTTTTTAAATCGAGTCCTTCTTTCTTTCCATTCGTCTTCTGATTTCCTGAACGACGATTCTGTTCACCCGTATAATTATAAATTTCTCAGCAAAACATTTTTTCCTTAATACGTTTGTGTCTTCTGTTTAACACCCACGTCATAACGCTGTATTCCACACGCTAGTAAATAACTAGCCATCCCAGTAAATATTTTGACTGGGAGGTCATAATATTTTCCAAGAGGGGCAAACAACTTTCCAGAGGAAAAAAATATTTATATATTTTTCATACATACACATATGCACATATTAGTTTGTAATTCTTATATCATAATAGAAATAAGTACCCAGATTGTATTAATTTATTAAAACATATATTGCTTTAAAATATGCATAAAATTAATGGCTTGTAAATGTTAATGTTTGATCTCCATTAAGTAGTTTTTAAGTTTCCAAAGTTGTAATATTATGATGTCCGTAATAAAAACATCAGAGCAGGTTTTAGTGTGTATGAGGGTACACCGTGGACAAACATTTTTAACATTCCCTATGGAGCGTTGATCAGAGTAAAGCTGCGAGTTTACAGTGTACGTTTCACAGAACAAAGACGCGGAAAAGAAGGGGCGCTCCGAAGTGGACCCTGAGCATCTTGCAGAGGGTTCATTCCCTAAAGACGAAAAGGCTGTCTATGAACCGTTCCTCTGTAAACACGTGCAGTTACACTGGCCAGCGATCCACAGGAAGCAAGTCACTGTCCACGCTGGACACCTTTTCGGCTTGCACGCGTTTTGTTGGTGTGGGTTTCGGCACTTTCCATTTAAAAAACGTGCAAACGTAAGAAAATAAACATGAGTGAGCCAGAAATAACGCGAATTATGTGTGTGTTAGTCCTGCCTGCCTTTTTATTGCGGTAATCACAATAATAAACTTTGGAAACGTAAACATTACATAATTGAGATATGCTTGTCTGCCAGGAATGATATATTTTCACTCATATATGATTTAAATTAAAATGAAAAAATTATAATTTTATTGCCTGGCAACAAAATTATTTTTAACAATTACCATTGTTTCAAAAACTTTAAATGCATTTTCAAGTACTTTTGTTAAAAAATAAAACGTTGCAGGTAAACTACACCTTCCGCTTAACCGATCTTCACCAAAATCAATAGGTCTTGAGCTCTCTAGCATTCAGGCAGGTATGCAAAAAATTATTTGATTCTGTTTGAATTTGCGGCAGTTATCGTTTGCCATAAAACAATTCTACACACACATACACACACACACACACACACACACACACACATTTCGAAAAATGACTTTTCTTCACGTTTTGAGGGTAGTACAATCAGAATCAGCCCTTATCTCGAAGACGATTTTTTCGCCATCACCATACTTCCATTTCCTTATGGAACGTGGAAGTAAAAGTTTTTACTTATTTGGTAAATTATAAAAACATCAGTTGCAGTGACTCAAAATGAAGAATCAAAATGTATATATCCCAAATAGAGTATAATGACAGCATGTTGTTTACGCCTTTATTTAATTCTGCTTATGTAAACAACTACAAGAAAAACATACTGAAAAGTAGAAATAAGATACTGCAATGAGTAGAATATGCATATAGATTAGTAATGGGCCTCTGAGCATACGATAGCATGTAAAAATGAAAATTTATGTAAGTAAAGACCGCAGGTTAGGGTATTGTATAATAGGCAATAAGTAGTCTTAAGAAACTACTTAAAACTATTCCAATCAAACAATTTCCAATTATTAGTTTTAAGAAATTTTTAGACAGTAAAAAAACAGTGTTGTTAAGTGGTGCGAAGATATGCGTAGGTATGTGACGAGTGCGCGTGTGTGAGAATATGTAATTATTTTACAAGATAATAATAAAAAACAAATTAAGTTAAATGACTTTTGTTAAAATTGACATGAGGCTTGCCTAATAAAAAGACCTATCGAGTGGCAGTATTTGTTTGTTATTTAAAGAAATAAATATATGAGTTTTTTAATAAAGAAAGTTTTATAAGACCCTGCACATAAGTAATAAAATTAGACTGTCTTTTTCTTGACATGCAGCAAGTTGCTTGGGGACAGTTTAATACATGAATAAATTTATCTTGGCTTCAGAAGCAGAGGAGGTTCTGAATTAGCCAATCAGCGCACAAGAAATAGGCAAAACTTTCACATGAATTCTAAGCTCTTGTCAGTAAGATAGTTTCTCTCTGAATTTGAAAACGTACGGACGTATTGCTGTAGTATAAACGTTAGGTCTACTAAGCGTACGAACACAAGTCCGAAAGTTCGCGAGTTGATTTTTAAGTAATGCTAATCCGGGAAAGTACAAGATTCTCCATATAGAGATTAAAAAACACTTGAACTTCACTGGATATATTATGTAAGCTTAATACACAAAATAAATTACGGTGACAATTAATTAACTACAATTTATAGAATTGCTAAACCCGAGAACAACCCTGAACGCCGGGCACCAAGAGGATCACACCTGTACAAACAAGGAGTGAACAACCCACACCTGTATTCCAGACTTTGTCATCACCATCTCTGTCTACATTCGTCATAAAGGAAGTGACTTTATTTTTTGTTATAATCTTAAATAAACATATGAACTAAATAGCAAAATAACGTAGACAATTGTATGCATTAGATTACAAGAGAGAAAAATTATTTTAAATTTTTAGTCAGGTCAACAGAGACAGAATAGTTTGTTTTTTCATAAACTGTATTAAAATCAACATAAAGCAATTTTGTAGTTATGTAATTAATAAATCCGATAGCACTCCAATATACGTTTAACCGACTACTTATTCTGTGCGACACCTGTATATCGGAAAACATTATTGTAGTTATTGTGTTTATTATTAAATATCAACTTAAGAAAAATTATAAAACATATATAAAAACAAATGGTTCACGAAATTGTATAAATATGTGTATATAGATATATTTAGTACAAAAATTAAATCATATATATATATATATATATATATTATATATACATTTATATTTAAAATTTATATTTACTTTACCTCAAGATGTTATTTTTCCTTATTCGGAACATATTTCGGGATCCTTAGTGTTCCCATCATCAGCCTTCCTAATTTTTTATCTTGTGGAGTACCTGTTTGCTCGTTGGCTGTTGTTATAGCTTCCCATTGATTTTTGGTTTTTTAAATTGTTGTTATTGTGTGTGATTGTGGTGTATACGCGTATATTAGTATTTTGTGTATTTTCAATGTTGAGTGCTTTGAAAAGTGTATCTTGTTTTGTATTGATTTGTATTTGTTCAGGTACTAGTTTATTTTGTGTTTTGTGTTTGTATATTTGTAAATTTTCCCAAATGTTCATTATGGTGCCTTTGTGTGGTAAGTGTTTTATTAGTGTCATGTTGGTTATGTCTGGGAATTAATGTCCAGTGTTTATTGCAAACCACAATCACACACAATAATAACAATTTAAAAAACCAAAAACCAATGGGTAGCCATAACAACAGCCAACCAGCACACATGTACTCCACAAGATTCAAAATTAGAAAGGCTGATGATGGGAACAATAAGGATCCCGAAACATGTTCAAAATAAGGGAAAAATAACATCTTGAGGTAAAGGAAATATAAATTTTAAATATATTATATACATCAAGAAATAGACTCTAGCAAAAATGTTTGAATAAATATATATATATATATATATATATATATAGTTGTGTGTGCACATATACGCGCTCGCTCACACACACACACACACACACACACACACACACACACACACACACACACACACACACACACACACACACACACACACACACAGGAGAATAAGTTATTTAGATAGTTAAGAATTAAGAAAAAGAATATATAGAAATAAAAGTAATATGGATTCTGAATCAGTTAAAGGAAATAGGCTAACAAATTAAAGTATTATTTGAATATAAGTATATTTTAAACAAAGTCGATAAAGCGACTATGTGGTAAAATAGAAGGAGTATTTTATGATAAGAACTGTAAATATTCTCCTGTTTCACTAATAGCAATGATAAATTGCTATTAGTAGCTAAATATTCTAAATAATGGGAATCATTACAAAATTTTAAGAAATTAGACTGGAGATCTAGAGCTATGTACACAAGAACAAGTTACCTGAAGGAATTCAATATGACATTCCGTAGCAAGCTTAAATTGTAACTTATCTCTGTGCGTTTAGATGTAAATTCTAGGAGAGAGGGTTCACAAGAGGCAGATTTAAGGGTACACTGTAGCGATCGATTTCCTGCAAAGAATATTTCATCAGTCTTCGTTGTAGGCGTGGCAGACTGCACTGATGACAGCTCTCCGATCAATGACTTTTGTTTACATTTCTTTTCCAGAAAAGCCTCAAGAGTTTTAAATTGTGGTTTACAATACAAATCATTATCACCAAAACAAAGGATGAAACAAAAGTAAAGCAAGCGTACGTTTAATCAGAATCTTACGTTTACGGTTGGCCTGTCATATAATAGGAACTGTTTCTTTCATAATTTAAAATTGTTTGTGTCACGTGTCAAGTTATCTACAATTTTAATAATATTTTTTACGCTTTAAAGTAACAGAAGCAGGTCTTGGTAACGAATTATGTTATATATGACTACGTTAACAGAAATTTGGAAACTATATGATAATACACAAACTTTTAAACATTCCATACAAATGTGTTAATTTATTGTTAACGTGTAATGATAATTGTAAGGGTTCAACTAATGAAAATGAATTTTGATAAAATGATAACAAAAACTGAGTAAAAAATGGCAAAAAATAACATCTAAATGATATTAATATAGACGGTATAATAAACTCATCAGAGGAGTACAGAAAACCTATGCAAATATCGACAAGAACATAATTACCCTGGAACATAACCAGAATAGATTCTGCCAAAGAGAAGACTGTGTGTAGTAGGTATGCGCTCAGTACGAACACTTATTGTACAGAACACGGTAAATTAGTAAACACAGTATATTTATAATTGAAATGTTTTAACCGCAAAATATGTCAATGAACTGCTGTTTCTTTCGTACTTCCGTTAAAAAAATCTACAAACTGTCCTGTTTGTTAGCTGTTAGTTGTTAAGTATTTTTTAGCTTCACTTAAACCAATTTATTTCTGTAAGCAAAAATAAATGTCGCCCACGTGTTTTATAACGATCACAGTAACGGAAGATCATTCGTGTACCTGTATGCAGAAAGAGGCCGGTAAATGCTGTTTATAATCGAGACAGCTCGGCCTAGTTCCCCCCGAACTCTAAGGGTCGTTTTGAAACCGCGACCAGTGTAAACTGAACTAGCAATGACAATACGGCATGATGTTAGACTGCGTTTGGATTGTAAGTCGGACAAGTTTCACTAATTAAAAACAAAATTACGAAAACTTTTTCTAAATTCAAAAAACATGTTAACTTTTTGAATTTCCGTTGGATACATTGAACATAATGGATTATCCGACACTGTATTATCTACAAATCTAAGAAAATATAATGGTGGTCAGTGTCGTTGCTTCAAATGTTCACGGGAATTACATATTAAAATTCATCAGAAGTGATTAAGAGATGACGACTGGGGTGCTAGATGTTGGGAAATCTGACTGTGTTCTGTGAAGTAATGAAACGGATAAGATCTGTTGTGAAGTGAAATATACGAGATCAACTAGTATCTAACCTACAATTCTAGATAACTATTCTACTAAACAACCCACAGCAAAATAGACCACGTGCATCGCACCTCTAGGTAGAAATTGGTTCAGCTTTTCATCACAACCCTGGCGAGAGAACAAACGTCAATATGATCGCCAGTTGATGACAGACTATACAGTACTAAATCAGCCGTACGACATCAAGGTAGCAGCATTGCCGGTAAGATAGGGCAAGATATCATGCACTTTCTGCGGAACACAAACCACGTAGCTAAATATCCCATACGGTTACAGGCACTTAAGCAATTAAACAGAAATAATCAAAGAAGACAAAGAAAATCAATTAAAGTAACAAAGAAGGCGTAGTAGTGAGTTTTCACGTTGTTTCGCTCTTTAGCAACAGAATGTAACAGCCAGAAGTAAACACCACACAGAAGCAATATCAAGCACACAACACGTCCTTGACGATGCGGAAAGGAGCGCCCTGGATTTATGTGTTTCTCGTCTGGTTATCAAGCTATCGTGGAGGACTCGTTGAAAAAGGACACCTCACAGCAATCCCCCATGTGGCTTACACTTAGTTACCTAACTCACGGGGAAGAACAACACGCATTCCTATAGAACAAAAATAGGCCTACAGTAAGCAAAGTGTATTATTATAATTATTATTTGATTTTTTTAGAAGATGGAAAAACTTTCAAAAGGCTTTAGACAGGATGGCTGACTGCCTGATAATGTGGGATTTTTATAACACTAAAATGAGTACCACGAAGCCTTATCTTACCCTTCACTGTCTGGGATTGCTTCCTCATTATTTCAGTTTGTGGCATGCTGTAACTAACGCCGGCCATGCACTATCCATCGCCGCTGTCTAGCATGCTTGACGTCGCTGATGGATGTGCGCACCACACTGTCGTGCAACTCGTCCAGCTTGCCAGACGTTCTTTAGTTCTCGTTTAGTTCTCGTCATTCTTTTATTTTTATTCATGTAATCTGCCGAGGATACGTCCCACAGACATCTATGTAATTTATATTTTTCGATAAATTTTGATGTTATTTCACGGTCTATTATGAATTATAATTAAAACAAATTAATAATGACAATATTTAAAATAATAAATGCTAATGATATTTGAATATATTATGTAAACGAAGAATAAACTAAACTAAATATTAAACTAAAATTTTATCTGAATCGTTACTTATTAAATATAAACTAAAGAATGAATGTAACGTAAAATTAAACAGTAAACATTTGTTAAACGAATGTACTCTAAAAACATGTACTGTACTTGCTCGAAAATGACGATTTGATAGACAGCAATCGTACACATAATCAAACATGCACGATGCACGATTCCTTGACATCCGTCAACACTACATACGATCCATCCGCACGTCGTGCGGCTTGAGGTGATGGTCTTGCTGGACTCATTTTTCGTCGTGCACATCCTTAAAAAAATACACGACTTACGGATGGATGTCAAAGCTACGCACTGTCGTTTTTGACTTTCTGTCCGTCATGATGTCCCGCGGGGGTGGTTAGTGCGTAGCCGGCTTTAGCCTTTCTAAAGGCTAGCCATTCAACTTACCCATGCTACATCCAGGCTTTCGTCTTGCGTAAGACATCCATCATCTCTCTTGCGTTGGAGGTCGGATTCAATTTGCGCCAAATTATTATTAATATTAGTCGTATCATCACCATCATCATCATCATTATTTATAATTATTTATAACGAATTAGAATAAAGTACAAATATTAATATACTTATAATAAAATGAAGTGTCATTCCATTAACTTTAGTGTATGTGTAAAATTTGTGATTCACTAAAATACATAGCCTACACATATAATAAAAAACAAAGCTACATTAGTCTCTTACAAGAATAAGGTAATACTGTATAATGTCCACGCCCCACCACGGTTTAGCACATTTTAGGCTATTATTCACAAATTAAGTGAACAGAGTGAAATTGGAACAAGCTTTGCACCACACACGGGCGGGCTCCTGCGCTTATCTATTATGAAAATGTACGTGTTTGTGTGTATATGTGTGAATACAGGCTGTGTTTATTTATTTGTTGTGAATATGAGGCGTACGTGTCTTTAAAAACCTAAATTACTACCTATACATTCAAGTTTTTTATTTACTTTCCCTCTTTATTCTTCTCTCTCACCAACGTTCCTTGTCTTTCTCAAGCTCTTAGTTCGGATTGCTCACATACGCGATGAACTAGATATCAAGGATCGCGCAATTTGAGACAAAATCTTAGCTGTTAGTACTTGAAAACCAACACAGGTAATGTTAAATTATTAGTGATTAGGCCAATTCTTTTATTAATTACTTGAAAGAATCTTGAGTTAGAAAAAAATATTTTGATCACTTCTTCGCCTTTTTCTAATAATTATATTTTTATTATATATATATATATATATATATATAACAGGTAGGTGGTAACATTACTGCTGCCGAAATTTTCTTTTTTCAGAGCTCCTGTACATTTTCTACGCTATCTGCTGCTAACACGCGAGAACACCATTAGATTCCAATATTTCTTTAATCTTATGATTATCTTGCTATACACAATGTTTCCGTCCCGTCACTGTAATATCCTGTTTCTTCTGTAGGCACTACCTACTTAAATTTAAAATGTAGTAACTTTCTTTTTCCTAATCCAGTTACAATTCAGACTTTTAAAAACCTCATTGTATAAGCTAAACTAAATACCTGGGTCTGTTTTCGATGAGGTAAGTCAGATTTTGTTTCTAAGTGTTTCATGTCAATAATTTATAGTAGATACAACTTACAGATATAATAAGTTAAAATATGAATAAATATTTAAATATTGTGTGAATATATAAATGTTGTGTAATATGATTGTATTGTTATGATATAAATTTAGTAATTGAGTATGTTTTTACCTCTAACTTCCTGCACATTTTCTTCTTCTTCTTCTTCTTCTTCTTCTTCTTCTTCTTCTTCTTCTTCTTCTTCTTCTTCTTCTTCTTCTCCTTCTCCTTCTCCTTCTCCTTCTCCTTCTCCTTCTCCTTCTCCTTCTTCTTCTTCTTCTTCTTCTTCTTCTTCTTCTTCTTCTTCTTCTTCTTCTTCTTCTTCCTCTCCTCCTTTAAAGAGTCTATAAAGTCTTAAATTTGTCCTTAAATTATACGAGCTGAATACAAAGTACAATACTTTTGAATTTGTGTATTCAGGTATTTAAATTCAAAATCCATAAATGTTAAAATTTATTCTTTTGTGTTGTGCGAATAACAGTTCCACATGTGGAATGCCGAACTAAACACACTTCTTTTCTTAACATAAGATATTAATAAAAATGAAACTCCTTTCCCTTTTCTGGAGAGATCTGGAAACTCTTCCACATACAATGCAACATTTTCGTCAACTATTAGCACTAGGAAGCTTACTTTTGCCTATAGTTTGTTTTAACGTTTTAAACTTTAGCTTCTTAGCTAAGTTTTAACGGTTTGTACAACACAAATTAACTATACTTGTATTTTGTTAGGAAAAATAATTCTTTAGCTGACAATTTTCCAAATTTTTTTAGATTTTTTCCGATACTCAAACTGTACTAAACCATGAAAAAAATTCTAAGACGCGATGTTTATTTAGTGTTGAAAACAAACCCTAAGGACACTAAGTCCTTAGAATTTTAGCATTTTATGGTTTAGAAGAAAATGTGTCTTATGTAACAATGAATAAACGTAATGGTGATAGTCACTCAAAGTCATAACCGCATGTTCAATGGAGTCATGCTTCTTGACAATAAGATTGTCAGTCTACAGATGTTTCCTCACTACTTGTTTTATTCCCTCAGTAGTTTTCTTTTTTCTACTTTCATTTCTTCCTGCTTAGGCTAGATGCTCAGATTTTTTCTGTTTTTTATAGAAAAGACAAATTCATGGTGTAAAATTATTTAACATTTAAACATCAATGAAAAATAAAGATGTTATTACGTATTAAAAAATTACTAGTGTCTGTCTCAATATGATGATGATGATGGCTAGAAAACGGTTGCATAAAAAAATCAGCCTACAAATAAACTCAGGCTATAGCTTAGGACGTCCCACTAAAGAAATAGTATCACTGTCGTTATTTTAGAGGCATTTTTAATGTCTATAAACAATAGTGAATCTGTAAGTAAAGAATATTTAGATTAATTACAATAATACATTTTATAATCTAGACACATTTTTGTAATAATGTTATTATCTAGCATTCCAGTATCTAAACACTTGCGTAATTGTGTATACTTGTGTCTACTAACCACTAACATGAGACAAATGTAACGTGTCTTGTATAATGTTAATACAGAGTTTGAAAATTTACACTGCGGTTGTGAAAAATTTCACTGGGATACGGGACGAGGGTTAACCTAGGCCTATATAATGCTGCGCTGTTTTCCGTTAAGGTTTTGATAATCATTCATTATATCATTTGACTAACGAAACAATCTGATTGGTACAAATGGGCAATGCTAAAGTTCTTACCACTCACTGTAATAAAGTTGTGCTAACATTTAGCTTATTGGACCTAGCTTTGTCTTAATACAGAATATCTAATTGTCATTACATCCCACTCGTCATGTTCACAATAGACGTTGTGAGCCACTTTCTTTCCGCCTTAACTGAGTAAGCGAATCACTTAAGTTAATATCCTTTCTTAACGTGGTAGGCCTACTTATGTTTTAAGTTGCATTAGACGTAATTTATAAAAATAAATCATTTAGTACTATTGTACTAAATTTTTTACTTACTTTTAATGGTACATATACGTTTGCTATTTAGTTAATATTAATCGTATTATTTTAAACCTTTCAGTTAGAAGTAACAATAAAATTAGTACCCTTTGTTTTGTAGGCTAAAGACAAAAGACTAAAGTGTTTAAATAATTGTAGCGTACCTTAGGTGAATAATATATTGTAGACGAATAAATTGTTTGTTAAATTTAAAAATGTAATTACAAAGTTAATCGTGGTTTCAAATATTCTCAGTACTAGAATATTAAATTATACCGTTTCGATATGTGTACTTTTAATTTTTCAATATATGTAACTTTATGTTGCCATATTAATATATTTTATTTTATTATCAAAATACCCTTATACCATATTGGTGTCGGGTTACATCAATATATGATAAGTACATCAACTATACTCTATATACAAATTTTTTCCATCTTACTCTATCCATTGACAATGTCTTCGCTTCCCTCCAGCCCAAGCCTCTTTCTCTCAAAATGTTTCCCATCATTCCATCCCAAGTCAGTCGCGGTCTTCCTCTCTTCTTTCTCCCCCTTGATTTTGCCTCCCAAACCTGTTTTACCATTCTATCACTATCCATTCTCTGCATGTGTCCCCACCAGCATAGTTGTCTCTGTTCAATAAAATCCAGAATCGATATCAGTTCCAGATCCTCTCTTATTTGTGTATTCCTAACTCTGTTCTTCCTTGTTACTCCTACTACTCTCCTAAGATATTTCATTTTTGCTGCCTGGATTTTACTTTTTTGGCTTTTGGATAGCACCCACGTCTCACAGCCGTATGTTAAAACCGGTCTATATACTGTTTTATACACACTCATTTTGGTTTTCTTGATATCTCCTTCTTATTTACAAATCTATTGTTTAATGCATAGTATACTTTTATTGCCTTTTCAATTCTTTCATTTAATGCGGCTTCTTGTTTCCCATTACTGTCTATTATAACCCCTAGATATTTGAATTGTTTTACTTGTTCTATCTTCACTCCTCCAATCACTATATTTATTATTTTCTCCCCCATTACCATTACCTTTGTTTTGATCTTATTTATTTTCATCCCTTTTTCCTGGAGAACTTCATTCCATATATTCAAATTACCCTGTAATGCCCTTTCACTTGTAGTTATTAGCACTACATCATCCGCAAAAGCCCCTTCTGCTACTTCTATACTTCGCAAGTAATATTAATATATTTAACCCTTTAATGTATTTTTACATTAAACAGACAGATAAAAGTATTTTTACACAGAGTAAAAAACTTTACTAATAAGCCAAGATGTTAAGACTATCTAGACTGTTATGACGACAAACATATTAAAAATAAATAAAATCGTAACGTCAATTGGCTGCAGATAAATATTAAACATTCTTGCCCCACCGCAACTCGTCTTGTAAATTCGTTTCGTCTTCTAATAACGAAGAAAGCATGCACAAAGGGAAAGCTCGGAAATCATTTCAGTTTGTTCAACATGACACGGGCCGTACCTCATTTCCGTCGCGCTGACACGCCCCACTGTTTGCGTCATGCCCGACGGCACAGACTTCTCCTTTTAATGCATTTACTAGTCGAACGTTCTTGAACATTTTTATTCAATAGCAGAAGGTCCTTAAAATCTATTTTATTGTACAAAGTAATTTAAGTGTTTTAAACTATGTAACTGTAGGCCTATATTATGTAAGCCGTGTAGCCACAGTTTTCTCAATAAGTTGGAGGCTGCCTAATTTGAAAAACTGTGTGGAGTTTAATACGAAAACAATCTACAACTAGTACGTTTCATGTGTTTTCTTCTTCTGTTTGTACCATTATTTTTTGTTATTTTCATATCAGATAATTATGATGATAACACACACACACACACACACACACACACACACAGCGCATCTAGATTTACACCCAGTTTTGTGTATGGGTGTTCATCTACCACTGTAAACGTACATTAACACAAAATGTATTGAGAATTGTTTATACAAATAAGTTCTTGTGTTACAGCAGTATAACTTAGAAGATGCAAAGCATGACTCGTTCTAACAAATAATTAATATAAAATGAATTTCCGTGTTTTGTTTTACTTCTTAGTACTGTAAAGACATTTTGCGACGTTTCTGTATAACAATTTTTTTTTATTAATACAAATATTTTGTAAAATTGTTTAACACAAAAATATTTTTATCTTCTTTAATATTTTGACTGTTTTCTACAAAAATAAACTTTCTTCCAGAATTAATTTCAATAAATTCTTTTTTTTTATTATAGGCCTGCAATATTTTAAAGTATACGTTTAAGGTCATCTAGCTTTAACAGCATGAGCTGTAGACATTTTATTACTTCACTTAGATCAATAATTTTTTCTATACTCTCACTGTAACTCTCATTGGAGTTACGTTATTTGCAATACTTTTTTATATAAAAATAATATGCCAAGTAAAATAATAGCCAAAATTTACCAAACAGAAGGTCAAAATAATGTGGCTTTAAATGTAGCATTCTCTGCTAAAAGAAATATTTTAATTAAATTATTTAATTTAATTTTTACTTAAATATTAATTTAACTTTATTTAATTAACGGCTTAATAATACTTTAATATACTAAAACATTAAAGAAAACTTTCTAGGGTACTAAATCATAAACATATTGAAGAGTTATAATACCTAGTTTTCGTGTTTGTGTTAATATCGATACCTTCTGTGTTTTATATTATTACAATCATTTTATTAAATTTGAGAGGATTGTATTAAGCCCAAGTGAGTTTACCATTAACAGTAAGAAAACCTCTGTTGTGTAAAATGGCGACTTCACAGAAGAGTATCGTTTGTGTATTGGTTACCCTACATATTAGCTAAATGTCAGTTAAACTACAAATTTTATTAGTGGTTAAATAAATTTATGCTACACTCACTTGTTGCACACACCACTAGTCACTGTGACACCGATTAGCGCTTTCGAACGTACCCGTTCATCATCAGATTGATGGTGGCAGTTACGATCTGATGATGAACGGGTACGTTCGAAAGGGCTAATCGGTGTCACAGTGACTAGTGGTGTGTGCAACAAGTGAGTGTAGCATAAATGTCAGTTGTTTGAATGGTAAAACATAATACAACTTAACTGACGTAATAACTTCACAGAAGCCGTTCAATTAAACATTTCGTGACACAATTTACAAAATATACCTTTGAACTATACGGAAGCCTTCAGTTTTATACGATACACATTTTCCCTTAAAATTTACATTCCTTTTTAAAACCATACAGACTCTCACTAACTCACATAAATACACACATCATTACAGATCCACTGTAACGTTGATAATATGGAAGCAAACAAATGATGTAGTCATGTTCAGAATTAATAATGAGTTTTATTTAAACAATGTTAAATATTACAACTGGATACTTCAAGGTAAAATATTTCATCACATATACCCATTACAATAACAAATTAAATTTGTGTAGGAACTGTAGGCTTTAGTTACTTTGGGCTTCATTAAAGGCTACTGTTCACCGAGAGAGAGCAGACGACGTATGAAACAATTTAAAACAGTCGTCACCTTGCAAGGAATTTTACTTCTTTTGACAAAAAAAAAATTGTATCTTCAATACAAAACAACGTTATGAAACTTAAGAGCACACTGTTCTTTGGGAAAATATTAGATTTTTTCGGTAAATGTTTGCAGACGTTTTACCCCTGTAACAACGAGATGGCAAAACAATTCAGACACAAAACAGAAATCAATTTGGGTTTAATTATTGCTTTTTTCCTACAATACGACACTAAACCAAAAATTGTGTGTAATGTATGAAATCAATTCTCATTCATCTGTTACAGTTTGTTTAAAAGTATGACAGCTTATGATTAGACAGATATTTACATATTTCACTGTGCAAAGTATCGGGATCGCTAAAAGCCTATTAGTATGCTGCAGAGTTGATTTGAAATACATTCAAAACGTTATTTTTGAGAGAATCAACAACTTACAAGCTGCACAGATCTCATCAAACCGTGGTATGGGTACGACAGAGGTTGTTAGGACCAGTGTGCATGTACACGTCCACTTCATATAATATTGAATTTATTTACTCCGAGTTAGTAAGAATATAACACTGACTTTCTTTATTACAGAATATAGACTTTCAGTTAACTTACAAATGTGGGTTGCGAGTATATTATTTTTGGTGCGCATAGTTTTCGGTTCGAGTCCATTTCAGTGGGATCCGTTTTCACCATGAGTTCCTAGCACCTTAGTAGATTTTAGGTCAAATGAATGGGTACGTTTAAGTTTAAGGACTTTTCGAAATGTCATCCAACATATTACTGTGAAATTTCTCGTTCACATCGGAGCTAAGTTTTTTTATTTTTTCAGATAACATTTATTGTCCATACAGTTCTAAGAAATCGACGACTCAAACTGCATACAAAGGGTATTCATTATTTTGTATGCTCACTGTGGTAAATTAAATTGCAAACATGTTCATACTTATTTTTAAATTTAAGTTTATTATTATGTATACATTCTTAAATCTTAATGCCTTTGTGTATCATATTCTGTCAAAATATATTCATATTATGTCATGTTATATTAATAGTACATTCTAATTATCTGCTGTCATAGTAGTAAAACGTTTTGAGATTAGTTCTGTAAAAGAGAGCAAAGAACGAAAACACACGATGAGAAAGTTTGATCACTAATTTGAAGAAAGTGTGTTGTGTACTGTCATTCTACTTACTTAAAATGAAATTCTGATGAACGGTTTTGTGGCCTGGTAGCATGTGGCGCATTGGGTAGGAGCAACGCTTCACAACCTCAGCCACTGAGAATGTGTGTAATATTAAACGACAGACATCTATAAATAAAGTTGCTCATATCGTCAAAGTGTCATCTGCAGTAACGCAACCAATTTTTTAGATTTATTTGTATTTGTAGTTCTGTAGAAAGTATCCATGTGCATTTTATATTATTGTATTTTTTGTAAAAATTAGAAAAGCGTGTAGACATAACGGTTGTTCAAAGCCCTGTGTCGTATATTTTGAAAATTAATTAGAATTGTTTTAGTGTACTCCTTAATTTTGCCCACTTCCTGGGTAAGCACATCACTACGACTTTTTGCACAGTATCTTGCATATAATATAAATCTTTATTTATACTATGCGTAATAGTATTTTAGGATAATAAATATCAGACAATGTGAAAATTGGGAAATTTTATTAGGTAAATAAAAATAATAGAATAATAAAAAACTTGTGTAAAGTAATATGTAAACATTTACGGTATCTTACTGTGGCCATTTCTTACGATAATATTAGACCTTTTTCTTGTAGACGTTACTAATTTAATCTTAAACATTTAGGGATACTAGTCCTTTAAATTAATGCCTTTTCATTTCCTGGAAAAACAATTAACGCTAAACCATTCCATGAGAAAACATTTTCCTTACAATGTCACGGTCTCTAAAAAGAAAGACAAATTAGACAGTTCTAGGAAAGGTCTCTAGTATCAGCTCGTTCCTTGTCGGTAGCCATTCGGTGGTTGCTACTCTCTTTTATGACTAACAGGATCTGAGATTACCTTACATTTACTGCTGTTAGTTCTGAGTAAACACCAGAAGCGTCAAAAGTTGTATACGTAGTATAGATTTCTGATTCAACAAAGAATGCTATCCAACTGAAATTACTAAATAATTACGTAAGCACTTTAAGAATATAAATGTAAAAATAACATTTTAAAAAGCTTCAACATATTTCTTATTCCCTAACACATAACATTTTCTACAAAATTTAGTCAGAAGATAAACGGAATGCATGATATATTGCTTGTAAAACGAAAATATATATTACAACGCTCCCTTTCGTCTAACACAATTATCTAATATTTGTGATGTTAGATAAAAGTTACTTACCCGTGATATTACTTTACCTGGGCGCCAGAACAAATCCCAGATACAAATGACACGGTTTCAGCTTAGCTCAGCGCATGGAGACACTCTTTCTCAGGATTCGTTCAGGGATTGTGGTTTCCAAGGGGAATCGTTACAAATAACACTTTAAGATTTGCTTGATTATTATATTTAATGTTTTAATAAATGATTTTTAAATTTTAAATTATTAATGGTAGGACTTAATTATACCCTAACCTTATAATTATTGAGTGAGTGTGGAAAGTAATGATTAAGACGCTCAAACGACCTATAGCTCTTATCTGGTTTGATTAAGAGATTTCTATCTCCCAAACCAGTGCTAAAGAACAGGTCTGCAATAATTTGCACGTCCAATACTACACACCACTTTCCATTCAACACTCCTATCCTATATTAGAGCTAATCTTATAGTTAAAATACAATGTGTGCTTTTCTTAGTGTATTTTTTAAAATTGTTTATTGTTTTATTATTTGTTTAGCGCTTATATCATTGATCAATGAATCTATTTCTTACTGTTTGATGCGTTGACCGAAGATAGGAATCTGTAGAGGTCCTCCTTTCGATGGTGTTGCACAGAAGAATGGATTGATCAATGTTGTGGAAGATGCCCTGGCAATTACAGATGCTGTAGCCTTCTGTAGCACAGGTCCTTCACGGCTGATTGATTAATTAATTAACTAATTAATTAATTAACGGTTGTTTTACGCAGCTAGTGTTATTGAATGTTGTTAATTCATCTACACTGCGGACTACTTCTCGATTTAGAACTTAAATTTGCACTGTTGTGTAATTTAAAATTTATGTATGTGAATTATACACGTCTAGTGTGTTTAAGTACCGAACGAAGAGTGATCCTACCCCTCGCTTTTAACTGGCGTCTGTTTTAAATACGGGCTGCTGATTGGTTGTACAAATAAATCATGCGTTTTTCCAGTTTCGACAATCTCGAACAGGTCGCTCTAACACTCCGTGACAGGTTCCAAACGGCAGAGAAATTCTTGTCAAAATCGTACTTCCTGTATTTGCAAATCGATTGATTACAGGTATTTGCAAATGTGTTTCCGAAGATCTGACCACAGAATATTGTTACTTAGGTCTTTATCTGTGTGTGTGTGTGTAAACACCTTATTCCTACGTAGCATAATTCTCTCGTTATTCCTGTTGGCGTGCGTCATCCGTATAACTTCTTTATTTGTTAATTATATTAACTGAGCTTGCTGAATACAATGCTGTTTTCAGAATTGCCGTATATTTACAACTTTTGAAGTTATTGCAGGTTGAACTGATAATTCGCTTTGAGTAAAATTACATGTTTGAACTGGATTCTAATGTAGCGGTGACGTGGTTAGAGTGAGATGGCTGCGATTATACGCTCTCTCTATTTCTTACGGCGTTACACTCGTACCGTCTATAGCTTTCATATAACGCTCTTATAGGACGCTATTATGAATCGTTATATATAAATACCCCCACTCGGTATAAAAAAAATTGATTATTTAAATCATTAATTTTTTTCTAGTGTTCAGTTTTACACTGATTAAAAATTTTGCACATTTACTTTAGCACTTTTTCCCGCACAAACTTGCACTTATACAATGTTACTTACATCTATCTTATAACTAAAGATTACAATGTTTCTTAACCTAACATGGTATATTGGAAATTTATATGATAATGTTTAATCATCATTTTGGATTAATTAATGTCAATAATTTAACAAAAAATTCTACATTTTTTTACATTATTATTAATATTGATTCAAAACAATTATTCATTTATTTTATTTGACCAGGTTTGACCCTCATACCTTATGGCTCAAATTATTATTTCTTTATGGGTCAATATTTTTGTTTATTCTTCCTCCTATGGGAACATAGTTTATATAGCTTACCGTCGTATATGGAAAATCCTGGTTTGGAGTTGGTAACTGCACTCCTCCAAGCTACACTAATCCTAGGGTCTTGTTGTTGATGAGTCCCTATTTCCTTGAGTCGTCTAACTACTTCAGGTTTCGTTATATGTTTTACCGCGTAAATACCAATATCATTGCTACTACAGTTAATATTACCTGTTTCCATGTTGTTTTCTAATGGTGGATTTCTACTGAGTACATCTGCTACTAAGTTGTCTTTCGCTTTGCAATACTGTATTTCAAATTGATACTCTTGTATAGCCAAGATCCAACGAGTCAGACGAGCACCTAGCAATTTACACTTTAACAAAAACACTAACGCCTTATTGCCGGTGATTATAGTAAGTTTAGCACCCAGAATATAACTTCTAAACTTTGACAGGCTATGCACTATCGCTAATAGCTCCTTTCCTGTCGTGAAATAGGTTAATTCTGCCCCTTTAAGTGTGCGATTTACGAATCCTAATACCGCTTTTTGGCCCTTCTCATCGATCTGATACAAGTGTGCTCCAATAGCAATATTGCTGGGGTCTGTTTGCAAGTAAAATCTTTCTCCTATTCTTTAATGATTTAATACAACAGTATTTATAAAAAGACTTTTCACTTGTTGCAGTGCTTCATCGTTGTCCTTTGTCCACTTCCATTTAATACCTTTGTTTGACAATTTTTACAATGGAACAGTACTTTCAGCGTATTTACTTGTAAACTTTTGATAGTAGTTAGCTAAACCTAGAAATGACTTTAGCTGCTTACAGTTCTTTATTACACTTACCGACTTCCAATGCTTATATTCTTTAATACCTACATTTATTTTATTAGCATTTATTTCCATCGTAATGGTATTTCTTTTAAAATTTATTTTTGCTTTCCATTCGAGCAACGTATCTACCCCAATAATACAATCATAAATGAGTTTCGGGACTATTAGAGCTACTATTTGGGTTTGGTTACCATTTATACTGACAGGTAAATATATTTGTTCAGTTATCTTTTGCATTTTGGCTCCAGTGGCTCCCTGTACATTACAATGTTTTACGGGTAGTCTGGGACAATTTCGCAACTGATAATTATCTACAAACTTTGAGCTAACACAGGTAACTTCACTGCCAGTGTCAATAAGCGCTCGTACCAGTAGACTACTGATCTTACAAATTATTTCCGGACATTCAGGATAATGGTTTCTACCCACTTCTTGCTCCTCTTTTAACAAGAACTCCCTATCGCTCACTTGCTTTATATTATTAGCTACGTTCTTCTTACCTGTTTTCTTTGGTGATTTCACTGCAGGTAATGGTAGGTTTAGTTTTGTTTCTTTTCTACCTGCAGTGGCTTCCCGTATTCATTTTGCTAGTCGACGGTTGCTGCTCGGTAGAGGTTATAGTTGTTTTACACACTTTATACGCTTTATTAGGTTTATTTTCTACACTTCTACTTCTACCTTTATCTTCCACTTCCTGTCGATTTTGTGGTTTGTTACCCGGATATGGAGTAAACCTTTTTTATTTCATACGTTCATTATCTCTCCTCTTATTTGAGTAGAAAGTTGGTTCTTGCCGATCGCCTCTAGAGTAGTTACTCAGCTAATTACTTACCCGCTGTAAGTCCCTCTCTAAATCTAGACAGTCATCTACAACCATAATGAACTTCTCTAAAGTATCCACTCCTCTAGTTGTGGTTGCTACTCTAGTGCGTTCTGAGAAATGACGCGCTAGCTTATATACTAGGTCTCTCTCTTCTATTGGTGGTGTTAGATGTTTAACTTGCGCCATTACATTAAGCACATAATTGGTAGTTGTCGTATTCATTGACGGATGATACTTACCAAATTCTAAATGATCACGTACCCTTCTTTGTATCTGCACGTTCCAGTACTGAGCTAGAAATTTTTCTCTGAAGTCTGAGTAGGTTTGGACTCTGTCTGAGATGACTTTCCACCACGTACCTGCCCAATTCTTGAGAAATCGGCCTAACATGTCCTTCTTATCCTCGTCGTCCATCAGTGGATTTACACGAGTTACATACGCTTCAATCAGTTTTAGGAATTCCACAGGATTCTTATGTGGGTTACCTGAAAATGCAAGGTTTTCCGGTTCTTCCTTATAGCCGCCACACCTCACTACTTTGGTTTGCTGTGACTTCATCGCTTTAGTCAGATCATCCCGCATTACCTTCAATTGCTGTTCCATCTTTTTATGTACTTCGTCACTGTTAGCCTTACTCTCTACCTGTTTCTTAACGTCATTAATATTTACACCCAGTTGGGTTCACTCTTCCCTAGTATTTTGGATTTCTTCTTTATTTAGAAGTGTTTGTGTTTTTAGTTCAGCTGTTACTTCACTGAATTGTTGATTAATGAGGGTTACTTTCTGTTCTAACCTTTCATGTATTTCATTTCTAAATTTATTTAGCTTTTCGTCTTGACGGCGAAAATTAGCGTTTACTTGTTTTCTAAATTCTTCTAATGTAGTTTTAACCTCTTCGGTACGCTTATCAAATCTATTATTACTCTCATCTATTTTACCAGCTAGGTTAATAGCTAAATTTGCTATTTCCTCATCTATTTTAAATGTAGCCTCTTTACTACTTTGTTCTATTTGGCTAGACAAATTTTCATTTATTTGTTTCATTTCACTGGACAAATATTTATTAGTTTGCTCAATTTTATTATTAACATCAGTTATTAATTTTTGATTACTTTCTTCTAAACTTTTATTATTTCCATCAATTTTACTATTAGTTTTTTCAATTTTATTAGATAATTGATTCTTTGTACTTTCAATTTTATTATTAGTTTCTTTTATTTCTGTTTTAGTTTCATCCATTTTAGTGGTCAACTGTTTAAACATTTGCTCAATTGCTGCCATATCTACTGCTGATGATTTAGCCATTTTTACAATTTATTATTAACAAATAAATTTAACAATTATTTAATAGTTATTTGTAACCTTGAATTCCACTTTCTTTTCGAATTTATTAATACTACACTTTAACTATCACTTGGGTAAAAGCAACGCCAAATTATATAACTTTATTTATATAATTTTGTGAGTTTAATCGGGCTTAATCGAGCTTAATCGAGCCCCCTAGTTGGCCGCGCCAAATCTATACAACGCTCCCTTTCGTCTAACACAATTATCTAATATTTGTGATGTTAGATAAAAGTTACTTACCCGTGATATTACTTTACCTGGGCGCCAGAACAAATCCCAGATACAAATGACACGGTTTCAGCTTAGCTCAGCGCATGGAGACACTCTTTCTCAGGATTCGTTCAGGGATTGTGGTTTTCAAGGGGAATCGTTACAAATAACACTTTAAGATTTGCTTGATTATTATATTTAATGTTTTAATAAATGATTTTTAAACTTTAAATTATTAATGGTAGGACTTAATTATACCCTAACCTTATAATTATTGAGTGAGTGTGGAAAGTAATGATTAAGACGCTCAAACGACCTATAGCTCTTATCTGATTTGATTAAGAGATTTCTATCTCCCAAACCAGTTCTAAAGAACAGGTCTGCAATAATTTGCACGTCCAATACTACACACCACTTTCCATTCAACACTCTTACCTATATTAGAGCTAATCTTATAGTTAAAATACAATGTGTGCTTTTCTTAGTGTATTTTTTAAAATTGTTTATTGTTTTATTATTTGTTTAGCGCTTATATCATTGATCAATGAATCTATTTCTTACTGTTTGATGCGTTGACCGAAGATAGGAATCTGTAGAGGTACTCCTTTCGATGGTGTTGCACAGAAGAATGGATTGATCAATGTTGTGGAAGATGCCCTGGCAATTACAGATGCTGTAGCCTTCTGTAGCACAGGTCCTTCACGGCTGATTGATTAATTAATTAACTAATTAATTAATTAACGGTTGTTTTACGCAGCTAGTGTTATTGAATGTTGTTAATTCATCTACACTGCTGACTACTTCTCGATTTAGAACTTGTAAATAGCATTATGCTGGCACGCCGCAGTAAGGATGGAAAGTTATTCTGGAACACCTGCGCTACCTATATAAGCAGAAGCGGCTGGCTTTATCAGTAAATTACTGTGGGGGATTTCTTTAGTACGGATCGAATCATTGTTGAGGATTAGTAAAAAGTGATTATAGTGTTATAACTAGAGTGGAACTGTAATAGTTGCAACACATTACTATTGCGTGTGGACAAATTTCACTACAATTACTGTATGAGAGTATCGTGTTGATTTCAAATTGTTATTTGTGACTCAGTAAAGCTGGTTATTATTGACATCATTGTTGTCTATGTTGATTCCACTGTACCATCAGTGAGTACGATTAGTGAGAACGTCGTAACAATATAGACCTTATATATATATGTTATTATTTAAATCCCTTCAGTTAGAAGAAGCGGTAAAATTAGTACTGTTTGTTTTATAGGCAAACGACGAATTACTGAAGTGTTTAAATATACCTACTTCAAATATCTTAGCTGAATATTACGAGTATAAATAGTGTAGACAAATAATTTGTTAGAGAGGCCTATTTATAAAATCTGGTTGCAAAGTAAATCGTGGGTTTCAAATATACTGAACACTAGTATATTAAATTATAACGTATGATTTTGCATTCTTTAATTTTAAATTATACGTAACTTCTAGAATAGCATAGCTAAGAATTAAATGATTATGTCGTTAATATGAGGACATACACAAGTACTTCTGCACAAAGTAAAGTAATTTTACTAATATTCTAAGATTTTAAGGCTATCTAGAATTTTACGACGACAAACACAGTAACAATAAATAAAATAGTAACGTCAATATGGCTCCAAATGACGAACAGACAAACATTAAACATCCATACCCCACCTTAACTCCTCTTATAATTCGTTTCGTCTTGTAGTAACGAAGAAAGTATACACAAAGGTAAACGTCGGCTCCGAAATCATTACGGTTTGTTCAACAAGACACGGGCTGTACCTCATTTCCGTCGCGCTGACATGCCCCACTGAAGCTGTGTCCGTGTCATGCCTGGCGCAGACTTCTCCTTTTAATGCGTTTACTTTTCGAAAGTTATTCATCATTTATTCAATCGGAAGACCCTTAAATCTTTTTTACTGTACAAAGTAATTTAAATAGTTTAAAATTATGTAACGGAGTACTATAAAAACCGAGTATACACTGTTTTCTCAACAACTGGGAGGCTTATTGATTTTCGAAACTAACAGCATGGTGTTTAATCTGAGAACAATCTACAACTACTACGCTTCATATGTTTTCTTCTTCTTTTCTTACAACAATTTATTATGTTACTTGTGTATTAAATATTATTACACAAATAACACACACACATACACACAAAGAGCTTGTATAGGTGTATACCTATTTTTGTACATGGGTAAAAAAAAACAGGTAAACATACAATTGCGCACACAAAATGTATAGACAATTACTTATAAAGTTAAATTCTTAGTGGTACAGCAACGTAACTTAGAAGAGGCAATACAGGCCTCACTATAATAACTAATGAATAGAAAATGAAAATGTTCTTGTTCTTTCACTTCATAGTATTTGCGATTTGTTTTTATTATTCCAAATAAACTGTAACATTGTTAAGCTAGGATCCTTTGTAAAATATTTTTATTGTATGTAAGTTTTAGACTGTTACTATGTAAAAGACAATTTCTTCCCCAATTCCCTTCAACGAGTTCTTGTTCATAAAAAATTAAATATTAATTCTCATACGTTAATAATATAATTGTTTAACGTATATGTTTTAGGTAATGTAGCTTTAACAAACATGAGCTGTAAATATTTCATTGCTACAGGTAGGGAAATAATTTTTTCTTATACTCTAATTGTTACTCTTATTGATGTTATATTATTTAAACAAATTTTTATCTAAAAATAATTTGCCAAAATTTAGCAGACAGCACGTCAAAAGAGTATGGCTGAATATACGGTATTCTCCGCTATAAAAATGTATCTTAAACCTTATCACAATAACATGTAAATTTATTTAAAACATAAATAAACTGTGCAAGATGCGAAATTATAAATATGTTGAATACATAATACCCGGTTTTTGTTTTTTATGTTAATATTGATCACATCTTTGTTTTATATTATTACAAATATTTTATTAAATTTGAGAGGATTTTCACAAATATGTTTACCAGTAAACGTACCAGACTTCCATAGGTGTAAAAAGACAACGACCTCACAGAACTCTAACGTTTGTGTATTGTTTGCGCTGCATATTGGCTAAATGTCGGCTGTTTCAAAACAAAGATAAAACATAATTGACATAATAACTTCACAAAAACTTTTCAGCTAAGCATTCAGTGACACAATTTACAAAAGTATACCTTTGAACTATATGGAAGTCTTAAGTTTTATACGAACCACGATACACATTTACCCGTAAAACTCCATTTTATTTAAACCATACAAACTCTCACTAGCTCACACAACCTCACCTTTACAGATCCATTGTAATTTTGATAATGTGGAAGCAAAATACATAATGTAGTAATGTTCAGAATTAACCGAAAGTTTTCTTAAAAAAAAAAGTGTTAAGCATTATACTGTAATTGCAAACTTCAAGGTAAAATTCATCATCACACATATACCCATTAGAGTAACCAATTAAATTTGTGTAGAGTAGTAGGCTTTAGTTGCGTTGAGCTTCATTAAAGTCTATTGTTCACTGAGGGAGCGCAGACGCCGTATGGAACAATTTAAAACAGTCGTCACCTTGCGAGGAATTTTATTTCTTTGACAAACGACCTAAAGCGGCAAACGAGATTTTACTTACCCGGTTTAATACACGTAGCGTCATGTAGCCTGTTTGTCTGTTCTGTTGACACTACAATTAACTCAACTTAATTCTGAAGTCTGTTGAGTCAAAATGATGCTCCTACCAGTAGAAATACATTTTTTGTTGCCAGTATGTTTGTAACATATACCAATTAGAATAGATGTTGAGAATTTTGCTATATATTTGCGTGGTAAAAGTGTTTATGAATAACACTTTTTTCGCTTGGTAGCCACATAGTATTAATCTTATTGAAAAAATCGTTTCGTTCTCTATATGATATGGAATTATCAGAGATAAAGATAATGATATTCTGATTATATAACGAAGACTCTGAAATTTTCATTTAACAGTCTCAGCTTTATAGGCGAGAAAGTGGTTAGTATGTTAGGATGAATGAATCGTTTGTGCTTATAATATAAATAAAACTCTGTTGTAAATGGAACAAAGTGTTGCAATTGAAGAGAAAACTAAGTTACAAAACACCACAGAATTGTTCAACAGTTTCTTTTGTAAAATCGACACATATTCTCGACTCATAGAATAGTTAATTATTTTCCTCTTTAGTACACTGTACAAATTCAAGTGTATCATATCTGTAAACGTATTCACTTCTTATTAGTTATAAATGTAACTTTAATAATTAATAATTAATTATTAATAATTATTACTTATTAATAATTAAGTATTAGTTATAATAATGAAAAAAAATTGTAATAGATTATCCAGAATACACCAAAGCATGGAATGTGTTTAGTGCATTGTAAGACCCCTACATTTCATTAACACAGAGATGAAATACTTAAATTTTTGAAAGGTAAATAAAATACACTCGGCCTTTCATAATGGAGCCTTTTCTGTGTTGCAAAGCAAATTTTGGAAACATAAGAGTATGAGTTAGGTAAAACACTTATTAAGAAATCCAACAGGAATTGTTCTTCCTGGCCCTAATAAACCTAATTTTGTACAACGCCATGTGTAGTTTGTTGACTGAAATAAGTAATTAATAACCAAATTTAGTAAATTACGTTTCATTTTAGTTTTAATGAAATTTGCTGCTTTATAGTTTACCTTGGAAGAATTTTTTAATTTTTAAGTCTTTTTCATTTAGGTCAGTAGAGCATTGACATTTAGGTATCGTTTGTTATATGGTAACTGTAGCAGCAGCCACAAAATGCATGGTCGTCTTCGATACGAAACAGCGTTATAAAACATAAAAACACAATGTAGCAACATATTCGTTTTATTCGGAAAACGTTTGCATACGTTTTACCCTAATAACAACGAGATGACAAAAAAAATTGAAACATAAATGAAGATCGACTGAGGTTGCTACATTGATCATCGATATCTTCTGTTTGAGCACATGTACTGTGCAGTACGCGAGGGGAATAAATCAATTAGGAATTAATTACTGATGAGCATTTTGCTTTCTAAATTTGCTACATTACTAGAGTACGGCATTAAACCAAAAATTCAGTTTAATTTAGGATATCAATTCTCGTTCATCTGTTACACTTTGTGTCACAGTTTGTTTGATAGCTTCTGATTAGATATATGTTTACATATTTGTCTATGGAAAGTATCGGGATCGCTAAAAGCCTATTAGTCTGCTCGAAAGTTGATTTTAAAAATATTAAAAACGTAATTTTTTTTAGAGATTCAACAATTTAAAAGCTACATAGTTCTCATCAAACTGTATTGCTTTGATGTCAACTTTGATTCCCAAAGAGAAAAACGTTTAATAATACAAGGAAAGAAAACGAAATAAAAATTCATTTTTACAGCAGCTCTGAATCCTTACACAAATCACTTTTTGAACAGTAAAAAAAAAAAGTTTTGGATAAGAGGCGTATGAAAATTTTTCCCTAAAGTAAATATTTGACTGTGCATATCTGTGAATTTGTGATGTCTATTTATGTGTGCGGGTATGGGTACGACAGAGGTTGTTAGTACCAGTGGGTATGTACACGCGCGCTTCATATGGTACTGAATTTATTTAGACCAAGTTTGAAGGAATATAACACTGATTTTCTTTATCACAGGCATAGACTGTGAGTTAACTTCCACCAATCTGGGCTGTGTTTATATTATTTTTGGAACGCGTAGTTTTTAGTTCGTGTCCATATCATTGAGAATCTTTTTCAGCACGAGTTCTTAAACCCTAGTAGGTTTCTAGTCTAATGAATGAGTACCTTAAAATGCCAGGACTTTTCGAAACTTGATCTTACCTATTAATTTGTATTTTCTGTTAAAATAGGACCTAAGTTTTCTAACATTTGAGATAATATTTTATGTCTATTCCTTTCAGAAATCGACAATTCAAATTCAGTATAAAAGGTGATTTATCATTTTTTACACTACGTGTGGTAAAACAAATTCGAACAGTTTTGTTGTATATATACATATATATATTATAACACTTTTCTTTATATATATTATTTGTCAATTTACATATGCCTCTTATTTGCGGCGACAAATTATATAAAGACTTTTTTCACTATCAATTTACTTTCTATAAATATAATGATAGAAAAATGTTACTTACCCGTGACTTTTTACTTTACCTGGGCGCCAGAATAAATCCCAGACACAAATGACACGGATTCAGCTTAGCTCAGAGCATAGAGACACACTATCTCAGGATTTGTTCAGTGAGTGTGGAATTCAAGGGGAATCGTTACAAATAACACTTCAAAATTTGTTGAAGTTTGTTTATTTAACGATTAAATGTTATTTTATTAATGTTCTTGCAAAGCTAAGTTAAGGACTTATTGCTAACCTAACTCTTATTATTAATGAGTGTGCGTGAAAAGTGAAGATTAAAACGTCCAAACGACCAATTTTTCTTGTCTGGTTTAATTAGGAAAATTTATATCTCCCAAACCAGTGCTAAAGAACGGGTCTGCAATAATTTGCACGTTCAATACTACACCTCACTCTCCATTCAACACTCCTATATTACGTTATTACTAATCTTAATGTTTAAATACAAATTATTAATTTACTTAGTGTCTTTTAAAATTGTTTATTGATTTACTATTTATTTTGTTACTTATTTCATTGATCAATGAATATATTTCTTACTGATTGATGCGTCGACCGTAGATAGGAATCCGTAGAGATCCTCCTCTTGATGGTTCGGCTCAGAAGAAATTGTTGTTGACCAATATCGTTGACCGATGACCCTGGGCGCTTACAGATGCTGTAGCTACTCTGGTACACAGGTCACTTCACAATTAATGAATTATTTAATTAATTAATTTTTTAATTAATTAATGAGTTGTTAAATAGCGAGAGTATTTATTAATGAACTTTACTAGTTCCTCTGCTACTGCGGACCACTTCTCGAACGGTTAATTCAATAAAACTTTGCCTGGTTTGCGAAATTGAGCTCGTATCTAACACACGTCTTGCCTATTTAATGTTCGAACGAAGAGTGCTCGATTCCCCAAGTCTCAGTTGGCGTCTCTTCTGAATACAGCTTTGTGATTGGTTGTTCCAAATAAATCATGCGTTTTCCATTTGAAACAATATCGAACAAGTCGACCAAACGCCCCTTAACAGGTTTGAGATGGTACAGAATTACTGGATAATTTCACTAATTGCAATACTTCCTCCGTTTGAAAATCGTTTCATTATGGGTATTTGCAAACGTGATTTCACAGACCGGACCGCAGAATATTATTGCTTAGGTTTTTCTCTGTAAGTGTGTGGAAACACCTAATTCGTACCTAACCTAATTCTCTAGTTATTTCTGTTGGCGTTCTTCTTCTGTATAACTTCTGTAACTGTTAATTATATTTGTTGATATTTTGGCTACTTATAGAGATTTAATTGCTGAACACTACGCAGGTTTCAGAATTGCTGTATATTTATTAGTTTTGAAGATATTGCAGTTTTAACTAATAAAAATAATTGAATAAAAATTCATGTCTGTGCCGGCAACATTCGTAGCAGTGGCGATGCTAGACAGATATAGCTGTGATTAAAGCGTCTTTCTCTTGCTTACGCCGCTATACTCGCACAGTATGACACTTTCATATAACGATCCGATGGGTCGGCTTTATGAATCGTTATATATACCCCCACTCGGTATAAAAAAATTGATTATTTAAGAAAGACATTAATTTTTTTTTCTTCTTGTAAAGTTACGCACTTTCTTTAAATTTTAAAACTTGCACTGTTGGTTTTGCTCGCACACATTTTGCACTATTACAATTTTGCTTACTTCTACCTTATAACTAATTATTACAATATGTTACTAAACCTAACATGGCATACACATATTAGAGATTTATTTAAACATTAATGCTTTAATCACAAGTTTGATTTAATTGATGGCAATGATCAAAACGACAATACAAACATTTATTTAACTACTACTTATTAACATTGACATTGCTTCAAAGACATTTATAAATATTTGTTTGACTACGTTTGATTCACATGCCTCATTGGCTCAAACCATTGTTTCTTTATTGCTGTATATTTTGTCTATATTTCCTCAAACTATCCCCATGGTACTTTCCTATAATTTTGTTTTTCACGACATCTTTTAATATGTATGTGTACCTTGCAACCTGCTTTTCTATTCTATAAGGTCCCATGAATATCGGAAAGAACTTGGCCGTGGTATTATCTATGGCAAAGGATACAGGATTCGCTTTCACTAGCACTTCCTCTCCTTCCACAAACCTTACCAACTTGTGAGCGCTATTATATCGTTCTACCCTCTTTTGGCCTTCTCTCTGTATTCTTTCTTCTGCTATTCTGGTTTTTACCTCATATGGAATAGGTAGATTGTAGTTGGGTGGACGTTTTATGGTTTTGGTCCATACATGTACTGGTTTTTTGTTGATAAATAATTCTGAAGGTGTGTACCCCGTTGTTTCATTACATGTATTATTAATACAATCCGAAATAAAACTCAACTAATCTACCCATGCAGAATGGTTCTGATGGCACAATATCCTAAAATATCTACCTAATTCTCTATTTATTCGCTCAGCTAAATTCGCTTGAGGGTGACGTATTGATGTAAGAATTGGTTTTATATTGAGTTCCTCCAAGGTTTCTCTCCATAGGTTATGGGTGAACTGTTTTCCTTGGTCGGACAATATTTTCCTAGGTTTACCATACTGTGGGATGTAGAACTTTGTTAACGCTCTAAGTGTTGCTTTTGTCGTGGCTCTTTGGACTGGGTATAATTTGACAAATTTAGAAAAGAAATCTACTGTTACTAGAATGTGATTTACCCCTCCTTTTGCTTTTGGTAGAGGGCCGTAATAATCCATAGCTAATAACTCTCCTTCCTTTTTTGCTTGGATTGTTTGCATTTCTACTCTGGTCGGTAAGTTCGGGTGTTTACATTTCTGGCACAGGTCACAAGTAGACAATAATCTTTTCATGCGTTTTGCTAACCCCTTTCCAATGAAGCTTTCTGTTAAGTCTCGATGGCATTTATTAAATCCAGCGTCGCACAATGACAAGTGGCATTCCCAAATAAGTCCCTCCATCATACAGCTTGGTAATAATAATTTCCACTTATGGGAACATAGCTTATAAAGTTTCCCTTCATATATGGAAAATCCTGGTTTGGTGTTGGTAACTGCACTTCTCCAAGCTACACTAATCCTAGGGTCTTGTTGTTGATGGGTCCCTATTTCCTTAAGTCGTCTAACTACTTCAGGTTTTGTTACATGCTTTACCGCGTAAATACCAATATCAGTGCTACTACTTTTACTGTTAACTGTATCCATGTTGTTTTCTGATGGTGGATTTCTACTCAGTTCATCTGCTACCAAGTTGTCTTTCGCTTTACAATACTGTATTTCAAACTGGTACTCTTGTATAGCCAAGATCCAACGAGTCAGACGAGCACCAAGCAATTTACACTTTAATAAAAATACTAACGCCTTATTGTCGGTGATTATAGTAAGTTTAGCACCCAGAATATAACTTCTAAACTTTGACAGGCGATGCACTATCGCTAATAGCTCCTTTTCTGTCGTAAAATAGGTTAATTCCGCCCCTTTAAGTGTGCGACTTACAAATCCTAATACCGCTTTTTGGCCCTTCTCATCTATCTGATACAAGTGTGCTCCTATAGCAATATTGCTGGCGTCTGTTTGCAAATAAAATCTTTCTCCTACCCTTGGATGATGTAATACAACAGTTTTCATAAAAAGACTTTTCACTTGTTGTAGCGCTACATCGTGGTCCCTTGTCCACCTCCATTTAATCCCTTTGTTTAACAACTTCAACAATGGAACAGTACTTTCCGCGTATTTACTTGTAAACCTCTGATAGTAGTTAGCTAAACCTAGAAATGACTTTAGCTGCTTGCAGTTCTTTGGAGTTGGAAATTCTTGTATGGCTTTTACCTTCTCTGGGTCCGTGGTTATTCCTTCCATTCAAGTAATGTATCTACCCCAATAATACAATCATGAACGAGTTTTGGGACTATAAGAGCTAAAATTTGGGTTTGGGTACCATTTATATTGACAGGTAAATAAATTTGTTCAGTGATCTTTTGCATTTTGGCTCCAGTGGCTCCCTGTACATTACAATTTTTTACGGGTAGTCTGGGACAATTACGCAACTGAATATTATTTTCTACAAACTTTGAGCTGACACAGGTTACCTCACTGCCGGTGTCTATTAACGCTTGTACTAGTAGATTACTGATTTTACAAATTATTTCCGGACATTCAGGATAATGGCTTCTACCCACTTCATGCTCTTCTTTTAACAAGAACTCCCTATCGCTCCCTTGTTTTATATTATTTGTTACTTTCTTTTTACCTGTTTTCGTGGGTTGTTTCACTGCAGGTAATGGTAGATTTAGTTTTGTTTCTTTTCTACCTGCACTGGCTTCCCGTTTCCCGTATTCGTTTTACTAGTAGACGGTTGCGGCTCGGTAGATGTTATGGCTGTTTTACATACCTTAAACCCTTTATTTGGTCGGTTTTCAACACTCCTACTTCTACCCTTTTCTTCCAATTCCTGCCGATTTTGGGGTTTGTTACTCGGATACGGGGTAAACCTTTTTTCTTTTGGGCGTTCATTGTCTCTTCTTTTCGTTAGGTAGAAAGTTGGTTCCTGATGATCGCCTCTAGAGTGGTTACTCAGCTGATTATTTACACGCTTCAGGTCCCTCTCTAGGTCTTGACATTCATCCACGACCATTATAAATTTTTCTAGAGTATCCACTCCTCCAGTAGTGGTTGCTACTCTAGTGTGTTCTGAGAAATGACGCGCTAGCTTATACACTAAGTCCCTCTCCTCTATTATTGGTGTTAAATGCTTTACTTGTGCCATTACGTTTAGCACATAGTTGGTGGTTGTCATATTCATGGACGGGGGATAATTACCAAATTCCAGATGATCACGCACCTTTCTTTGAATCTGTACGTTCCAGTATTGAGCAAGGAATTTTTCTCTAAAGCCGGCGTAGGTTTGGACTCTGTCCGAGATGACTTTCCACCACGTACCTGCCCAATTCTTGAGGAATCGGCCTAACATGTCCTTCTTGTCCTCGTCGTCCATCATTGGGTTTACGCGAGTTACATAAGCTTCAAACAGCCTTAGAAATTCCACAGGATTCTCATGTGGGTTTCCTGAGAATACAAGGTTTTCCGGTTCTTCCTTATAGCTGCCACACCTCACGACTTTGGTTTGCTGTGACTTCATTGCCTTAGTCAGATCTTCCCGCATTAAATTTAATTGCTGTTCTACGTTTTGATGAACTTCGTCTCGGTCAGCCTTACTCTCTACTTGTTTCTTAAACTCCTCAATATTTTCACCCAGTTGCGTGCACTCTACCCTAGTACTCTGGATTTCTTCTTTATTTAGAAACGTTTGTGTTTTTAACTCAGCAGTTACTTCGCTGAATTGTTGGTTAATAAGGGTTACTTTCTGTTCTAACCGTTCATGAAATTCGTTTCTGAATTTATTTAGTTTTTCGTCTTGGCGGCGAAAATTAGTACTTACTTGTTTCCTAAATTCCTCTATTGTAGCTTTAACCTCTTCGGCATGCTTATCAAACTTAAGATTACTCTCATCTATTTTGCTATTGGTACTATCTATTTTACTAGCTAAATTAGCTATTTCTTCATCTATTTTAAATGTAGCTTCTTTACTACTTTGTTCTAGTTGGCTAGTTACATTTTCGTTTATTTCTTTCATTTCGTTAGATAAGTATTTATTAGTTTGCTCTATTTTATTATTAACATCATTTACTTATTATTAACATCATTTATTAATTTTTTATTACTTTCTTCTAAATTTTGATTATTTTCTTCAATTTTACTTTCAATTTTACTATTATTTTCATCCATTTTAGTGGTCAAGTGCTTGAACATCTGTTCAATTGCTGCCATATCTACTGCTTGTGATTTAGCCATTTTTTATTTTATTTTATAATAACTATTTAACAAAGTTTATTTTATTATTTAACTCTTTAACAGTTATTTGTAACCTTAAATATTCCACTTCGTTTCAGATTAAGTATTATTACAATTCAAACTAGTCACTTGGGTTAATATCGGTTTAATCGAGTTTACTCGGGCCCATTAGTTGCGGCGACAAATTATATAACGCGCTTGTTATCTGTCAATCTACTTTCTATATATATATATATATATATATATACACACACATATATATAATGATAGAACAAATCTTACTAACCCGTGACTTTCATTTACCTGGGCGCCAGAACAAATCCCAGATACAAATGACACGGATTCAGCTTAGCTCAGAGCACAGACACACTATCTCAGGATTCGTTCAGTGAGTGTGGAATTTAAGGGAAATCGTTACAAATAACTCTTAAATTTTGTTGAAGTTTGTTTAATTAACGATTCTGTTATTGTATTACTTTTTTTAAAAGCTAAGTTAATGCTTACCTAAATCTTATTGTTTAATGAGTGTGCTTGAAAAGTGAAGATTAAAACGTCCAAACGACCAATTGCTCTTATCTGGTTTATTTAGGGATCTTATATCTCCCTAAAGAACGGGTCTGCAATAATTTGCACGTTCAATACTACACCTCACTCTCCATTCAACACTCCTATATTACATTATATCTAATCTTAATAATTAAATACAAAATTTGAATTTATAGTGTCTTTTAAAAGAAAAGTTTATTGATTTAATTATTTAGTTTGTTATTTATGTTCATTGATCAATGAATATATTTCTTATCTGATTGATGCGTCGACAGTAGATAGTAATCAGTAGAGATACTCCTTTTGATGGGTCGGCTCAGAAGAAATGATGTTGACCAATAACGTTGACTTATGATCCTGGACAATTACAGATGCTGTAGCTACTCTGGTGCACAGGTCACTTCACTGTTACTTAATTATTAATTAATTAATTAATTAATTTGTTATTACGCAGCGAGCTTATTTATTGAACTTTACTAGTTCCTCTACTACTGCGGACCACTTCGCGAACTGTTTATTTCAATAGTTACTTTGCGTTGTTTGTGCAATTTAGCTCGTATTTAACACACGTCTTGCTTATTTAATGCCCGAACGAAGAGTGCTCAATTCCCTAATTCTGAGTTGGCGTCTACTATAAATACAGGATTCTGATTGGTTGTTCCAAATAAATCATGCGTTTTCCACTTGAAACAATATCGAACAAGTCGGTCAAAAGCTCCTTAACAAGTTTGAGATGGTAGAGAATTACTGGCTAATTTCATACTTCCTCTGTTAGCAAATCGTTTGATTACAGGTATTTGCAAACGTGATTTCAAAGATCCGACCACAGAATATTATTGCTTTGGTCTTTCTCTGTATGTGTGTGAAAACACCTAATTCGTAACTAGCCTAATTCTCTACTTATATCTCTTGGCGTTCTTCTTCTGTATAACTTCTTTAAATGTTAATTATATTAGTTGATATTTTGGCTACTTATATAGTTTTAATTGCTGAACACTATGCAGGTTTCAGAATTGCCGTACATTTATTAGTTTTGAAGATATTGCAGTTTTAATAAATAAAATTAATTCAATAAAATTTCATGTCTGTGCCCGCATCAGTAGTAGCAGTGGCGATGTTAGACAGAGATGGCTGCGATTATTCCCTCTCTTTCTTGCTTACGCCGCTACACTAGCACAGTTTGACACTTTCATATAACGATCTGATAGGTCGACTATATGAATCGTTATAATATATATATAATAACAATACTAATTGCCAATTTAAATGTATTTTAAATTGTGTAGTAGTATAATTAATACAACATTACTGATAACGTGTATTTATAAATGGAGTTTGGGTGTAATAGTAATAAGAGTAGTCATTGATTGAATTGTAACATGTTTTCATTAATTTAATCAAAAAAAATCACAAGTGTGTTTAAAATCGCATTTACTTCTCCATAAAATATTCATTATTGTTTGTTTAAACGTTTCGTTTTTGCAGTACATTCATCATAAAATAAATCTTATATCATATATTAACAAAAGTATATGCTAAACATTTATTTGTTAACCTAAAATTTCTCGACCGCTCAGTCTGACTGTGTGTTTTATTGCAGTTTTGTTTTATTCGCTTTGTATATTTTTTCTTTATTACATTACTCTATGCATTGCGTACATCCTAATGCTGTATAAAATTTTAACTTGACTAATAGAATTGTTAGTCTTCTTCTATACTTCTAACTAGGTTACTTTATACATTGCGTGTAATATTACTCATTGATTACTTTACAAGCTTTACATAAAAATTGACATTTACTAAATTAATTGTTAATCATCCAAGCAAAGATTTAAATTAATTGTTCATCATCAATGAAAATTCTTATTGAATTTAAATTATATTCTCTTATCTCTATCTACATTTTACATAACTTTTATTTATTTTTGAATTTTAAAGTGTCTCTTCAATGTCTTTATTCTATCATTTACAAATTATAAATTGGTTATTTTTTCACCTCGATTCTGTAGATCGTACCCATGTCCTCCGTTGGTCTGTAGGTCCTCTTCTAATGGAGTTCCCTGCACGTTCTCCGGTTCCACTTGTCGTCCTCCAGTTACTCGTCCTTCATGGTCCCATCTGGTTGCTGTAGTGTAGACTGATATGTTGCTCTGCACCAGCTGCTGTTGTCCTAGCAGACGCCTCTATTGCTCTGCATAGCGTTCCTCTGCCTGATGTGACCTCGTCGGTTGTCTTGAGTGCTGAACGTTTGTGGTTGTAGACTTGTAGAGTATGTTCGATAATCGTATTTAAAACCAAACTAAGAGTTACTGTTTGATACTTGGATGAAGGTATCGTCCATCCGACTTTACAGTTTATTTAAAAATCGCGTCGATATTGAACAAACCGTCCCCCCGCTTCTGAAGACTGATTGAGAGTAAAAAAAAAATTCGCGTCGCCAACGGACATAGCGTACCGCCGGGACTGAAGACTGCTTGAGAGAAAAATTGGCTCTACTGTGCCCGTGTTTATATTCCGTCAAGAAACCACACCTGTCGGAACAGAATTCTGCGTGTCAGAAATTGTTTGTGGCGTCGGTTCCCCCACTATCGTCCAATTTCATATTTTCGCACATTTCTGCCAATTGCAATGTCTAATGCGGATTTCAAGGTGTTCTAACATTGACTTAATTACACATATTCTTTGTAATTACCATCGGACTCACGTAATTCGTGTAATTACTACACTCCTAAAATCGCACAGAATTCGCACTGAACGTCCTATTCACACCGTTTTCGCACTGCACATGTGTATTACTTTTATGCATATTTAGAAGTCTTTGCAATTTTTCTACCATTTCTGGCTTGCTTATAATTAAATGAAACGATAAATTATCATCTATTTGGGGTGAGATTGCAAACTTTCAGGCTTGAACAACCCTCACGCACACACTCTATTTACTAGTGTACACACTCAGCGACAATCGCGTGATCGTGCATGTTGATTCCTGCGTATAAACTCAGCTTTCAATCTCACACCTGCTTATTTATTACATATTTCTAAAATTAATCTAAATATTTATTTCATTTAATAAATGCACAGTACAGCCTATGCTTGTATTTTCGCGAAAGCTGAATTAGGCGCAGCTTGTGAAGTTGAAAGCTGAATTAGACGCAAGGAATTAACATGCATGATCACTCGATTATTGCTGAGAGAGTGTACAGTAGTAAATAGTGTGTGTGCGTAGAGCTGTTCAAGCCTGAAAGTTTGAAATTTCACCCCAAATAGATACTAAATTATAGTTTTATTTAATTATAAGCAAACCGTAAATGTTAGAAAGATTGCAGATACTTCTAAATATGCATAAAAAGCATGCACATGTGCAGTGCGAAAACGGTATGATTATGACGTTCAGTGCGAATTCTGTGCGATTTTAAGAGCATAGTAATTATACTAATTATGCAATAACTATGGTAATTACGTATAATATGTGTAATTAAATCAGACAATGTTAGATCACTTTGAAATCCGCATTAGACAGAAATTGCGGAAATTGGCAGAAATGTGCGAATATCTGAAATAGGACGATAGTGGGGGAACTGACGCCACGGACAGTTTCTGACATGCAGAATCGTGAGTCGACAGGTGTGGTTGTTTGTTGAATATAAATACGGGCCCAGGAGAGGCAAATTTTACTCTTGATCAGTCTTCAGAAGCAGCGGGACGCTATGTCCGTCAGCGACGCGATTTTTTTAAAAATAAACTGTAAAGTCGGATGGACAATACGTTCATTCGAATATCAAACAGTAACTCTTAGTTTGATTATTTTAAATACAATTATCGAACATATACCACCAGTCCACAACCACAAATGTTCAGCACTCTAGACAACTGGCGAGGTCACAACAAGCAGAGGAACGATATGCAGAGCAATCGAGGCGTCGGCTAGGACAACAGCAGTTTATGCAGAGCGACATATCATTCTACAGCAACCAAAGAGGACCAGAAGGAACGAGTAACTGAAGGACGACAAGTGGAACCGGAGAACGTGCAAGGAAATCCATTAGAAGAGGACCTACCGATCACCGGAGGACAGGGGTACAATCTACAGAATTGAGGTGACAAATAACCAATTTATAATTAATCAATGAAAGAATAAAGACATTGAAAAGACATTTTAAAATTTTAAAATAAAGAAAATTTGTGTCAAATATAGATAGAGATAATAGAATATAATTTAAATTTAGTAAGAATTTTCTTTGATGATGAACAATTAATTTAAAGTTAATTTAAATCATTTCTTGGATGATTGACGATTAATGTAATAAATTTAAATTTTCATTTAAAGCGTGTAATCAGTGAGTAATATTACACGCAATGTATAAAGTAACATAGTTGGAAGTATAGAAGAAGACTAACAATTCTATTAGTCAAGTTAAAATTTTATAAAGCATTAAGATGTATGCAATGCATAGAGTAATGTAATAAAGAAAAAAATATATAAAGCAAAGAAAACAAGACTGCAAATAAAGCACACAGTCAGACTGAGCGGTCGAGAAATTTAGAGTAACAAATAAATGTTTAACATAGATTTTTGTGAATATAGTAAGTTTATATAAGATTTATTTTATGATGAATGTACTGCAACAAAGAAACGTTTAAACAAACGATAATGAATATTTTATTGCGAAGTAAATGCTATTTTAAAAACACTTATGATTTCTTTTGAATAAATTAATGAAAACCTGTTACAATTTAAAAATAACTACTCTTATTATGATTACACCCAAACTCCAATTATACATACACGTTATCAGTAATGTTGTATGAGCTGTACCACTACACAATTCAGATTACCTAACATTAATACGTTGTATCGTTGTAATATATATATATAATCACTAGTGAAATGAAAAACAAATCTAAACAAATGATGGACAATAAAACAATAAAAGACAGTAAAAATAAAGTAAAGAACAATAATTTAATAATAACTACAGCAGATAAAAGTCAAGCAACAGTAATTATTCACAAAACAGACTACATCAGAAAAACTGAAGACTCCGTCAACAATAATAAATGCATATAACTAAATAAAAACCCAAAAGAAAAATATCGTAACAAACAATAAAACTAATAAAAACTGCTAAAAACATTTTCAACAATAAAAATACAGACATATATATAAATAATAATCCAAAACCACCTAAAATGAATAGCCTAATAAAAATGCACAAATTAAACAAACAAATACGTCCCTTAATCAACTTCAAAAAAGCACCCACATACAGAATAGCAAAAATAATACCACAAATACTAAAAAGTAATCATCTAACAAATAATCATCATAACATAAACAATACATACGAATTAATAGACAAACTAAAAATAATAAATAAAAATGAAAATACATTTTTCACATCATATGATGTCACAAACGTGTACACCAACATCCCAGTAGATGAAACAATAGACATAATAATAAACAAACTTAAAGAAGAAAATGAAGACACACAATATATAACTGAAATAAAAAATAGCCTCCAACTAATACTAAAACAAAATTACTTTGAATTTAACAGAAAAATGTATCAACAGCAAGAAAGTTTAGCAATGGCATCTCCATTATCTAGCATAAAGCAGAAATATTCTTACAACACATAGACACCAAAATACAAAATATTATAAATTCATTTGATCCAAATGGCATACGGATAAGATATGTAGATGATGGGCTATATGTATCAAGTAACAAAAACACAAATGCAGATAACATATAAAACAAATCAATAACATACATCAAAAAATACAATTCACAGAAGAAAAAGAAAAACATAACAAAATCAACTATTTAGACATAACCATCACAAGAAACAATAGCCACCTACAATATGCAATATACAGAAAAACAACTTCTACTAACATCATTATACCTAACCGTTCTGACCACCCACCACAACATAAAATGGCAGCATTCTATTCACTATTTAACAGAATGTTTAAAATTCCACTAAACAAACAAGAAACAGACAAAGAATGAAATATAATATACCAAATTGCTTACAAAAATGGATACAATAAAAATACTGGAAACAAAATAGAAAATAAAATAAAATATAAAATACAAACTGAACAATTAGGAATTAATCAAAATGAACAACACATAAATAATAATAACAATAAAAATTGACCACATTCACATACATAAATAATAAAATGACAAAGCTAACAAAACTATTTAAAAACGCAGATTTCAAAATAGCATACAAAACTAATAAAAATAATTTACAAAAACTAAATAACCCACACAACAAAGATAATACAACAACAAATGTTATATACAAAATTGAATGCCAAAATTGCAAAAAATGTTACATAGGACAAACAAAAAACAGCTGATAAAACGTTATTTTGAACACCTAAATGCATACAAAAAACCAGAAATATATAAATCTAATTTGGCCATACATGCAATAAACACTGGACATTAATTCCCAGACATAATCAATATGACACTAATAAAACACGTACCACACTAAAGGGACCATAATGAACATTTGGGAAAATTTACAAATATACAAAAATAAAACACAAAACAAACTAATACCTGAACATATACAAATCAATACAAAACATGACACAATTTTCAAACACTCAACATAGAAAATACACAAAATACTAATATATACACCACACTCACACACAATAATTCCAATTTAAAGCACCAGAGACCAACAGGAAACCAAAGCAACATCCAGCCAACACACAAATACCTCATAAGGTTCAAAAGCAGGAAAGCTGAAGATGGGAACACAAGGCTTCCCGAAACATGTTCCAAATAGGGAGAAAACATCTTGAGGTAAAGATCATTATAAAATATATATATTATATACATCAAGAAACGGACTGTAGCAGAACGTGTTTGAATATGTGTGTGTGTGTGTGTGTGTGTGTGTGTGTGTGTGTGTGTGTGTGTGTGTGTGTGTGTGTGTGTGTTTAGATCTTACTCTCAAATTCGTAATCTTTGTTGCGTGCTTAACACTCTCGAAATCATCTTGAGTTAGTTTTGCGAGCTTAAGGAAGCTGGTAGGAAGTCAGAAAGTGTATTACATTAATTAGTGGACTGTAAATTATGATTAAGTAACGTTTATTGAAAGCATTTAGAAGCGCAGGCCTACGCAATTACGTCTTAGCTCATAGCCAAAGTATAAGATTAATGTAAGGCTACGTAATGTGTAGCATTCAAACTAGATCATAAATAAGAAAAACATAGGAAATTTAGGTTGCCGCGGCTTTGCTATAAAACAAGGGTGCAAACGCACTGTTCAAAGATTGAGTGTAGACTGATTAGTCGCAGCGGGGTGACCACGTGGAACACCGCCACGGTGACGTAAGTGCGCTAGGCAGATTGCGCGTAAGCAAGTACAATGTACAATGTCTTAACATATTGCCCGCCTCAAAATCGGCGATTTTGACATAGTTTGCAGTAAAAAAAAGAACAAATTATTTAGCGCATACAAGTATACATGAATACTGGCAAACATACAAATATAATATAAACGAGTACATCATTAATATAATTAAATACATCATTAATCAATGCTCCATAGGTAATATGTAACAATAATCCAAAGGCTTGAATATGCGATAAATCATGAACAATAATAACAATAATACATGGCAATAAGGACACCGTGGGTGGCTTTGCACAAACATTAAAGAAATACAACCAATTTAAAAAATAACAGCGTGACACTTAGCGTGTAATAAACACTATTGCGCAGCAATACAAGGTAATATATCTGGAAATTCACTATGACAATATACAGTAGAAGTATGCCGCAAATATTGATAATAATGTACAATGAAAATACCCAAAAATTTAATATAATAATATAATGAAAATACCCAAGAATTTAATATAATAATATAATGAAAATACACAAAAATTTAGTATAATAATATACACTGCACCACACCGTTCACCATAATTGACATCACACTAAGGAAAAAAAAGTGTAAATGTTCACCAATGCACCGCTACATGGCGTCCATTAATGATACAATACATACAAGTGCATAAATGGTATACCTTACATAAGTTACATGATATAAGTTACATAAACAACATTGTAGTCAATAAACTGTGTATGGAAGAGCATGTGCTCGACCGGCAATGTCCCGGGCATGAAACACCGAGGCGCAATCAGTCTGTTGCCACCGGAAGTGGACACAGCTTATGAATGGGTCTGCGCAGAATGCCGTTGGCAGTACGGACGTCCGCAACACGTACCAACGAATCCTGCCCAAGATATGTCTGAGTGACAATGCCGCGCTTCCAAACCAATGGTGGGGCATTGTCATCCAGAATGAGGACCAATTGTCCTACCGATAAATTTTTCGAATGCTTTTTCCACTTGTTTCGCTGCTGCAACTGGTGCAAATAGTCTCTGGACCAACTCTTCCAAATGGAACGAGTAAACCTTTGCAAAAGCTGCCATCTCCCCAAGCGACCCAAATTTGTATCCGAATAATCGGGTTCCGGAAGAGCGGTAAGGGGGGAGCCGACCAAAAAGTGAGCTGGAGTCAACGGCTCAGGATCCCCGGCGTCATTTGAAATGGAAAACAAGGGACGCGAGTTTAAACAGGCTTCAACTTGGGTTAAGACAGTGGAGAACTCTTCGAAGGTCAGGATCGTATTGCCTATGACGCGCCGCAGATGGAACTTAACACTCTTGACGCCACTTTCCCACAGACCACCAAAATGGGGGGCTGAGGGAGGTATGAACGACCACTTAATTCCGCGTGCACTAGCGAAATCCTGAGCGGCCCTTTGAAATTCGTCCCGCTGGAAGAGCTTGTATAGCTGGTGTAATATAGTGCCAGCCCGTCGGAAATTAGTACCGTTATCGGAGAATATTTGTTCGGGGATGCCCCTCCGGGATATGAAACGTTTCAAGGCGGCCAAAAAGGTGTCTGCCGCCAAATCTGAAACCAATTCAAGGTGAATAGCCTTGGTGGACAAGCAGATGAACAGAGAAATGTAGGCCTTAGTAAAGGATTTGGACCTCTGCCCGCCCTGGCGTAACAACATAGGACCGGCGTAGTCCACGGCGCACTGTGAGAATGGCTTGGAAGGGGTGACCCTAGGCGCGGGTAATTGACCCAACAGTTGGCTGGAACCAGACGCGCGAAAGCGAAAACAAGTGATACATTTGTGAATGACCGAGCGTATGTACGACTTGTCGTTTATAATCCAATACTTTTGGCGCAGCGAACATTGCGTAAGTTGTACTCCACCGTGGAGTAATCGAATGTGTTCATATTCAATAATTAATCGAGTAAGATGATCCTGCGGATGTAGTATGATTTGATGCTTGTTACTGTAACTTAGCTGAGACTGCCGAAGGCGACCGCCAACACGCAATATACCAGCGTTATCAAGAAAAGGATTAAGTGAGAATATTCTACTATCAGTAGGTATAGGGCGATGTGCCTGTAATTGCTTAATTTCAACATTGAAATGCGAAAACTGGGCTTGGCGAATAAAAACCAAGAGCGCGCTGTTTAACTCATGCGCAGATAAAAAGGAGGTGCTTCTACTGGAAGCGGGAGACTTAGCGTTATGAATAAAACGCAGGCAGTAAGCAAAAACGCGTAGAAGACTAGTGAGAGAAGAGTAATTTTCAACATAGTTTGAAAAGTGTGAAGCGGTAGCCAACGCGAGCAGGGCCTGTTTACGTACTTCCTTGTCCAACTCCGGATGAGCGTAAGCGGAATTGGGATCGAAGGGACGAGTAGGCCAGTCCGAAGGCTTTTTAGTAGCCAATAAGGACCATGCCACCATTGCTGGTGGTTGTGTAACAAACGGGGTAAACAACCTCGCGATAGAATGTCCGCGGGATTATCATGAGACGAGACATGATACCAATTGCCCAGACTAGTGAGCTGCTGAATTTCAGAAACACGGTTCGCTACGAATACCTTCCACCTGGACGGCGTTTGATGAATCCAGTGAAGGGCAATCGTCGAATCAGAGTAAAAATATAACTCGCTGAACTTGTAGGCCACGGCATGGACGACCTTAGAAACCAACTGCGATAATAACAAACAGGCGCACAACTCGAATCGAGGTAAGGAAATTTGCCTTAACGGGACAACTCTTGATTTAGAGCACAATAAATGAGACGAAATACTATTATCGGAATATACCGTGCGCACATAGATACAGCATGTGTAACCTTTTACAGACGCGTCGGCGAACCCGTGTAATTGGAATGAGATGATTGACGAACAACCTGAATCTTTTACAGCCCTCGGGATCCTAAAATGAGTGTCTAAACTTAATTGAGCGTAGAGCTCAGTCCATTTAATAGATAAGGAATCAGAAAACGGGTCGTCCCAGTTTGTACCCGAAGACCAAAGTGTTTGCATAAAGTACTTGCACCAAAACGTGATAGGCCCAATTAAACCCAATGGATCATAAATACCAGCGATGACAGATAACACCTTTCTTTTATTGAAATGATCAATTTTAAAATTTCTTTGTATATTATATACGAAGCTGTCCGCTATAACGTCCCACTGAATGCCCAAAGTGCGGAATGTTTTGTCCTTGTTAAAGTCCAGGGACGAGTTAGTGTACGAAGATGTTATATTCCGGTCGTTAGACGACCATTTGTGAAGAGTGAAGCCGTAGCGGCTTAGCTACTCAGAAATGTCGATATTCAATTGGATTAGGACGGGTGAGCTATCGGAACCGGTGAGGAGGTCATCGACATAAAAGTCGTTAGCAATGACTGAACAGGCCAGGGGGTACTGAGTACTATTCTCTTGGGCGATTTGTTTTAAACATCTCGTTGCAAGAAATGATGCACTGGCAGTCCCGTACGTGACTGTTCTTAAAGCATAATGTTTGAGCTCCTTGTTGGGAGAGTCACGCCAAACAATTCTTGTAAATTGGAATCACGCGGGGAGACCAAAATTTGGCGATACATTTTTTCTATGTCCGCGACGAAAGCGTAACGATGAGTTCTAAATCTGGTCATAATGGCGAAAAGATCCTGCTGGATCATGGGGCCGACCATAAGGGTGTCGTTTAACGACAAATCGTTAGACGCCTTGGCCGAACCATAAAAAACAACGCGAAGTTTAGTGGTGGTGCTCGTAGTCTTAAAGACTACGGTTAGCTAGATAAAAAATGTTTGATTTGTCAACTGACAAGTCATATGAATCAAGCGGAGACATATGGCCGAGATTTAAATATTCTTGCATAAAGTCAACATAATCCTTGTGTAAAGACTGGTTTCGCCTAAACTTGAGTTCAAGGGTTTGAAACCTACGAACCGCTCCGGTTAGGGAATCTCCGAGGCATTCCGTAGTGCGGGGTAGCGACAACGAACCTACCACTATCATTACGACAGGTGTTTGCGATGAAGTGATTTTCACACTCCGATTCCGCATCTGAAGGAGTATGGTGCGAAACATCCTCCAACTGCCAGAAGGCTTTGAGTTGCGATGAGACAGCATTATTATCGTCGAGGGCAATGAATAAAGAGACGGGTTTGGTCATATCCATGTTGAATCCCAGCGAGTATAAACCCTAGTTTAGTTTCTTGGATTGTTGGAAAATGTGGACTTCGAACGAATTTGGTCGGCTCAATTAATTGCAAAAAGTATTGTGCCCCAAGTAATATGTCAATTTGGGACGAATTATTAAATTGCGGGTCAGCTAAAAATATCCCTCTGGGAATTTTCAAGGAAGCGATGTCAAAGGATTCGGTTGGAAGATTGTTTGTGATTCGGGGCAGAACAGCGCAGTGGACATTCAAGGTGAAGTCCCTATAACGTGAGTTTAAGCGCACGCGCGTGCTAAAATTGGCCTGACATGATGAGTTATTTATACCTGCGATAGGCAGCTCGGATTTGTTTAGCCTTAGGCCCATGCGGCGGGCGAAACCCATAGTACAAAAATTAGCTTGGGACCCTGAATCCAACAGGATTCTCACTGGGCGTCTTTTACCGTGATGATCGATAGTAGTGCATACGGCGGTGGATAATAAAATTGACTTATTCGTCTGTAGCTTCAGGGAACATTGCTTATTGTTCCTGTTGCTAGACTGATTTATCGAAGCATGGAGCATAGTGTGGTGCCTTTCCGCGCATGCCTTGCATGAAAATTTGGAAGGACAACACGAGCTGTTATGGCCCGAGCGAGTACAATTCAGGCATAGTTTATTATGTATCAACACTTCTTTACGTTGTATAGGCGGTAGGGCGATAAATTGCGGGCATTCAATCAGTTTGTGACTACCACGACACAGCTGACAAGATTTAATGTTTGGCGGAGTGTGCACTAGTGACCCAGTGAACTCCGCGCGCTTAGTTGATTTGCGATAAGAAGCATTATCGCTAACCTGTCTAAAGCCAGGCGAACCGGTCGGTGCATTTATGTTTTATAACAGCTAATGAAATTATCATAAATAGGAAGTTGTTTTTCGCCTAAGATTTCCTTCCACAACCTGCACGTATGCTCGTCAAGTTTTTGGGATAGAAAATCCACAAAAATAAGCTCGAACGTATTTACAGAAAGTTTTAATGAGTTCAGCGCATTTATGTTGGCGGTGAGCTCATCTATGAATTTAGAAATGCTGAGCACGGACTCACGCTGAATGTGTCTCATGCCCAGTACGTTTGCTGCGTGATAAGTGGTTACAATCAATTTATTGTCATAGCGCGCCCTTAACAACTCAGTGGCCACCGTATAATTTTCGTGCGTGATAGTTAGCGATTTTATGACATTCAGCGCCTCGTCTTTTAATGATAAGTGCAAATAATGAAGCTTCTGGATGCCAGTTAGGTCCGTTCGGACATGAACTAGCTCCAAAAACATGTGGTAAAAGTGTTGCCACTCGATTATATCACCTGAGAAGCAGGGTAGCTTAATAGGTTGCAATTGAATGGGAGGCGTGCTGAATGTAACTACCTCAGATGGACTTGCTGCCTTCCTGGACATTTCCTCGGCATGGTCTATTAAATTTTGTAGCTTGCATTCTATGCTGCATAAGTCGTCTTCTGTTTGACCCTATCGCTAGCAGAAGCAAAATCGGAGTCCTCGGACTCGATTTGTGTTTGGATCTCATCATATTTAGCCGATAGTTCCATAAGGTGGCGAAGCTTTATTTTTAATGCATGATTGTCATGCGTATCATGATCGAAATTGTCGGCATAAGTATTTATGCGCGATATAGAGGCCTTGATCGTGCCACGTTTCTTGATCAGCGCCTTCATATCCGCCATGATTGGGTATGAACAAATAAAAGGAACAAGAATTTAAATGATGCTACAAAGGCCAAGTTAATGCAACGAGATGAGCCAGACCAGGCAGGAAGTCCAAATCATAAAGTCACGCAACGACACGGTAATACTTGCTAACATATCTTAACTAAATATATGTGACAATAAAATCCTGAATTAGGCGTTACAAATAATATAGCAGTAATCATCAATGACATGAGTGCTGTTTGAAAAGATATGACTTAGAAATAAAGAGAATATTAATTGAGTTCACAAAAAATTATAAGTTCATATTCAAGTTATTGAAAAATATTAAAATTGTTCTAGATCACTAAATCATACCATTATTTCTATACTGCTTTGTTTAATTTAATAATATTGAGAAAAAATATGCGAATTATGCAAGTTGAAACTAATGCACAACATGAGTTCAATCAGTTGAAATAGTACTTATCGGCATGTTCTAGAAGGTATCGAAAGCCTGTCGGAACCCTCGTAGTCGTGTCAGGTACTCAAGCATGGATAATGTAGACATGGTCGTTGCCTGTCCGGTGATGTCCAATGCGGTGGAATCCTGTTTAGATAGGCTGCTCTGGATTTTCCCAATGCTGAATGCCACGTGCTGGATATGCTGCAATGATGATTCCAATGTTTGGTTGGCGAAATATGAAGTCCCCAATATGAAGTCGTGTGATACGATTCCCAGAAGTAGGTGTTAATTGACGAGTTGTTGAATTTAAATTGAAGAAAGGAAATGTTGATAGGCCTGCTCAATGCACTAAACCATAAGACGAATTGTCCATGGTTTTAGTCACGTCCGTGAAATACAAATCCGGATACGGAGGACCATATGTTGCGTGCTTAACACTCTCGAAATCATCTTGAGTTAGTTTTGCAAGCTTAAGGAAGCTGGTTGGAAGTCAGAAAGTGTATTACATTAATTAGTGGACTGTAAAGTATGATTAAGTAACGTTTATTGAAAGCATTTAGAAGCGCAGGCCTACGCAATTACGTCTTAGCTCATAGCCAAAGTATAAGATGAATGTAAGGCTACGTAATGTGTAGCATTCAAACTAGATCATAAATAAGAAGAACATAGGAAATTTAGGTTGCCGCGGCTTGGCTATAAAATAAGGGTGCAAACGCACTGTTCAAAGATTGAGTGTAGACTGATTAGTCGCAGCGGGGTGACCACGTGGAACACCGCCACGGTGACGTAAGTGCGCTAGGCAGATTGCGCGTAAGCAAGTACAATGTACAATGTCTTAACATTCTTATTGTACCAAAATATTTCTATTTTATACTGTATCATGTTATATTAATATATAATGTTATATTAATTTTAGACTATATTAATCTTTTATCGTAACATTAAAAATTTTAACACTATTTCTGTAAAAAGAAAGCAAAAACGAGAATCCATGCCGACAAAGATCGAGCAGTAACTTGAAGTTAGTGTAGTGTCGCTCTACGTACTTAAAGTAAAATTCTGATAACCGGTGTTTTGGTCAGATAGCATATGACGCATTGGGCCGGACCAACCACAGGCACTGAAAATGTGTTCAATAAATAAAGTTGTTCACATCGTCAATAACGCAAGCATTTTTCGGATTTATTGTTAAAGATTCGTATTTGTAGTTGTGTAAATAGTATCATGTGCCACTAACATTATTGAATCTATCATAAAAATTAAGAAAGTGTGTACACAGCGGTCGCTCAAAGGTCTGTATCGAATTTTTCGAAAATTAGTTGAGAGCTTTTGTCAGTGTTTACTCTTTAAGTCTGCCTACGTCCTGGGTAAGTACTTCACTAAGACTTTTAGTACAGTATCTTGTACATAATATAGGTCTGTATTTTTTTACTGTGCGTAATAGTATTGTAGGATAATAAATATTAGGTAATGTGGGAAATAGATAATTTAATTAGTTGTAATTAAAACTATAAAGGAAGGAAAATATTGGTGTGTAAATGTAGGCTAATATGTAAACATTAATGGTATTTTATTTGCGCCCATTTCTTACGATAATATGTAAATCTTTTTCCTATAGAACTTACTAAGTTTATATTAAATATTTAGTGATACTAGTCATTTAAATGAATGCATTTTCCTTTCCAGGAAGAACACTTGACGCTAAATTATTCCATGAGGAAACAATTTCCTTACAGTGTAACGGTTTCTGAAAGGAAAGGACAGCTTAGACAGTTCCAGGGAAGGTCCCTAGTAATCAGCTTTGAGAGTTCGTTGTCGGTAGACATCTGATAGCTGTTACTCCCTTTGAACGGCAAAAACAGCATCAGAAGTTACCTTATACTAACTCCTTTGTACCTTGTAACAACCAAAAATTTAAAAAATTTTAGTGTGACTGAAAAGACGTTACATTCAGCATGACACACCTACTCAGCCCACGAGCAATAAATAAAGAAATATGTGTAGAAGTGTCAAGTGAACGTTTACTTCAGACAATGCAAGTACGTTTCACATAGTTGTACAATAGGGCACAGGGTTGGCCGTGACAGACTCGTCTAAAACACGAGATTTACAGCCTGCAAATGTAAGATAATGGAAATTGTGTCAAGTACCAATTTAGAGGAGAAACTGTGACGGACACACTGCCGGGTTAATTTGTAAGAGTACCAGTAAAGAATAAAAGAGTGTAAGTCACACAATAGTATATACCCTATACGAGGACGGACATCGATACCTAAAATAATAGAATAGAACTTGTAAACAGCAGGGGAACGACTTACTGGCGACAACGGATATTTACGACAGGCAGTAGGTGTGCCGTTTTGGAAACGACGTCACGCTGCGCCAGGATAGCGTTCAGGAAAAAAGGGTCAAACACAGCGAACAATAACAAGAGATGACACATTGTTTTCGTGAGAACTGCAGCGAGACCCGGAGTACGCTTAGACAATAGCATGATAGACGAGCATGAAATTTCTCCTGTTCTAGGAAAAGAGTACGGAGGCTTTCGACGCGAACCCGTGGGGAGACAGGATATCCAATCACAACCCAGCATCTACCCAGAGACCTGGTGGAGAGGACCGTCGCCAGCATAGCAACGGGAACGTCGAATGGGAAGTGAAGAACGACACTCTGGCTTAAGGGTAGGAGATCTTCCATCCTATCATGTTCAACTTGAGGCGTGTTTTCCAGTACGGTGCATTGTGGTACACGATGTTTGATAAAAACTGCTTGCAGAGCACGCGGGAGGACAGTCTTTCATAAATTTTTACTCATATACTTTGAGCAGTCAGTCGGTCAGTAGAACAGTCTTTATAATTTCAACAGTCGGTCGTCAAAGTTCGATTAACATACGGACGGCAGTGGGACTTTGAAATTTTGCCACGCGTCATATAACTAAGAGACTTAGACATTTCGATATTGGCGCGTATCCGGTAATAGTGTACTTTCAGTGTCTAAAAACATGCGACATACGCCAGTGCTTAACAATTATAGAATTATTTATTATACTCTCATTCAGAATTGAACTAACCAATCACACTTACATCAATAATCGACGCGTAGAACTTTCGTTGATGTAATACCGGACGGCGAAATAATAACATTATACAGTGTTTCGGTGCGATTCAATATCATGTGGAACAATTACACCGCGGCATCAAAACACTAACAGTAATGAACATATCAAACGTTGAACAATACACAGACATATATATATACACCATAGTTAACGATGAACTTTAATACGAACACACAGCGCGAGTGAATCTGTTTCGCGTGTGTTAAGTGTCAGTCACAGCACAGCTTCCCACACATGATCCAGCAGAGAGGAGTTACGCCGATGGAAATTTCGGATAATTCATCTAACAAGTAATCTTTATGCTATTCTTATCATAAGGAACTCTACTGTCCTGTCTCTTTTTCAAGAAACACCCCTTGAGCATTTAAATTAAACATGATAAACATAATTTAACGCCATCCATCTGAGGCATACGATGAACGCATTAGTATAGGATTTATTGTTTGAATATTTGTGTTTCTATATATCGATTACATTATATATATATGTGTATGTTTTTCAGCAAACAACGTATTGGATTTACCTTGTAATTTGATGTATAAACATGTGTTCTTTTATGTTCTTTTCATGAGTTTATGAATGTATGTATTTACAGGGAATCATCCATATTATATATATATTGAATTTAATGAATGATATAGTGTTAATAAATAAGTGTTTATTTTATCAATATGCGTTCATCATTGTCAAATTACCTCAGAACGAGAAAGTAATGACATTTGAGTGATTTATGGTAGTTTATTTTATTTTCTTTATTAATGCAACAACTAGAGTCTCCATGCAATAGTTATGCTAACGTAAAGTAATTAACGTGTTATTTATTGATTACACGAGCTCATTATGCAAATTAATATATTCAATAATTACTTAATCACAGATTAATTAATCCATTATTGCTAGCATAATTACTTAATGACTGCCCAACACGTGGCAAGTGTAGTATTTGGCTCTCAAAGAACGTAAGGATCGGCAATCACAGATTAGTTAATTCAGTAGCGTAATAGCATAACACCCCACAGTGTTGTATTTGGCTGCCCAACGCGTGGCAGATGTTGTATTTGGCGCCCACCGCACGGCAAAGAGCAGGCAGTAGAGATAGGATAAGCGTATATATTAATATTTCATGTTAGTAGTTGTAAGAACAAATATTATTAGTGTGAAGCTAGTTGGACTGGGACTGAATGTTAACGCGTAGTAAAGCTGCAAAAATGACGACCAGTAGCACAGATTCCATGAATTTTGACATTAATAACCAACAGGGAGTACCTGGTGTCGAACGAGAGGAATCACCAACTTATTCACCAATGAATGAGGAGACGTCAGACGTCAGAGCGCGGGGACAGGAGTCCCAACAACAACCGCAGGAAGAGGTGACGTTGCGCGCATTAATGGATTTTATGAGTAAGAAATTTGAAAAGCAGGATGAAAAATTTAATGAGATTAGAAGAGATATTAATGAAAAACTCGAAAAGCAAAAGGAAGAGATTAATGAAAATTTTATAGAGATTAGAAGAGAAGTGAATGAAAATTTCGAGAAGCAAAAAGAAGAAATCAATGAAAAGTTCGAGAAGCAGAATGAAAATTTTACACAAATACGCACGGAAGTGCGTGAATATATAAACAATTGTGATAAGAAGATAGACGAGGTTCAGAAGCAGCAGAACGAAATCATAAAAGAGTTAAGGGACGACACCGACAAGAAATTCGAAGAGGTGCGTGAAACAAGAGAATTAGACCGACAGGAACTAAAGAGTGTTGCCCAAAATACTCAAACGAGCATCAAAAAGATCCACAACAGAGTGGAGACACACGCAAAAGAAAATCACAAGAAGCAAGAGGAATTGAAAGTCGAACTATTCCAAACAGTAAGACAATTACAACAGGAACAGGGAGACGTAAACAATACAATGCAACAGAAAATCAATGAGGTAGATGGGAGACAGAAGTCGGCGGAGCAAAAACTGGACGAGAGCACCAGAGAGAAAACCACCCGTATTAACGAATTAAAATCCCAGATAGAACGACTACAGCGTCAGCTAATTGAAGGTGAGTCTGGAATAATCAGTAGAATTAACGGACACACACATACTGAGTTAAAGTATAACGGCACTGACAGGTTCCCAATGGAGTTCCTGAAGGAATTGTCAGAGATCCAGGAACAGTACTACAGCAACGGTGACATTAAATGGATCGGAAGACACTTGGAGATGGACGCTGGAATATGGTGGCGCGTCATAAGGAATCAAATCTCCACGTACGAAGAATTTAAAGAAGCTTTCACCTTGAAGTACTGGGGTCAAGAATGCCAGGACAATATACGCGACAATCTGGAGTACGGCAGATATGAGTGGAATGGACCAATCACAGCTGTCCAGTATGTGGAACGGATTTTACTGGAAAGTCGGCAACTGTCACCAGCATTAACCGACACTCAGCTGATACGAAAACTAGCTCGCCACTTTGGTAAGGACTTGCAGCTCGCCGTGGTCACACGTGGTATCACGAGTATACCAAATTTCGAAGCGCTGATTACGGAATTCACAAGTATACAGTCGAGCGGAGATAACACTCGCAGACCACATTATAGACCTTACAACGAAGGGAGGAACAATCCGAGAGAAAGGGAAACGCAATACAATAAAAATGAAAGTGACCGACAGCCAACCAGGGGTCGGTATGACAACAAACACTACGTCAATACAGTACAGTTTACACCAGCTGAGCCAGGACCCAGTGGCACGGTCGTTGGCACTACCCCAAGGGCGAACGGTAACAGCGACAACAATAACAAAAAAAAAAATACGTCGAACGAGGGGAGGAGATAGAATTTCTAAGCGACTTCTTTCCGAGTGAGAGTGTAAATATATTGTTACCTGATTTACGAAAGGACCTACTAAAAGAGGACGACGAGATTGTAAATAAACAAATATTGAAATGTCCCGAGATTACTATTAAATTTAATAATGATGTAACTGTCCAATCCTTACTTGATACTGGTTGTATTGTTAACGGGTTATCGGAAACTTGGTTTAATAACCATAAGAAGAGTATTGAACCATATGAGACACTACCCGTAACGAATACATTTATAATAAGTGCTGTAGGAAGTAAATCCAAATTAGTTAAGAGACAAATATTGTGTGACATTGAGATTGATTGTATCCGATATGAATGTGTGTTTTTGGTAATACCAGAATTAGTGAAACCATGTATACTAGGAATTAGTTTTTTACAAGAAGTTGGGTGTCGCATCGACATCGGAAACAAAGTAGTTAGTTTAAAAAACGATACTGTTGATGAGGAGCACATTATACCAATCATGAATATTGACGTGATAAACAGTGAAGAAGAAGAGGAAGTACTGCGATGCATCGATGAGAAGATTGGGAGCATAGACTGCGTGGATAAAGGAATACTGCAACGCCTGAAGGAGATTTGGTAAAGAACCGGAATGTTTTTAGGGAGTGCCCGGGAAGAATAGAGGGTTACACGCACGAGTTTCACGTCACGGACAGGACACCTTACTTTCAACGAGGGTGGCCTGTGCCGCTTGCCTACAGAGACAAGGTGAACGAGGAGATTAACCGGATGTTACGATATGGAGTAATCGAACGTTGCGCCAGCCCGTACGTCAACCCAATCGTGACAGTTATCAAGAAGGATGGGAGGGTTCGCCTATGCCTTGATGCAAGAAAAGTGAACAGCGTGACCGTGCCCGATTACGAAGGAGTGTCCCCGGTAAATGAGATATTGGCTAGATGTGGTGATATGCAGTACTTGTCGACAGTCGATTTATCCAGTAGCTTCTGGCAAGTCCCATTAAAACGAGAGTGTAGGGATTTCACTGCGTTTATGCATGAAGGGAGGTGCTACCGATTCACAGTGACACCATTTGGACTCAGCACCAGCTCTGCAGCGTTGACACGTGGATTGGATGTGGCCCTCGAGGAGGAGGTCAAGAAGAACACGATCATCTACGTGGACGACTGCTTGTGCTACTCCAATAATATACAAACACATTTAAATCATTTAGAAGCGTTGCTAAACAACCTCAATAAAGCAAATATAACTGTCAACCTCACCAAGTCACAATTCTTCAGACGAGAAATCTCCTTCCTTGGTTATCGCCTTACAACAAAAGGGATACAAGCAAACGATGACAAGGTAAAGGCGATTATGGATTTCCCAGCACCGAAGAATACAAAACAACTCAAAGGTTTTCTTGGTCTTACCAATTTTTATAACAGATTCTCGAGTAAATACGCAGAAACAACGCAACCTTTACATGAACTGCTGAAAGGTGGACGAAAGTTTTCATGGACAAGGGAAGTGGACGAGTGTTTTCAGAGAGTCAAGAATTTATTTATCGACACAGTAACTCTACGGTTCCCACGGCCGAACCAAAGATACTATATTCAGTGTGACGCTAGTAATTTTGCGTATGGTGGCCAGCTTTACCAGATTGATGAAGATGGAGAAATCGGCGTCATCGCTTTTACAAGCAAGACATTTAAGGGAGCAGAACGCAATTACTTCACGACGGAGAAAGAGCTCCTGAGTATCGTTAGATGTCTGGATAAGTTTCGTATGTACATACTTGGCCAACCACTCACGATAATCACCGACAATAAAGCATTAACATTTATGCACAAGTGTCACTTAAATAATTCCAGAATTACAAGATGGATTCTCGCCATACAGGAGTACAATTTCGACATTATCCACTGCAAAGGAAAGGATAACGTCGTTGCGGACATACTGAGTAGATACCCGGCTGACACGGAACAACACGAGACAAACGAGGAGACGCACGAATATTTGATTAATCACCTAGTTATTAAAATGAGTCAACAATTAGGCAAAATAATTAGAGGTATCGGCAAATACCAAAATGAAGATGCCAAACTCGGAACGCTCATAGATAAGATTAAGAATAACGTTATAGATAGTAAATTAAGTAAATTTTATAAAATTGTTAATGATAAGTTGTACCGACGACGACGTGGCGAATGGAAACTATACATTCCTGACAGCGTGTCGAAGGATCTAATTGCAGAGATACACCAAATGTACGGACACCTAGGCCCGAAAAGGTGTATACAAATGTTACAAGAGCACTTCACGATCGACAGCTTGATCAAGAAAGTGAAGGTATACACCCAAACTTGTGACTCTTGCCAACGGTACAAGGATACGAACAACAGGATGCTCTTTGGCGGAACAAAAGCCATGATACCATCAGCCAAAGGTGACATAGTAAGTGTTGATTACTATGGACCCTTACCAACAGGTATAGGAGGTGTCAAATACTTACTTGTCATGGTGGACAACTTCACAAAGTTTGTCAAACTATTTACACTAAGAAGAGCGACAACCACCACGACACTACGACGGATCAACGATTACTGTACGAAGTATGGACGACCGAGAGTCATTTTAACCGACAACGGCACGCAATTTACCGCCGAAAGATGGGTTAAAGGTCTCGAGGAGCTGGGAATACAACCAAGATATACCGCGATAAGGAATCCTCGAGCGAACTTAGCGGAAAGGATTAACCGCCAATTGGGAAATCTATTCAGGATCCTGGTACACGACCAGCATAGCAAGTGGTCAAGATACGTCGGAGTAATTGAAACATGTATCAATGAAACGTACCACGAAACAATAGAAATAACACCCCACGAGGCACACTTAGGAAAGAAGCCGACCCGCGCATGGGAGAAGTGGCTGGACAAAGATGTCATCAACAATGAACACAATCCCAATATTAATGTGTTTGTAAAAATAAAAGACAAAAGAGAGAAATATGCTAAACGTATCAATGATGGTAAGAATATTACTAAATTTGCTACCGGCGATAAGGTGCTGTTGAGGAGCTACCATCAATCCGACGCCGCAATGAAAAGGATTGACAAGTTTTTCGAGTTATACACCGGACCATACAAGGTTAGTCGCGTCCTTGGTAACGCAACATACGAGCTCGCTGAGTGCGATAGCAATGGAAAACTGAGGGGTATTTTCAACGTACGATTTCTGAAGAGATACTTTGAGACGAAATCACAAGTCTCAAAGGAAAACGAAAGTGCATCGACAATCAGTTAGACTAGTGGATTCGGAGGCGGATCAACACATAAGGTGAATGTCCCGCGAAAACCGGTCCAACTAGCTAATCAGTATGATGTATATCTTATTAGTGTATAATGTAAAGATTTTGTACAAGGAGTTCTTAAGTCACAATGTGGCAACCTAACGACATTAATTACATGTGTATAGCCAGTGTTAGTGGAAATTTAAATAGAAAAGACAATTATGATGTGAAAAGTTCAATTGAATGTGCAGCAATAAATTGCGAAAAGACGTTATAACGAGTTTTATAGACACCCGATGATATTAGATTAATTAATCAAATCTGAGTGATATAAAACAAAGTTATTTATAATCATAATGATCTCAAGTGAATTGTTAATTGTTCCTGAATAATGTATATAAATTTCTAATCAATATAATTAGTATAGATGATAGTAACACATATTGTGAGTGATACTCAATAATAATTAGTGAATGTATCAATGTGTATTTACAGGTCGTAAATTGTATTTTAAAGGGTCAAGACAGACTAAGAACATTAGCTATCATAATGATATTTAAACGATACATGAATAATTGTAATTCATGTCGAAAATCATTATTTCATGTGTTAGATTATAAGCGGACGGCACAGCCATCCACAGCTATTATTATTGTACATAATGCCATATCTAATTAGATATGCAAATATGTAAAAAATGCGTTCATCTTTCCTCAGATGCGCGGCAATAAATTCCCAGAGGTAGTTTACGACCAAATATAGGGAATATATATCCATATACCCCAAGCAGAGGAAAGTAGGTCATTGACCGCGACTTTGTCAGAGGGGACTCCCACAACAAACTCAGAGCGCAGAAATCGGATTAGAGTGTCTTCCGCTAATCCAACATCAAATCCGATTTGGGGACCTATGTAACAACCAAAAATTTAAAAAATTTTAGTGTGACTGAAAAGACGTTACATTCAGCATGACACACCTACTCAGCCTACGAGCAATAAATAAAGAAATATGTGTAGAAGTGTCAAGTGAACGTTTACTTCAGACAATGCAAGTACGTTTCACATAGTTGTACAATAGGGCACAGGGTTGGCCGTGACAGACTCGTCTAAAACACGAGATTTACAGCCTGCAAATGTAAGATAATGGAAATTGTGTCAAGTACCAATTTAGAGGAGAAACTGTGACGGACACACTGCCGGGTTAATTTGTAAGAGTACCAGTAAAGAATAAAAGAGTGTAAGTCACACAATAGTATATACCCTATACGAGGACGGACATCGATACCTAAAATAATAGAATAGAACTTGTAAACAGCAGGGGAACGACTTACTGGCGACAACGGATATTTACGACAGGCAGTAGGTGTGCCGTTTTGGAAACGACGTCACGCTGCGCCAGGATAGCGTTCAGGAAAAAAGGGTCAAACACAGCGAACAATAACAAGAGACGACACATTGTTTTCGTGAGAACTGCAGCGAGACCCGGAGTACGCTTAGACAATAGCATGATAGACGAGCATGAAATTTCTCCTGTTCTAGGAAAAGAGTACGGAGGCTTTCGACGCGAACCCGTGGGGAGACAGGATATCCAATCACAACCCAGCATCTACCCAGAGACCTGGTGGAGAGGACCGTCGCCAGCATAGCAACGGGAACGTCGAATGGGAAGTGAAGAACGACACTCTGGCTTAAGGGTAGGAGATCTTCCATCCTATCATGTTCAACTTGAGGCGTGTTTTCCAGTACGGTGCATTGTGGTACACGATGTTTGATAAAAACTGCTTGCAGAGCACGCGGGAGGACAGTCTTTCATAAATTTTTACTCATATACTTTGAGCAGTCAGTCGGTCAGTAGAACAGTCTTTATAATTTCAACAGTCGGTCGTCAAAGTTCGATTAACATATGGACGGCAGTGGGACTTTGAAATTTTGCCACGCGTCATATAACTAAGAGACTTAGACATTTCGATATTGGCGCGTATCTGGTAATAGTGTACTTTCAGTGTCTAAAAACATGCGACATACGCCAGTGCTTAACAATTATAGAATTATTTATTATACTCTCATTCAGAATTGAACTAACCAATCACACTTACATCAATAATCGACGCGTAGAACTTTCGTTGATGTAATACCGGACGGCGAAATAATAACATTATACAGTGTTTCGGTGCGATTCAATATCATGTGGAACAATTACACCGCGGCATCAAAACACTAACAGTAATGAACATATCAAACGTTGAACAATACACAGACATATATATATACACCATAGTTAACGATGAACTTTAATACGAACACACAGCGCGAGTGAATCTGTTTCGCGTGTGTTAAGTGTCAGTCACAGCACAGCTTCCCACACATGATCCAGCAGAGAGGAGTTACGCCGATGGAAATTTCGGATAATTCATCTAACAAGTAATCTTTATGCTATTCTTATCATAAGGAACTCTACTGTCCTGTCTCTTTTTCAAGAAACACCCCTTGAGCATTTAAATTAAACATGATAAACATAATTTAACGCCATCCATCTGAGGCATACGATGAACGCATTAGTATAGGATTTATTGTTTGAATATTTGTGTTTCTATATATCGATTACATTATATATATATGTGTATGTTTTTCAGCAAACAACGTATTGGATTTACCTTGTAATTTGATGTATAAACATGTGTTCTTTTATGTTCTTTTCATGAGTTTATGAATGTATGTATTTACAGGGAATCATCCATATTATATATATATTGAATTTAATGAATGATATAGTGTTAATAAATAAGTGTTTATTTTATCAATATGCGTTCATCATTGTCAAATTACCTCAGAACGAGAAAGTAATGACATTTGAGTGATTTATGGTAGTTTATTTTATTTTCTTTATTAATGCAACAACTAGAGTCTCCATGCAATAGTTATGCTAACGTAAAGTAATTAACGTGTTATTTATTGATTACACGAGCTCATTATGCAAATTAATATATTCAATAATTACTTAATCACAGATTAATTAATCCATTATTGCTAGCATAATTACTTAATGACTGCCCAACACGTGGCAAGTGTAGTATTTGGCTCTCAAAGAACGTAAGGATCGGCAATCACAGATTAGTTAATTCAGTAGCGTAATAGCATAACACCCCACAGTGTTGTATTTGGCTGCCCAACGCGTGGCAGATGTTGTAACCTCTGGGGTATAACCAGGATTTTCAGAAAGTTGTATACATTGTATGGATTTATGATTCAACAAATAATATTGTCTATCTAAAAATTATTAGGTAGGGACTTTAAGAATATGAATTTAAACAAGAAACAATTAATTTAAAAAGCTTAAACACGTTCGTTATTCCTTGAAAAAAAAAATAAAAGATGAAGAAAATACCTATGTCAATCCAGATGACCTGAAATATGGCCCAGGATGCATTAATTTTGAAGTAAATTACATTGACTCTAATGTACGCATATATGTAGTTGTACGCATATATGTAGTTGTAGCCTATACTAAACACATTTCCGGACCGTTTTTTATTTCTTTTTAGTACCATTTTCTCCAGATGTATAAAAGCTAAAATCTTCAAATTTTGCACACATACACTTCTCCATACACGTGGGACACTACAATAAAAACTGTTAAAAACACATTCACCCTTAAAAATTTTTTAAATAATTAAAATGCAATAAGCAAGTAATAAATTAGTTTTTTCATTATAATTGTGTATTAATATTTATAAAGTAAAACTAAAATAATTAGTTTGTTGCGTAAACAAAGAGTCATAGAATAAGAATATACTTTGAATTTGGATGTCCCATGAAGCGTTAAGGAGATAAGTGTACTTAAAAACGCGAAAGTTAGCACGGGGAGTATAGGGAGTACCCTGCCTCCGCGACAGCCACTATACGCACTTATCGACGTAACACTTAAGTCACCCTTCGCAGTGCAGCATCAAATTTGCTAGCTACTTGTAATCATTAACAATGCAGCACAGACGGTTTTGAAAAATGTAATTAATCAGTTAAAAATTGACTAAGTATACTGTAGAAGATTCATTTTTGAACTATTAGAAACTAGTATCCCTTCTTTAGTTATGCATGCGTAATACAAATCGTTATTATCGAAACGTATATTTTATATAAATATGAAATACAAAAGTATATTGTTTTATGTATATTCTTTGAACGACTAACTGTTTTCTATTTGAGTTGTTCCGATCATTTCACTTTTGTAGGTTAGTTTATTACGTAAGCAAAATCGGAGACAATGAACTAAGGTGTTATTACAAAAAGTGTTCAGTACAGAGAAATGTTTATGACTCTCTACCAGCTGTTCGTGTTGTTAGCACAGATTTGTTATTCTTCGACAAACTAAATACAAAATTTACGGTCCAAAGAGTATGGTGAGCTTAAAACTGATTTGTATGCATTCTTTTTTTTGACATTATGCAAAGAAACATGAGAGAAAAAATATGCTTCTTTTAATCTGGTAAGCAACAAATTTCATATACTGAAATGAAAATTGTCTATTATGGATGTACTATACCTGTTTTATTTTACCAGGGCAATCGGAATTTGCTTTTTACCTTAGTAATGCGTTCACATTTGCATGTCTACTTCAAATAGCACTCTAACTGTAAATGTTTATATTATATATTATATAATCTGTGTTGGTATGTGTGTGTAATGTTGTTGCCGTCATTATTATCACCGTAATGAGTCAGTTTCAGAAGTGTATTTTCATCTTGTTTCATTTCTCAAGCAAGAATTTTATATTTACCTACGTGTTTCCGTAGTGTAACATTAATATGAAATAAATAACATGGGTTGTGTTACAGGACGACAAAATTTGTTAGACCGTGGAGATTTGTGTAGCTTACATTATCTGATGCTGCAGTTGCCCGATTCATCAGAAATTTCCACTGTTAAAGATCCGAACGTTTCATTTCTGAACACCAATGTTACCGTGGTAGCATGAACAAAATCTTTAAAAAGCGGACTCAATTACTGAATTACTAAACGCTACAGAACTCAAAATTTTTATTAACGCATTGCTAAAAAAAAAAAAAGTTTGCCTCCCATGCAACAAGCAATAAAAAGTCTGGTTGCCTTTAAATCACAATACTTAATAATTTCGTTTCTAACAATAATTATTATGTACAGTATATACTCTCCGATACGGCTTAAAATTTATGTGTTGTGTGTGCGCGCAAACACACATACAAACGCACGCGAGAACTGACAGATTTGTTAAGTCAATTTGTTTTCAAATGCTTGTATTAATACAACTGTTGATTGTAGTGTTTCAAAATAAAATATTGTATACAAATTAATTTTTAAAGATTTTTAATTATTAAAGTTTTAAAGGTATTGAAACTGAAATTTTATTGTCTTTAAAGTTAAATAAATGAGTTATCACGTTATTTGCATACTAAACTGTTTTTGTCTTCATCCTCTATACACTCCTCTTTTGCCTTATAATCCTCTTACACTCCTCATGGGGAAGGTGATCTTCCAGTATAAGAGCTTTTGCAATAAAATAAATGAGAATAAAAAGTACAGTTGTGGGCACTAATGTAGAAAAATACTGACAATTCAAGTAATATAATTATTATTTCTTTTATGAATTTGCTAACTGCTATAATATAAATTATAGGTTGTTTAAGACCTGAAGATGTCAGTGATGACGAAAAGCTTAGTCGAACAATAAAAATTATAGCAGTTAGCAAATTCATAAAAGAAATAGTAAGGATGGCTGCTAATTTAAACAATACGAAGAATATAATTATTGTTATTACTATTTTTACTATTATTATTTAGGGAATTTTTTCCTAATAGGGCTAATAGAACTTCTCTCCTGGTCTTGTCCTAAACTGTTCACAATTTTTCTGCTTACAACGTCTCACAAGTAAGTAAATAAATTAGCACCACATTGCATCTGCGATCTCTCGTACCTCTCACGCAGTGTGCGTTACAAGGTACAGATAGTGTGATGCAGTTTAAGCCATCACAGTGAGCTACTTTGGAAACCTATAAACCCATATTCTACTTTCGTTTAGAAAACATCAGACTACAAATTTTCTTTACATAATTTGGATTTATTCATAAGCGGGTGTAAATTTGAAATCGGAGGGGGTCATTTCAGTAGGCGTGACTACGTGGCTTTAATGATCAGTTATTACACAGTTGAAAAGTTAGTACAAAAAAACAATTAATCACACAACAAAAATAGTATATTCAGTCCGTACTTTTAATAATTATTATTTAAATGTACTTTCACTTGTGGAACTTACTTGTTGATATTACCTCAAACGTCGTTTCGGAGTTGTATTCTCCTTCTTCAGTGAGGTTTGAATGCGGAATGCGTCAAGTAGTCGGTACTTTGTAACGGTTTTTTAGGTGACTGGTTGTGTGTGGGGGTGTGGAGATGGAAGGGGTTGGCGCGGGATTCTGAATTGTATGCGTTGTGTATTATTGTGTCGAATAGTGTGTTGGATTTAAATTGTAAATATAAATGTTCATTGAGTATGTTGTTTGGTTGTGTTTGTATATTTCGTATTGTTCTGCGGTGTTGAGTTTGCGACTTTTGGGTAGGTGGTGTAAAATTTCAAGATTGTTTTTTTATTGGTGTAACTGTGGTTTTCTGTCTGGATGTGTGTGGCAAATGTGGATTGTATGTTTTATTGGATAATGCGTTTGAGTGTTCAGAAAATCTGGAGGAAAAAGATCTTCCTCTCTGGTCTATATAGAATTTATTTCAATCGTTACAGTTTAATTTATATACGCCTGTTTTGTTGTATATGTCTATGTCTTTGTTTGTGCCGTTAATGTGTCTCTTGATGGTATTGTTGGTTCTGTATGCTATTTTGTAATTGTGTTTTCTGAATGTGTTGGCAATTCTGTGTGTGTTAGTGTTGTAGTATGTGACCGTGATGTATTTGTTTTGTTGTGTGTTGTTTGTATTTTTTGTAGTTTTGTTGTTTTGTATAGGATTTGTCTATGTAATTTGTTTATTAACTCAGGGTTATACCAGTTTTTTTAGTGCTATGTATTTTATTGTGTTAAGTTCTTCAATATAGTCTTGTTTATTTAGCGGTATTTTTGTGAGTCTTTCTAGCATATGGTTGAAGGCTGCATGTTTATGTTGTGTTGGATGATTTGATGTGTTGTGTATGAACATGTCAGTTTTGGTTGGTTTTCTGTAGATTTTATATGTGTGTGTATTGTTTATTTTGTTGATTGTTAAGTCTAGAAAGATTATACTGTTGTTTTTTTTTATTTCTGTGGTGAATTTAGTTTTAGGTGTATCGTGTTTATGTATTTGTGGAAATTTCCAACTTGTCTTGTATTGCTATTGTATAATAATAATATGTCGTCTACGTATCTGTGCCAATATATAATTTTGTCGGTATATTTGTTGTTATGTGTTATATGTTCTTGTTCTATGTGGTGTATGAAATTTCAGCTAGTATACCCGATATGGGGGAGCCCATGAGTAGTCCGTCTGTTAGTGTGTATATCTTGTTATTGTACATAAAGTAATTTTGTTCTGTGATTATTTTAGTGAGTGTGATGATTTCTTGTATGTGTGTTTCAGGTGTGTTGTTTTGACTGAGTAAATGTTCAAGTGTCTGTATGGTGTCTTTGACGGGTACATTGGTGTATAAATTCGTTATGTCAAATGATGCTAATGTTGAGTTGTGTGGTATATGGATATGTTCTAATTTTTTGACAAGTTCTATGTTGGTTTTAACAGAAGTGTTGTTGGTTAGGTTTACGTGTTTTCTGATTAGTTTATCTAGGTGTTTGGGAATTTTGTGGGATGGTGCTTGTGTGTTATTTATCAAAGATCAAATGGGTATATTGGGTTTGTGTATTTTCGGCAATGCGTTTAGTTTTGGGGGGGGGGTTTAATTTGTTTTAGATATTTTATGTTTTCTTTTTGTATTATGTATTGTGCATTATTTATGAATTTGTTAATTTGTTTTTGGTATTTTATTGTGGGGTCTTTGGTTATTCGTGTTTTATTGTTTTCGGAGAAGAATTTCTCTGTTTTATTGTTTATTTCTTGCTTATTTCTTGCTTATTCATATGACTGTTATGTTACCTTTGTCAGCTTTTAATATCGTTAGATTATGTTCTTTTAGTTTTTGTTGTATATTTTTTAGCGTTTTATTTTCGTTATTAGTTCTTTTGACTGTTGTTTTAGTATGTGTTTTAATCTTCGTTTTATGACATGGCGTATGGGTTCTTGGTCATTGTTGTGTGTGTTTTGTACGGCTATTTCCGTGTCTATATTACGTCAATTATATGTTTACTATTGTTGTTGGGTTTAATGTGTTTTAAATTATGTTTGAGTCCTTTGTTTAATAAAGTTATTTCGTCGTCATTGAATCTGATGTCTGTGGTGTTTACCGTGCGTGTGTGGAATTTGTGTGTCGGCGTGGGGATTGTTTCTACCTTGCGTGTTATAATGTTTGTTAATTTTTTGTTATGTCTATCTTTTATTCTCGTTTTGAGTTTGTCAATATTGTTTTGCGTGTGTTGTATTATGTTTTTGAGTTCAATGTGGTGTAACATTCGTGTTAGTTTTACGTGTAAATTATAGGCCTCCTTGTTGAGCGTGTCTTTCTTATGGTATATATCGTTTATTATGTTACGTAAGTATATGTTTTCAGCTCTTTGTTAAGTTATAAATGATGCTTGTGTGGTTTGTTTATTGTAATTTTTGCGTGTGGTGGTATTATGTTATGTTTTTGGCATGATTTGTTGAATGCTATTGTTAGGGAGGTTTTCATTACCTTTTCCTTGACATTCCTGTATCTGTGGATGATGTACGCTCTGCTTGCCGTGTTAATATTATTTTGAATGATCATCACTACTTTTTTCACAGCACTTAATAATTATAATTTAAATGTACTTTCACTTGTGAAACTTACTTGTTGATATTACCTCAAACGTCGTTTCGGAGTTGTATTCTCCTTCTTCAGTGAGGTTTGAATGCGGAATGCGTCAAGTAGTCGGTAATTTGTAACGGTTTATTAGGTGACTGGTTGTGTGTGGGGGTGTGGAGTTGGAAAGGGGTTGGCGCGGGATTCTGAATTGTATGCGTTGTGTATTATTGTGTCGAATAGTGTGTTGGATTTAAATTGTAAATATAAATGTTCATTGAGTATGTTGTTTGGTTGTGTTTGTATATTTCGTATTGTTCTGCGGTGTTGAGTTTGCGACTTTTGGGTAGGTAGTGTAAAATTTCAAGATTGCTTTGTTGTATTGGTGTAACTGTGGTTTTCTCTCTGGATGTGTGTGGCAAATGTGGATTGTATGTTGTTATTGGATAATGCTTTTGTGTGTTCAGAAAATCTGGAGGAAAAAGATCTTCCTGTCTGGCCTATATAGAATTTATTCCAATCGTTACAGTTTAATTTATACGTACTTTTAAATTTAATGAGAAACTGGACCTGGAGGCCCCCCGGCCGGAAAGTACGTCTCCCATTAGCCAAATAGGGTTTCATAACACGCAGTTGTGCTGACACTACAGGAGAATGTCATAATATTAATACACGTTGACATCGTGTATCGGAAAAAATAATTTCATTCAAAGAAAGCTTCTCTTTGTACATGTCAGTAGTCAGTTCCGGTTTTCCAATCTGCCTATATCTTCTGTTAAAGCAACACAGATATAAAAGTTTCGTCTGGCATGGATGTCTAATCCTTCAAGATACACAACAAGACTACAAACTAGGATGGTTTCTTTTGTTCAATTAGTCTATTTTTAAAATAATTGTTTCCTCTGAGTAATAAGTACGATCGATATATTTTAAGTAAGAGACAGGACGTATGCTAACTAGATGCTTGTGTTAAATAACTGTAAAATGAATGTGAATTGAAATTTTATAAGAATAACAAATTGTAATAATGTTTGGTTGTGTATGTGTGTGTGTGAGTATGAAGAATGTGATTAGAGGGACACAGAAAGAGGGCGATAGACAGGTAGGCATAAAGTAGAAATAGAGATAGACAGATGTATAAATATACATACATGTTATTAGAAAAAAAAAAACAGACATACAGACAGACGTAGGCCTACAACAGTCGTGCATACATACAACCGATGATCAGACATATGTATAGTCGTGCATACATACACACTTACAAGTAGACAGACAGACAGAGATCCAATTGGCCTATTCAAGTTTTAAACATTTAACAAAATGTACGAGACAGGTTACTTATAAAAAATTATAAGTATATTTAATTAAATTTAATTATATTATAATAATTAAATTTAGTTATATTTTAATGACATAGTAGGACAAACGAATACTTTTTGACTAAAATTTATAATTTATGACTTCCAGTTACGAGTGAACATTAGATTACGAACGCACTCATTAAGTGAATGGCGTATATTTTCTACAAAGTTACAGCCCCTCTCCTAATGTTGTATGTTATTTATAAGCACTGTGTGAATATACACATTTGAAATTGAATTTTTTGGGTACTATGTAGTGGTATTCACATCACTAACTCAGACTTAATGGAGATCTATGTCCTGAAAAAATAAAGATGACGAATAGGTTTAAAGTAAATAAAACAATAATGTCATATTTGTATTGCATGTAGATCTCGCCGCGATACAGATTAGCATGTGGCCGTGATATGTGATGATTTACTGTCTGTGATAATTACCAGCTGACACTTCTATTGTAAACGTCAGCAAAGCTTCTACACCACATTCAGCTTCACAAGTAGCAGCAGTGATTTCAATGTGCTTTGGTTTTGTTTAAAATAAAAGCAGAGAATTACTTGAATATATAGAGATATACGGTATTGCTAGGTGAAACGGAAGTATACGTAACTCGCCAAGTATGAGTATTCCATCCCTGCTATCCTCCTCAGCCTCAACAACCATACGCTCTTAGAATATTTTGAATCGGAAGCATTTCAGTACCTGTTTCTATCATTTTGTTACGAAATATTATCCGTTATCAGCAAATGGAGTTCTAAGAACATCAGAATCTCATTTACCCATTACCTTTTGCCAATTTGCTAACAATTCAAAACAGCGTAATCGAAATATTACCATACTCTATTGTTTAAAATCTTCACGAGACAAGTAAGTATTACAGAATTAAAGAGGTTAATATATAAGTTTATGTAGTAATTTTTAGTGAGTGAAAACACGTAAAAAATAATCGAGTTTAAAATAGATCTGAGTGAGTAAGCAATATTTTTATGTATCTTTGATGTATACGTAAATGGCGTACAAATGTAAATGCGCTCTATACACTTTAATTTCTCGCTTAATTCTAATTCAATGTTTTATGTAATGTAACGGTTTAATGACATACGGATAGTGAAACAGTCGGTCAAGTTATTTCCTGTGTCGACACAGTAACCATTGTTTAATTAACTGAGAACTCGTGGTTCTGACACATGTCATAGAGTGGTGCTTTGAGCTTGTAATCGCGTTTAACATAGTGTAATCTGGATAACGTATATAGCGACGTTCAATTGCGTTACAAATATTTCCATAATTTTTTCTGGAAACTGATGTGAAATAAAGGAATAAAAACGTATATTTCCTGTACAATGATGGAAAAGTTATATAAATATGATTATCCCGTTATCAATACATTTGATGCTAATTGAGTGGAAATAAGATAGATATATTATATATTATATGCACTAGAACAGTGCAAATGTTTAATCTTCTAAGCTGTAATATAAACAGCTGTAATTCCTTCAAATTAATATCTTTACATAACTTACAAAAAGAAACTGCTAGCTCATCAGAAACAAAGAATTACCTTAATACCGGCCCGCCGGTTGATTGATTTGATTGCTTACTTCATTAAAATTAATTTTATTTGCAACAACTATTGTTCACAAGTAGACCTACGAAATACCATGTGCACCATCCAAACAGTTTTAGTACTTCAGCAATAATATACTGTATTTTCTATAAAAATCTCTAAATTTGTGTTAACATTTACTCAAGCGACGTTAACCAGCACTACTTTAAGACTAAAAGCAATTTTTCATTTTTAACTTTGATAAAAATTATTGTTTTAAATTGAATGCATTCTCACAAATAAGACATGAAGTACAACATCGCACCTTGAAAAATATTAAGTGTTAGAAATATCTTGTCTATAGAATGATTACACCTCATTTTAACAAAACATAGGTATGCGCATGCATGACTTATGCAATTAAAATTATTAATGTAATATACTGTAACAAAGATTGTACGGATCGCCGTCTTTTAACAGGGAGTAAATAATTGAACACCAGTGAAATCGTTACTCACAAAACACTCCTATAAAGCAATTTTTTAGGTTTCCAACTGTCCAAAACTTTGCAGATATCTCATATCTCTTATTTTTCTCGCACTTACGATACGATTTTTCTTTCTACTCCTTTCTAACATAAATCAACAGCCGGCTCAGCCATAATGTTATTCTATAAACGTAAGATATTTCTACTGTATTTCAACTTTAGGCTCAAGTAACTTAGACATAACTGTAAAACGTAAATTAGTGTGCATAATACTACGTACAACCAAATCCAAAATAAAACAAGGAATGTGTTTTACTTGTACTTGATCAACGTGACAAATTATTTGAATTCTTGGGTTTCGTTGTCCATGACGTGTCCGTTACTTAACTAAATACAACTATTATATTAACGACTCGGAACACAAAGTTTTTTATAAGTAGAAACATACAGTTTTACCTTACAACCTGAACCGGTTTTCACCTTTAAAAGGCTTCTTCAGAGGTTCAGAGGTTCCTCTGAAGAAGCCTTTTAAAGGTGAAAACCGGTTCAGGTTGTAGGGTAAAACTTTGTTTTTACTTATAAAAAACTTTGTGTTCCGAGTCGTTAATATAATAGTTGTGTTTAAATTATTTGAATTTAAAATTTGTATTTGACAAATTTTTTTCAGATGCATACACAGTATAGATTTTGATATCCGTTTCATATTAAATGAATGTATTGCGATAATGTCAAACAACTGTTCTCCTTTTGTCAACACATATTTTAAAGTATTCATTTAGTATTTATTGAAATCTTATTAAAATTCCGCATAACAGTGGAAGAAATTTGTTTCACTAAGCAACGTACGTTGAGCTCAATGTGTATTTATTTATTCAATAACGGTTATATAATAGAAAGCATAAAGTATATTATATATATATATACATATATTGTAAAAATTAGATTTTATTTTACAATTGCTTGGTGCGATAACCGGTTGCGAAATAAACATTATAATAAAGTTGAGGTCCCAAACAAAATCTTACATTGAAAAGCAAGTTTTCATTTACTTACTTCACATGAATCCTCCTTTCCTTGTAGAGTACACGTTTCTACACATCCCTTACACTATTCTCTGTCTTTTGTCAAGTCTTTCTCTTCTTTTCAAGGCGTTTTTATGTCCTTCAATTCTCTACCCATACTTTTTTCCATTTCTCTGAATACCTACAGTTTAAAATACCCATTCAACGCTGATGATAACAATTTACTTCTTTACGACTCAAGGCCTTATTTTCTACTACCCAAGAATGTCGTAGGAATTTAAAGGAGAATTTTCACAAATTTACATACACAAATTTACTTTTTACACTATAGTACCTGTTGAATTATTTTTTTGTCAATCATGTGCAAAATATTTACTCCAAATTTCGTTTACCAAATGACCAAATTTTGTTTAGTCTAATGTTTCCAACAAGTAGCTAATTTAAAAAGCAAATAATTGAAGGTAAAGTAGAAGAGGTAAATTACATAGTAATGGCTTGTTTTAAATGTACACTCTAAATAGTTAGACACGAATACTGTGCAATGAAGAGGAAATAGATCGAGAAGAATGGAGCGGCTACTAACCAGTATGCAAAAACAATCTTATACTGCTTGTAAGGAACATATTTTACCTTTTAAGTATCATATTGGAGTTATTCTAGATTATCGATGCCAATCAATGTACGTTACACAGTTTTAATTGACTTGCGACACATAATAAAAACTTCTAAAATTTTAATGACGATTTTTCATTTAATTGTAGCAGTCTGAACTTACATTAATAAAATATGACTAGTCTAAAAATGACAGGTACCGATAAAAAGTTATATATTTTAGAAATGATAAAAAATTTGTTGTCAAGATAAATAAAATTCATTTAAACGTACAATCGCTTGCGTGTCTCCCGCAGTCTCCCAGCAGGGTCTAATAATTTTCCAGCGCACTGATTTTTTAACAATTATTATATAACTTACAATTTCCAAGGTGTAATGTAGAATTAAATTTAGCTTTCCAATCAAGAATCTCATTTAATATGTCAGCAACGCTTGAATCTCATTACTAAATCATTAGTGTTTACATAGGAATTCAAAATAACTAAAAATAAATTTGTATTCATTTTGACAACGTTTATTGAATCGTAAAATGAGCTTCTCTTCAGAGAAAGTGTTTATCACGGATGTAAAACCACTCTATGCTTACATAATATTCTTTGACTGAGTTAAATCATTCAATACTACCATTAAACTAAAAGTAAGACTAGATATTAAATATTAATGTATTTTAAGTTTGTTATTAATCTGTTTTAAGAAACCAATGACACCCTTTGTCTCGACGCACCCTTTCTACAATTTCAAAAATTGCATTATGTCATAGCTTTCAGTTAATTTTCTGTATATCTTCATTTAGTTGTATTATTTTTCGCGCCATTTTAGAATAAGTTGGTTGATGCACTCATTGTAGATGATCTGTTAGATAGCATACATCCTACATCACCTCGAACAACAAGCTTTTGCTCGTAACCTGTCCTTTTCGCTGTGTACCTTAGGTGTGTGCTTTATTAAGCATTTACGGTAGCCTGTCTGCAAATTTGTTAATATTTAACAAAAGCTGTCGTTATGCATTCTACTCATGACACTCTGCAAATTCTCCTACGTCGTCACGAGGAATTTTTGATTTTAGCCAGTACGCCTCAGTGATAACCTTTACTTTAATCATCATCAGTCAATCACTTACGATGTAAACATATATCAGGTCATTAGACCATCATCCTCGCTGGATAGTAGCTAGTTTATTAATTCTAGGCTGTTCAGAACCAATGTTTATTATGAATTTTAGTCACCTTATTTACGACAGGGTGAGTTCCCGTGATGTTGTGCTACGAAACCACACAGGGGACATTTTAGCAATCAAACAAAATAATGTTTGATTATTTTATTTACATTAAATCTACGTTATAAATTAGATTTTTGCCTATTAGCTAAATAACGAATCATGTTGAAATTAAATGATATGTTTACTGATTTTGGACCTTAGTAAGGTTACTATACTTGTTTGAGGTGAGACTTTAGTCAATTTTATGAACAAAATAACATCTTTGTTTTTTTGCATATAATTATCGTCTATTATTGTCTCAATAATTTGAAATTCAATTTGAGTATATTTGATTTGGACTTCAGAAATTAAAAGTAATTTTGTTGGCAGTGACTCACAAGCACTTATGAGTATTTTGTTAAGTTTATTACAATTTTAAATTAAAGTTGTAGATCTTGTTCTGAACGTGACAGTAACAAATTTTAGAAATTTTAAATAGCTATCTATACATCTAGAGCTATAGTAATTATTAGATTTATTATTAGTTATTATTAATATTAACATTATTAATAATTATTAGAGAGCATGAATGTACTTATCCTTCTGTAAAATGAATTCATCGAATCGTGCGTACAATGAAGACCCAAACAAAGGAGTAAAAACTAAAGGAACAGGTAAAGGAAGATTTATTGTAGGTAAAATGAATTTTTGCACAAAATATTATGAAAAAATCTATCCGACAGAATACCAAAAAATGTGAGGATAGTGAGAAAAGCAGTATAGACACTGTATGTGTTTCTATAAACAGTGGATCATAACTGTTAATCAATTATGATCCACAGCTTGAGCTACGTCCTGACGACAAATTATCTTTGTAGAAATACAACAAATCATTTTTAAATTACAAAACTTATTCAAATACACGTTTGTTGTCACATACTATAATTCTGGTCGTTAGATGGCATTTACAAACCGTTCTGTATTATTAGCGCATATTAGAAAAGTGAGTTCATGGGAGAACACGAAATTAATCAGTGAATACTTAATTTAGACATGCATTCTAATATATGCGGGCTTCTTCACTGGTTAAGATACAATACATATTGCTACAATAAACATAGTTGTTGAACTTAATTTGGAAATTAATAAAGAATTAAGCTTTGAATAAAATAAATGAGTCAATATAATACAAGTGTGTAATTAGTATGAAGTGTACGTTCTTTAGATGAACGACACCTAAAGAAACCTAATTTGCTAATAAAGCCTTCACTAAAAAGGGCTACAAGAAAATAAGAATAACACAAGAACATAACATAAGAAAATATAAGAACACAATAACATAATAAACTTGAAATGGTGTATGTACCATGAAATAATTAAAACAAATTACCTGACAAAATGTTTTAAATGTTGGAAGTTAGAAAGTAAAAAGTAACTAGAGGGATGTAGTTAGATTTTAAGAAGAAAACAGTACGGAGGCTAACATGGTAAGGATGGATTGCTCAAACCGTATGCTAAACTGCAAACAGATGCAAAATTCTGGAAACAAAATTGGAGAATACTCATGAGAGATAGAGGAGAACAGAACCGATTCACCGCTAGGGCCTTCATGAAAAATAGAGTGAATGTTAAACATAACAAATTGTATAAAAATTGTTTTGTCTATGAGAAGAAGAAGAAGAAAAACAAGAACAACAAGACGTTAAATGTAGACGTAAACTATATAGGCCTAAAAACACGCACGCACCCACGCGCAAACTCACACACATCTCTCTACCTGACACACACGATCTCATCGTTTGTGAAGGGTAAACCTGTATGTCAGGTGGATTGGGAAAGAGGTTGGCTTGTGCCTGGAAGTAGATGAAAGATTATCACTCCTGTCCCGGTGGGTTTGTTCACCCAACGTACCCCTTTCTAGTTGATAAAGGGCCGTTCAGTGAAACTCGATGTGTGGCTGGCTGAACCCCGCCAAGTGAGACTGGGATGTGCGAGTTTGGAGTTGGGGCTCTACAGAAGATTATCGCTGTCTCCTTCTCCTTTCCGAACACCTACCACGAAGCTTGGTGCCTTTTGGTGGGTGGGATTTACTGATTTTCGGCGGAATCATCACTGACAATCAGAACAAAGCGAGCGTCCAGCGTTGGTGTTCGCGTTCGTGTTCTCTGAGGGTCCAGGTATTTTGTGTTTGTTTCGAGTTCGGAGTGCTGGTCCGCTTGTATTGGTACCGAAACCGAGGCCACCTCCCGAGGCCACCGCTCTGGGCAACGTTGTGCATACTGCCTTTCCCTGCTCATCTACGTCTTTGCGTCGATGGTATGGACTGCGTGACTGAGGTACAGCGCTGTTAAGAGTGAGGAAGACTGTCAGGGATTAGTCTAAATTAACAATCGTACAAACTTTATGGTATATAATGTTTTGTGATATCTAGTTTATATAACTAAATTTTTATCAGCTTACATATTTAATTACAGTGACATCTGATATATTATAGTATTTGTATTTCTTTCACATTCACTCAACACAGTTTACTATAAAAAACCCAAATTACAATTTGCAACAAAATATTGTTGTTGACTTAATAAATCACTTTTAGACATTTATATAACACAGGAATGCTTTAGTTTGTCTGATACACGTATTAATATACAAATGCTTTGATACACACACACACACACACACACAAATCTTGTTTGTTTAATATTAACAATATCTGTTTCACGAATCGGTTTGTACGTTTGTGAAGCATCAAAATTAGATTCAAAATATTGAAATAAAGCTAAATTAATAAAACCTAAGGTTTTACTCAAACTCACATAAACCTGCTTATTTCTTATTAATCTGCTTACTCAAAATGAACAGAATCCTAACACTTCACTACGTTAACGTAATGAAATGAAAACTGAATATTGTATACAGAATTAGATGTTACTATAATGCATAATATAGTACTGATGAGAAATAGGTGCTCACATACGAACAAGTACTTCTACTTGTGAGAATCACAAATATTGCTTCTCACTGTAATAAAACCTAACATATTATGTTACACGGTGAGTGCATACTGCAGCGTATTGTGCTGAGTAGTGTTTAATTTGAGTATACGGTAACAAAGAAAGAAAATCTCTAGTCGGAAGCTTTAACAATGACTGCGAGGAAATATTGAATGCAATATTTTTGCTTGGTTTAATATTCACGAATAGGTTAAAATACTTTATAATGAATGCATAATTTAAAAAAAAAAGGAAGCTTACTGAAACTCATTTTTGAGTTCAAAGTTTCCTATATTTTTATGACTAGATACATTTTATGTAAACGCCATATTGTAAATTACAGATACGTAATTATTCCCAGGAACCGTATGTTGGAAATAACAACTTTGGAAAAGGTAAAATCTGTAAGAGCAATTATAATTATTGGTCCTGTAGAAGGTGTAGAATAAAGTCCTGTCAAACTCACAGTGTCGTAACGTTTTCAAGCTTGTACGACATGTTATATTATTAACTACTGTCAGCTATATCACGTAAAAGGACTACTAGCCTTGACAGTAGTTTTTGAAATGCAGTAGATATTTTTAATTAATTAATAATTTATAATAACAAATTTTAATGAATTTTAAGGTTGTCAATAAAGATAATACCAAATTATCACATTCTTTATTTTGCCCTCTAAAATATTGTGCCTGCGCGTGCGCGTGTGTCTGACAAATTTTTTGAAAGAAAAAATAATCATTATGAGCTTATCTTTAGTCTCACATGGATAAATAACTGATTGTTATTTTGTATACTGTTGTTATTGTAGCCAAATTGTGGAAAATACAATAGTTTCACACACAAAATTTTAACCTATTTCCTGCATGTCGCATTTACTCCTCATCGATGCCCGATATGAATAGAAGAATACTGTTAGAAGAAAATTTTACTGCCTGTTTAAAGAAAGTGACTACACTAGTATGTATAGACTACAGAATGTTGATAATGCTGACGACGATTCAGTAATAAGTACTGAATTATCATAGCAAAAAGTAATATCCGGGATCACATGAAACAACGGTAACTCTGATGAAAAACAACACAGAGAAATAAACTTTCTCCGATATTTTCCACGCATCTGACCTTATTCGTAAATATTTCACTTTCAATAACGTCACCGATGCTAAACTTAAGCATGTTAGCTAAAATTTAGAAAAATCTTTCAGAACGAGCGAATCAAATGTGTTGTATTGTTTTTTCAAACAAATGGAATTTAATAGTTTCATTATTTTGCGACATAGTTTAGTGTAGGTAGTTAATAATTTATGAACAACCTCTTTAATGAATCAAAACCATGATCGTAGGGGGGTGTCTAAACGATCATAGAATTCAATATTAAATATGTTTTGAAATTGCACAAAATCGTTAAATTTAAGAAACATGACATTTAAATGTCACTTGACGTTATCACTGATAGGGGTAAGAAGAAATAGAAAAGAACTTCACTTTTCGTCTATATCTGGCATTAGTAATTTTACATTGTTAATCAGAATAGGCGTATGTGTAAAGCGTTAATATGTGTAAGGACCCCGTAATCACAGTTTGCCGCAGGATGACACAAAATTATAGTCTATAAAACTGAATTACATTGTAAATTATTGTTGAGTTAAGTACTTCAGTGATTACAATCACTATAAATAAGTTCTATTTGATGCAGTTTTATATTTAATGGTAAATTGTAGTCTAATTGTTTTATGGACGCACTCATTTTTATTAACACATTAGCACAAACATTTGTACAACTATTATTGTTTCTGTATATATAAAATTAATTACATTGTATATAATATAGTACTATATCTCACTGTTTCTCTCTCTCTCTCCCCCCTCTCCCGTACTACCTTTTTACACCATTTCCTACAGTCAACCAATACATCTTTTGTTCATTTATTTTCGTATAGTTCACTTTCGTAAAATCACACCTTCACTGTTGTCTGACAACAACAAAAACTCTAGTCCTACAATTTAAAACTAAAATTTTACTTTAAATTCAACAAAACTAATTTTATTTATTGATTTTATTGTACTACGAGATTGAATTTCATCTGAATATTTAACTTTTTTGCTTACAAGAGATAGCTCTTATTTATATATTACTATAGAAAATGAATGCAAGTTTCTATAAGTTGTGCCATACTATCACTGTATCACCTGTAATATAATAATGTCATAATCGGTGTTCCTAAAAAAAAATTCTTCCTTACAGTACATTGTTCTCTACGGAATAAGTATATCACATTTCAATTATCATGTTTGTTTATGTATTTTTTTCAAAATATTTATATTTTTACCGTTCTTTTGTTTTATGTAATCTCTGTAGCTGATATTGGTACTGTGATACAGTCTGAAAGTCGAGTCCAGTTCGAAATCACATTTTAAAAATTAATTCCAGTAGATACAGTGGCGAAAAATGTCTACTTTCTTAGAAAGTAAATGTTGTTCTTAGTGTACGTTATTCTTTTGTGTATTCTTAGTTTTATAAATAATGTTAACTACCTTAAGCGTAACTGAATGAGACTGAATTTTATCTGAATTTTTAACTTTTATGCTTACAATAGACAGCACAGACTTATACATTGTTATAGAAAATTGTTGCAATAGTCTTAAAACTGCAGTTCTGTTACATTGTATTTTTGGGAATCTGGGAAACTTTACTTTAAGCAGGTTTTGCTAAACTTCGACTCTTCATAATAGCATTTCTTACGCCTATCACCAGTAATCTCCGTTTCCCTGCGCAATTTAGGTGGGATTTAAAATTTTTCATCAGAGTGATGGATGTCCCAATTATGGATATTTAATTTATGACAGAGTAATCAAGAAAAGATTATTGAGTTTATAAGAAATTATATTATAAAATGACAAGGAAGTTGGTGTGATTTTAGATATCTCCGACCAGTGACATGAGAGTAATATATCGAACCGACGGTGAAATATTACACCTACAGTAAAATATTTCAATAAACCATTTTAGGTAGCTGATTTTTTGAATTTTTTAAACACTTTACAAGATTTATAATTGGTGCATGTTTATTTATTACTCTGACATTTTTAATTAATTATAACTTATATCACTTTCTGTTATGATAAAAATGTAAGAAACATTTTTGTATTTACAGCGTAATGCGAATTAGGTCTACAATTAAAAAAATACTTTAAAATAATAAGCAATTAGAGTTATTTTAAGTTTCTTTAATAATTTAACATCTTTCGCCAAGTGTCAAACTGGATATCAACTGATACAATATTTTACCTCATTAATGCTTTATTAACTCATTTTCCTTATTATCTAACCACTTTTACGTATAATATTATCAAGCCTGGCCCTGCTATTTAAAATTGTAAAATTAAAACGCTACATTCACTTCCAAGTAGTTTTTCTAATAGCGCTGTATGTGACAGTTAACTTTCATATTGTGTTGCAATATTAGAAATAATTAATTGTTTTCTAGATGGACACAGCTGTGTACGTCAAGGTTGATATCATACGATTCAGTCATTGTAGTTTATCATGTTCAACCACTGAAATAAATTCTGCCGATATCTACAGTTTTCAAAATATTTTACTTACTCATGAGTCAATAGAAGAAAGTTGTTTTATTTAAAATTGATGTGACCTTAATTTGCGTTACTTTGCTCTTAAATCAGGTATGTTCTACTTCATTTTCAGATAGTTCTTGAAAAGGAAACTTTTTCGGATTGTTTTCCGATCGGGGGTTACGTTAGAGCCGGGTTCCCTACAATACTAAAAATGGTATTGTACTCACCGTGTACTGGGCACGCAAGGCTATTCCAATCGTTTGGAGATCTTTCTACCCGGCAGCGTTTCGTAATTTTCTGGATTCTTCTAGATTGTCAGTGCCCCTTCTAGACCTTTACTCGACTACTCTACCAGTACCCCGTTACTCACTACAATGGAAGGGGAAGGTATGGAATGGCTAGTTTAGTTACACCTGTTGATTTTATAAGTGCGGTTCGCTGTCATTGTTGTTGTTTATTGAGAACTTGTTATTGTGTTAATTAGTTCAAAACTGTACTAGGGTGACATTTATTGTTGGACAAAATTAACTGGCCTCCTGTATAAGAGGTTTCGTTGATATATAACTGCCGTTTGTGTCTAATTAAAGTTTATAATTAGCGACTTCATTGGTGTTAGTGATTCTGTTTCCACTTAATTGCGAATTACATTTACTGTATTTTTGAAAAAGGCGTACTCCACTATTATTTAAAATTTTACTATGAAGTATATATCTCAGCAACTAACTTTAGTTATTATTTTCGTCAGAGAACGCTTTCGGGAAACTATAATTACTGTTAACTACTGATTGCCATATTTCTGACAAAACTGGAAATAAGTAAACATTAATTTCTGTAACTAATAAAGTGAATATCTAGTAAAACAGAACACGCAATAATAGCAAAAAATTTTCTACTCAAAATGAATAATATATATTGTTAGTTAGTTAAATCCCTTATACTACAGTTGTTTACTCGCTCAAACGTAAATATTAAAAGGTTTTCTTTTCTTTAGGGAATAGATGAACCATATGTGCAGAAACACGTGAACTTGAATTAAAGTTAGACATACACTTTGATGTTAGTTCAGAGTAGAAGAAAACAGGATTAATTTTTAAATATATGCTTAGTATGTTCCATACTATTTGTTAACGTGATAAACGTTAATCAGTATTAAGAGTGATGAATAGATGAAAAATTTATTATTACAAGTTACAAATTAATTAATACAAATTATTACACAATAATTGACTATTATTACAAAGTAAAATATTTTTTGTTTGTCAATCAAGAACTCGATAATAACATTTACTATCGCATTGGTAAGATGTTGTTTAATGATATCAGTATTTATAAGAGCTAATCAAGAAAATGCATTTTGTAATATACTAAATTGTATCTAATTATTAACAAAGTTAAATAAAGAAACATGCATTTATGAATTTTAACAATTATTCAATTCTTATAGAATCTCCTACTTTAATTTTATTTGCTTTGTTTTATATGTCTTGTCATCAAAATGTATATAAAATAATTCCAAAAATTTATTAAAATTGATATAATTAGATGTAGTTGCTTGATGATTGTCATCTTGCGGGTAGAGCAACCCGGTGTTCTCATTATCATGGGACTCTTTAAATAATGCAGTAACTTTCAAGCAATTAAGTTAGTAACAAATAAAAATCTACAAAAATCTTTGGTTTTGGTGTTTGCTCCTCCTCGTAGGTGGTGACTCCACGAAATCTAATGATGACTCTGACATACCACTTATAGATTCACTTGGCCTTGACCACTGATGTATTCCCGATATCACGAAACTTGAATCTGGCATAAGTTTAAAGTAAGCAGTAGTTGTGACTTCTCTATAGATAAATAAGAGAATAATTAAGCACTAACTGTTTTGCTGACTAACACCAGTTTGTAATTCTGACTTAAATTTGCTAGGAAAGCCTAATTTAAAGAGTAAGCCTCAATAAATAACCCAGTGAGTGTTACGTTTGGTGTAGAAGGATATTTTCTGTGTAAAGAAAAGACTACTTTCTTTAATAAGGCGGTGTAAAGAAAAAACTACTTTCTTTACACCGCCTTATTAAATGGTCTGTCACTGTTTGTCCTTTACCAATCGAAGTTTCCATAGTTCTACCCCTTTTTTTAATAGATCAAACTTTCTTTCTAATTGGCTCGTTATTTACGAATTCCTCCCTCATACCTAAAACATTTACTAATCTATCTTAATATTGTCCTGTGTCCTGCACATCGAACCCTGCCATCCTTTCCGTAAGGAATATGTTCTGAGATTGGTCTAACCACCTTCTTAGATTTATCCTAACTTTTCTATATAACCGTTCATAATTTTTCATTAGTCACACTTTCTTTGTTGCTATAGTGTTCAATTTAGAAGCTGGAAATAAAACATTCGTTACGGCATCCTTTGCGTTTACTACCCGTTAGCCTAACCTAATTTATAGGAGGTAAATCACTAGCACATTTTCTTGAAAAATTACTTTTGTAACAAAGACTGTATTGTGTCTACTAGCACTTTTTCTAAGTTAATTAAACTAGGTTACAGAAAACTTTTGCTACTAATAGTTTTCTAATACTTGATTTTTTTTTTAACTAATACTTGAATTTAATACGCTTTTTTAAAATAATATTTTCATTTTACCACTATTTTTTAACTAACGTACTTTACTAACATTTTTTTACGCTTCGTGTGCATAAAATTCCTTACTTTTGTGAAACTACAGTACTATTGACTGATTTATAATAAATATCTAACACAAATGGAAGCTGAATACTACAGGTAGACTCTTGATTATAACTGTTCACAAAATGTGAATAATTACATTTTTAAGAGATGCATTTAATATAGAAACGACTATATTACAGAGGGTAAGAGAAAGGACAAAGTACGCTAAGTTGTCAAACAATAGTATAAGACGAAAGTGTAATGTAACAGATATTAATCCTTGGATTGCGGAAGAGAAAGTATGTCACAAGGCAAGTGAAAAAGGCAAGAGATAGCCAACCCAACACCAAGATGAGCATTGGTCGGCCAAGGAAGAGGTGGAGTGAGCGTGTAGGACCGTTGCTATAGAACAGGACAGAGTCCTTAGAAGAAGAAGAAGAAGAAGAAGAAGAAGAAGAAGAAGAAGAAGAAGAAGAAGAAGAAGAAGAAGAAGAAGAAGAAGAAGAAGAAGAAGAAGAAGAAGAAGAAGAAGAAGAAGAAGAAGAAGAAGAGGAAAGATGCTTTTAACTGACAATTCTAAGTCTTCAGTTTGACAATTGTTTCTTTAAAACGTGTCACCAGTTGAATCCCTTCACTCGAACAACGGATAGAGTTCGTTACAAAAGGTTTCTTTTAACAATAGGTAACAACTGTAGTTTGTTATGTCTAGAGTTCTTAGAATATAACACATTTATTCTCACATATTATAACACATTTGTCCTCATTTTCTGTCACAATTTTTTAATACTTTTCAGCTTGCCTACAATATGTTTTTTTAGTTAGGCCTAATCACTTCATTTTTGTAAAAAATGTTATTCACCTAAAGTACATAAATAACGTAATAGAATATGTGCTACTATATGTTATTTGTACATAGGGCTATTCTACATAAGGGGATGTCGTTTGGTGGAAACTGGTCTTCACTGTTACGGATAGATATTCAAGAATCACTTGGCATTGTAATATTGTTTCCATCATTGTATAGAGCAGTTCTCGCTGAAGGTTCAAATATGAGGAAGATTAACTTGTAACTAAATGAGGACGAACAATGTCGATGTTAGGAAAACAATAGGAAAGAAGAGCGAGGAGAGAAAAACGACTACCGTTCTAAGACATTAACCGACTAATAACTTTAGAAAACCTTGGTTTAAAAAAAATCTGTCAATTTCTCCTGTGCAAAGCCGGGAGAGGTAGATCTAGTTTCATTATATAATATTATCCTCATGGGTAAACATGTAATGTAATTTTCATTTTCAATGAGATTTTAAACTTGTAAATTGTTGGACTAGTTAATATAGTATCATAAACTACATCAATTATGATTAAAACATTAATGATATTTTTTCTTCGATACTCCTACTTCTGACATGTACGTAGTCTACTAAGAAAAAAGTGATCAGTTTGTACAAACGCGTGCTGGCAATGTTAGCATGTAAGCAGTGATGACGCTGAACTGGGTCGCGCTGTGTCATTATAGGTACGTAATTAAACTTTTCAGACGAGACACGTGAACCTAACAAGTCGACTCGCTTTAAACGTGTCTTCAGCAGACACTAATGCACGCACATGCGTGCCCACACAAAATGTGCAGTACGTCAGAGCATAAACTGTATAAAGTGTTAAGTATTTACAAACGTAAATGGGAACATAAACTGCAAGTCGTCTGTGCCATAAAGGAAAAGAATGGCACTCTGAATATTTATTAACTGGTGTTTACTCACAAACTACATTTTTTATCGCATATTGAATTTACATTTTTATGCAGTGTACCCACTCGTGAGTCAACAGATCTATTTACTTCGTATTTCTAAAGTAAACGATAAAATCTGAAACAAACTCCTCTGATGAAATTTGTATTTTTTTAATTGATAAATGTTTTATAATATTCTTACGGCTATAATAAAGACTTTTAACATATTACAGAGCACCACATGACATTTCATGGCAGGCTAAGCCTTAGGCGCTGTGTAACTGTTGCTTGTGGACTTCAAAATTAAATAAAGAAAAACATTTCTACATAAAAAGAAAGGTAGCAAAAACCAGTCAACAATATGTTTATTATCGAAATATTCTTAGGGAAGCTTTTTTCTTAAAGGCCATTTATTTGAAAACTGTTCTGAACCCATACTTTTTAAATTTATTATATATTTAATTTATGTATGTCTTGCGTACTTTAATCAACATAGAAATTCATGTCTCTCTACTAACTAAATCGCATAACCATTTTAAATCTGGAACGCCGCTATTTGAAAATACTATGATCTCGTGATCTGTCTGCCCCATCCTCTCTCTTGCTCTCTGCTAAATAAAAGGATTTAAGTATTTCTAAAGAAACCCAATTATAACAGATTTTAATAGGAAGTGCTCAACACTTTATTTGGGTTAATTAATTTTCTTGTTACAATATAGGATGAGTTTTTGTAATTTTTAATAATGAGAGAGAACTGCGTACAAGGTAAAGAAAGGTACTGCAATATTCCCAGTTGGTGTCTGGTACAAAAGAGAGCGCAGCATGAGTTTCAGTGACTAGTGACAAATAAATTTATAAAGCTGATTACTAATGGAGGAGACCCTTCTCCTTGTGCAAACAGTTTCACTGTGAGGAAAGTGTTTCTTTCAGGGAGTGTAAGACATAATTACTCCCTACAGAAATGGAAAATGCATTCATTTAAAAGACTACACTTACTCAACATCTTCGTTTGAAATACTCTGCAACCTCTTTAAATGTTTATCCGTGAATGACAAGATAATATAACGTTGACTTTGTTTTTACATGTTACATTAGGATACTACATTACGTTATTAAATATTTGACAAAACGCATACTATTACTTTGCTACACATCGAATATTAATAGCACTAACTTTCGACTGATCACTAAAACAAACACACACACCCATACGCACACTCAATTTCATCAGACAATCACACAATTACACAGACATATTTTGTTTATCATAATTTATAATTTATTTTTCATAAATTTTAATTAAATAGATATTTTATAGTTATAATGTATAAATTAATTTTACCAATGATATACATTTTTAAATACTGTAGATGTCATCTAAGCATTCGAATGTCATTATTTCTGTAACAGATGTTGTAAATATTAACTATTTTATAGTTGTTACCGAAAGAACTATATACATAATAAATTTCACTGACAAACCCTTATAGAAGTATGGCGATAGGAGTTTTTTCTTTCTTTCCAAGTCGTTAACAGTGGTTTTATTGTCAGCAACTTTCAAGAAATGTCACTTCATGCTCTGGCGGGGATTCATTTGTGTCTAGTATGCCATCGGCTGTTAAAGAGATATTTAATTTTTAAATCATAATAGTTCACAATATACAATGATCGGTTTTCCCGCATATAATTCTTCATCTGCAGATGATCATGTCTGCAGCTTGATGTTTCCAATTTATCTAATTTTCTTATTTCCTTAACAAGTCTTTCGTATTTCACTTTCACAGATTTTTTCAAACAATTTAATCGATTTCTATTATCTTATATTGTGACCAAGGTATAGAACGTAAATATTTGAATACTTGAAAACCAATGGGTGTACTGACACGAATCGGCTTCTACCTTCTACGTTGTAGTTGTAGTTACAGTTTACATTGTAGATACAGGTTAACGTAATACAACTATTATACATGTGTTGTTGTGAATCGACCTCTTCGACATGCCTCTATACTTTGAAATTAATAAATTACAACTGGTATTTGTTTTCTCTGCATTTAACGGGTTTATGTTAATACATAGAGTATTACATTTTTTTATAAGTTATCTCCGCGAACCTTGAATTTTTTTAATGAATTTTTTTAATCACGAATACGTCCGATTGAACATTATATCTTTATTAACAATGTGTTTGTCATTCAACTATTATAAGATTTGTTATCACATTCATAACATTGACTTTAATGAGTCATTATTTCTACAATGCAGATCTTCACCATTATCGATTTTGAGGTTAAACAATCAAAATATTGTAGGTACTCATCTTTTGCCATCTAAATCTTTGCTATCAGAGCTTTCAAATCATTGTCATCTAATCTTTACCGAATATAATATTTGGATTTGTTATCTGAATTTTTACCTTTTCCTGGAATCGATAAAAGTGCTTTTATTATCAGTAAGATTTCACGAACTGTTTACATTCTAGTGAGGATCAATTTCCTTACGTAAGGTCAGTGAGCGTTTTGTTTAGGGTATGTAAGAGTCTCTCAAACTGACTCAAGTCTCTCTCGTATGGTTCCCTGATATCGAGAAGCCATGAGATTTCTCTAGCCACCTTCGTGGTGGTCGTTCTGTTAATACTTTCTTATCTTGGCCCTTTATCAATTGTACTCCTGGATCTTTAATCGGTTTCCATTCATTCAACACGTTTGGTATAATTCCGTTGTTAGGATAACGTTAGTTATTTTAGTTTTTTATCTAATCCAAGTGTAAAAATTGTGATATTTAGGGTTATATTTAGTATAATTTTCTCTGGTTTATACGAATACTGGAGCAGTCATGGCGTAGTGGCGGTGGTGCTGCTACGCTGTCAGCGCGGTTTCGATTCCCGCCGGGACCATCTGATTTAGATACGACCGTTACCCCTCGCAAGGCGATGGCAAACCATCGAGAGGTATCCTGCCTAGTATAAACCCTCTCCAACTATGCTGTTCGGATCCGGCGTTAAACTCTAGGTCCCATATACCTGTGAGAGACTCCGTAATCCACGCAACACGGGTATATGCGGGGAGGGTACAAACCACAAACCAGTCGAAACACTGAAGGACCCAATAATAATAATAATAGTACGAATACTCGCTAACGTTCCTTTGGCCAAGATCTTTAATTTACCATAATAATTGACTACATTGGTTAAATAACTTTATGTAACTGATTGATGGACATTTTGTACTGAACGTATTGATAGCAATGCATATTTGTCCAATTTATATTTCTATTTAAGTAGTCCTGAATTGTAGAGTTCTCAAGGCATGTTGTTTTTGGTGAAGATCGGTTAAGGGAAAGGGGTAGTTTACCTGCAACGTTTTATGTTTAAACAAGGGTAATTTTTTCTATGACGAACGATAACTGCCGTAAATTCAAACAGAATCAAATACTTTTTTGCACACCTTCCTGAATTATATAGTACTCAAGGCTTGTTGATTTTGGTGAAGATCGAGTACGAGAAAAAGGTAGTTTACCTGCAACGTTTTATGTTTTAACAAGAGTAATTGTTTCTATGACGAACGATAACTGCCGCACATTCAAACATAATCAAATAATGTTTTGCATGCTCCCTCAATTGTAGAGGACTCAAGACATGTTGATTTTGGTGAAGATCAGTTAAGAGGAAGGGGTAGTTTACCTGCAACGTTTTATGTGATAACAAGGTTAATTTTTTCTATGACGAACAATAACTGCCGTAAATTCAAACATAATCAAATAATTATTTGCATACGTCCCTAAGTTGTAGAGCTCAAGGTCTGTTGATTTTGGTGAAGATCGGTTAAGGGAAAGGGGTAGTTTACCTGCAACATTGTATGTTGTAACAAGAGACAGTTTTTCATGACGAACGTTAACTGCCGTAAATTCAAACAGAATCAAATAATTTTTTACATATGTGCCTGAGTTGTAGAAAACTCAAGGCCTGTTGATTTTGGTGAAGATCGGTTACGGGGAAAGGGTAGTTTACCAGAAACATTTTTTGTTGTAACAAGAGTAAAGTACTTAATTTTGATAAATAAAGTATCCTGATAAGGAGATCTTAATAATCCACTGTATAAACGTAGATGAAATATCTGTAAATGAAGAGGCTAGTTGAACGGGGTGGGGGTAATTTTCTATAAATGAAAATTATAGTTGAAGGGGGAGGGGATAATTTTTATATGTGTACTACGTTATCGGCAACAAAGTAGTAGTTTGTTGTTAAAATTCCTTCCCGGGCTGTTTGGCCGTAGTCCAAAGTTTTCTGCAAAACCAGACGTTTCGGCAGTGCCGTCGACTGCCACCATAAGTGAAAATCGAGTGCGATAACGTGTGGTGGTATACGTTAGTGACCGCATTACTGTGGTTAAGGCTGAAGCAATAAGTAGAAAGAAGTAGTTTCTATGGAAATATTTCATTTCGAAAATGATTTTAAATATAAATCTTAGAACATGAAGTCATGTATGGTTCTCCAGACCGATATTTTGTTATTATGGTTAAAAATTACTGCAATACCATGTGCACCAAGTAGATGTACTTCCTCACACTCCTTTTTCTCATTGGATTTCACAGCGTTGTTGAATTTTTTAGACGCCTAAGTCAAAGAATAGTTAGTATCATAAAAACATTTATAAATTGATTAGTTGAAACTGATAAACTGAAATGGAATAAATCCAATACTAAAGAAAGTTTTCATGAAGTTTGCAGTTCTATCGTTTCAGTTATAGAACTGTATAATATTGTATTGCGTAATTATAATTCAGTGAGTGTGTGTATATGTTTTAGACACGATTGACATGATATTTTTAGACAGATCGTTTAAACGCCTTCCAAGGGGAGAATCGTAACAAAGCATATGTACTCAATTTCCCATTGGTGTTATTTGTGTTTAAACACGGTTACGCAATTAATTTAAAATAAATTATTACAAAGGAGCAAAATTGTATAACTCTGCAGAATTGTAATCTTAAATTTATCTTGAGGAATGACTTTAGAATCTGATAAAATTTTATAAAAACTTCTGATAGTTGTAGCTCATAAGAACCTTGTTTTTAAAAAATATGCTCCAGAATAATTGTCTGCCTCTTTTTAGAGCGTTAATAATTAACATTATGATACTTATATTATACTGAATCAGAAATAATTTGTTGAAAATTCAGGAATAAGTACACAGCTGCGGATAGAGATCTCAAAATCACTTGACTGTTTTAATGTGGTTTTCGCCAATCTATAAAACAGTTTGTTGTCTAAGATGGTTCAGTTGTATGAAAAATTTAATCTATGACAAGATGAAGACGAACACTGACGATGTTACAGAAATAAGTTGAAAATACGGGGAAAGAAAAACGACTAACATCTTAAGATTTTAAGCAACTAATTGCCTTAGAAAATCTCTGTTTAAAAAGTCTATCACCGTTAATTAAAAATATCTGCTGTGCAAAGCTGGAACGGGTAGAGCTAGTTTGATTATAATTTGTAATCGTCAGGACTAAATATATAATTTTAATTATTGTTGACCATAGTGACTTGTAAATTGTTAGAATAAATAATATAATTTCACAACTGGATTAATTATAATTAAAAGATTACTCAGATTTATTTTTTGGTACTCCTACACCTGACATGTACTCAGTCTTCTAAGAAAACTGCTAGTGTGACAGCCATCTGGCAGTGTCAGCGGGTAACCAGTGGTGACACTGGACTCTATAAAAAATAACAACAATGAGTACTCATAAATAGGGTTTTAGTCTCAAACATTTTTTATTGACTATAACGTTTACATTTTCAAGCAACGTACACATTCGTCATCCAAACAAATTTATTCACTTGATAGGTCTAAAATAAATATTAAAATATTGAAGATATTAAAATTTTCATATTTGTATCTAATGTTAAGGTTCACATGTTAACTTTAAAAACGACAAATGTTATTCTTATGGCTGTAATGAGTACATTTAATGCATTACATCACCGGCGCCAGACATTTCGTGTCACTTTAATACTGGCAACCTAATCCTTAGGCACTAATTTAATTGTTACCTGTCGACTCAACATTAAATAAAGGAAAACAGTTCTACAAAAGAACAAAGGTAGCAAAGACACCGTTAAAATATATTTATTATCGAAGTATTGTTATGAAAGCTATGTTTGAACTGCCCTTTATTTTAAAAATCTTCTGAATTCATTCTTTTTTGTATTTATTGTAACTGTTTAATTATGCATATCTTGTGTCCTTTAATAATAATAAGAATACACGTTACACTACTTACTAATTTGCTAATCTGTCGTAAAGGTTATACAGTTATAAGGTTATACAGTGTCTTAAGGATAGAGTTTGTTAGTGCCAACGTCTCAATCCAATTTTTTTAATTCACTGTTTTAAAAATAAATTATCTAAGCTGATTTTTGTAGGCTGAGTTGCAAAGAGCTCCCTTTTTACATATCAGTTTTTACATTTTTAATTTTAAATGATGTAGTATTAAATATTTTATTTTAAAGGGTTTATTTTTAAGGCTTCAGTGTCTTTTCGGACCTCAGTTTTTAAAGCTCCAATTTTTGTCTGATAATTTCTTAATAGCGTAAATTTTAACATCCTAGATTTTTATAACTTGCATGTACAAACCTACTTATTGCATGTTCTTGAGCAACTTATTTCTAAATACTCGTTTTACTTGAGTTTAATATCAACATTTCCTTATCTGTTTAAAAATTAATAATATTAATACATTGTAAAGTGTCATTACACAGCTTCCATTATACTTTAAAACTTATAAAGCTTCACAGTGTGTATGTATATGTATGTATATTAACTGTGGAAGTGTATACAGGTAGATTCATAGACACAGATAAATAGAAAGGTCAAAAAGAGAGAGAAAGAAGTGCAATTTTTACGTATTTATGTGTGTATTAGTTTGCAATCGCTACAATTATAAGAGCTGTAAATTACATAATAGCTTACATTAGTCGAACAGAAATTGTTCACTGTCATAATTTCCATTTGGTGTAATTTTGATTAAAATTTTATGCGCTTTTAACAGGCTATCAATGAATTAATTTTTTTTATTTAAGACTGTATACAATTTTCATACATACAATTTTAGTCGTATACAATTTTTATAAGTGTCTCCTTAAAGTAATAAATTATAAATCATTCTTTACTTATTATATCATGAGACCAATATGTAATCAAATCTATACCGATTTTATACTGTCAATATGTATTTTACAATAATTCACTAGTACTTTACAACTAATTCAAATTATATTACTTTCATTTATTTTTATTTTGGAGTGTTAGTGGTCTAAAATATTTCTACTAGTAATTTGTTGGTAAATGACCTGAAGATGGCTTGACTGCCGGAAGCCCTCGTCAGTACCAAATACAACATAGTGGTTTGTATAAAATACTAGTAGATATATTACTTTCCTATCTTATTTTTGTTACTGCGTTATAATAAGGTACTATGATTACAATTATACAGTAAAGTAATCAATTATATTTTTAGGAATGTGTTTCCTTGGCTCACCTATATAAATAAGAAATATATTTAATCAAACGGTAATAACCCTTACTTAAATTGTAATCACTTGGTAGTTTTATAACTGGGGGGGGGGGTGTTGATCCCCTGATCCTACCGTCGTTACGGCACTGATTCTATATATTAATGTTCTATATCAACAGTATCTCTCAATATCCATCAGTATCAACAATGTTAATCAACGTCAACAATAAGCGGCGGCCATTGTTGATATTTTATTGGACAGTACACTTTCACATTGCATGTGATAATATAATCGATTTGACATTTTTTGAATATTTGTACCGTCTTATGGATTTGACCGAATATGTTTTGGATGCAGTTTATACTGCTTTGTGGAGTAAATTTAATTAGTTAGAAAAAATTAATTTTATTTAAGAAGTAAATTAAAATTAGAAAAATGATGAAACATTCGCAACAGATGAAAGAAATATGCCAAAAAATACACTAGTACTCAAGAAAGAGAAATAGTTATTAATTTTCATATTTTTTACATTATTTGCTCCTTATTTTCTTTACTTATTTCTATGAAGATTAAATGGGGTCATTTTACCTATTTTACATCACATCACATAATTGTATGGAGGCTTACAATTGAAACTATTAGTGATAAATACTACTTTGTATTTTTAAACACAAGAATATATTTTTTTTTACATTATTTTGATAATTTTAATTTACTGTCATCATGAGAATTATATAATATATAATTTTATGAAACATTATAATTATGATTATGACTGGAAATTAAAATGAAACTGTAGAAACATTGTAAAAACAATAAAAAAATATATTCTTGTGTTTGACCATACACTTTATTATTTATTATTAATATAAATAATAAGAATAATATGAGTAATTATGACTTGAAACTATGTATATACTATTGCGTAACATATGTACTCAGATACTATAACTACCAATCAAAATAATTTGACATAGCATTTTGTCTTTTTTCCAAATGTGGTAGCAAAAGATGCCGACAATATATTTATGCCATTATATAAGATATATAAGATGCCACTATTGACCTTAGTTATTATTCCCTAACACTTTAGATAGTAATTTCTTAAGTCTGTTGTTTGCACAGTTTTTGCACCATATTTTAAGCATTTCACGGTTTAATGATTTAGTTGCTTATACAAGCAAACGATTTATTTTAAGGCGAAATTAATTAGAATACGAAATTTTTTACTGTCAGGGCAGGATACCTAATTACAAACGCTGTCTGTTGAAAGTCATGTGCCAAAAAAAAGTAACGCCACCCATTAATTTGCTTCGGTCTTTCTCGTCTTATACTATTCGATTGACCGCTTCTATTAGTAGTTATCATGCAAATTGTACCTAATTGATGATAGCTCTTAAAATATTTTACCGAGTTGTTCTTTTTAGTGAATGGAAGAAACTGATGTTTTCTACAGACACGCGTTTAGGGAACATTTGAAAGTGGAATACGCTTTTATCATCATTATAGACATTATATTGTAGTTGTAGTGTATTGTATTATTTTATTAATATTAATATTATTATTACATACATATTATTGCACAAAATGTTTAGAATACATTTTGTATATTACAGTTGCATATTATCGGTTCGATAGTTTTGTTAGGTAACCCAATACTATCGTACAACAAACAAACATACTTTGCCTTTGTATTATATTAACGTAGTAGTAGTACATTGTGTATGCATGTAAAATCTCTTTACAGTTTGTCGTCAAGTGTGCTAGTATCAGTTCTCAATTGTTACTTGTCATTAAAATGAGGGTTATTTTCTAGTAAAAAATAAATATTTACCATATGGTGTTACACGAGTGTCTGCGGATTGTGTATCAGACGCTCAAATTGTAATAATTGCATTAGACAGAGGCATATTCTCCTGAAAGTAAATAGCTGCACAAAAGTAAATGGCTTGTACTGTTTCTGTGTTTGCCGCATTTCTCTGTCCAAAGAGAATTTTTGAGAACATTAATACTCGATTGGAGTTACTGATATAGCAAAGAAGAACTTATGTTCGCATGGAAATGTACTTTTCAAGTCGATAGCACCCTTCAAATTACGCAAAAAAATAACGTATTTACTTCTGCATTTTATTTTTTCAAGCAAATATTTAGATATAGCTTAGCAATGTATACTGCAACATCTGTTGTAATTGCGCACACTACGTTTTTGTAATTTCTAATTAATTTTATACTCAATTGCGGACTCACTGCGTGAATATAGAAAACAAAAACAACATTACACATTATACGGAGGATTTACTAAACATATACACAAGTAATCGGAAAATTAAAGTTTTTATCACAACATTTGTATATTCTTGTATAGTAAGCTGTCAAAAATACAACTTTAAATTAAAAAAAAAAAAAATACTAAATAGTAATAGTAATAGCCTATTACAATGTTATGGAGTGTTATATCCATAAAATGTTTATATCAAAATGAGAATGCCTCAGGAAGAGATAGGTGCAATATCCGATAGGTGACAGTACCAACGACAGGCTATCAAGAAACATACTCGAAACAGCTCGGATAGAAATTCTGACCTAATGAAACAATCCAGAAACACTGAGGAGAAGGTAAAGCAACCCAACCAGCGAATGTCAAATCTACAAAATATTTTAATTACGGCTGGTCAGTAATGTGGTAATTTTCATATTTAAAGGTTGGCTAATCTGTACTTTCTGCATTGCGTTTATCACGTTCAGGCTTCAACACAGTTCAACGTGCGTCGGCGGGCGGCAGACGTAAGAGCGTTTGCTGCCTTGTTCTGTCTTTTTCATTTTTTCTTGTCGCGACAATTTATCTGGGCCTTAGGCCTTAACATTTTTATGTAGAGTGGAGTGTTGCGCACTTGCGCCTCAATTTTTGCCATGTAGCTTTTCGTAACCGACTCGGTTTTATTCAAAATTCAAATGTCTTTCAGACATAGCCAACCTTACTATGCCGATTAAATTGTAATCAAAAACTAATAAATGTATCAAATACAGTCCACGCTCATCTTTATTCAGCATCCTGGCAATAACATCATAAAACATCATTGTTCCTAACATTTAAGGGTCCTACGGGACGAATTCTAACATTTTTTTGGTCGCTCCGTGCCTGGATTCGTCATTTTACTTTTCTGCAACTTATATCAGAGCGGTTTTCATCATTTTTTTCTACCACAATTTCTGGCCATCACGGGAGAGTCAGCATGTTCGCTGATCCGACCGTGTCGGAACTTAGTCAGCATTTCTTTCGTCGCCATTGAGCCTCGTGACGACACCACTGCAAGACCATCCATGTGCTAACGTCTACACACCAGATTGAGCAGTCATCTATCCAGTCCGTGTGTATCTGCCATCTATTCCACGGCCTCGACGCACCAGGACATCACACACAAGGTACGACGTCAATGACATCATTAACAGGTGCGTACAATGGCTGAAGAAGGCCTCAAAGTGTTGGTCAGAAAGAGAGCCGGATTAAAGTCTGCCATAGTGCGAATCAATTCTGCTATAACTAACTTTGATAAAAACAATAATACTAAACATTTTTTAACGGTTAGACTCGAAAGTCTAAAAAGTTTAGTAACAAAATACGATGAGGTACAGTCTGAAATTGAACTCATTTCTAAGGACATAAACGCTGCTCAAGAAGACAGAATTGAGGTTGAAGAGCTGTTATATTCAACAGAAGCCAATATCTTACAATTAATAGAAACTTTTACCGTTCAGACTGTATCTCAAGTACTAACGAGTAATATGCAATTAAAACCTATAGGTTTGCCCTGCTTCACAGGCAATATTTTAGAATGGCAGCACTTTTATTCAATATTTCTCGACTTGGTACATGCCAGATCTGATCTAACTTCAGTGCAAAAATTACATTATTTGTATTCATCTCTTAAAAATGAGCCATTAGATCTAATTAAGGCCTTACCTATTTGTAATGAGAACTATTCCATAGCGTTGAGTTTGCTGTCCGCTAGATATGATAAAAAATTCATATTAGCGAAATATTATATTCATAATTTGCTAGAAGTAAAGTCAAAAATCAAAAACTCTGTCCAAAGTTTGGCAGAATTCATAAATAGAATAACGTCTTCAGTTAATTCGCTGGCAGCCATGCAGCTGTCAGTGGATTCATTTGAGCTTATTACTGTACAACTATTGTCAGCAAAACTGGACCATTCCACGTTTAAATTATGGAAGGAGTCTATAGATCCCGATAATCTTCCTAACTTTCAAAGCTTTACCCAGTTTTTAAACGCACGTAGACAATTGTTAGAAAATACATTACCGATGGATGCCGGACAGCAGCTCAACAAGCTGACTTTAAGGTTTAATAATAAATCTTACAAACATAAATTACGAAACTCTGCTGGCAGCACTGCATTTAAAAGTTATCACTCAGCTTCAAATAATTATTTATGCCCATGCTGCAAAGCTAGTCATCCAATTTACATGTGTGACAAATTTCGTGAATTAAGCATATCAGAACGAGGGCAATTTATGTTAAAGCATAAATGCTGTACCAATTGTTTAAGACCAGATCATTTTTCATCTAATTGTAAGGTCAAACAATCATGTAAGATCTGTTCAAAACGACACCATACATTGCTGCACATAAATAATGTGTCAAAACAAGGTTCTGCCAGCAGTAGCAATTATTGTTCACTCAAGCTACAGTCTACAAACAATGTTCTTTTATCGACAGCACTCGCGTTTGTCATCGACCGAGCTAGTAACCGACAGCTTGCAAGAGTTTTATTAGATGCTGGGTCACAAGTGAATTTTTGTACGGAATCATTTGCTAAGAAATTACAGCTTAACTTGACTAAATCTAACATACCGATTACAGGTATTAATAATGCCGCATGTTGTGCCACTAATTTGGCCTCTATTCGCATTATTTCTCGCTATCAAAGGTTCAGCTTTAAAGCTACATGTGCAGTCTTATCTGCATTGACTCATAAACTGCCAGCACAATCTTTCGACATAAATCATTTTAACGTCCCAGATAACGTTTTTCTCGCTTACCCACATTTCAACATATCAGCTGATATCGACATACTTTTAGGAGCGCAATTTTATTTAGATTTGATTTTAGCTAACAAATATGTACGTGGTCCTCACTTTCCTATTATACAAGAAACAAAGTTAGGCTACATTATGGCAGGCAATCTGCCCAAACATTGCCGTTCTAAGGGTCCTGCTGTTTCGTTCTTGGCTAGGAAGAACGACAGTCAAATTTTGGCGTCTCTTGAGAAATTTTGGGAGACCGAAACCGTCCCTGATAATGCACCCATTAGTAACGATTCAGCTTGTGAGGAACATTTTGTTAAGTCCACTCATCGCAATGATGAGGGTAGGTTCGTTGTTTCGCTACCATTTGAGTCTGACAATCCCAAGTTGGGTGAGTCCTATGCTACCGCTGAAGCGAGATTCTTGAGTTTAGAACGCCGGTTCATGCGTGATTCTGAGCTTGCGCGCGAATACGCAAACTTTATTCAGGAGTAAAAGGATCTTGGCCACATGACGCTTGTCGACGATTGTTCTATCAATTCCGGGGTTTCAAATACCTACTATTTGCCTCACCATGCCGTCTTTAAACATTCTAGTTCTACGACAAAGCTTCGCGTCGTTTTTGATGGCTCAGCCAAAACTACCAATGGTTTTTCTCTCAATGATATTTTGTTGGTAGGCCCAAATGTCCAACAAGACCTTTTTTCTATTCTCTTGCGATTTCGCATGCACAACTATGTTCTCATCGCCGACATCGAGAAGATGTATCGACAAATTCTAGTGTCTGATAAGGATTGCCATTATCAACGCATTCTGTGGCGTAATTCTCCCCTTGAACCGTTTAAACATTTTGTATTGCGAACTGTAACATACGGTACTGCTAGTGCCTCGTTTGTGGCCACTCGTTGCCTTATTCAGATTGGCAAGGATCATGAAGCTTCTTTTCCTGACGCTGCTTCAGCTATAATTAATGATTTCTATGTCGATGATTTGTTAACCGGTGCAGACACCATTTCTACTCTGACCAAGTTGAAATCTGACTTAGGTACGTTGTTGAGTCAATATGGCCTCACTCAGCATAAATGGGCATCAAATGAACCCAATGTGGTCGCAGATCATAATAATTTATCACTCCCATTAAACAAACAAGGTAATGTGCGTACTTTGGGCATTCTTTGGAATAACTCTACAGATTCATTTTTGTTTGACATCAAGTCATTTCCAGTTGAGTCAAGCATCTCTAAGAGGAAAATCCTGTCGATTATCGCGGGTATCTACGACCCACTCGGACTCATCGGTCCCATTGTTTTTCTTTACAAACAGTTTATGCAGCAACTGTGGCTGTGCAATCTTGGTTGCGATGAGCCAATCTCCGGGCAATTATATTTGCATTAGCGTTCATTGTGCGACAAGTTATGTTTAATCGGAAAAATTATTGTCCCACGTTCTATTCGCTGCAAGTCCAAGGCAAGGATAGTTGAATTACATGGGTTTGCGGATGCTTCTGAAAAGGGCTATGGGTGTTGTGTTTACGTTAGGGTCATTTATCAAGATTCATCGGTCTCTTGTCACCTTCTGTGTTCCAAATCTCGCGTGGCCCCACTACGACAGGTGTCATTACCCCGCATTGAACTCTGCGCTTGCTTGTTTTATCGCGACTCTTATTCAAGGTCACCCCTGCTCTTCATTCCTTTATCAATAGCGTTCACCTGTATTCTGACTCCATGGTGTCCCTTTACTGGATTCATGCCCAGTCTTCTAGGTGGAAGACCTACGTCGCTAATCGTATTGCCGAGATTCAGCGTCTCACTGAAACCTACACATGGTATCATATCAATTCACAACATAATCCTGCTGACATTATTTCTAGGGGATGTCACCCCGACGTTTTGCGCGATTGTTCGCTTTGGTGGCATGGTCCCGCTTGTTTGTCTCAATCTTCCGAGCCCAATCTTTTTTCACCTTTTTTACCTTCTAATCTGTCGTGTCCTGAATGCACCGCGGAGGAGAAACAAACCCCCAAACTTTCTCTACTTTCTACCCTATCTATTGATCTTTCAAAGGATTTTTCTTCATTGCACCGTCTGACTCGCGTATACGCTTATTGCTTTCGATTCTACAAAAATATTAGACTCTCCAGGGCTGAGAGAATCTCGGGTGCTCTTACCCCCGTCGAAATTCATTCTACTCTTAATTTCTTCATAAAACAATCCCAGTCCATCTACTTCGCTGCTGAGCTTAATTGCCTTCGTAATGGGTCTTCTGTTTCTATCAGGAGTAAGTTGTCTTCTCTGGACCCGTTTCTTGATGAGCTTGGCGTCATACGCGTCGGCGGACGCTTACAGCAGTCGCAACTACCCTATGACAATAAGCATCCTATTGTCTTGCATCACTCGGCTCACATCACTCGCCTTATAATCGAGAGCGAGCATATTCGTCTACTCCACGCTGGTGCTCAACTTGTGCATCATTCACTTCGTCAACGTTGGTGGATCATTAACGCCAAGATAGTCATTCGTTCCATCATTCGTAGATGCGTCAAGTGTCTCAGGTTCAGTACCAAACATCAGGTTCAAAGGCTTGGTATTTTGCCATCTCCTAGGGTCACTCCTTCGCGGCCGTTTCTATTCTGCGCAGTTGATTATGGTGGTCCCTTCATGATTCGTCATGGCGGGCAGAGATCTAGGACTCTGTCAAAATCCTACGTGTCTTTGTTCATTTGCTTAGCTACCAGGGCCATTCATTTGAAATTGGTTTCCGACCTTACGGCCAACGCGTTTATAGCTGCCTTACGCCGTTTCATGGCCCGTAGGGGCATACCCAGCCAGTTATATTCTGATAATGGCACGAACTTTAGGAAGGCCCGCAACGTTTTGCATGACCTTTACAATCTTTGGCATCATAAGGATGCCACCTCATCAATCCAATCCTTTACGACCTCTCATGGTATTAAATGGTCATTTATTCCGCCCTCGTCTCCTCATTTTGGTGGTCTTTGGGAGAGCGGTATAAAGAGTTTAAAGTATCATTTGCGCCGCGTGGTCGGCAAGTCTATACTCACTTTCGAGGAGTTTACGACGGTTTTGTCTCAGGTAGAGGCATGTCTAAACTCACGTCCATTATTTGCCGTTTCATCGGATGTAAACGATCCAGTGCCACTTACCCCTGGCCATTTTTTAATTTGCGCACCATTAACGGCGATACCTAATCCTGACTTATCTCACGTTCCCATCTCTCGTCTTGGACGCTGGCAACTTCTCCAGACGTTTGTCCAAGTCATTTGGAAATCTTGGTCTCGCGATTACTTACATCAATTACAACAACGTCACAAATGGAAATTCGCAAAGGAAAACGTTTCCATTGGTGACCTGGTTTTGCTGATCGAGGATAACTTGCCTCCATTAGCATGGAAATTTGGTGTAATTACCGCCACATTTTTCGGCCCAGACAACTTAATTAGAGTAGTTGACATTCGCACGCCTACTGACACCTTTCGCAGACCAGTTCACAAGCTATGTTTGTTGTCAGCGCGGGACGAGGCTTAGACACAAGGTCAATATAATTACTTAGCACAATGCTATATTTCACCTGGCCACTGGCCTTCATTACTTTATTTTCTGACAATTTGGTCGACTTCAATTGGTGATATGTATTATCACAACATTTTATGTCAATTTGCATTATTGCGTATTTTACATACTAAATTCGCATGTGACTTGTAATTTTACAACCATGGACTATGTTATTATATGTATGCTTGTCACATTGTTATGGTGATATACTTTACTATTTTTGTATTTATATATTAATAATTTTGTGAGACATACTATGTCCTTTACATACTTATATTTGATATTGGTAATGGGTTATGTGTCATGTCATTGGTGGTATTGTTCTTATGTAATAATTTTGTTATATAATATTCACATGGTCTGTAGCTATACAAACCATGTATGTATTTTCTTGCACATTTTTTGTCAATATGTGTGATATTTTATTACTCTGTGAATTTATATTACTCGCAATTGTTCAACACATGCATTACATTCTGTATAAACACATTTGCTGTACTTATTACTTATGCTATTGTGCCTTGTATTCATGTATTTGTAATTATCTAAACCGATTTCTATTGTATTTATTATGTATAGCTTTGTATCTATGTAAAACACATTGGTTTACCCGCATTTACTGTCTATAACCATACGCCACGCATATATTTTTATATTTATATTTTATTTTGTATTTGTGATCACGTATTGCACAATTATTATTCATGCTTTTAATTATGACATACATGTCATTACACCTTGTGCTTACAATCATTCAACAATGTATAATCTGTTTTCACATGTCAATTTATTGTGCATTCCTGAAACTGTCAGTTATAGCATGCATCATTTAATTATTATATTAAAGCGTTATGCTAAATCTATGTTTTTACATGTATAATTTTGTAATAACGTTTGTCTATTCATTTTACACTCAATACTATTGTATAGGTCAACTGGCCTTGACTGGTTTAAGCTAACCATCATGACTTGCATAAAATATTTGCAATTTGTATCGGGCCCATCATGTGATGAGTCACCGACAATTCATCATCAAACATTGTCAAACTATGTATTTTCATGTTTTATATTGTTTTATATTGCATGCATACAACCTATATTAGCAATACATTGCTAATTCTTGCATTTATACTCATGTATAAATCAGTTTGCAAGCCAACTGTGGCCTGCTCAACTCTTATCATCATCTTTCAGGTTTTTATCTTTAAACAGTTAATGTTATAACTGTTATATAACATCTCAATCTCAAGGTTCAATACAATTCATTGAGGTTGACATCTATTACTAAGAACACATTGTGTTTTCGTATAAAAATTTATTAAAATGTATTAAAAAATCTTTTGATTTTTTGCGGGCAGTTATGGACAGTAATGTGGTAATTTTCATATTTAAAGGCTGGCTAATCTGTACTTTCTGTATTGCGTTTATCACGTTCAGGCTTCAACACAGTTCAACGTGCGTCGACGGGCGGCAGACGTAAGAGCGTTTGCTGCCTTGTTCTGTCTTTTTCATTTTTTCTTGTTGTCGCGACAATTTATCTGGGCCTTAGGCCTTAACATTTTTATGTAGAGTGGAGTGTTGCGCACTTGCGCCTCAATTTTTGCCATGTAGCTTTTCGTAACCGACTTGGTTTTATTCAAAATTCAAATGTCTTTCAGACATAGCCAACCTTACTATGCCGATTAAATTGTAATCAAAAATTAATAAATGTATCAAATACAGTCCACGCTCATCATTATTCAGCATCCTAGCAATAACATCATTCTTCCTAACATTTAAGGGTCCTACGGGACGAATTCTAACAACGGCTAAAGTAATAAACGAAATTGTCAAACATATTTTCACTTATACAGTAAACATTCTAATAAAATGAATTAAAGATTTAAGTTTACGATTCAGAAACACATGAAATAGTAGTAAAAGGAGCTATAGATAACAAAAGAAGGCGAAAAGCAATACTGTACGTATTATGAAAAGAGAAAAACTTTTTGATGTCATTTTGCGCTGTAGCGCAAAGTAACAAAAGCTTGTAAAAAGGAATTAAATGACGGAACAAAGGAGTGTGGCCATACAGTAACAAACACAATAATTTCAATATAAAGAAAAAACAAAGATATCTCTAACTTTACATTTTGTAGAATGTAACAAATTCTAAAGAAAATTTCATGACTACGAAAAATTCCGCTCAACGGTATTTTTATCTATTAGCCAGTGTTAACCAGTGGACTCTAAACGCACAGTTGTTAATTAGGTAACTTAATTACTTTTCTATTTTTTGTATGACTTGTGCAGTAAAAACGTTACAGTAAAAAAGCAAATAAAAGTCCGATAAAGTACTCATTGGACTTTCTATAATATTATATTAAAATTGTGTTTACGAAGGTACAGTATACTTACATAGAACTTACACAGACCAACACGAGAGAAATTAGCAATAAACAACTAATATTTGTTGGTCACTATCAAAAATTAGGGATTATTTTGGTACTTATAAGAGATATTTCTAAGACGTCAGGTAAATATATTTCTAGCTGTTTGTTATTTTGGTAGCCTACTTATAAGAGACATTTCTAAGAAGTCAGGTAAATATATTTCTAGCTGTTTTTAAGTTGAAATTCTAGAACGTATGTGTACTTATTGGTGACTATGACGTGGTCACTAATGGGACTTTGGTATCAGTCCACTTAAAGGAATTATTTCTTATACTAACTTTGCTAATATTATTTATATTAGTTATACACTAATGTATTTTAAGTACATTTTTTTGTAATTGTTTAATTGAGTGATGTATTGCTATAACGGAATGACTAAAAGTGGAAAACACAAGTAGGCCCATGTAGAAGTCGTAGGGACATGTATAAAAGAGACATATATAGTGCTTAGGAAATCAGAAAACTGTCTAAATAAAGTTTTATGTTTGGCTTAACTGACAATTGACTGCAGTGTTTTTGGAAGACAAGTGACTAACTCTGACTAACTCACATTAATAACACATCAATTAACTCATCATAAAACACATTAGTTGAAACATGTGGAAACATATGATGAGTTTGCGCAACAGTTCTGTGTAGGGTACAAGATAAGAGACATTTAATATTAATTTATAAATATAGCTATGAGACACTAACGGAAAATTCTTAAATACAAGTTAGTTCAAATTGATAATTAATTACGGATCTGGAATGGAGTTACATTAAGTATTTATTGATCGCTTTTTATATACTTCTATTTAAATTCAGGAAAAAACTAAATACTCCCTTCTCTGTAGACTCATCACGTTGCATATCTAACGGTCTGATACTAATTACACCTGACTCGATGTTGCTTTCTACGTCTAAATAACATGTAAGTGTAACACCACGCAACCATATAGCGTTTTATATATTCCTAGTTAATACTATAGCTCAGATATGTAAAGTTACTCTCGTAGGCAAATTCAGAGTTGACTGTGTAGCATGTTTTTGTAGAATGAGAGAAATGTGCGTCCCTTGCACCTATGGTGGACAAATATGCACCGGGAGATCGAAACGTATCCTACCTTTCCTGATTATTTTTACGAGAATAATGGCTCCCTTTAGGCTCTGTTCTCACAATTGTAGTTGAGAAGTTAGGATAGAGTGGCTTACGTGAGACATTCTCCGTTAAAGGAAGATAGGTTCGACAGTATTGTGTTTCAGCCACCCATTTTTATATGCCTCCCAATACACAGCCACGTACTCATTTGTACAGATTGAATCTACTTGCGACCATTTTCTTTTTTGTCTAAATGTTTACACGTCTGTTCGTACGGATTGTTTACGTTAGAATGTTGTTTATCAAGATTCAGAAAAGTGCATTATTATATTATTTTGAGTGGGTCTAATCCAGATTCTGCTTTAAGTCCTGTGGAAATGAAAATTCTTATGTTTGGATTAACCTCTCGATATGCTTGTAGGTGTGCTGGTTATGTTTGTTAAAATTTAAATGTAAATTATGACTACAATTTATTAAGCATGTGATTTAATACAAACGTCATTAATAATATTACAAATAAAAATTATAAATTATAACTGTATAAATCCTGACTGTGGATATATGTGGAAAACATACAAAAACAAATTTTATAATAATAATATTTTTTTAAGAGGGAAGGTGAGAAAATTTACTTATCAAATTTCCGGAATGGTACTCTCTTCCGGGGTATGTGGGGTTGGGTTTTGTATATACACGATTCACTAAAAATCACCTACCTTTCATCTTCTAGTACACTAGCCTGTGACTCTTTGACACATTACCTCGGGCTAGACCCATTATTCTTTGGTCATAGAGCTCGCTTGTGGCTTCTTCTTTTCTTCTTCTGTAGTATTATTATTATCTAAGTATAGACTCTTCTGCGAAGCGTACTACAATATTCCAGGCATCTTCTTCTCGTAGCATCGCTTTGTCGATGTTATCATGAGAGATCTCCTGCCCAGTGTCTTCTTACAAGTGATCCCCTACGTTGATCTTATCTATCGCAAACGATGAAGGTTGGCATCATTGGGGGCTCCAGGCCAGTACAGCTACTCTTTTTCCATTTTCGTAGCTCGTGATAATCTCATGCCTGTTCTAAGTAGGCCTACATTAAGTATTCAGTCAATATAGTCAGAACGTTGATAATGCGACGTAAGAGATCCGAACCATTGAAAACCCAAACTTTGTCACAAATAGGTTTGGTTGTTTTTAGAAACATGTGAGTTATGCCTGGAAAAATTTCGTGTTTTATTTATTTTAAATACTTAGGATTTTCCAATGTATTATGATCTGTACACTATGTTGAGTTTTATATAACCTGTTCACTGTACGTACAACTATAGTGACCCACTGTAATTAATCCTAAATCCTAAATTATGAACTCTACAGTACATTACTCTATTAAGTTATATTACTACAAACATGAACGAGATAATAACAGCGCTGGTATATTATTTGTAGTTAGTGTCGGTGTTAACAGTCTACACTTAACTGTTTGTATCTGCAAAAGTTCCGTTTCCATCTCACATTTCTGCGGAGTTGTAGAGTAATTTATGAACTTAATGTAGATAGATAGGCTTTACTTTTGTCAGTGGTACAGAGTGCTTACCTAACAGTAGTCGAACTTCGTCTGGCACTAGGCGTGGAGAGCAAGCACGTTAAAGTCGCTTTATATTTCTATGTGATTACGCTATTAATGTATTCCATATGCACTACTTTTTAACACGTATCAACTGATTTTGTGGCGGTAGCCTCGACTTACATGTTCTGAAATTGGAATTATTCTGGAATAGTATTAAAAAACGTATTTTCAAAAGCCTAAAAAGTAGATAATTCGAACTACCCTGGTAAAATATGTGTGATTTAATGAGTCTCTATTTGTCAAATATGTGTGTACCTGTGTATGTGTCTATTTGTCGAGTCTATTCTAATTGCCAAACGTGAGTACTGCTATTGACTTAATTCTTATCCCTAATATTAAGCAATGTAGTAGGTTATCTTGGAGTCACGTAGGTTTCAAAACAACTGTAACTTTTATAGTATATTCTAGAACGGAGTACTGAATCAATGTTTTACATAACGGGCTCACAACCATGTGGCATTTAAGGAAGTCGTCGGGTTTAATATTTACCGGAAACTGCTTTAACTACCAGTATATTTAGAAGGGGTTCACTCGTTATGTCTCGGGAAGGGTTTATTTTGGTTACAGCAAATTAAAGCAAATATGTTAATTTCTAATTATCCCAACACTTTTGCAAGGCTTCATTAGTGACAATTCTTCACCAAGTGATCACCTTAACCCTTACTTACTTCCTAGTATATATTGGTTTTCCAGGTTTAAGCCGTTTGAATATTACTGTAAATTCTCGTATGAATGTAATCGGATTATTGGACAAGAATGATTTGGACACACAGGCCGCAGTGTTTCGTTCGATTTGTGTATTAAAAGCAACATGAAACGTATTAGACATCTGATGCGTTTTCAGTAGTAGAACAATTTAAACTTTCGTATAATGATTTGCGTATAAACAGAAAAAGTTTGTTATTAGGTTTTTAATCAGCTCGTATAATTAATGTTACTTTGTTAATTTATTCAGTTGCTGTGGTCTCTAATTCTGTTAGAACTGTTACTTTTGTTAAATTGTTTAAAGAAATGTTCTTCACATGACCGTATTTATCAGCTTGTATATTAATGTGAACACTGGAAATCGATGTATAGCACAATTCTAATGTATATTGTATAAGTCATAAGTTCCTGTAATCTTGTGACAAAACGGCGCCAGATGTTTATAATACATTATTGCTTTCTAAATTTTTAATTTAGAAGTGTATTTCATCAACATCGTCTTCAAAACACTGTTCCGCCTTCAAAGATCGTCCAGCCATCTCTTCCTGGGTCTACTCACACACCTGTGTTCTATAGGTTTGTATTTCTAAACTTCTCTGGTCAGTCTTGAATCTGACATTCTTTCTGGAAAATTCTGGAAAACATTTTACCTTTACCTGACACAGTTGTTGCTTATTGCAAGCTTTATGAGGGGCTTGCAACATTGAAGGATCAGGCGAAGCTAAAAGTTTTGTTGTGTACAATTAGTGTTCACAAGTCGCAAATAATAAATTATATGTTATTTATACTTGGATTACATTTTTTTTAAATCATCTTTCGTCTGTAAAGTAGCATGTATCCGAAGTAGTAAGGCCATCTACTATGGGCCTATCAGACAGTCGGTGTCACCTATGAAAGCCTATTCGTTTCTACAACAAAAGAGACGGTTGCCTATGTCAGAGAAAACATTCTAAGCTGTACAAATAATTGGGGTACGTAGGTTAATATTATGTAGGTCAGAAAATTGTTAGTGATAGTGCGATTAAAAACATTTGAACATGATCCAGAAGTTTAGTAGGCTTACACAGCCGGAGTCAATGTTATTAAAATTCATTCCAGGGCTGTTTGGCCGTGGTCCATTGTTTCTAACTAATTCTCTGCATCGTAGCACTTAGATAATTTATAAGTATGAGTGGTGTTCACGGGACTGCTACTGCTAGCCTTAACTACAGTACTATCGTCTCTAACGTGTACGACCCTACGTTAGTACAGCTCGACTTTACAGATATGATGGCAGTCGATGGTATTGTCGAAACGTCTATTTCAGTTAGAAACAATAGATTACGGCCAAACAGTCCGGGAATGAATTTTAATAACAATGATTCCGAAGTATTTGCGGTAGCTAGGCTTATTTTGTATTGTATTCGTATATAATAGAAGACTATTATACATTGCATAATATATCCTGTATAGAGTAGGCCCTACATTATGGATATGTGTCCCATAATGTGCGAATATGAGCAATATTTACTGTACATTTCGAACTCCTTGCAACATTCACATATTTCTATCGTTGCAATGAGTAATCTTAAGTCCTAACCGAGGGGACTTCGGCAGATCAGAAACTAACTGGTAGTAGATTAGACTTTCGTAAGATCAAGCCAGTACAAGTAAAGAAAGTTTCTTCCTGGACTAAATGAAAATAAACCAAGTTATTATGATAATTGATGACAATTTTTAGTAATAAACAAATCACGAATGCTTTCACATCATAATTAAATCTGGATAAAATTAGATCTTTACGAATAAAGTGAAAACTGAAACAAAATTACCTTTGGTTAATGATAGCTTTACGTATGGTCAACATTATTTTTAGTCGTATGCAGGATGATAAAGGTATTCAGCTGACTTTTTTTCTTTCGTATCGGCCATCTAAGGACCACATGCCAATTTAAATTTTTTACTCTTTGTTCTTTCCTTTTTTTCCAATATTCTTTCATCTTCTCACTATGTCTCTTCTTTCTGTCTGCAGTCCACTTTGAACCTGCGTTTTTCTCTCTCCTACCCTGGACTCCTCCATTTTTAACATTTTTGCCCGAAAAACATCTCCTTCAATTGCTTCTTTTGCATGTATATTATTTTTTTCTAAATCCTTTTGGACTTCTTTAATCCAACTTGATGTTGACTTCTTCCCACACAGATATTTGAAGATTTGCTTTGTCAACCTATTGTCGTCCATTCTATATAAATGTCCAAAAAATAATAGTCTTCTTTTTCTCATTGTTTCTGTTATGTTCTCTATACTTTGATATATTTCAACATTACTTCTTAATTTCCAACCTTGTGAAGTTTTTCGTGGCCCTAATATTTTCCTAATAAAGTCAGCTGACTTTAATTTTTTTTTTTTATTTTTTTACACGAACAGGCCAGCCGTCGACCACTGGAATATCATTTCATTTTCTTCTCCTGGCAGAAGGCCCTCATTCGCACACTCTGCGCCGCTTTCCTATTCGCACACTATGACTTTTATTTATTCATCAAGATTTAAAATTTTTAAGAAAAGCTATTTTTTATTTTATTTTTTATGTCACTATGAAAATTGGATATAGAATCTAGGATACAAGACATAAATACAATGTTTTTTTCCAGCTAGGAATATCAAGAGTTTCATTTTTACACCTTAATTGTCGAATGTTTATTTTCTCATACTCTCCACTTATATTAAAATATATTTTTAACTTCTTTATATATATAAACAAAAATGTCTTAAAAGTAAATAATTAATTTTATGAAACAATGGAAATTAGTTATGCGTTACGTTTGTTCTTAGCAGAATTCTAATATAATGTTTTTCTAAGGGTTCAAATATGATACGTACGTCCTGCCCCGAACAGCTGGCAAAGGTAGAGAACAAACTGGATCCTCGTCTACCTCCTCATACAATGCCTGTCTCTTACGTTTCATCGTATCTACTCTTACTACTGCTTTCTGTGTTGTCTATAGCTCTCCTTTAACAATTTTCTATCTTTCCATTCTAAACCAATATACTTCAAAATCTTCAGTAGAATTTTCCAGTCAACTCCGTTGAAAGCTTTATCCCAAGGGATAAAACAAACATAAATCTCCGTATTGTTTTCTTAATTTATTCTACCAATATCCTCAGTCACAAATTGCATCTCTCGTGCCTTTAACTTTCTATAAACAGATTCCTCTTTACTCCGTAGTGTTCTCAATTATTGTCTCTATTCTCTTTAATACCAACTTTGACAGTAACAAGACAGATAAAACTAATTGTTCTATAGTCTTTATATTCTTTAGCATTACATTTCTTTGGGAAGGGGACTGGAATAGACTTTAGTATATATTCAGACCAAATAGCACAATTGAAAATTCTATTGACTACATTGGACAGTCCTGTCATTGAATAAGTTCGTAAGGTTTTCATTGTTTCAGATGGTATCCTATGACAGCCATTGCTTTTATCTACCTAAGCTCCTGAGTTGTATTTTCCACTTCCTATTTTATATCTTTGATTCTAGGTCCTCTTCATCACATTCCAATTCAATTTCCTGCACTACTTTTGTGTAACCAGCCTGATTTCCATATTCTTCTCATACATTCTTGTTTTATTCAACTCGACGTTTTCTTCATTTATTTTAAAAGCCTTGTTTGTTTATTTTACTTATTCCCTCATTTTTGTACTCTTAGACATTTGTGTACGTTTCTTCTACTTTTACTAGCTAGCTTTTCCATTACAATCTTTCTGTATTTTCTGTTCCACTTAATGATAATGCATATCACACACACACACACACACACACACACACACACACACACACACACACACACACACACACACACACACACACACACACACACACACACACACACACTTATATTCACACATCCGCATTCGGTGTATGTGTTTTGTTTTTGCCACTAAGCAAACGGTCATATTCAATGTATGTGCTCAGCTAGTATTTACACTTATTAAACATGCAGTGTAATGAGAAATAACGACACACTTCTTGTGGACAGGAAACGCTTTTCACTACTGTGTTATCGTACTTTGGACACATCAGTCATTATTGAGTATTTTGTGTGCTGTAAAACTATATATATATTTTGATTACGATATATATTTGATATATATTAGTGTGATTAAAATCACACAATCAGTACGGAGATTATAAATTCTCCTTTCTGAGTAGCCTTTTCCTTAGTAAACATTTGCACAATACCAGTACGTTGAAATAATTTACGAATGCCTTGAGAGACCCATGTATTTTGTATATAGACTAAACATTAGGTAAGTGTGAACTTACTTAAGTACTTATTGTTATACACACTAAGGTACAGAATCTGTTGTTTTTGAATTTGTAAATGAGATGCACTACAAAATATAATACTGTGTTTTGAAAATACAAGCTCGCATGCAGAAACACATAGCAAAACATTGTAACAGTGCCTCTCAAGCAGACGATGGATTCGGTGTCAATATATTCAGCTGATTGTAGGAGAGACGTTCCTGACAATTTGGCTGATTTTGTTTGCAGAATAAACGCTCTCGAGAAACATCGTGTGCTGCTTTGACGAACTCTATCAAAGTGTATTCAGTTTCACAAAATGTTATTCATTCGGTAAATAATACGATAAGGGGAACGTTTGTACGTCACCGTCAGCGAGTTTGCGTTAGCGATGTTCATATGTACAAACGTAAGTATCAAATTACAACTAATGTTTATATTTTGCACCTTAAGTCACAAACTGTAACTGTATTTGCATCGACTGTTGCTAATATTTAAATAAACTTACTTACAAAGGATATCATGGAGATACAAAACACCTCAAAGTGGTGTGTGTGTGTGTGTGTGTGTGTGTGTGTGTGTGTGTGTGTAGGCCTATGTGTGTATGTGTGTGTGTTTGTGTCTCTATCTGTCTGTGGAGAGGGGTCACGGTCACGTATTCTCATATTTTCATAGAAAAGATTAAAATTTATGAGTTCAATATTACTGTCATGTTAACCAGTTACACTGTGTTTTTGATTCTTATATTTCTGATATCAAAAATTAAATCTTATATAAGAAAGAGATCTTCTTCACTGGCGCAATAGGCTCATTTGACTAGCCTTTGATTTTTCTACCACTGTAGACCTACTATTACTAGATGTCATACTGATACTTGGCTAAACTCTTTGGAAACTTTTCCTAAGTGTACGGTAGGCTCCAGCCAACTGTGCGCTTATATAACAAGACTTATAAAACAATACTAAACTTAACTTACTATATTTAGTAAGTACATAATGCCGGTTTGCATACGCACTTGCTCGCGCGCGCGCAAGCACATGCACACACATGTGTAAGACATCAAATTGGACACATTTATGTCTTTACGTAAATTTGAAGCATAAGTTACTGGCACCATTTATATTCCTAAAACATTGGTTTCTACAGATCAGCACATAAAACACAAATTCTAGCGATCGTTTCTGATCTCATCAACTTTAGGTTACAAGCCCCCCAAAAAATAAGATTTTTCTCTCCTTGAACTGAGTTGTTTCGGGAGTATATCGACCGGAATATTTAATGTGACTAAAGACTATAAGTAAATTTTCCTCTTATGTTTTACCTTCCAGGTATAGTTATTAACTGCAGCCATTTTGTAGTGCTACAATTACTATAAAGTTTGTATATGATATCGCATATTCCTATTCCTATAAAGATTCCTATACACATAAATGTAATTTTAGATTCCTGAAATATGTATTGTAGAAACCAAATATTCATTATTCTTGTATTATTTTTAATACAATTACGTATAAAAGTGATTGTAATCCTTTATCATTATTTTAACATAATTTGGCAACACCATCTTCTTTAATTAGACAGCACTAATTAGAATTATTGGAAATTAGTAGCGCATAAAGCGATTGGAAAGAAAACCAATTTGTAAGTATCTGAAAAACATTGCATTTCAATTTTTACATCATATTAGATACCTTGGAAAAGCCTAATGTGATTTTAACTTATGTATAAACTACGGCCAGATAATAATACACTGGTAACTGTGTGACGCACAACCAGTATCATGTGACGCCAGCTGAATGTGAAATGAGACCCTTATTTAGTAATCTCGTCTCTCTAGTACAGCGCTTAAAAAAGTGGAGGTTTAAAAGCGTCTTTACCTTTCATTCAATATGTATGAAACCGACACAAGTAGAAAGAATGAAAGAAAGAAATGTTTCTCATATTTTTTAGTAGGATGTGATGCGTCTTTAAATTTGAATAATATTTGATTCTGAATGTTACTCTTTTAGCCTCATGTTTTGCATAGAATCTTCAACCCCTCATTTACAGTTGGGATCGCATTGTAGTCTGCTCTAGTGTTGTCATGAATTTGAAGTGTGATTAAATATACCTATTTTATTATTACTGAAGGCGTTAAATGTCCTACTTACGCCGTTTGTAAAGTTTAGACTCTCTTTATTTAAGAAAACTTAAGGCTTTTAGATCGTTTACCGTTCGATCTGCCTACGTACATAAGAGGAGTTAATTTCTAAGAAATAATGAGATTCTGTAATTACAGCATAACTATGACGGCCTTTGAGTGAGAAATAAAAAAAGTGTTCATTTATTCAAATATATTATAAAAACGTCTGTTCCAATGACTTTGAGTGAGATATCAAAATGTGAAGGCCTATAACGCAAATAGAGTGTAATAACAGCATATTGTTTACGCCTTTATTTAACTCTGGTTATGTACACTGATACAAGAAAAAACGTACAGAAAAGGAGAAAGAAGAAACCTATATAGTATTGTAGTTAGTTTGTTTATTTCTACAGAACGACTTCGAAAATATTACAAAACGTAGGCATATATAAAAATAAGTGCTATACGAAATTGTATAAATATGTATATTAGAACAGTTTTTCAAATAGTATCTATTTCTGAAAATAAAATTATATTGCATTATCCCATACGCACGTTCATATTTTAATCTCTGATGATGCTGATTTAATCAGTGAAACGTGCGTAAGGAAATAATACGATATAATTTTACTTGTAGAAATACCGGTGGTTAATATTTGAAGAACTGTTCTAATATAAAACCTGCAAGAAATATTTAAGAGTTATTTACAAAATAAAAATATGTATATTGTTCCGACGGTCTACTCGACCGTCGTAGGTACAGTGGAAACAAAATACAGTACAAGACACCAAGTAAGTCACTAATCACACCTTTAATTGTTACAGTAAAACAGTTCGTAATTAACAACACAGTCTCTAAAACAAATCAAATGAAAATTGTTCACAAGCAATACAGTGTCCACTAATATTAAAACTCAATTGTATTACAATTATACCGTCCGATTATAAAACGCAACACTTCACTAATAACTACTTGAACGTACACAGTAATAACTCGAACCGCTCTGGAAATATATCGCACTAATACTCTCGAACCGCACTATCCAATATCTCGCATTGAACTGAAAACTAAGAAGAACAGCCAGAGCTGTTGGGTTGCGCGTCGGGAGACGATCCAATGGGTTCCTAGTACCGAGCCTCCGGTAGGGGCTCCTGCCTAGTGATCCTGTCCAGATAGGACATTGATTAATTATTTAGTGGCCGCTACAACGGCATGCTCGTACTAGGTCGTCCTAGTACAGTACTTGGCGAAGCCGTTTCCAACAATCACCTGGACGTGTTCGGTACTTGCCAAGACCAGCTATGAGAGGGTTTGTCTGGGTCCTCGCAGCTCGGACGTAAAATTTACGTGCAAGTCGCCTTGCGGTGTCTTCCAAGGAGCAAACACAGAGTCCTCTTCTCAAGAGTCGAAAAGGGAACCGATAGGGGCTTTGGCCGCTAACCGAAGACCCCAATCGAGAACGCTTTGCAACTTTCTTTTATGAACGGCTGCGAGGTAACCCAAGACGGGAATAGCGTAGGTAATGATCGGCAACAGATAGGCGCTGACGATCAACTTACCCAGCTTGCGGGTCATAGCCTTGTTGACAAGTATCGGAAACAGTTGCGCGAGACGAGCGAAGGCTCTCTTTCGCATCGTCTCAGCGTGGGCACGCCAGGTGAGCCGACGATCAAGGTGGACACCGACGTATTTAACCTCTCTCGACCAGGGCAAATACGTTCTACCGAGTCGCACTCGTCCACGTGGTTCTTTCCGGCGCTTTGAGAATAGCACCCCGGAGTTCTTGGTTTCGTTGACGGCCACTTTCCAGCTTTCCGTCCACGTCGAATACGCATCGAATGCGCGCTGGAGACGTGGGATAGCCCTGTCAGCGTTCCGATCGGCGGTATAGACCGCCGTGTCGTCGGCAAACAGGGCCATCTGGACTCCAGGCTCTCTGGGTGCCACGGAGAACAGAAGACGCCCTAGCACGCTACCTTGAGGTACCCCGGCTGTAGTGCGTCTCTCGGAAGAGACATGGTCATCTATTCTCACGCAGAAAATCCTCTCCGTCAGAAAGCTAGCAACCAAGCGAAGGCAGCAATCCGGGAGCTGGATTTCCCGGAGCTTGAAAAAGAGCCCGTCGTGCCAGACACTATCAAAAGCCTTCTCCACATCTAGGAAACAGGCGACAGTCTGCTCTTTCCGACAGCCGGCGCCCGTGATGCATTCCACCAGTCTCGTCAGCTGATGAGCGGTGGAATGCACCAACACGGAAACCGAACTGTGCAGGGACCCAGTACATCAAAGTTTCGTAGATGGTCTAGGACTCTCCGTTGTACGAGACGTTCGAGGACCTTTGACGTGGCTGACAGTAGACTAATGCGCCGGAGGTTGCCGGGACGGGAAGCGTCCTTTCCCTGCTTCGGGATCACTATGACCGTCGCCTTACGCCATTTCTGGGGAAAATAGGCCAGTCTTAGACACGCGTTGAACAGCGCAACCAAGAAAAGTACTCCCTGCTCCGGGAGTCGAGTTAGAGCGGCGTTCGAGACGCCGTCCGGTCCAGGAGCTTTTCTCGGTACGAGTTCAACGAGCCGATCTGTGACCTCTTCCCTAGTAATGGGTTCGGGCTCCGCAGTGATCGGAAGTGACAGAAAGTCTTCCACTTCGTTGTCGACTACTTCATCGAAGTCCCAGTCCATGGGCGGGTTAAAAGCGAACTGTCGCTCGAAACACGAGCCCAAGTACTCGGCCTTCGCCTCTGGGCAAGCCAGGATTTGACCGAAAGTTCCAGCAATGGCTGGGATACGAGGTCGGCGCCTCTTCCCTACCAACGCCGAAGGTATCCGGTAAGGGCTACTTTCGTCCGTTCCGTCCCCTGCTTGGGCCACGGCGAGTTCCCAACAGCGTCTCCGGTAGGGCTGCATTTCACGACGTAAAATGCCGGTTGCCAGGTTGTACGCTACCTTGTCGGCCGGATCACGGGTCCGCTGCCAGCGTCCCCGGAGGCGATTTCTCTCGCAAGCGAGAGCACTCGTCTCCTCCGGGATCCGCTGCCAGTGGGGCGTGAAGCCAGGCTTCAACCTGGAAGACGCGTCGATCGTAGATACGACAGCCTCATCAAACTCGGCAACTGCCCCGTCGACTTGGCGGACGGTTTCGAGTGGTCCCGCCTCTGGCAATCGGCGACTTAACGCCGGGCCATAGCGGTCCCATTCTACCAGCTTCCTGACATATCTGCGTACGACGTGCTGGGTAGTGACGTGTATCAAGATGGGGAGATGATCGGACGATAGTTCCGTTAGCACGGACACATGGACCGGGCAGTCAATTCCTTGGATCACCGCTATGTCCAAGACATTGGGAGCCGCGCGGAGTTGTGAGGGGTAGAACGTAGGTTGGGCAGGCCCAATCACTGTCACCCTGCGTGAATCTACAAACCTGCGTAAGCGCTTCCCGTCTGGGGCAGTCAAGCGACTGTTCCAATCGCGATGCTTACAATTCAGGTCGCCGGCCATGATGACCCTTTTCTGTGCATCGAACGCGACCGCAAGATCGGGGTGAAGGAGTTCTTTTTGCGGCGGTTTGTAAGCCCCTACCAAGAGTACACCGCCTAGAGTGTTTGACACCTCCACAGCGGTAACTTCCAGGTGAGTCGTTGCAGGCAAGAGGACTCGGTGATGGTCAAGACTGAGCCTCACCGCGACCGCAGTACCTCCACCAGCAGTACCCGGCCTGTCGTTTCGATAGCACACATAGTTGGCCAGTCGTAACCGATTCGCAGGGGTCAAGTGGGTCTCATAGAGAAGTACTACAATGGGGTTGAGTCGGGCCAGTAATTCTTGGAGTTCCTGGATCTTGTTAGCCAACCCGTTGGCGTTCCAGGAAAGAATGGAGAGGTCACGTTTGAGGACCCGACTCATAGAAGTCCTACACAAGTGGCGGCTTCCACAAAAAGCATGAAACTCACGGTTATATCTGCAGTCTCCAAGCGGGAGCGGATGGACCTGAAGGTCTGGGCAAATTTGCGGAGGTCAAATTCCGCAAGGAAGTCTTTGACCACCTGGTCAGGTACGGCTTTTGAGGCAGAGTTCCCGGAGACTGTGTGCGCATAAGAGCGCCGAGACTTATCAGTCTGGGGATTGGTGGAAGCCAAGGGTGTTACAGGGCCAGGTGTAGCGCCTCTAGCGGAGGTGCTAGGAAGAGGGACAGATGCGATTGCGTCGTCCTTTATAACGCGATGCGCAGGCTGTACTGAAAACTAAGGCCGCTACCCCAGGTATTTATAGTCCCGCTCACACACCAGAAGCTTCCAAACTGCGTTCTTATCTCTCGTGTGAACTACGTAATTAACTGCGGCCATGACACAGGCCAAGCGCCCGAGCGAAGCCCGGCACAGTCGAGAAGATTCTCGCAAAATGCGCCTAGCTGCACGTACGCCACACGCTTACATTCTGGATCTCTCTGGAACGTTCGATAAACACGTATATTGTTCTGTGATGTCGTAACACTGCCTCCTCCTTAAAGCCTGTTCGTCCCGAACTGGCAAACCGTCTCTAAAGTTGTACTTAGCCATGCGATCTAGGTGGACGACCTTGAACTTTCGCTGTCCTTCCTGTTGAATCCGATAAACAACATCGTTAATTCTTGTTTTTCACAGTGTAGGGTCCTTCCCAGTTAGACTGAAGCTTAGGTGAGCGACCACGACGGCGGTTTGGATTGAACAACCAGACCTGATCTCCTTCTTGGAAACCCACACTATTGCTGCGAATGTCATACCGAGTTTTCATTTTATCACTGGCAATCTTCAGCCGTCCTCTTACCAAGCGATTCATTTCTCGCAGTTAGTTTTCTAATTGCGAGGAATAGTTCTGCGGCTCTTGGGACCGAGTCTCAGGTGATCCGAACATTAAGTCCCCAGGAAGACGAATCTCCCGTCCAAACACCAATTTTGCTGGAGTCATGCCGGTTGTGTCGTGTACTGATGACCTAGACACCATGAGGAATAGTGGTATACGTTGGTCCCGGTCTGTTTGGTGCTCGTCAACAACCTTCGAAAGATGTTGCTCAAGTGTCCTATTGAATCTCTCAACCATCCCGTCCGACTGAGGATGCAGAGGCGTTGTCCTGGTCTTTCGAATTCCGAGTAGACGGCATAGGAAAAACTGCCCTACTTCCGTTTCAAAAAGGCTTTCACATTTAAATTGAAAGTTTAAGAGGTTTATTTAACGACCTGAAAAAAACGGGTATTTATTTTTAATGACGTCAAGGTTAAATCAGACGTTCGTATAAAGTTATTGTTCGGAAATTCGGGGCTTAGGTTTGTTTTACGATCATCCAAATCCGGTAGCAGTTATTCAAAAAATTAAGTCTTCAATACTGGGTAAAAACAGCTGAGTAGTATTAAACAACAGCAACATACAAACTGTAAATGATGACACAAGTGAGAACATACCGTTAACAGCACATGTAATAAATAAAGCTTTTCCTACGGCTTACAACGATAATTTGCTTTCGAATAACAGTGGCTTTCCTGAGACAGATGTGATGGACTTCTTGAGTTCATTGAAACAGTCAAATTTAGAAGGAGAAAAATCCGACTTTTCTAAAGAGGAACCGTTAACATCAGATCAGTCTACAATTAGGACATCTTGTGGCACAGAGCTGAATGAAAATGAGGAATTTCTAGAAATCGTTGCTGGATACATATGTTACAGATTGTACAAAAAATTCCCAAAATATAAAGAACATATGCGTTACGGTAAATGTGCAGACGATATACAGAAATCGGACTGGTTATCGGTTCTTTCAAGAGGAAAACTTATGAGACCTATTGAGGAATGGCGTGAACAAATTAGGAAATTGGAAACAGACTTTCAGTTGTTTCATGGGACAACATTAAATCGCTCTAAAAACGTTATAAAAATTTTTTTCGATCTCATAATCAAGAAATATCCCCATTTTGAGGAATTTGCCTTGCGATGCTATGCAAGAACAAGATCGTTTATTACAATGAAAGCGTTAAATAAGAAAGCCCAAAATAAAAAACGTTGTTATGAAACTTCATCAAAAAAACAAATGAAAAATTTTAAAAAAGTAGTTACCGGTACATAAATAAATAGGCGTGTTACATAGCAAATAGTGCGTGTAGTTCTGTTGTAAATAAAAAGTGTATATAAAAATTTGTGTAGTGATATTGTTTGAAGAAACAGCTTAGTGAGCTTGTAGGATAGAGACTTACGTTATCCGAAATGAAAGAGTTACAAATGAGGACATGGAAGAAGGTAAGTTTATTTGTTGACACTAGGCCGATATTTAAACTAATATTGTATGCATTATAAGATGTGTTATGTCCATGTGTGTAATTATCTTTCTAGCAAGTAATTATAATATCAGTTTATTCTGTGGTCGAAGCATTCTTAGTTGAATTATATGTACCATGCAATAAATTCTAAACGTATACTCGTAATATACACTGCTGTGGTGCGCTGGCCGAGTGGGGCATGTAGCGTTTCATTATTTCTCTTCGGAGGTCTATTTATTATTTATTCTTAGTTGAACATTTTTTTTATGTTATAATATAATCAATATCTCTCTGTTTTTGTTGTACCAATTTTTATTTCCATCAATTTCACTTTAGATATCAAAAGAACAATTTTTATTTCATCTTTTCTTCTACCGATCCAAAAATTAACAATTCATCTTCTTCACTCCCACACAAAAAGTCTCCTTGGCAACGCCACCAATTTTCCATTCATCACTCATACAAAATTCTGTTTTCATACATTCAGTTATACATATATAATTATTTATATTTAACATTTTATATTAATTATCATTATTACAAAACAATATAATAATTATTAACAAACAGTATCATTATTATTAACAAAAATATAAGAACAGAACCAATAATAACTATACAATTGTGATTCGGTACCGGGAATCGAACTTGGGTCCCCCGGTATCGTTACAATCCCTCCCTGCCTAAGTCTATTCAATTTTCGGCTTTCAACAAGGAGGATGAAAATTGAATGACAATACTGCTTAGGTAACTCCGGCAAATTCAGGCCTGTATGTCCACATCACCTTCTTGGCACATGGCCCTACTTAAACTATCAGCATTTTTGTGATATTTCCCGGCCTTATGAGTAATGACAATTGTAAGTCTTATGAGTAATCAAATGGTTGTAAGGGCGCCTTTAATACTGGTTCAGAAGCGATCATTTTATTTAAGACTAGCGAGTACCCGGCATGCGTTGCAATGCCACTCAAAGAAAGAAAGTGATTGTATATATATAATATATAAAGACTTCGTTCGCGTGGTCTTCAATTTAATGCGATAATATATTTAGAACAGAATCTATTCCATTGGGTTGCCATAGTAACCAGATCTAATAAGTTAGTTTTTTAAGACTCCAAAGGACCCCCCAGAGGATCGTATTGAAAAAAACACCTGTCCTATGTTGGTTCTCCCGTTGCGTAAAATATTTGTGCCAAGTTTGGTTGAAATCGGTCCAGTGGTTTAGGAGGAGATGTGGAAGACCCCAAAGAACCCCCAAAAAAACCCCATCGAAAAAACACCTATCCTATGTTGGTTCTCCCTTTGCGTAAAATATTTTGTGCCCAGTTTGGTTGAAATCGGTCCAGTGGTTTAGGAGGAGATGTGGAAGACCCCAAAGGACCCCAAAAAGGACCCCCAAAAGGACCCCCCGAAGTATCATATCGAAAAAACACATATCCTATGTTGGTTCTCCCGTTGCGTAAAATATTTGTGCCAAGTTTGGTTGAAATCGGTCCAGTGGTTTAGGAGGAGATGTGGAAGACCCCAAAGAACCCCCAAAAGAACCCCATTGAAAAAACACCTATCCTATGTTGGTTCTCCCTTTGCGTAAAATATTTGTGCCAAGTTTGGTTGAAATCGGTCCAGTGGTTTAGGAGGAGATGTAAAAGACCCCAAAGGACCCCCAAAAGGACCCCCCGAAGGATCATATCGAAAAAACACATATCCTATGTTGGTTCTCCCGTTGCGTAAAATATTTGTGCCAAGTTTGGTTGAAATCGGTCCAGTGGTTTAGGAGGAGATGTGGAAGACCCCAAAGGACCCCCCGAAGTATCATATCGAAAAAACACATATCCTATGTTGGTTCTCCCTTTGCGTAAAATATTTTGTGCCAAGTTTGGTTTAAATCGGTCCAGTGGTTTAGGAGGAGATGTGGAAGACCCGAAAGGACCCCCAAAAGGACCCCCCGAAGTATCTTATCGAAAAAACACATATCCTATGTTGGTTCTCCCTTTGCGTAAAATATTTGTGCCAAGTTTGGTTGAAATCGGTCCAGTGGTGTAGGAGGAGATGTGAAAGACCCCAAAGGACCCCCAAAAGGACCCCCCGAAGGATCATATCGAAAAAACACATATCCTATGTTGGTTCCCCCGTTGCGTAAAATATTTGTGCCAAGTTTGGTTGAAATCGGTCCAGTGGTTTAGGAGGAGATGTGGAAGACCCCAAAGGACCCCCCGAAGTATCATATCGAAAAAACACATATCCTATGTTGGTTCTCCCTTTGCGTAAAATATTTTGTGCCAAGTTTGGTTTAAATCGGTCCAGTGGTTTAGGAGGAGATGTGGAAGACCCGAAAGGACCCCCAAAAGGACCCCCCGAAGTATCTTATCGAAAAAACACATATCCTATGTTGGTTCTCCCTTTGCGTAAAATATTTGTGCCAAGTTTGGTTGAAATCGGTCCAGTGGTGTAGGAGGAGATGTGAAAGACCCCAAAGGACCCCCAAAAGGACCCCCCGAAGGATCATATCGAAAAAACACATATCCTATGTTGGTTCCCCCGTTGCGTAAAATATTTGTGCCAAGTTTGGTTGAAATCGGTCCAGTGGTTTAGGAGGAGATGTGGAAGACCCCAAAGAACCCCCAAAAGAACCCCATTTAAAAAGCACCTATCCTATGTTGGTTCTCCCTTTGCGTAAAATATTTGTGCCAAGTTTGGTTGAAATCGGTCCAGTGGTTTAGGAGGAGATGTGGAAGACCCCAAAGGACCCCCAAAAGGACCCCCTGAAGGATCATATCGAAAAAACACGTATCCTATGTTGGTTCTCCCGTTGCGTAAAATATTTGTGCCAAGTTTGGTTGAAATCGGTCCAGTGGTTTAGGAGGAGATGTGGAAGACCCCAAAGAACCCCCAAAAGAACCCCATTTAAAAAGCACCTATCCTATGTTGGTTCTCCCTTTGCGTAAAATATTTGTGCCAAGTTTGGTTGAAATCGGTCCAGTGGTTTAGGAGGAGATGTGGAAGACCCCAAAGGACCCCCAAAAGGACCCCCTGAAGGATCATATCGAAAAAACACGTATCCTATGTTGGTTCTCCCGTTGCGTAAAATATTTGTGCCAAGTTTGGTTGAAATCGGTCCAGTGGTTTAGGAGGAGATGTGGAAGACCCCAAAGGACCCCCAAAGGACCCCATTTAAAAAGCACCTATCCTAGCAGAACTGGTATATGGGCGGAATTTAAGAGCCCATTTGACGCTAATCTATGAAAACTGGAATGGAAAGATTGCAGAAAGTTCATCTGTAGTGGAATATGTAGGCAAGTTAATTAACAAATTGCAGAAGACTAAGGAACTAGCCCTTCAGAATCTTGAGGCAGAATTACACCGTCGCAAGACGTATTATGACAAAAAGGCTAAAATCCATAAATTCAAAAAAGGAGATAAAGTACTTGTTTTAATATCTTCTCGGGCACATAAGTTAGCAGTTCAGTGGTCGGGACCAGCTGAGATTGTGAAGAAAATATCAGATACGAATTATATTATACATAGAGCCGAGAAGGAAAATCAAAACAAGGTATATCATGTCAATATGTTAAAACCTTTTTTCAAAAGACAAAAACTGGTCGCTGCCATCATACAAAACCCTGAAAATACCGAATTCAATGAAGAAATTATTAGTCCTGTAGAACGTGTTTCTAATAAAGATTGGGTTAAGGACGCAATAGGGACTAATTTAACATCCGAACAGGTTCAGCAACTTAGAATAGTAATTGAGGAGTATAAAGAAATATTCACTCCTGAACCCGGATTAGTCACATCAGTTACTCATAACATTGAGCTGACTAATGATACCCCTTTTTTAAGTAAACCATATCGGTTGTCACCTCGACAGACGAAGATCTTAGAAGATGCAGTTAAAGATATGCTAGAGCGCGGAATAGTGGAAGAATGTATTTCTGATTACACGTCACCTATGATACTAATAGAAGTCCCAGGCCGAGACCCACGGCCATGTATAGATTATCGGAAATTGAAACTGATCACTAAAACAACTTATTATCCACTCCCGAATATTGATTCAAATGTTGAAACTGTGGCGAAAGCAAATTTTATAACTGTACTTGACCTTTCAAAGGGATACTGGCAAATTTCCATGACAAAACAAGCCCAACGATATGCTGCATTTGTTACTCCATTTGTGAGTATCCAGTTCCTTCATGCACTGCTGTTCGAATAGCAAACATCGCAGCCGGTAAACATTCATCCCATTCTTCACACTGTTCTTCACACATCGATCTCAATAATTTTTGTAAAGTTCTGTGAAGTCGTTCAACCGGATTTGTCTGAGGATGACTAACAGAGCTGTGGATCACTGAAATTCCCAATCGTTCCAGAAATTCCCTAGTAAGTTGACTAGTGAACGAGGTTCCTAAATCGCGTTGAATTTTTTTGGAAATCTTGTTCTACTAAATATTTCTGTTAAGGCACGTATTATAGACGGTGACTTTATGTCTGGCAATGCAATGGCTTCTGGATATCTAGAAACCATGCAAATGGCCGTGAAATATATTTATTCCCTCTAAACGTTTCAATCATAGGCCCAAAAGTGTCAATGTTGATTCGAAAAAATGTAAAAAATATTTCTTCAATTTGTGGTACCAAGACTACTGGAGCTTTCTTTTCCTCTCCCCCTTTTCCTGCTAGCTGGCAAGGGAGACACGTCTGAACAAACTCCGATATATCTTTTGCCCATCCTGGCCAATAGAAGTACTTACTAAGTCGTTTTCGGGTTTTGGTAACTCCTAAATGTGCGGAGGCCGTATCGTGACATGCCATCATCAACTGCTCACGAAATATTTGAGGCACAACAATTTTTTTACTATAGTTATTCTCATATTTATTCGTTTTATAATACAATATTCCATTTTCTAAGTCATAATTTGTTTCTTCGGGTCTAGATTGTACTTCTTGGGTCATCTCTAACAATTCGGAATCAGAATATTGAGCAGCCATGAATTGTTCATGTGTCGTATTCAGTAGGGACAACATTTCACCCTGTTGATGACTGTCATTTTCTTCAAGGAGTCTACCTTCCTCTTTTGTTTCAGTCTCAACGGTTGATAGCTGATCATTTTGAATTTTTTCTTGTTCTGCCTGCTCTTTTACTTCTATTTCTCGTCTAACTAACATAGACTTTATGTTTACGGCATTCACAAATTCTAACAAATGTGCATTTGTGTTTTGTAAACTCTGCGCCGTTTCATTCCCCATCAAATAAATTCCTTCATAAGCTGGACTGGCTGTGACTGCAGCCTGAGCAAGTATTACCTTTTTAGGAATTTCCAAAGTGACGTGTACTATTTGGCAACAGAAGGGTTCTGGAAATAATGGGGTGTTAAGCCATCTATGTTCGCCCGTGTAATGTTCAATGGATACATAATTTTGATGCACCACATCAATATCAGCACCTGTGTCCCGATGTATTTGAACTTGTCTACCGTTAACTTTCCCTTGACACTTGAATGGCATTACTTGCTTTTCTAAATCAGATTGAGAAATGCCTCCAACTTTCAAATCCTCTTTAGTCTCTTTCATAAAACTAGAGACCTCTTTAACTATTCCTGCTACATTTGAGGGTTCTTTACTAGATAAACTTTTAGGACATCTATTCCTCAAATGATCCAATGAATTACATAAATAACATCGCATCTCTTTCCGTTTTTCAAATTCAGGTTTAAATTCACTTATCTTTGAATCTTCCTTTTTTTTTTAAATTCCTTGTCTGGAACATTAGATTTAGGTTGCACCTTCAGAACATTTTTCGGATTCGACTCTATCTTAATATAATCCAAACTTGTTTTTTGGTTAAGACAAGTCCTAAAATCGTTTCTCTAGTTGTCTCTGTAACTCCAAAGGTGTATTTAAATTTAACCAATCTTGATTCAGCTGTTCTTTTATTTGGGTAGGAACCCGATATTTTAACTGATTTAAAATCATTAAATTTTTCAAGCTTTTGACATCAACTGCCTTCATTCCTTCAGTCCATCCTTCAAAATATATGGTCAATTGATATACAAAATCTGCCCATATCTGGTTCGGTAAGCGTCTAATATTAAAGAATTTTTGTCTGAGTTTTTCAGGGTTTAACTGATATTTTCTCATAAATAATTCTTTTACATAATCATAATTTTCTGCTAGCTCTATTGCTTCTCGATGAATGAGTTCTTTGATTACCATTGGTACAACACTAATTAAAACAATAACCCAGTCTTCAAGAGGTATTTTCGAATGTACCATAGCACGTTCAAATCTTCGAAGGAAAATTTACACATCTTCCTCTTTTTCATCGAATATAACTACAACATCTTTTATATTATACAATTTTGGTTCTACAATTTTTCTAACTTCAACTTCAGTATTAGAAGTCTGTTGAATCCTCAATTTCTCTAACTCAAACTCTCTTTCTAATCTTTTTTCTTCTTTTACAGCTTCAGCTGCTATTGTTTCACGTCTAACAATTTCTGTTTCTGTTTTCTGTAACAGATATTTGATTAATTCTTCATCGTAATCTTCATACGATTGAATTAGACGAGTATAATCCTTCTTACTCATTCCTTCACGAATTTCAAGATCTAGATCGATCGCAACTTCGTGCAAAACAACTTTTGGGTACCGTTGAATAAATGCCATTTTAATGATATATTTTATTAAAAAGACAGTATACCACACGAACACACAGACAACATCAACAGCAAGAAACAAAACAAAAAAAATCTGCCGGACTCACCCAAACACCTTGATGATCCGCCTTCAGGAGCTTCTTGTACATAAGTTGCCTTCAACTCGAACTGCAAGGACTGTCTCGTCTCGGCCTGGATTCTTCCTTCTTAAGTCCGAAAAAATCCTCCGACGACTTCCAGTTCACGTTCCTTCAGGACATCTTGCCTCTTGTTCAAAATCACAAAATCAGCATCAATATGTATCTCCCTTATCAGTTTTTTTTTTCATATATTTTAAGATTATAATCTACACCGCTGAGCACCAAGTTTATACTTTGTAGCGTTTCATTATTTCTCTTCGGAGGTCTATTTATTATTTATTCTTAGTTGAACATTTTTTTTATGTTATAATATAATGAATATCTCTCAGTTTTTGTTGTACCAATTTTAATTTCCATCAATTTCACTTCAGATATCATAAGAACAATTTTTATTTCATCTTTTCTTCTACCGATCTAAAAATTAACAATTCATCTTCTTCACTCCCACACAAAACAGTCTCCTTGGCAACGCCACCAATTTTCCATTCATCACTCATAAAAAATTCTGTTTTCATACATTCAGTTATACATATATAATTATTTATATTTAACATTTTATATTAATTATCATTATTATTAACTAAAATATAAGAACAGAACCAATAATAACTATACAATTGTGATTCGGTACCGGGAATCGAACTTGGGTCCCCCGGTATCGTTACAGGCATGTGACGTCATCAGCTGTCAGCAACATGCGCGTGTCACCTACCGTATTCTCTACTTACCGTGGTTTACAGTATGAAAAGTTGCTTGAAAACATGCAAGTATACATTAACAAGGTACAAACCTGAAATGTGTGATAATACATAGTATAATGAATATTGGCGCATCGATAGATGGACCATTAGATAGCATAAATACAAATACAATATTAAATGCAATATAAATAAATATAAATACAATATTGATCAATACTCTTCGAATAATATATAATAATAAAATACAAATGCTAGAATGTCTGATGACACATAATAATAATAATGACAATATACCCAAATTCAATAACAATGATACGTGGCAATGAATAACACATAGTAAGTAGCATTACATAATAATTAATAAAAATCCAAAGAATTCAGTGATAATAGCATGACAATAAGTGCATAATAAGCAATATTACATAATAATACAATGGCAATATATACAAACAAATTCATGATATTAATCGCCCAATAGAAATATACCCAAAAAATTCATTATAATAATAGCACAACAGAAATATAGGTACCCAAAAAATTCATTATAATAATAGCACAATAGAAATATATCCAAAACATTCATTATAATAATAGCACAACAGAAATATACCCAAAAAATTCATTATAATAATAGCACAATAGAAATATACCCAAAAAATTCATGATAATTATAAACACTGCACCAAACAGTACACAATAACTGACACTACACTGACGAAAAAACACTTAAAATGTTTACTAATCCACATATAAATAGCGTACATTAATTTGGCATAAATATAACTATAAATGTATAAATAAGTACATTTAACATTGTACTTAGTAGCACGTAGAGCATGTGCTCATCCGGAAATGTCCCGGGCATGAAGCACTGAAAAACCAATTAGTCTGATGCCACGGGAAGTGGACACAGTTTGTGGATAGGCCTACGCAGGATGCCGTTTGTGGTGCGGACATCCGCTATGCGTACCGATGAATCCTGACCTAGATAGATTTGGGTGACAATACCACGTTTGCACTGCAAAGGTGGGTTATTGTCTCCTAAAATGAGGACGAGTTGTCCTGGAGACAAATTTTTCGAATGTTTTCTCCATTTATTTCGTTGTTGCAGCTGATGCAGATAATCTCTTGACCAACTCTTCCATATAGAGTGGGTGAATCTCTGCAGAAGCTGCCACCTCCCCAAGCGACCCATTTTTACATCCGAATAGTCGGGTTCCGGGAGCGCAGTAAGTGGAGAACCAACTAAGAAATGTGCTGGGGTCAAAGGCTCGGGATCCCCAGAGTCATTTGAAATGGCGAACAAGGGACGTGAATTCAGACATGACTCTATTTGAGTCAAAACAGTGTAATGCTCTTCAAAGTTGAGAAGCGTACTGCCGATAACGCGCCATAAATGAAATTTAACGCTTTTGACTCCGCTCTCCCATAGACCACCGAAATGAGGTGCTGACGGAGGTATGAAAGACCACTTGACCCCCTGTGAACTGGCGAAGTCCTGAGCGGATTGTTGAAATTCGTCTTGTTGAAAAAGTTTGTACAAATCGTGTAATATAGTGCCAGCACGACGAAAATTTGTACCGTTATCGGAAAATATTTGTGCAGGGATGCACCTGCGAGCTATGAAGCGTTTTAAAGCAGCTATAAAGGCGTCTGCAGTCAAATCTGATACCAATTCAAGGTGAATTGCTTTAGTGGCCATGCAAATGAAGAGTGAAATGTAAGCCTTTGTGAATGATTTGGACCGCTGCCCGCCCTGACGCAGAAATATTGGACCGGCATAGTCGACGGCACACTGTGAAAATGGTTTAGAAGGAGTGACTCTGGAAGAGGGTATAATTGTCCTAAAAGTTGGCTTGAGCCAGTTGCGCGAAATCGAAAACAAGTGATGCATTTGTGTATCACGGAGCGTATGTATGATTTGTCATTGATGATCCAATATCTTTGACGTAGAGAGCACTGCGTTAATTGTACTCCGGCATGGAGTAGACGAATATGCTCGTTTTCTATGATTAGTCTAGTGAGATGAGCCTGCGGGTGAAGTATGATCTGGTGTTTTGTATTATAGTTGAGCTGAGACTGTTGAAGGCGTCCGCCCACACGTAATATCACCGTGTTGTCTATAAAGGGATTAAGCGAAAAAGTTTTACTAGTATTAGGTACAGGGCGTTATGCCTGAAGTTCTTTAATTTCGATGTTGAAATGCGATAGCTGGGATTGACGTATAAAAATCAAAAGTGCGCTGTGTAGCTCTTGTGAAGTTAAAAATGAAGTGTTTCTGTTAGCGACGGGAGACTTAGCGTTCCGAATGAATCGCAGGCAGTAAGCAAACACAGGAATGTCTTGAAAGCGAGGAGTAATTTTCAATGTAATTAGGAGTGGATGAAGTAGTAACCAGAGCGAGTTGACCTTGTTTACGTTTTTCCTTGTCCAGATCTGGATGAGTGCAGGAAGAGTTGGATTCGAAAGGACTGGTGGGCCATGCTGAAGGCTCCTTAGACAACCAGTATGGGCCATGCCACCATTGCGGGTGGCGGTGCAACGAACGGAGTAAACAACCGCGGGATAGAATGTCCGCGGGATTGTCATGTGAAGCGACATGATACCAGGTGCCCTTTGCAGTGAGCTGGTGTATCTCCGCGACGCGGTTGGCCACAAATACCTTCCATCTAGACGACTGTTGGTGAATCCAGTGTAAGGCAATCGTAGAGTCAGAATAAAAATACAACTCGCTGAAATTGTAGGTCACAGCGTTGACAACCTTATAAACCAACTGAGCCAATAATACACAGGCGCAAAGTTGAAGGCGAGGTAAAGATATCTGCTTTAAAGGGGCGACTCTAGATTTGGAACACAATAAGTGAGATGATATACTGTTGTCGGAATATACTGTACGCACATAAATACAGCATGCGTAACCCTTTACTGACGCGTCGGCAAACCCGTGTAATTGAAATGAGATGATTGGAAAATTACATGAGTCCTTTATAGCTCTTGGGATCTTAAAATGAGTGTCTGAAATTAATTGAGCGTAAAGCTCTGCCCATTGAATTGATAATGAGTCAGACAGCGGGTCGTCCCAATTGGTACCCGATGACCATAGCGTTTGCATAAAGTGCTTACACCAGAATGTAATAGGTCCAATGAGCCCTAATGGGTCGTAGATTCCAGCGATGACGGATAATACCTTTCTTTTATTAAACACATCGATTTTAAGATCTCTTTGGAAGTTGTATATGAAGCCTGAACGGCACTGAATACCTAAAGTGCGGACGGTTTGGTCTTTGTTGAAGTCCAGGGACGAGAGGGTATGTGAGGATATGATATTCCGGTCATTAGACGACCATTTATGCAGAGTGAAGCCGTACCGGCTTAATAAACCAGAAATGTCAGATTTTAGTCGGGCTAAGACGTGTGAGCTATCAGATCCGGTGATGAGATCGTCGACGTAAAAATCGTTTGCAATGACAGAGCAGGCTAAGGGTTGTTGAGTACTATTTTCTTGTGAGATTTGTTTTAAACATCTAGTGCCCAAAAATGAAGCGCTTGCAGTCCCATATGTGACTGTTCTCAAAGCATAGTGTTTAAGTTCCTTATGGGGGGCGTCACGCCAGACAATTCTTTGCAAGTTAGAATCCCTTGGGGACACCAAGATTTGGCGATACATTTTCTCGATGTCGGCGATGAGTGCGTATCGGTGCGTTCTAAATCTGGCCATGATGGAGAAAGATCCTGCTGGACCGTAGGACCAACCATGAGGGTGTCGTTTAACGATAAATCATTTGATGTTTTGGCTGAGCCATCGAAAACAACGCGAAGTTTGGTGGTTGTGCTAGTGGACTTGACGACGGCATGGTGTGGTAAGTAAAAAATATTCGACTTATTGATTGATAAATCATATGAATCGAGTGGAGACATATGACCCAGGTTTAAATATTCCTGCATAAAATTAGTAGAGTCTTTATAGAAAGACTGGTTTTGCCTGAATTTGAGTTCGAGTGTCTGAAATCTGCGAACTGCTCCGGGGAGTGAATCGCCGAGATGCTCTGTCCTACGGGGTAGTGACACAACAAACCTACCACTAGTGTTACGATAGGTGTTTGTGAGGAAATGATTTTCACACTCCGAGTCCTCAGCTGAGGGAGTACGGAAAGAAACGTCCTCCAACGAGAAGTTCCAGAAGCCAGAAGTTCTTCAACTGTGACGAGATGGCATTATTGTCGTCACGAGCCATAAACGAAGAAACCGGTTTTGTCATGTCTACGTTAAAGGGTAAATTTCCGGCGAGGATAAAACCTAGTTTTGTTTCCTGTATTATCGGAAAGTGCGGACTGCGAATAAATTTAGTCGGCTCAATCAATTGCAAAAAATACTGTGCCCCGAGTAATATGTCGATCTGTGACGAAAAATTAAGTTGCGGGTCAGCTAAAAATATGTTTTTTGGAATGTTTAATGATGCCATATTAAAACATTCTGTAGGGAGGTTATTTGTAATTCTGGGCAGAACAGCGCAGTGTACATTTAAACTGAAATCCCTGTAGCGCGAGTTTAGGCGCACCCTTGTACTGAAATTGGCTTGGCATAGAGAATTATTTATGCCCGTGATAGGCAGTTCGGACTTGTTTAATTTTAAGCCCATGCGGCGTGCGAAGCCCATGGTACAAAAGTTTGCTTGTGAACCTGAATCCAACAGTATTCTTACCGGGTGTTTGTTACCGGCACGATCGGTTGTGGTACATACGGCGGTAGACAAGAAAATTGATTTGTTGGTTTGTAGTTTTAGGGAACACTGATTATTGTTCCTGTTCGAAGAATTATTTGTTGAATAGTGGATCATTGTGTGGTGCCTTTTCGAACATGCTCTGCACGAAAATTTGGAAGGGCAACGCAAGGTTTCATGGCCCGAGCGCGTGCAATTTAGGCAGAGCTTGTGTTTTATTAAAACGTCTTTCTGTTGACTCGGATGTAAAGCCACGAATTGTGGGCATTCGGACAATTTATGATTGCCGCGACACAGCTGGCAAAGTCTATTGCTTGTTTGAGTATGCATTAGTGACCCAGTGAACTCAGCGCGTTTAGCTGGTTTGCGATAAGAAGTTTTATCGCTAACTTGCCTACCGTAAGACGAACTAGTTGGTGCGCTCACATTTTGCAACAGCTGGCGCCTAGCATTTAAGAATTTAATAAAGTTATTATAATTCGGAAGCTGTTCGTCAGTTAAACTTTCCTTCCATAATCTAGATGTGCGATCGTGAAGTTTTTGGGCAAGAAAATGCACAAAACTAATTTCGAATGTGTTCACTGGTAAATTTAATGAGTTCAAAGCATTTATGTTAGCAGTGAGATCATCTATAAATTTGGAAATGCTAACCATAGAGTCCTGCTGCATGTGCTTCATGCCCAATACATTAGCCACATAATACGCTGTAACAATCAATCTACTGTCATACCTGGCTCTCAACAACTCAATGGCCACCGTGTAGTTTTCGTGGGTGATTGGGAGTGATTTTATAACATTCAGCGCCTCATCCCTTAGTGATGATTGCAAGTAGTGAAATTTTTGGATGCTGGTTAGGTCTGTTCGGACATGAACCAACTCCACAAACATATGGTAAAAATGTTGCCAGTCAATTATGTTACCTTCGAAGCAGGGTAGTTTAATTGGTTGTAATTGAATGGGAGGCGTACTGAATGTGACGACTTCGGACTGATTTAGTATTTTCTTGCTCATCTCTTCGGCATGATCTAATAAATTTTGTAACTTGCATTCTATGTTACACAAATCATCTTCCGTCTGAACTCTATCACTAACGGATGTAAAATCAGAGTCCTCAGACCCAATTTGCGTTTGAATCTCGTCATATTTGGCGGATAGCTCCATCAGATGACAAAGCTTTATTTTTAGCGCATGGTGGTCATGCGTATCGTGATCAAAATTATCCGCGTAGGTGTTTATGCGCAACATAGAGGCCTTGATCGTGCCACGCTTTTTGATCAGCGCCTTCATATCAGTCATGATTGTGTATCACTGAAGATTTGAATGATAATAAGAAAAAACTGAGTGAATGCAGAGAGATGAACAAGACCATGCAGGTTATCTAACTTACGAAGTCACGCTACAACGCGGTAACCATTGACTAACACATCTCAGACTAATTCTATGTTGTAATAAATACTGATATAGACAGCATATACAATATAACAGTATAATCCCTATTGCTATGTCCCTATTGCTATGAACACTATTTAAAAATATGATTTACAATTGAATTTAAAAAATATGAATATAAGCTTGCTGAGTTCGCAAAAAATTCCAAGTTCATAGTCAAATGAAACTGATATAAGAAAAAAGTTATATTATTATTTTTTAAAATACTGCTTCTTTTAGTTAAATGCCCTTGAAAGATATACAAAATTATGTCAAAATTGAAAAGATCATATGAAACATGAATTTATAGTCACTTGGCATGTGGTACTTATCGACATGTTCAAGAAGGTCTCAGAGCGTGTCGAATCCTTGGCAGTCCCATCCGGCACCCATGAATTGACGATGTAGACACGGTCGATGCCAGTCAGGTGATGTCTGAAGTGGTCGAATTCTGCATAGGCTGGCTGCTTTGGATTTTCCCAAATGATGAATGCCACGTGGTTATGGTGTTCAAAGGCTGAAATAATGCTTCGAACGATCCGGTCGGCGAAGTATGACGTCCCCAAAAGTTGTGCAATGCGTGCTCCAGTATGGTTAATAATTACAGAACTGCCGATTTAAATTATGTTGTTAAATGCTGATAGGGCCTGCTAATTGAACTGAATCCATGAAATGAATTATCTGTGAAATAAATTGTATGTGGAATGAATCATCCATGAAATGAATGATCCGGCCCGGAGGACCAAATGTTGCATGCTCAACGCTCTCGAATATTTCTAGAGTTAGTATTTGTCATGCGAAGTGCTGCTGGTATAGGAATCGGAAATGTGTTTTTTAAATGAAGAAGTGGACTGTATGAATCTGAGTTAACTAGCCATTTATTGAAGGATTATATAATGAAGCGCATGGCCCATGCAATTACGTATGGCGTACATTGCCAAGGTAAATACCGATAGAAGAAAGAAAATTGTATAAAGAATTACATAATTAAATTTCACATCGTCGCGGCTAGCAAATGGAAGAGAGTACTAGTAGAGGGAAAGTGAGTGTTCGAAAACACTTCCGGGTTCCGAACGAAAACACTACCGGGTTCCAGTTCATGACGTCATAGAGGCACTGGCAGCTGGTGTCCGAGCTGTCCATGTGACGTCACTGTTTTGTGTGTGTGTATGTATGTGTGTGTATGTGTGACTGAAACACTTCCGTGTTCCAGTTCTTGACATCACACAGAGGCCCAAGTCGCTGGCGTCCGTATGGCTAAAACCTGTTTCAAGACGTCACGGAGGCCGTGGTTTCTGCATGTCCAAAATTTGGTAGCCGAAAACAATGTGTAGCGGATGGGGGTACCCGGAATTCGGCGGTTGCCCGGACGCGCAGAGGCGATGTCATCGGGTACCGTTACTCGAAATTTTGGGGGTATCGGGTACCGTTACCCGAAATGTTTAAATCAACGGATGGGGGTACCCGAAATTTGTGGGTACGCCCTAACCGGGTTCCAGTTCATGACATCACACAGAGGCAGCTGGTGTCCGAATGTTAAAACACTTCCGCGTTCTGGTTTATTTTGATGTAACAAAATAATCGTTCTCTCTCGAAATTTTTAATGTCAGAATTTTGGTACCCTAAATGATTAAAACAACGGATGGGGGTACCCGAAATTTGTGGGTACGCCCACGTGACGACGACGTAGAGGGCGTGATGTCTGAAATGTTTAAATCAACGGATGGGGGTACCCGAAATTTTTGGTGTCTGAAATTTAGTACCCGAAATGTTTAAATCAACGGATGGGGTTACCCGAAATTTTTGGTGTCCGAATTTTAACACCCGAAATGTTTAAATCAACGGATGGGGGGGGGTACACCCTAAAACATGTTTTGTATGTCTAAACTCTGGGCGGGGGGGGTACCGTTACGCGAAATTGATCGGTTAAAATTTGGGGCAATAGGTACCTGACGGGTTCCGAAATTTGGTGATTAATGACATCCCGACGCGGTTCCTCCGGTAATCAAAACCGGATATTGTATTATTATAATGTTTATATTGTGTTAATATAAAACAGATGCATCGATTTCAATACTGTTTAGAAAACATATATTCTTATTATGCGTTACTAAAATTGTTAACTGAATAAATATATTTACTCCTGTGACGATTCGCCTCTAAACCAGTCAAACAGCATCTAAGCTGGTACAAGCGGTGTGTGTGTGTGAAACACTGCCACGTTCAGTTAATGTATTCAAAGAGGAACTGATAGCTGGCGTCCGTGTTTTATAAAGCTGTGTGTGTGTGTGTGTGTGTGTGTGTGTGTGTGTGTGTGGTTGACGTTGAGCTGCATCAGGCAACCTGTTGAAAGTTGCAGCGCTCTTTCTCTACTATAAAAACCGGTTTCTTTGCTGTTACATTCCATGTGAGAGACATACATCTCTACTGCTATTGCGCTTATTCAAGTATGATAGGAATAATTGTTTTGTATAAGGGGTATAATAATAAAAATAACATAGGTTATGGTTTATATATAAAAGTTTTAATAATATCGAAAGCTTTTACAATCAAATCATAAGCTATAAGTTTTTTCTCTCTCTACATAGACACGTTCTATATTCACAAGACAATTATAATTGAGCAAAACATACGCGCTCTCTCTATATACATAACTAAACAAAATAGACACTTTATCTATATAGGCTATATATATATATATATATATTTACATAATTATACAAAATAATCTTTTCTCTCTCTCGCTTTCTCTCTCTTTTGCAGCCTTGAAGGTTCTCTCTCTCTCTCTCTCTCTCTTTCTCTCTGTCTCTCTCTCTCTCCCTCTATATATGTACACACACACACACACACACACACACACACAAACAGACACACACACACACACACACAATTAACAAAATAATAATTACATTTACTACAACCAAAACAAGCCTTATATGTCTAACAATAATAATAATAATAATTAATAAATTACAATATTACAATGTTGATGTGTAATATGTTAATAATAACATACTAAATGTAGACACACATCAAATGATAATTAATATGGTGTTAGCTACATGTGTAAAATGGTACACCAAAACCTTGAATTCAACTCTTTTTAGTATTTTAGATAATAACAGGAGTAACACGCTTATAAAGCGCACATCCAGTGGAATTATGCCTTAACCAATTACATTTTTTTCGTCAAAATAATTTTTTAAAACAATTGTTCTTCAGAGTGTAAATTCTCTCCACTCACAAGCACTCAGAATGTTACAGTGGTCACCATATGGTGGTGAACGACATACATCTCCCTCGCATTCGCACAAACACATAACATCGAAACAAGGTTTCTGTAACTATGAGAGAAATCTTTTAAAAAATTTAATTACACATAAAATTTAATTAACACTTTAATGATTGTTTATCTCAACTTTTTATGTTATAAACCACATACGTTTTTTAATAATTAAAAACAGAATATAATTTCCTACAATTAATAATACTTGATCAAATACAAAAGAATGTAGACACATCAAATGATAGTTAGTGTGGTATTAAAAAAAACATGTATTCTGAATTAAAGTCATTTTGGTATCTTAGATAACAACAGACGCGACAACGGTTACGAAGCGGACATCCGCTAGAGTCATGCCTTGACCACTCATATTTTTTACCAGCGAGGTATACGCTGTACCAGTAAAATTATACATCATATAGTATATCTGATTAACCAGCTTTGTTTTAGCAATTAGCAAATCTTTTATTTGAAGATATTCAATATTATGGTTGTTACAATAACTAATTGATGTTTTGAAGAGTTTGAAAAACTCTTTACGAATAAATACTTTCATTTTGTAAATATTCTTTTCGTTTCGTATTGATATCCATCTACTCAGTGTCTTACGATTATTTCTAAAATTATAATCGAATTTAATCATGTCGCATTGACAATATAATCTATTATTACCATTTATTTCTCTGTTCAAAAGTTTTTCTACAATATTAGATCCAAGCAACACCTTGTTCTTTCTCTGAAAATGAACAGTTAACATTAAAAAACGACAAAAAAAATAGAGAAGTCTACTTCATCATTTAAAAACATTTTACTATTAATGTTATTATAATACTATTATTATTATAATAAATCAATCCTGTTCTCGTTTATTTGGTCTGGAAAAAAAGAGAAAAAATTAATACATAACCACTTGTGTATAAGTAATTATTAGTGGTACTGAAATATCATACTCACATAATCAATATCCAACTGCACGCTCACTTTCTCGTTCGCCAGCGGAGTGTGTGAGGTTACGCATAGTGATAACACACAAGGCTTCACAGCTTTCAATTGCTCCTCTGTAAATACGTCACACCATCTTTTAGGTAGGTATACATAGAACAGTTTATCCTCCGGCTGAGGACAGGCTCCGGTATCTTCCAAATCTACCACAACTGACTCCCCGAATTTCGTTTTCACAAATTTCATGTGAATTATATGATACTTTACTCCTAAAGAAAGACTTGACAAGTCTCTTTTTGGTAAAAAATTTTCAACTGTCTTCGCGTTCGCAACGATTCCTTCCATGGCGAGTACTGATGACTGCACAGGGAAACACTGGCGTATTTATTCTGTTTCCCCCGACCACGTTCCTTCCTTCTAAAGCGTCATCTCCTTCGGTCACGACCGGACGACGACACCCTACCCCGCACCCCGCACCTCCACCGCAACGGTAACGGCTATAATTTTGCTTCCTACCCCACCCCGCGTCGTCTCGGGCCACCATCTGCTTTCGGTCACGACCGGACGATGACATCCTACCCCGCACCCCCACACCGCATCCAGAGCATCACCACCACCCAGCACCTCGCCTACATATTTTGTTCAATTACTTTGTCTGTCGCTCCGCAACGACCGGGTTTACCCCCCCACCCCCACCCCGCACCCCACTCGAGTCCGTCGGTCACGGTCACCCCGCACCCCACCCTGCGTCGTCTCGGGCCACCATCTGCTTTCGGTCACGACCGGTCGTACAACCCAGCCCCCCGTACCCCGCACCCTACATCCCGCGCGAGGCGACTCAACGAGCGCGCTTCGGCCAAGGTCGCCGGCATCCTGTACCCCGCACCTCGCCTACCTCTCGGTCACGGACACCGGCTGCAACCTATCTCCCTACCCCGCACCTCCATCCCACACCTTTACCCCGCACCCCGCACCGCATCGGTCACGGACGTCGGCTTCCTACACCGCACTCCCCACCCCACCCCACCCACCGCAACGCGCGTCGACGGTCACGACCGGACGACTACCTACCCCGCACCGCTGCTCCTCGCGAGGCCGATCGGTCAAGGGTGCGCGGCGACAGAGTCACCGGTTACCGGACTGTCTATATAGGGAACCGACGACGCGAAGCCGGCCTCACTCCTTTCACAATGACCGACAGCAGCAGCAGCAGCAGCAGCGGCAGCAACAGCGAACACCGTGCTATCAATGGTAATGTAATTACTATAAAATTTATGATACTTGACAATACACTAAACACACAAACAGTATTATTAGATTACAAACACACGGTTGTTGATAAGATGTGTAGCGAAGCCGTAGCATTAAATAATTATATAAAATGGTATTTAGCAGTTCGTGTATCTTTTAAAAAATTAATAAACACCGAAAATATTTATTGTAATGCGGTATTCAGATCGCGTACAGAACTTAAGTCACAGTATGACGATATCGATGAACAGTATTCGATAGCTAGCGAGAAAATAATGGAATCCGTTGACAAATTCACGCGTGACGGAAGCGGGTGGGTCGAAAACGGTGTCGAGTCGGTGGAATTAAATATTACAAAATACAACCCTCTTGTGGGGTCGAGCTTTCTACCTACACCATCGAAATTATCAAACAGTAAGAAAGGAATTATCAATATAAAAAATGTAGACGATGAAAAGTGTTTCTTGTGGTCTGTGCTCGCTGGTATACACCCGATCGCGTATAACCCGCATCGTGTTAGCCATTACCTTCCGTACGAAGAAGAAATAAACATGAAGGACATTCCTTATCCCGTCGCACTCAATAAGATAAAACGGTTCGAAAAATTAAACGAAAACATATCCGTTAACGTTTTTGGCTATGAAGTCGAGGTATATCCTTTACGTATCACTGAACATCGCGGTAGAAAGTACCACGTAAACCTACTGCTACTGTCCGACGCGAACACTACTCACTACTGCCTCATACGGAACCTTTCGCGTATGCTTTCGTCGTTGACAAAACGAAAGGGCACTTCGTTTTATTGCAACTACTGTCTACACAGATTTGCGGACAATAAAGATACTAACGCGGCGCGAAAACGTGTTGAAGAACACGAACGCAACTGTTCTCAGCACGGAGTACAGAAAGTAAAACTTCCTGACGAGGACGAAAAGTGGATGTATTTTAAAAACTTTTCACTTTGTCACCGCGTACCTTATACGGTATACGCTGACTTCGAATCGTTTATTGTTCCGACCACCGGTAAAAACGTGGCACATCATATACCAGCCAGTTTCTGCTATGTGATAGTTGACTGGATGGGAAACGCCGTCAAGGAACCTGTAATATACCGCGGTAAAGACGTGGTGGACACGTTCCTTCGTGTGCTTTTAGCCGACGTTCAACGACTCGATAGAAAGTTTAATAAACCGATCCAAATGACAGCGGCCGATGAACGGTCATTCCGAAACGCCACTCACTGTCATCTGTGCAAGCAGCCGTTAACGGACGACACGGTTCGAAATCATTGCCACATAACGGGTAACTATTTAGGCGCTGCTCACAATGCGTGTAATATAAATTACAAAATACCAACACACGTTCCGGTTTTTTTCCATAATTTAAGTGGCTATGACTCGCATCATTTGATGCAAGGTTTCGGAAAGTACAAGGAAGATGAAATAACGTGTATCGCTACTACAAGCGAACGTTACATCTCCGTTACACTCGGTCAGCTCCGGTTTATCGATTCTCTGCGGTTCATGAACGCGTCACTTGAAAAACTCGTCTCCAACTTATCCGCGGATAAATTTAAAATCCTTAATCAATTTTACACGCGTAATGTTGATTTACTGTTACGTAAAGGTGTGTACCCTTACGAATACGTTACGGACGATTCAAAATTTGACGAGAGGCAGTTACCGGACCGCGTACATTTTTACAACGGGTTGACAGAGTCGGATATAGACGAAGAAGATTACGCGCACGCTCGAACGGTTTGGTCGGCTTTCGACATGCAAACGTTCGGTGATTATCATGACCTTTATTTAAAAACGGATGTACTACTGCTTGCTGATGTATTTGAAAACTTTCGAAACATGAGCCTGCAGTACTACGAACTCGATCCGTGTAACGTTTTTACCACCGCCGGTTTAGCGTGGAACGCGATGCTGAAAATGACAGGAGTCAGGTTAGAGTTACTCCGCGATATAGACGTACACCTGTACATCGAAAGAGGTATCCGTGGCGGCTTAGCAGCAATTTCTAATAGGTACGCCAAAGCCAACAACCCGTACATTCCCGATTATGACGCAAGCAAGCCGCACAACTATTTACTTTACCTCGATTGTACCAACCTGTACGGAACGGCTATGACACAGCCTTTACCACTGTCCGGTTTTCGATGGTTGGAACGTACAGTGATCGATACGTTGAACGTGCACGCGTTACGCGACGATGGTGACACCGGTTATATCCTGGAAGTCGATCTGGGGTATCCACATTACCTACACGACTTACACAGTGACTACCCTTTAGCACCTGAAAAGCGTACTATTACGGACAGTATGCTTTCACCGTACTGCTATCGCATGAAGCTGTTAAAAGACTTTGTGTGTAGTAACGGTAAGGTAGAGAAACTGATAACGTCCCTCGAGGACAAGACAAAATACATTGTTCATTACAGAACACTGAAACTCTACCTCGAACTAGGAATGGAGTTGAAAGCGATTCACCGTGTGTTAGCATTCACACAGTGCGTATGGTTGAAACCTTTCATCGATTTTAATACGGAGCGACGAAAGGAAGCCAGAAACACCTTTGAAAAAGACTTTTTTAAGTTAATGAATTACGCACCGTACGGAAAATCGTTGGAAAACGTACGAAAGCGAATCGATTTCAAGTTAGTTCCAAACGAGAAGAAACTTCACAAACTAACCGCTAACCCCAGGCTACAACATTTCTTCATCTATAACGAGGACCTGGTAGGTCTCACGATGAAAAAAACATTCATTACACTGAACCGACCTTTGTACGTTGGGTTCAGTGTATTGGATATTAGTAAGCTGATTATGTATCGGTTCCATTACGGATTCACGATGAATACGTACGGGTCACGTGCACGTCTATGTATGACGGACACTGACTCTCTGTTGTACGACATTCGCACCGACGATGTGTACAAAGACATGGAGGAGCATCTCGAACTCTTTGACACGTCGGAGTACCCTAAGGCACATCCGTGCTATAGTGAAACAAACAAGAAAAAGTTGGGTACTTTTAAAGACGAAACAAATGGAATACCGATACTTGAATTTGTCGGGTTGCGCGCAAAATGTTATTCATTCGTTACGGCAAACGATAAAGAGAAAAAGGTAGCAAAAGGTGTGCCACGTTCCGCGATAGCTACACAGTTGAAACATCAACTTTATAAACAATGTGTAAAGACCACTTCTCAAACTTATACTACGGCGCAGACTATCCAAAGCGAAAAACATAACATATACACAAGAAAGCTTACAAAATTATCGCTGTCACCATACGATGACAAACGATATGTCTTGGATGACGGTGAAACAACACTGGCGTACGGTCATTATAAACTCTGTCAACCCAGACGCGAGATAATTCAGCAAGCGAGAAAATCCGTTATAAATTATGCGTTCGATATACGTTGATATAAGACTCGCTTGCAGGAGCAACACACTGTCAGTAACGACGATGAAGTCGGTGAGGTTCAGTGAAAACGTAACGGTATATCTCGTACCAAAATTTTGCGATTCGCGTTTCGGGTGGCGATATGGAAAACGTACGCAAAACTATTGCAAAAGAATTGCACAGACCGGTGAGAAGGAACTTTCCCAGACGTGCGGTGGAGGTGAAGGGGTTACACGATCTCTACCAAGCGGATTTGGTGGAAATGATACCGCATGCCAAGTTGAACAAGGGGTACAAATATCTAATGACGGTAATAAACGCATTTAGCAAGTATGCATATGCGATTCCCTTAAAAACTAAATCGGGTGTTGAAGTAGCACATGCTCTCGAACCAATAATTGTAAAAAATAAAATGAAATACCTGCAAACGGATAAGGGGAAAGAGTACTTTAACACTACCGTACAAGCTTTACTAAAGAGATTCAACGTCAAACACTATTCAACGTATAGCGAGAAGAAAGCGTCCATCGTAGAGCGATTTAATCGTACGTTGAAAACGAACATGTACCGCGCGTTCAGCGAGCAAGGCCATTATCGGTGGTTGTCGCTTTTGCCTAAACTGGTGATGGAATACAACGACAGAGTGCATAGAACTATAGAGATGAAGCCGCGACAAGTCGACAAGAGCAACGAGCAAATTGTGTTGGAACGAATAAGAAAAAATACCGTACCGCGGAAAGTGAGCAAGAAACATAAGTTTAAAATAGGCGATCGAGTGCGTATCAGTAAATACAAAATCACATTCGCTAAAGGTTATACACCAAACTGGACGAACGAGATATATACAGTGCACAGAGTTCAGCCAACCGTACCGGTTACGTACTTGTTGAAAGATCATACGGGTGACGTTGTGGAAGGTGGGTTTTATGAACAAGAATTGAGTAAAACCAGCGTTGGTGATGTGTATCTCGTTGAGAAAATATTACAACGTAAAGGTGATCGCGTGCGAGTGCGCTGGCTCGGCTTTGACGGTAAACACGATTCGTGGATACATAAAAAAGATCTGATATAATAGCATTACCACAGTATTTAACCGAACGTAAACGAGTTAAGATGGAGATTGAACAACAATCGTTAAAGTTGAATGTTAAGAACGTAGACTCTGCTAAGTACAACGGTGAAGTTGCATATAATAAACACAGTCCACTGTTTCCAAACACAGTTCGATGTATCGTGTGCGGCGGGTCATGTAGCGGGAAGTCAAACGTTGCCTTTAACATGTTATTCGATTCAAACGGACTGCGATTTCAGAACCTGTACGTGTTCTCCAAATCATTATTTCAACCAAAATATCGTATGTTGGAAGACGTTTTTAACGCTCTCGCTGACGAAGGAATGACGTACTTCACATACAGTGAAAACGATAAAGTACCACCTCCGCACGAAATTGTACCTAATTCAATCATGTTGTTCGATGATGTGGTATGTGAACGGCAGAATAACATACGAAAATATTTCGCTATGGGACGGCATAGCGGTGTGGACACTTTGTACCTTTGCCAAACGTATAGTCTGGTGCCAAAGCAACTGGTGCGTGATAATGCCAATTTCTTGGTTTTGTTCAGACAAGATGATCTCAATTTACGTCACGTTTACAACGATCACGTTAACACAGATATGAAATACGAAAAGTTCAAAGCGATGTGCGCCGAAGCGTGGAAGGATCGTTACGGATTCATAGTCATCAACAAGGACTCACCGATAAACGCAGGTAGATACAGAGTGGGTTTCGATCGTTTTATACATAAATAGAATACTTTGTGCAAGAAAGTCATCAGTGTCAAGATGGATGACAAGCAATTGACACATGAAGTCGATGCAATTAGCGATAACATAAGACAAAAGTATCGCGCGTTGAAACATGACATCAGAGAGAGCGATGAAGCGTTAACGAGAAAGTACAAACCTCTTTTGGAACCGTTAACCCAGATTTCGGAAAAGTTGAATGACTCCAGTGATAAAATAAAACAAAAAATAAAAGTTGAAGATGAAGATACGAAGGCAGCTGTTGAGACGAAAACACCATCACAACCTCGTTTCCTCAGAACGGAAGTGTTGGCACAAACGCCTGATGTCGAAACACCGAACGTAACTCTTGAAGAGTTTTTAACAACACCCGAAGGTCGACACGAAGCACAAGAATACGTTGAACAATCTGTCGAAGGTCCGCTCGCGAGGAAATACTTACTGCTCGCGTTGTCTGATGATCGAGATAAGAAGATGGATCATACGTACGGTGTTCGTAACGTTGAAGACAAATGGATGGTAGGCAATTCGGTGTTGGAGATCAATCAAGACGATAGCTTCTACATAGCTGGAAAACGATACAGAGGCACACCGGGCCTCTACGAACTTATGTTTATGAAAGAACCCGACAAGAGCGTCTACGATGAAAACGATTTAGCAGCGTACAAGTCTATACTGTCGGACACTAACGCTTATAAACGTTATTATTTACCCGGTGCTAAAGTAAATACAAACAAAGGTTTAAAGTACAGAGAGATAATCGCTCGATTGTTTCCACCACGCAGCGGACGTGGTATCGATTACGTACACTGGAACGATCCCAACGAACTGGTTGAACGGTTAAGACTGCTGGTAAGTTCAAAACGCGTCGGTCACACCGGACACGACAACGAAATCATCTCAGTAGTAGAGGAATTACGTGAAGCCAACATTATCGTATAAATTTTATGAACGTCGGTGTAACAACTCATTGTTGTCAACACTGTCGACATGTGCGGATTAGATTTGACACCTGACTTTGAAGTCGAAAACGAGAGACTGAAAACCTTTACATCATGGCCTGTGCATTTCATCAGTCCGACCGCTATGGTTGCCGCAGGCTTTCATTACACAAATGAAATTGACAGGGTTCGATGTTCATTTTGCGGTATAGAAATCTTTCGTTGGAAAGAGGGTGACGATCCGATTGTGTTACACACGCGATGGTCACCACAGTGTCGTTACTTAAAACGGTTAGCACATCATTTGTAGCGTGCAGTTGTACAATGGTTGTGGACAAGTTCGGGAGACATCAAAGCGCCGTGAGCGTGCGACGAGAAACAAAAAGACAATTACGCGATACTGTAGGATTTAAGATTACGAATGATGGGCATATAGATGTTGAAAACAAAAAGATCCGCAATCTGAACGAACCGGATGCAGCAAAGGATGCTGTATCCCTGAGTTATATGCAAACACATTGTCTGCTACTCGATGATGAACGTAAAAGCGTGGACGTTAAAGGGTGTAGATTGAAAAATGTTGATACTCCTGTAGACGTTAAAGACGTAGTCAACAAATATTACGTTGATGACAACTGTATACAACACTCGAGTCAAGAGAGAGGTGAGGTCATCGATGCACGAGATCGATGGGTAATCAACGTTCGAAGTCCGGAACAAGCGACCGATGCGGTCAACAAAAACTACGTAGACTCGAATGTCATTAAAAAAGTATCGAATAGCTATTTGTTTGGACAGAGCTGGTTGTCGGGAGTGAGTTCACCGATTTTTGCAGATGACGCGGTTAACGTAAAATACATGTTGCAGAACACCGTTAGCTTGGGCGAAAATGGTGTTTTCAAAGCAGCGGAAAAGAGAATAACAGACGTAGCGGATGGTTTTGCGGAGAGCGATGCTGTTAACTTACAACAATTAAATGACGTGAGACGATACGTAAAGAGCGAGATGTATAAAGTCGTTAAAACATTTCAGTATCAACTGGATTACTACTTATTGAAATTGTCTAAGCCACGTAGTTCAGAAGACGAGTGGACACTCGACACGAAGGAAATAAAAAGGTTAATAGATGAATACGATAAAAACACAGAAGAGAAAGACTGGAGATCGGTTTACGATGTACAACAACGTTAGGAGGAAAAAGGGGTGGGGCGTCGGAAACGTGCTTAAAAACGTTGTACCGTCCGTTGTTTCGTCAGTTATCAATCGAGCGGTGGACGCACTACCTGTCGAATTACATCTGCCGGGTTACAGATTCTGTGGACCGGGCACGAAACTCGAAGAAAGATTAGCGCGTGGTGATCGCGGAATCAACCAATTAGACGAAGCCTGTCGCGAACACGACATCGCTTACGCTCAATACAAAGACAACGAAAGTAGACGTATTGCAGATCGTAAACTCGCGGAAAAAGCGTGGGGACGGGTAAAGGCGTTGGATTCGGGTATCAGCGAACGAGCTTATGCGACAGCAGTTGCAGCGGCCATGAAAGCAAAATCAGCAATAGGAAGCGGCCGACGTCGTAAAAATAAAAAGAATGTGAGTAGTCGTGGTCGTGGTGCTGGTGGTGGGATGAAAAAGAGGAGGAAGAGAACTGTCCGAACCGTTAGGAAAAAGAAGAGAACTGCGTCCGGATTGTATCTACGTCCGTACCGAAAAAACTAATTCACATACCGCTCCGCCCGTTGTCCGAAGATGAATTACGTGTATACGCAAAAAAGCTAAACATACCGTATTTTAGAGGTGTTTACATGCGTAACGCATTACCGGATACAGCGCCGTGGAAGAACGAAAGCGTCATCGTAAATTTGGACGACGAGAGCGGACCGGGAACCCACTGGGTATGTTACAAGAAGCGTGGAAATCGAGTACACTATTTTGACGGGTTCGGTAATTTACGTCCACCTCTCGAGCTGATGCAATATTTTGGTGATACAGCCGACGTTCGTTACAACTATGAACGGAAGCAACCTCCTCACACGGTCATCTGCGGTCATTTATGTTTAGACTTTTTATCGTCTTCTGATCAGTAAACTTCAGCATGTCGTCGCTAACGGTTACCGTGACGGGTACCGACGCTGCGAATCTCGTGTGTAACTTTTTCCCACCTCTCGAGTTATACGGTGAATGGTACGTTGGACTATTGGATTTTACATCGTATAATTCAATACCAAACGTTACTGAAGGAAAAAATAATGCATTTCCAGTAAAAATTTCCAAGGATCAGTGGTCCGTCATCAAGTTGCCTACCGGCACCTATGAAATCAGTGATATCGAAACGTATCTGCAGAAACAATTAGGCGAGAGAACAATCAGTTTACGTCCAAACAACAACACATTAAAGTGTGAAATTTACTGTAAGCATGTCATCGACTTTTCGCATACACCGAATACCATTGCAAGTATGTTAGGATTCAAGGAGAATCAGCAGCTGGAAGCGTATAAAACACACGAGTCGAACGTACCCGTCGACATAATCAAAGTTAACACCGTTCACGTACGGAGTAATATCGTACAGGGTGCGTACAAGGACGGTCAGGAACAGCACACGTTGCATTCGTTTTATCCGACCGTGGCACCAGGTTTCAAAATAGCTGAAACACCGACAAACGTAATATACTTACCGGTAAACGTACAACGCGTTGACAACATCATATTGTCTCTCGTTGATCAGGACGGGGATTTAGTTGATTTTCGCGGTGAAGTTATCACGATACGACTGCATCTGAAAATATGGGATTGTATTTCGGACAAACGTCACCTGTAAAAAGGGAGTGTGTACGAAAGAAACATGGTAGTCGGTGTTCAACGTTGAAGCGATTGACATCAAGGAACAAGCGTTTCTTACTTTCACTTGGATTCAAATTATACGATTAAAATAATGTCGGGTGAAATTCTAGCTATCGAACGAGGAGCGGCTTTCGATAACAGAATCGTTGAGTTCGAATATCGTACGCACACACCGTATGCTTCCACCCGATAAGGTAACAACGATGAAATACGTATACCCATCCAACAACAGGATGTTTTCACTTTACCGGCGGAGAGTTTTCTGTACATCGAAGGAACATTGACCAAGGTTAACGCTACCGACACAGCGTTGAACGTGAAATTAATCAACAATGCAATGGCTTTCTTGTTTGAGGAGATCCGTTACGAAGTGTGCGGTGTGGAAGTGGATCGTACGAAAAACGTTGGAATTACGAGCACTGTGAAATTGTTACTATCGAGCAACGAGCATGAAAGAAAGCATCTAATCAATGCAGGATGGGTGACGACAACCGACGAGTCGTTGACAGTACACGAGAGTACCGGTGATTTTACGTTTTGTCTTCCGTTAAAAATGCTACTCGGTTTCAACGAAGACTATACACGCATCATGCTGAACGTTAAGCAAGAATTGATTCTGTTGCGTACCTCTACCGATCAGAACGCAATGGTGCTAAAAGAATCAGGTGCAACTGCAAACGGTAATCTCGTAATAAACAAAGTACACTGGAAGATGCCCTATGTGCGCGTGTCAAACAAGTACCGAATACCGCTATTGGAGCACATCGAGGAGGATCATGAACTGGTGATGCCGTTCCGCAGTTGGGAATTGCACGAGTATCCCGTTCTACCGACGACAAATCGACATTCGTGGACCTTGAAGACATCGTCACAGTTGGAAAAACCACGGTATGTGATACTAATATTTCAGACGGACAGAAAGAACAATATAGCGAAAAACGCGTCGGAATTTGATCACTGCAATTTATCGAATGTCAAGCTATTTCTGAACGATAAATACTATCCGTACGATAACCTGAACCAGGATATCGAAAAAAAACGTTACGCACTGTTCTACGACATGTATACACGTTTTCAAACATCATACTACGACCGTCGCAACAGAACGCCTCTTTTGACACCTAATGAATTTATAACGAAAGCACCGTTGTTTGTCATCGATTGTTCCAGACAAGAAGAACCAATCAAGTCGTCTGCCGTTGATGTGCGTTTAGAATTTGAATCCAGTAACAATTTTCCAGATAAAACCACCGCTTACGCTTTGATTATTCACGATAGGATAGTACAGTACACAGCGTTGTCGAATACTGTTCATCGTTTGTCATAAAAAACTTGTTCTCCCCTCTACCAGTTTATAAAGATAGGTATTAGCGATCTCTAGCTTGTAACAAGATCAGTCCGTCTCAACGATGGAAGGTGACTGTGGTAGCGGCGCCAGCAGCAGCGGCAGGCATTGTGAGTATAACGTTTACTTATCTCTTGCATATCCTATTAACTCTTACACTAAGTTCGTTACCGTCGGACTGTTTAACGAACTCAACTATGAACCGGGTGTTTTGTTTACAAACGGAAAAAAGAAACGTATATTACTTGACTTTTCTGAGTGGAATTACTTGTTGATCTTTCGTGAACAGCTACTATCCAGTATGTTATTGTACGAAGAAGGTGAAAACCGTGAAAAGAAGAAGAGTGTGATGATCAGTCGTAACTTTGGGAAAACGTTTGTTCGGATTAAAGGTAGTAAGACCGAAAAATTTGTTTTCACAGAACCCGAGTGGATCCGTTTTGGTTGTTTATTAACAGTACTAAAGAAATATCTTGTTCGCTTGTTTTATGATCAAGATCACTTCAAGTCGTACATTAATCAGGTAGTAGCCAAGGGGTGTTATGTACCACCATCCTTCTTTTTCCCCTCGTTTTTTCGATTGGAAAGCAGTCGTCATGACCAACAGCTAACATTTGATCGTCTTTACGATGAACTGGTATTGGAAGGAAAAGTAGAAGGGAAATTTGAAAAAATTAACGTATTCGATGCGAACAAGTGTCACTCGGAAAAATGAACTTGAATAGGACGGTTATTGCCGAGTTTGAAGCGTTTCGTGGTGACAAAAATGAATATGTAATCAAAGAGTTCGTTGCAGTTGATATAACAACCGGACGTTTTGTTATCGTGTTGTTCGCTCCACCATACGAACGTGCACGACTGCACCTGAAATTTCAAAAAATCAATGACTGGTTGGAAACACATTATCACAGAATTCGGTGGAACGATGGTAATGTACCGTACAAGAATATGGTACGCATCGTTGCAGACTTTTTTTCAGACAGTTCTGTTGTCTATACAAAAGGGTTTGAGAAGGCAAATTTCTTACGACAGATGTATCACCATGGTGAGGTGATTGACTTAAACGATATTTAAGCACCTGTAGTTCCTAGATCCTTTGTACCCACCATACAATGTCCTGTTCCTCATCGTCAACCCGTTACCACTCCCCCCTTACACTGTGCATTGCGCAAAGCTTTGTTTTATGCAGAATGGTTGCGGCAACGAAATAAAATATAGTCGGTTGTGAACATGTTTTCATCATGGTGTTAGTGTGAATGCTACGTGACAGAAATGTCCATAAACGTAGAATTAGGTACCGTAGTGTGTGCGTGAGTGTTAACCTTGACTACGTCACTGTCGCGGTAGAAATACTCATAAACGTAGTCCTGGTAGTTCGAGACGGGTCACTGGCACGGTAGATATACCTGTAAACTCGTCAAGGACCAGTATGGGTGTGAAAATTACTCATTACGGTACAGCAAATGTGAATACGCATCATGTATGAACAACATATACACCCGATAAAAAAATAAAAAAATAAAAATAAAGTAAATAAATAAAAAATATATGTACTGCTTTTATACATTGACTTAGCATTGCATAGTGTATCTTATCATTATCTACGACTGTATTAGTCAATAGTACAGCGATAGATAACGTGGAGTAGGCCTGCTTTACGAATCTGTAAAGTTGGGGAAACCACGTTAAAAAAAGCGTAGCGGTCTCTCATTCGCCTCTGGCCGCTAGGAAGAGGATGAGAGGTAAAAAATAAAAGTATAAAAAATGTTTATTTATTTTTAATAATAAATAAACTTAAATATTGTGCTTTTATGGTTTTACACATAGGACAACAGTAGATATCACTCGTCCACCTCATAGTTGCAAGTAAGAGACGAGAAGTATAAGTACAAAAATAATTACAGTTAAACGACAACGGCCCCTTGGTGTAGTGGATGCATGCCGGTTTGGAGTACCGGAGGTCCCGGGTTCAAATCCCGGAGGGGCCATAATTTATTTTTTGCGGAAACCAACTGTCTCGCCTCGCAGTCGAGCACATGCGTCATGTCGGGTACCCCCATCCGTTGATTTAAACATTTCGGGTGTTAAATTTCGGACACCAAGAGATTTCAGGTACCCCCATCCGTTGTTTTAAACATTTCGGTTGTCAAATATTGAACAACAAAAATTTCGGGGTACCCCCATCCGTTGTTCTAAACATTTCGGGTGTCAAATTTCAGACATCACGTAGTCGTCGAACCAGCTAGCATATCCACCCAGCCTCCTGCTTCGTCATAACCAGTGTTTTATACATGCGTCATGTGGGCGTACCCACAAATTTCGGGTACCCCCATCCGTTGATTTAAACATTTCGGGTAACGGTACCCGATACCCCCAAAATTTCGAGTAACGGTACCCGATGACATCGCCTCTGCGCGTCCGGGCAACCGCCGAATTCCGGGTACCCCCATCCGCTACACATTGTTTTCGGCTACCAAATTTTGGACATGCAGAAACCACGGCCTCCGTGACGTCTTGAAACAGGTTTTAGCCATACGGACGCCAGCGACTTGGGCCTCTGTGTGATGTCATGAACTGGAACACGGAAGTGTTTCAGTCACACATACACACACATACATACACACACACAAAACAGTGACGTCACATGGACAGCTCGGACACCAGCTGCCAGTGCCTCTATGACGTCATGAACTGGAACCCGGTAGTGTTTTCGTTCGGAACCCGGAAGTGTTTTCGAACACTCACTTTCCCTCTACTAGTACTGATGGGATGAAGGCTGAGCTTTAACTAACTAACTGTCGCAGCTCGCCGTAGCGAACTGTACTTTAAGCGAATGACGTAATTGCGTGGGCTGATTGCGCGCGAGTATATAAGCAAATACAAATATTTAACACTTGTTCTTCACGGTTCTGCACTTGAGACAAAACTGCTCCTAGACCAGTATTGCTTGCGTCTGTGTCTACGATGTACTTCCCTTCGGAAGCTGAAAAAGCGAGAATTGGCTGCGAACATAATGCAATCTTCAACGTTCTAAATGCTTGGTCTCACTCTCTCGACCACTGGAAGTTTCGTTTATTTTCCGTTAGTTCATGTAGTGATTTAGCAATTGTAGCGAATCCTTTCACAAAACGTCGGTAATATAAGCATAACCCCAGGAAACTCCGAACTTCGTGTTTACACTTCGGAACTAGCCAGTCTCTTACGGTGTCTACTTTATTAGGATCCATGCTAACACCCGCTGCCGAAACTAGATGGCCCAGATACTGTACTTCCTTCTGGAATAGAGAACACTTCTTCGGGCTCAGCTTCAGTTGTGTACCGTGAATTCTAGTTAGAACTTCCTTAAGGTTTTCCAAATGATCTTCGAAAGTCTTCCCGATCAGTATGACATCGTTTAAGTAAACAAGACAAGTTTTCCACTTCAGGCCTCGGAGTATCAGGTCCATCAATCTCTCAAATGTTGCCGGTGCATTACAGAGTCCAAATGGCATGACGTTAAATTGGAATAAGCCACTTGGGGTCGAGAAAGCGGTCTTTTCCTTGTCTTCTTGATGAAGACCCACTTGCCAATATCCACTCTTCAGGTCCAATGTGGAAAACCACTGTGCTCTGGACAACGTGTTGAGTGTATCGACAACGCGAGGTAATGGATAGCAGTCTTTCTTTGTAACGTCATTTAACCTCCGGTAGTCTACGCAGAAACGCAACCCACCATCCTTCTTCGCTACCAGCACTACAGGAGAAGACCAAGCACTTGAAGGCTCGATTACTCCCTCTGTCAACATGTCCCGTACTAACCGAGACATTTCCTCCTGTTTAGATATTGGAGGACTTCGAGGAGGTTGGCGTATCGGTGTTGTGTCCCCGGTATTGATGCGATGTTGCACAAGAGAGTTTCTTCCCAGTGACTATCCCCAAACGGCTAAACAATCTTTGAATTCGTGTAAAAACTGTCTGAGTTCTTTTACCTCACCACTTGAGAGGTCGTTAGAAGATCTGTTCAATAATTCCTGCAGTTCCTCTGGTAATTTGGAAGTATCCGAAGAACTGGATCTTCGTTGCGTTATTCCAGCTACCCAGGCCACAGTAGTCAATTTGTCTAGGAGCGTATTGCTTTGTAAAGTGATAGCTTGATCCAAAATATTCGCCACTCTAATAGGTACATTTCCCGTTTCGTCAGGTTTTACTAAACTTTTGGCAATTAGTATGCCCGGTGTGCTGACTACCTGGGGTTCGAATATAGAGCACTGGTTGCCCCTAGTATCTCCATCGGTTCTAACCATGATGATCTTTTCGGAGTTTGGCGGAACAGTTACGGCCGCTTGGTTTATGACGTCCATCGATTTTTCTGCTGTCGCCATTGTTGATAGCATTACCTCTTCGCCTCCGATTCTCAAGACATTGTTCTTGAAGTCGACTATAAATCCGTATGCGTTCATAACGTCCATACCAAGAATTGCTTCATCCACAATAAGTACTTGATAATTAAACTCAAGTCGACCGAGGCGTAGGTGTATCTCCACTTTTCCATACACTTTTACAGGCCGTCCAGTAGCTGTTCGCACGCTGCAAGTGCACCAGATTGGCTTGAGATCTTTCACCACGTCGGGGCGCACAATAGAAACTGTTGCGCCTGTGTCAACTGTAATCTAGGTTAGCCTTTCTTGAACAAATCTGGTAACTACCAAGACCCGCTGTTTTTCTGATGTGTAGAAATTGCGTATTGTCTAGGGGCTTCGTTCCTCCAGTTAGTCAGCACACGCCCCGTTGTACCGACTGTTGCTCGTTTCCCTGCTGCTGAATTCTAACGCGACAATCTCGTTGTAGATATCCAGGTTTTCCACATCTATAACACTTCGGTCTTCCATCCTTTCTTATTTTATCCTGTGGCGCCGACCGTCGAGTCTCTGTTCCTTGTTCTTCTTCCTCATCGTCTGTGCCGTCGCGATCTTTTAGCTCGCGCACTTTATGACTTGTCCAACCAGATGCTGATTTGGCTGCCTCAAATTGTAAAGCATGTACCAGGGCGTCCGTACTGTTCTGGTGCCTTGCCATTCGCAACACTTGCTGTAGTTCTTTATCTCGGACACCGGCAGTAAATGTCTGCATCGTAAAACTAGTTCGGAAATATTCTGGCGCTTCAGGATAGGCCAGTCTAATTAGTCTGTCGATACTTGCTTCAAACTCTTGAAGACTCTCCCCGGAGTGCTGTCGCCTTGCTGTCAACTGGGTGCAGTACACATCTCGCAAATATTTATCACCATACAGTAATTCTAGAGCCTTTATCAACTCGGCATAGATGTTCTGGCTGTCAGGTTGCACTTTCTGTAGTAATTCTGCCGCAGGTCCTTTTAATGAGAGAACGAGTGAAACTGCCTTGTCTTTCTCCGTCCAATTATTTGCGCATGCAGCAGCTTCGAATTGGCGTAAATACGTCGTCCAATGCGTGCTTCCATCAAAGGTTGGGGCCTTGACATGAACTGTCCAAACCGCAGGCGAGGTGACCTTCTCTACTGACTTATTTTCTGTATCTTTCTCTGTCTTTATCATTGGTACAGTGTGTTCACAAAGTTGTTTTGGTTGTAACTTCAGGCACTGCTCGACTTCATTTTTAATCTGCTCTTTTATATTTGTAATCGAGTCTTCTGTTTTTGTTGACATAGCTTTTTCCACACTCAAGACAGATTTGTCTAATTCTGCTATTTTATTTGACATGGATTCTTCTACGTCAGATATTCTGGTAATTTGATTGTTAAGCTCACCTCGTAATTCAACTACGTCACCACATAAGGGACCCAATTATGCTGTAGTATGTTCTTGCATCTGCTTTTGCTCTTGAATTAACGCTTTGATGTCATCTGCTTCACGTTTACGTTCCTCTGCCTCCTGCTTACGTTCTTCTTTTTGTCTTTCTTCTGTTTCAAGCATTAGTGCTTTCTGACGTTCCTCAGCCTCTTCTCTTTCCTGCCTGCATTTTGCATCCTGCTGTTTTCTGCTTCTTCTCTTTCTTGTTGCGTTTTTTATCCTGTTGTTTTTCTTCTTCTTCTCTTTCTTGTCTCCGTTCTTCTTTTTGTCGTCTTTCTGCTTCTTCCGCCTCCTCTCTGCGTCTTCCCTCTGCTTCCAGCAGGAGGATTTTCTGTCTCTCTTCCGCTTTCTCTGCATCCTGTCGTTGTCGTTCTTCTGTCTGCAACAACAGCGCCTGGAGAGATTCCATCATCTGACTGGCATCCATTGTTTTCCGATTAATTACGAATGACACTCGTCTTGTACAAAATATCCACTGTTAACCGTTCTATCCCAGTTCTGACACCACTGTTACGACGGTCTACTCGATCGTCGTAGGTACAGTGGAGACAAAATAAGTACAAGACCCCAATTAAGTCACTAATCACACCTTTAATTGTTACAGTAAAACAGTTCGTAATTAACAACACAGTCTCTACAACAAATCAAATGAAAATTGTTCACACGCAATAAAATGTCCACTAATATTAAAACTCAATTGTGTTACAATTATACCGTCCGATTATAAAACGCAACACTTCACTAATAACTACTTGAACGTACACAGTAATAACTCGAACCGCTCTGGAAATATATCGCACTAATACTTTCGAACCGCACTATCCAATATCTCGCATTGAACTGAAAACTAAGGCCGCTACCCCAGGTATTTATAGTCTCGCTCACACACCAGAAGCTTCCAAACTGAGTCTTATCTCTCGTGTGAACTACGTAATTAACTGCGGCCTTGACACAGGCCGAGCGCCCGAGCGAAGCCCGGCACAGTCGAGAAGATTCTCGCAAAATGCGTCTAGCAGCACGAACGTCACACGCTTACATTCTGGATCTCTTTGGAACGTTCGATAAACACGTATATTGTTCTGTGACGTCGTAACAATATATTTAGGCATTAAGCTTATATGTATAAATATATCTAGTATAAAATAAAATCATACATATTCTGATTGTGTGTGTGTGTGTGTGTGTGTGTGTGCGCGCGCGCGTGTGAACATACGTGAGGAAAATTGATAAAGCATCCGTGTGGTAGAATAGAGGGAGTCTTTTATGAAAAGAACTGTCAATATTTTTCTTCTTCACTAATAATGATGATAAATTCATATTCTCAGTAACTGGATATCGTTACAAAATTTTAAGAAATTAGACTGGATGTGTAATCCAGAAAGCAATACACAACCAGAAATCGTGTATGTATCGTATAAAATCAGATATACAGAAATCCCCTCCTTCACATACAGAAATCTTGATCTTCTACGCATACAAAAACAACCTACATGAAGTTCGTAGCATGAAACTATTAGGCCTATATTTCGTAGCCAACAAATTGTAAGTTTTCGCTGTGCGTTTAGATGTAAGTTCTAGGAGAGAGAATTCAATAAAAGGCAGATTTAAGGGAATACTGTAGCGATCGATTTCTTGTAAAGAATATTTCATCAGTCTTCCTCGTAGGCGTGGCAGAATACACTGCCGAGAGCACTCTGATCAATGGCTTTTGTTGACATTTCTTTTTCAGTAAAGCCTCCAGGGTTTTCAATCATGGTTTACAATACAAATCATTATCACTGAAACAAGAGATGAAAAGCAAGCAAAGTTTAATCAATGCTTACGTTTACGGGTCGCCTGTCATGTAACAGGATCTGCTTCTTCATGATTCAAAATTTTTATGTCACGTTTCAAATTAACTACAATTTTAATAATATATACTGCTTTAACGTAACAGAATTAGGTTTTGGGGACAAATTGTGCCATAGAAGACTACGTTACAAGAATTTGGAAATTATGTGATAAAATATAAACTTTGAAATATTCTGTTGGATTAATCTGTTGGTGGTTAAAGTTTAAGTACTTAGAAAAAAAATTGTTACGTCATACTTTTTTGTTGCATCTTCTCCCTGCTTAGTACGATTACTGAATATAGCTCTTGATATCTCAACTAGCCACTGAAAAAAAATTATTTTCAATTGGATACCATCACACATCGAAATCAAGGCCAACGAACTGATAGACAAAGCTGCAAAAAATGCTACGACCATTCAATATCACTCTCATAAAGTCTCTCACAATGATATATAAAAATTTCTTCATCTACAATCCTGGAGTTTATAATGACTTAAGGCACCGCCCATAGTTATTGTGGTTTCTAATCTGTTCCTAGTGAGCAAAAATATTTTCGAACAACACATACTTACTACGGAATCCAGAAGAAATAAAGTGAGTATAACAAAACTCCGTATTAGCCACACGCTACTGACTAACAAACATATCTTCATGAATGATCCTCCTGCAATTTGCAGTTACTGTGCACGGCTATGACAGCGCTTTTAAAGTTATTAGTGTTTAAAACCTATGTTCAGAGAAATCTTTTCTTTTATTACGCTTGTTTAATCTGTATATGTGATCTTTATTATCGGGTCTGGTAAATAATAAAATAAAACCTAGTTCATATACTATAATATACCCTACTACAATACATCCTACACTACCATAAGCTACTGTATATCCTACAATATACTTTACAAATCCTAAAATAGAAATGGGTTAATTTTTTGTTAACGTGTATGGTAATGGTAAGGGCTCGACTGATGTAAAGAAATTAAAACAATTTCATAAAATTATAACAAAAAACTGGATACTGGTAAAAATTAACATCCGAATTGTATTAATATATGCGGCACAAAAAACTGCTCAGGGGAGCATAGAAAACCTAACCCAAAAGCGATAAGAACACAATTAAACTGGAACATAACCAAATAGAATCTGTCAAAGAGTCAACAATTTGTGGTAGGTATGCGCTCAGTACATACACTTAAGTTACAAAACACGGTAAATAAGTAAACACAGTGTATTTATAATTATAAGGTTTTAAGTGCAAAATATGTAAAACTGCAGTTTCTCTCGTACTTACGTTAAAAAATCTATGAACTGTCCTGTTTGTCAGCTGTCAGTTGTTAAGTTCTTGTTAGCGTCACTTAAACTTATTTACTGCTGTGTTTTACAATAATCACAGTAGCAAAAGGTTATTCGTCTACCAGTATGCAGAAAGATGCCGCTAAAAATTGGTCGAGCCCGGCCTAGTACGACCGTTCCCTACAGGAAAATACTGAATCTTTGTAAAGCGGCAACAGGAGATAGCAATCTCACCCCCGACTTCTCTGTTTGTTCTCCAACAGCCGCTTAGAGGTTCATTGTCTACATCAAAAGTGCCGAGATACGGGTCGTTTTGAAAACGCGACCAGTGTAAACTGAACTAGTAATGTCAATACGGCATGGTATTAGTCTGCGTTTGAATTGTAAGTTAGGCAAGTCTCACTAATTAAGGGCAAAATTATGAAATTTTTCTATAATGCTAAAACCAGATAATTTTTTATTTCCGTTGGATACAGTCCAATTGATTTCCACAATTCCAATTGATTAAATTCCTTTGACTTACATAATGGATTATCCTACACTGTATTATCTACAAATCTAAGAAAAGATGGACAGAGTCGTTGCTTCATCTGGTCATGAGAATTATTAGAATTCATTAAAAGTCATCAAGAGATGATTGGGATGCAGGATGTTGGAAAGATCTGATTATGTTCTGTGGAATAACGAACTGGATAAGATTTTCTGTGAAGTGAAATCATTATAAGTTCTATTTAATTAATTAGTTAAGTTCTAGCATCATAAATTCTAGTTCTAATTACTCATTGTATCTAGTGGGGGAGATCAAGTTCTAGTCAGTGCGTTTGCGAATGTAACGGACACGCACACGTGTTGTAACCTACGTGTTTGAGTGTAGTAGGCTGTTCATTATTTCACATTGTACAATTATTACAGTGCTGTTACACTTTTGATCCAATTTTAATGTTTAGATTAACATTGCAGAGTTGTTAACCAATTCGTTTTGTGTATGTATCTGTTATAATTCGCCTCTTCGTCCTACCCGCAACGTCAACATTATAGAGTTCTGTGTTTCTGTGACTTCTGGCGGCTTGTTTCTTGTTACACACAAATCGTCTTTTCCAAGGCAGTTAAACTTAATCAGTTGTATGGTTACAACATAACTGTGTTATAGATATGTGAAATGGAAACCACAGAAGGCGAATATCTAAAATGTATATTGTGATATTGGTTTTGATATATTTCCTTACTATAGATTAGTGGTAATCTTTGATATCAATAAATTTGATAACCCTATATCATTCTTGCATGTTGGTTAAATATCCTCCACCTTATTAATACTGGTTATGAATATTTTACTTTGATTCGGAGGTAGTAGTAACTTTATGACTTCCAACTGTTTGAAATTGAGATTCATTAAATTGCGTTTTCCACTTTTACACTCATACAAAAATACTTGCAAAGATACATCAAAATACATAGACTTAGCGTAAATATGTGAATTTTATAAAGATCTACGTTACCTTAATTACATTTTTGAGTTACTAGTGATGGATTAATTCTTCTGTATGTTTCCCATACATAAAGTTTTGTATAGGTCTGGGTACAGCAGTTTACAACGCGATTCAGATTTGTCGTTAAAATATGACCGGTCCTATCTAATTCATAATACATACACACAAATTTATTAGGTAGACCTGGTTAATATACAGTAATTACGTGGCGGTAACATTGTTGTCAGCATCCTTTCGTCAGACGTGTATCGAACTTTTGCTGAGCTGCATGGACAACAAATGCCACAAATGTCCATACTTTATTGCCACACATCATTAATGACCACTGTAGCGGGGTAAATGCCCAGATTTTCCGCTGTTATTATTGCTGCTGTATTAAACACGCTAAATATTTATGGATCATTTAAATAGAAGCCTTCCCGTACGTTATTAACAGTTTTGTTATTGGAAGTATTTTAACGATCACATACCTAAGTGTCTGTCACGTCACTAACTTAATTGTACTAATAGTGTTTTTTTGAACACGGAATTCTTACCTCTGATATACAGTTATAGAAAAGATATTGCAAAATTGTTTTAGAGGGGAATAAATTTTGAACACTTACCTGAAATATTCAGAGGACAAGTGTAGATAGTTACAAAAAATAGTGTGCGACAAAAAATGTAAATTTGTAGTCAAAGCGTAAAGTGATGCTGACAGGATATGAAATTAATCGCAGAACTGTTATACCTCGCCAAGTATGAGTATTCCATCCCTGCTATCCTCCTCAGCCTCAGCAACCATACCTCTTAGAATATTTTGAATCGGAAGCATTTCAGTACCTGTTTCTATCATTTTGTTACGAAATATTATCCGTTATCAGCAAATGGAGTTCTAAGAACATCAGAATCTCATTTACCCATTACCTTTTGCCAATTTTCTAACAATTTAAAACAGCGTAATCGAAATACTCTATTGTTTAAAATCTTCACGAGACAAGTAAGTATTACAGATTTAAACAGGTTAATATACAAGTTTATGTAGTAATTTTTAGTGAGTGAAAACACGTAAAAAATAATCGAGTTTAAAATAGATCTGAGTGAGTAAGCAATATTTTTATGTATCTTTGATGGATACGTAAATGGCGTACAAATGTAAATGTGCTCTATACGCTTTAGTTTCTCGCTTAATTCTAATTCAAAGTTGTATGTAATGTAACGGTTTAATGACATACGGATAGTGAAACAGTCGGTCAAGTTATTTCCTGTGTCGACACAGTAACCATTGTTTAATTAACTGAGAACTCGTGGTTCTGACACGTCACAGAGCGATGCTTTGAGCTTGTAATCGCGTTTAACATAGTGTAATCTGGATAACGTATATAGCGACGTTCAATTGCGTTACAAATATTTCCATAATTTTTTCTGGAATCTGATGTGAAATAAAGGAATAAAAACGTACAATTCCTGTACAATGATGGAAAAGTTATATAAATATGATTATCCCGTTACCAATACATTTGATGCTAATTGAGTGGAAATAATGTAGATATATTATATATTATATGCACTAGAACAGTTAAAATGTTTAATCTTCTAAGCTATAATATAAACAGCTGTAATTCCTTCAAATTAATATCTTTACATAACTTACAACAAGAAACTGCTAGCTCATCAGAAACAAAGAATTACCTTAATACCGGCCCGCCGGTTGATTGATTTGATTGCTTACTTCATTCAAATTATTTTTATTTGCAAAAACTATTGTTCACAAGCAGACCTACGAAATACCATGTGCACCATCCAAACAGTTTTAGTACTTCAGCAATAATATACTGTATTTTCTATAAAAATCTCTAAATTTGTGTTAACATTTACTCAAGCGACGTTAACCAGCACTACTTTAAGACTAAAAGCAATTTTTCATTTTTAACTTTGATAGAAATTATTGTTTTAAATTAAATGCATTCTCACAAATAAGACATGAAGTGTAACATCGCACCTTGAAAAATATTAAGTGTTAGAAATGACTTGTCTCTAGAATGATTACACCTCATTTTAACAAAACATAGGTATGCGCATGCACGACTTTCGCAATTAAATTATTAATGTAATATACTGTAACAAAGATTGTACGGATCGTCGTCTTTTAACAGGGAGTAAATAATTGAACACCAGTGAAATCGTTACTCACAAAACACTCCTATAAAGCAATTTTTTAGGTTTCCAACTGTCCAAAACTTTGCAGATATCTCATATCTCTTATTTTTCTCGCACTTACGATACGATTTTTCTTTCTACTCCTTTCTAACATAAATCAACAGCCGGCTCAACCATAACGTTATTCTATAAACGTAAGATATTTCAACTGTATTTCAACTTTAGGCTCAAGTAACTTAGACATAACTGTAAAACGTAAATTAGTGTGCATAATACTACGTACAACCAAATCCAAAATAAAACAAGAAATGTGTTTTACTTGTACTTGATCAACGTGACAAATTATTTGAATTCTTGGGTTTCGTTGTCCATGACGTGTCCGTTACTTAACTAAATACAACTATTATATTAACGACTCGGAACACAAGGTTTTTTGTAAGTAAACATATAAAGTCTTACCTTACAACCTGAACCGGTTTTCACCTTTAAAAGGCTTCTTCAGAGGTTCAGAGGTTCCTCTGAAGAAGCCTTTTAAAGGTGAAAACCGGTTCAGGTTGTAAGGTAAAACTTTATGTTTTTACTTATAAAAAACTTTGTGTTCCGAGTCGTTAATATAATAGTTGTATTTAAATTATTTAAATTTAAAATTTGTATTTGACAAATTTTTTTCAGATGCATACACAGTATAGATTTTGTTATCCGTTTCATATTAAATGAATGTATTGCGATAATGTCAAACAACTGTTCTCCTGTTGTCAACACTTATTTTAAGGTATTCATTTAGTATTTATTCAAATCTTATTAAAATTCCGTATAACAGCGGAAGAAATTTGTTTCACTAAGCAACGCACGTTGAGCTCAATGTGTATTTATTTATTCAATAACGGTTATACAATAAAAAGCATAAAGTATATTATATATATATATATATATATATATTGCAACGTATTTATGTGTGTGAATATTTATATGTACTTTAATTTGTATAGCTCCACGTTCTTTGGGAGCCAAATATGCAACAATACATATACATAAACACATATACATATACACAAATTTAGCGTGACCGGTCTCACGTTCAAGATTGACAAATTATGTAACAATATAACATTTAAATTGGGTTTCAGGTGTATCTGCAATAAGAACTCTATCTAACTTGTAACGGTATTTCAAATTTATTTGATATTATTAAAAATTTGTGCACATGGCACTGACTTCGATTTAAAACATCCGTTATTATTTGTTATTATGCCGTAAGGCTTATGCTATATACATCCTTACTGACTAAATATTCTATTCTACTAATTATTGTATTAAAGAAAAATCTCATTTTCATACTACTCAGTCAATGAATGTGTTTCAAAATATCAATATTTAAATCTCTTTTTATATATTGTAATGTACTCAAAATATTAATAGTTACTGAATTTATCTTTTGTTTCTCAGTACTGTTTTATCTCAAATACTAATTGTTTTCATTTAAATGCTTTGTATTCATTTTATTTCATATTAATTTGAGCTCTTGTTACGTTAATCGTATTTCTAAACATCTATTTTTTTAATTCTACTTTACAAGAAACATTGGCTCTTACTTTAAAATAAAATAGAAATGTCTTTAATTGTCTTTGAGCTCATTGTACGATTAAGATATAAATAAGTTGTTTATCACCTTATTGTCGTCAATCATACTCGATCATTTTGATACATCTGTAGTCGTCCTCGTCTCGCACTCCAGCGTCGGCTGTCTCTCTTCTCCTCTTGTCCAGCGTCGTATCACTCTCTCTTGTCCAGCGTCGTATCACTCTCTGGAACTCTCCTCTTGTCCAGCGTCGTATCACTCTCTTCGTGCTGTTTCTGACGTCAATGGATCTTCTTATGTAATTCTTCTTATGTACTGCTGTTATTATTTAAAAATGATTGTATTTATAACTTAGTTACATAGTTGTATGTAACTGGAAAATTTAAATTATTTACAAAAAAATAAATACGCCGTGCGGACGGGCATAAGCTCCCGCTGCACCGTGGATGATTTAAGAAAGGAACCACTGTAGCTTGCGTGTCCTATTTATACCCATGTCTTGGTCGACACCTGCAGTGGTACGAAATCGACATGTCAGAACTGTCTCTGGATTCAGTTCCCAAACTCTTTGTCAAATTCGCTATTTCTTATATTTCTGCAAATTGCAGAGTCCTGCAAGTATACTCTTATACTTATCTTATAACTATTTTTACAACACATGTTCACTGTAACTTTGGACATTGCAACTTAACCCTTTCGATTTGTACACAGTTATTTCACTATTACACTCGTACGGTGTGTCACTTTCACGTGGTTTTCGTACACAGTATTTAGTAAATTTTATTACATTTTATTGTGGTTTTGCATTTTAATTCTTAATTATAGTTTATGAATAATTACGGAAAAACAGTACTTGTGCAATTATTCATATTGGGGTGGTAAACTCGCCTGCATAGACCTGCGTTCACACACACTAGCAAAATACTGGTGTACACACTTTCAGTTACATTTGTGTGTGTGTGCACGTCGATTCAGGTCGAAACACCTGTTCATATTTTTGTCTGAGCCAAGCTTGCAATCCCTGACATGCTTATTTCTAATACATTATTAATTATTTACAGTTTATTAGGTAAATTTAAATTTTTATATTCAATGCTCAGTACATCAGTTATTTGTACTGTCGCATTATCCCTCTGCTTGGTAACAAAAAAAAATTTAATAAATTTATTTATTATAATATTTTTTTTATTTATTATTTTTACATTTGCAAAAAAAATGTAATAAATAATAAAGAATAATATTCGTCATTTCACCCCTAATTTAATTGTATACAAATATCTTACCTCCCCTCTTCGTACGCTCACTGCTCGTGACCTTGTAGTAGGGTGGCTTTAACAAACAGCTGATCTGACCGGTTTCATTGACCTCGTCGTTTTCATGTGTAGAACTTCCTAAATGACGTTGCGTGGATTTTACCTAATTTACCTATTTCTTTCTTCTGTATCTCGTCATATACGATGAAAGTGTGTTGTCCTACTCGCTGTCTTAACGTATACGGTCCATTATAAAGTCTGAAGAATTTCTTCGCCGTATTATCACTCCGTTTTCCCACTGGATTAGCTTTGAGTAGTATACTTTCTCCCACGTTGAATTGTTGTAGCTTGTGAGTTAGTTTAAATCTCTCTACTCTCTTGTTACCTCTTTCTCTTATCCGTTGCTTTGCGTATTCAATTTTCACACTTATTGGTACAGGTACATTTTGGTTATTCGGTTTGTTTATATACTTAGTCCAAAATCTGTTTGGCTTCTTATCTTCTTCTAATTCCATTGGAGTGTATCCTGTTGCTTCACTATAATTTTCGTTAATGGCTTTCTCAAGAAATGGTAAATTATCTGCCCATTTATTGTGTTGATCATGGCAATATATTCGTAAATATTTACCTAATTCTTTGTTAACTCTCTCAGCAAGGTTTCCTTGAGGATGTCTTATGGATGTGAGTACAGGTTGTATTCCATTTTCCCTTAAACGTCCTTTCCCATTTTTCACTTTGGAATTGTACACCTTGATCACTGAGTACCTTCTTCATTTTTCCATATAACGGAATATATTTCTGCAGTAGTATCTTTAGAACAACTTTGGTTGTGGGTCGCATAATTGGGTACAGTCGGACTGCCTTGGAAAACACATCGATACATACCAATATGTGCTTCACACCTCGACTTGATCGTGGTATAGTGGTCCCAGAAAGTCCACTTCACTTATCTCTCTCTTGTTCTCATTTTGGATGCTCTTTCTTTCTACGTATGTGTGTAAATTCGGTCCTTAATTTTACATTATCTTACTCATACATTCTTACCTTCGCTTCTAATCTTCCTTAACTCTTTTCTTAACATGACATTACTTTATCTAATACATTACTTATACAATACATTAACATTCATTACCTTTTATTACATTTCTTTAACATTACCTTTCTGATCGCTACTACTTTCCTGAAATACACTTCCGTAAAAGAATACTCTTTTAGCTTTGTAGTGTGTCGCATGATCGGTTACAGAGGAACTGTCTTGGAAAACAACGATATTTTTCTCGAAGTCTTTAATCCTAAGTAGTCTCTGCCCTTTTGACTTTTCACTCTCGCTTTCTTCTGTGTCCTTGTATCTTCATTAAGTGTTCGCTTGATCAGCCGTTCTAACAATTATGGCAATTATTTCCATTCCTAACCCTTTCTTCATATTAATAACAACAATAACATCTTTTACCATTAATTTCTTAAATATTTCTCTACAATAGCATTCCTTACCATCAATAATACATTTCTTAATTAACCCTTTAAAATAATATTCCTTATTTCTTTTTATTTGCTATCATTACCATTAATAAATAACATTTCTTAATTATACTCTCTTATCTTTTTACAAATATTATTTCTTATTATTAATAATTAATAGTTATATTATTTTATTTTAAAAATAATTATTCATTCCATTCGGGTATTGAGTTCTGAGTTCAGTGTGTCGTTCGATCTTACACCCTTCATTATAACAATTACATTGTCCGTCGTCTACCGGACGTATATTGTTCCTTTGTAACATAGTCGCCGTGCTTACCATTGTTCTCACCCTCGTGTAAACAACGTCCACATTCCATTGTATTACTCCCTCGTTATTGTGCGTATCTACCGTGTGAACGTTTGTTTTGCCTGTGTATTTCACCTGTTCGTACAGCAAGAATTTGTTTCTTAGCTGTGATGATTAACTTCTCTCTCTTCTCTCCGCACGTTCCATAATTCTCTCGTCACTAATGCATTGCGTATATTCAGTCTGCTTGAAGCCCATATAAACAACTGTCGACTGTTTTTTCATCCGTCGTTTATGATAACCTCTGTAATTTTTATAATTACAGTTATAATTATCGTTATTATAATTATCGTGCGTATATCTAACATCATACTTACCACAATTTTGGGTAGTGTTTCGTATAGATAATTTACTACGTTTATTGTTAGGCCTACAGTGATATTTATCTCCGTACGTGTAGTGCCTTAAGTGTTTCACCTGTGTCATCTTGTGTGCCTTACTAGTGTTTGTGTGTCTCACAATAGGGATATCGCTATTAATAAGGTATGTTTTATTAACCTTTATTTGCTTCTCCTCCTTAATGTTAATTTTTTTTTATAATTATCGTTAGTAATTACGAACGTATTTTCTCTCTTAATTTTTATTCTTATGGTTTGTTTATATTCTACTTCCGCAATGTGCGTATTAGACTCGTCAATTCTTTCTACTAATTCCTCTTTTGCTTTCCTTTCTTCTCTTAATTTTTCGGTCTGTTTTGTAAAAAATTCTGTCAACTCTTCTATTTGCATTCTAATATTATTTTCTTTTACTTTTTCTGTTTGTTTGTTCTGTACTTCACCAAATACGGCTTGCATATAGCTTGAAGTGCTTCTCCCATCCTTAAACTTCCTGATATTGCCATGGTGGATTGTTATTAAAATATTTATTTAGTAGTAATTCTTTAACAATTATTATTGATAACCGTTCCCTACTTATTTATTTATTTCTTTATTTTTATTAATAGTTATTATTAATACTCATTACAGTTACACCTGTTACATAGACAATAATATTATTCGTGGGTGCCAGCTGTGTGATTACACAACAATTAACATTACATTCAGTTACTGTTTAATATAAATAATATTTACATATTATACATTTTTCATTTAACACACTCTTTATATTTTAGATCAACCATTTAGCTACACAAAAAATTTTAATAGTTAAATGATGGGGATCGGGCCATACGTTCATGGGCTAAAATTTATGTAACAAATTTTTGTACCTAAATTTAGGCATGTCATGCCCCACGTCCAGGGCGACATTATATTTGCAACGTATTTATGTGTGTGAATTTTTATATGTACTTTAATTTGTATAGCCCCACGTTCTTTGGGAGCCAAATATGCAACAATACATATACATAAACACATATACATATACACAAATATAGCGTGACCGGTCTCACGTTCAAGATTGACAAATTATGTAACAATATAACATTTAAATTGGGTTTCAGGTGTATCTGCAATAAGAACTCTATCTAACTTGTAACGGTATTTCAAATTTATTTGATATTATTAAAAATTTGTGCACATGGCACTGACTTCGATTTAAAACATTCGTTATTATTTGTTATTATGCCGTAAGGCTTATGCTATATACATCCTTACTGACTAAATATTCTATTCTACTAATTATTGTATTAAAGAAAAATCTCATTTTCATACTACTCAGTCAATGAATGTGTTTCAAAATATCAATATTTAAATCTCTTTTTATATATTGTAATGTACTCAAAATATTAATAGTTACTGAATTTATCTTTTGTTTCTCAGTACTGTTTTATCTCAAATACTAATTGTTTTCATTTAAATGGTTTGTATTCATTTTATTTCATATTAATTTGAGCTCTTGTTACGTTAATCGTATTTCTAAACATCTATGTTTTTAATTCTACCTTACAAGAAACATTGGCTCTTACTTTAAAATAAAATAGAAATGTCTTTAATTGTCTTTGAGTTCATTGTACGATTAAGATATAAATAAGTTGTTTATCACCTTATTGTCGTCAACCATACTCGATCATTTTGATACATCTGTAGTCGTCCTCGTCTCGCACTCCAGCGTCGGCTGTCTCTCTTCTCCTCTTGTCCAGCGTCGTATCACTCTCTCTTGTCCAGCGTCGTATCACTCTCTGGAACTCTCCTCTTGTCCAGCGTCGTATCACTCTCTTCGTGCTGTTTCTGACGTCAATGGATCTTCTTATGTAATTCTTCTTATGTACTGCTGTTATTATTTAAAAATGATTGTATTTATAACTTAGTTACATAGTTGTATGTAACTGGAAAATTTAAATTATTTACAAAAAAATAAATACACCGTGCGGACGGGCATAAGCTCCCGCTGCACCGTGGATGATTTAAGAAAGAGAACCACTGTAGCTTGCGTGTCCTATTTATACCCATGTCTTGGTCGACACCTGCAGTGGTACGAAATCGACATGTCAGAACTGTCTCTGGATTCAGTTCCCAAACTCTTTGTCAAATTCGCTATTTCTTATATTTCTGCAAATTGCAGAGTCCTGTAAGTATACTCTTATACTTATCTTATAACTATTTTTACAACACATGTTCACTGTAATTTTGGACACTGCAACTTAACCCTTTCGATTTGTACACAGTTATTTCATTATTACACTCGTACGGTGTGTCACTTTCACGTGGTTTTCGTACACAGTATTTAGTAAATTTTATTACATTTTATTGTGGTTTTGGATTTTAATTCTTAATTATAGTTTATGAATAATTACGGAAAAACAGTAATTGTGCAATTATTCATATTGGTGTGGTAAACTCGCCTGCATAGACCTGCGTTCACACACACTAGCAAAATACTGGTGTACACACTTTCAGTTACATTTGTGTGTGTGTGCACGTCGATTCAGGTCGAAACACCTGTTCATATTTTTGTCTGAGCCAAGCTTGCAATCCCTGACATGCTTATTTCTAATACATTATTAATTATTTACAGTTTATTAGGTAAATTTAAATTTTTATATTCAATGCTCAGTACATCACTTATTTGTACTGTCGCAATATATATATATATATATATATATATATTGCAAAAATTAGGTTTTATTTTACAATAGCTTGTTGCAATAACCGGTTGCGAAATAAACATTATAATAAAGTTGAGGTCCCAAACAAAATCTTACATTGAAAAGCAAATTTTTATTTACTTACTTCACATGAATCCTCCTTTCCTTGTAGAGTACACGTTTCTACACATCCCTTACACTCTTCTCTGGCTTTTGTCAAGTCTTTCTCTTCTTTTCAAGGCGTCTTTATGTCCTTCAATTCTCTATATATACTTTTTTCCATTTCTCTGAATACCTACAGTTTAAAATACCCATTCAACGCTGATGATAACAATTTACTTCTTTACGACTCAAGGCCTTATTTTCTACTATCCAAGAATGTCGTAGAAATTTAAAGGAGAATTTTCACAAATTTACATACACAAATTTACTTTTTACACTATAGTACCTGTTGAATTATTCTTTTGTAATAATAATAATAATAATAATAATAATAATAATAAGTAATACTCGAACCGCTCTGTAAATATATCGCACTAATACTCACGAACCGCACTATCCAATATCTCGCATGGAACTGAAAACTAAGGCCGCTACCCGATGGATTTATAGTCACGCTCACACACCAGAAGCTTCCAAACTGCGTCTTACCTCTCGTGAACTACGTAATTACTACTACGGCCTTGACACAGTCCGAGCGCCCGAGCGAAGCCCGGCACAGTCGAGAAGATTCTCGCAAAATGCGTCTAGTAGCACGTATACCACACGCTTACATCGAGATCCTTCTGGCATATTCGATAAACGCGTAGATTGTTCTGTGCTGTCGTAGCAACACATTAATATTTAATGTCTAGTCTTATTTTTAGTTTAATGGTAGTATTGGATCATTTAACTCAGTAAAAGAATATTATGTAAGCATAGAGTGCTTTTACATCAGTGATAAACACTTTCTCTGAAGAGAAGCTCATTTTACGATTCAATAAACGTTATCAAAATGAATAGAAATTTATTTTTAGTTATTTTCAATTCCCACGTAAACACTAATGATGTAGTAATGAGACTCAAGTTTTGCTGACATATTAAATGAGATTCTTGACTGGAAAGCTAAATTTAATTCTACACATTACACCTTGGAAATTGTAAGTTATATAAAAATTGTTAAAAAATCAGTGCGGTGGAAAATTATTAGACCCTGCTGGGAGACTCCGCGAGACACGCGAGCGATTGTACGTTTAAATGAATTTTATTTATCTTGACAACAAATTTTTGTATCATTCCTAAAATATATAACTTTTTACCGGTACCTGTCATTTTTAGACTGGACATATTTTATTAATGTAAGTTCAGACTGCTAAAATTAAATGGAAAATCTTCATTAAAATTTTAGAAGTTTCTATTATGTGTCACAAGTCAATTAAAACAGTGTAACGTACATTGATTGGAATCGATAATCTACAATAACTCCCATATGATAATTAAAAGGTAAAATATGTACCTTAGAAGGAGTATAAGATTGTTTTTGCATACTGGTTAGTAGCCGCTCCACAAGAATGTAGAAATTTAAAGGAGAATTTTCACAAATTTACATACACAAATTTACTTTTTACACTATAGTACCTGTTGAATTATATTTTTGTCAATCATGTGCAAAATATTTACTCCAAATTTCGTAACAAATGACAAAATTTTGTTTAGTCTAATTTTTCCAACAAGTAGCTAATTTAAAAAGCAAATAATTGAAGTTAAAGTAGAAGAGGTAAATTACATAGTAATGGCTTTTTTGAAATGTACACTCTAAATAGTTAGACACGAATACTGTGTAATGAAGAGGAAATAGACCGAGAAGAATGGAGCGGCTACTAACCAGTATGCAAAAACAATCTTATACTCCTTGTAAGGAACGCATTTTACCTTTTAAGTGTCATATGGGAGTTATTCTAGATTATCGATTCCAATCAATGTACGTTACACTCTTTAATTGGCTTGTGACACATAATAGAAACTTCTAAAATTTTAATGAAGATTTTTCATTTAATTTTAGCAGTCTGAACTTACATTAATAAAATATGTCTAGTCTAAAAATGACAGGTACCGATAAAAAGTTATATACTTTAGGACTGATAAAAAAATTTGTTGTCAAGATAAATAAAATTCATTTAAACGTACAATCGCTCGCGTGTCTCGCGCAGTCTCCCAGCAGGGTCTAATAATTTTCCAGCGCACTGATTTTTTAACAATTATTATATAACTTACAATTTCCAAGGTGTAATGTGTAGAATTAAATGTAGCTTTCTAATCAACAATCTCATTTAATATGTCAGCAAAGCTCGAGTCTCATTACTAAATCATTAGCGTTTACGTAGGAATTGAAAATAACTAAAAATAAATTTCTATTCATTTTGACAACGTTTATTGAATCGTAAAATGAGCTCCTCTTCAGAGAAACTGTTTATCATGGATGTAAAACCATTCTATGCTTTGTATGCCACTCTTTGGCTGAGATAATTAATGATTCAATACTATCATTAAACTAAAAGTAAGGCTAGACATTAAATATTAATGTATTTTAAATTTGTTATTAATCTGTTTCAAGAAACCCATTGTCTCGACGCACCCTTTCTACAATTTCAAAAATTGCATTATGCCATAGCTTTCAGTTAATTTTCTGTATATCTTCACTTAGTTGTATTCTTTGTCGCGCCATTTTAGAATAAGTTGGTTGATGCCGAACTTTATTGTAGATGATCTGTTAGATAGCATACATCCTACATCACCTCGAACATCAAGCTTTTGCTCGTAACCTGTCCTTTTGGCTGTGTACCTTAGGTGTGTGTTTTATTAAGCATTTACGGTAGCCTGTCTGCAAATTTGTTAATATCTAACAGAAGCTGTCGTTGTGCATTCTAGTCATGTCACTCTGCAAATTCTCCTACGTCGCCACGAGGAATTTTTGATTTTAGGCAGTACGCCTCAGTGATAACCTTTACTTTTATCATCATCAGTCAATCACTTACGATGTAAACATTTATCAGGTCATTAAACCATGATCCTCGCTGGATAGTAGCTAGTTTATTAATTCTAGGCTGTTCAGAACCAATGTTTATTATGAATTTTAGTCACCTTTTACGACAGGGTGAGTTCCCGTGATGTTGTGCTACGAAACCACACAGGGGACATTTTGAGCAATCAAACAAAATGATGTTTAATTATTTTATTTACATTAAATCTACGTTAAAAATTAGGTTTTTACCTATTAGTTAAATAACGAATCATGTTGAAATTAAATGATATGTTTACTGATTTTAGACCTTAGTAAGGTTACTATACTTGTTTGATGTGAGACTAGTCAATTTTATGAACAAAATAACATCTTTGTTTTTTTTGCATATAATTATCGTCTATTATTGTCTCAATAATTTGAAATTCAATTTTAGTATATTGGATTTGGACTTCAGAAATTAAAAGTAATTTTGTTGGCAGTACTCAAAAGCACTTATGAGTATTTTGTTAGTTTATTACAATTTTAAATTAAAGTTGTTGAGCTTGTTCTGAACGTGACAGTAACAAATTTTAGAAATTTTAAATAGCTATCTATACATCTAGAGCTATAGTAATTATGAGATATGTTATTAATTATTATTAATATTAACATTATTAATAATTATTAGAGAGCATGAATGTACTTTTCCTTCTGTAAAATAAATTCATCGAATCGTACGTACAATGAAGACCGAAACAAAGGAGTAGAAATTAAAGGAACAGGTAAAGGAAGATTTATTGTTCGTAAAATGAAGTTTTTGCACAAAATATTATGAAAAATCTATCCGACAGAATACCAAAAAGTGTGAGGATAGTGAGAAAAGCAGTATAGACACTGTATGTGTTTCTATAAACAGTGGATCATAACTGTTAATCAATTATGATCCACAGCTTGAGCTAAGTCCTGACGACAAATTATCTTTGTAGAAATACAACAAATCATTTTTAAATTACAAAACTTATTCCAATACACGTTTATTGTCACATACTATAATTCTAGTCGTTAGATGGCATTTAGAAACCGTTTTTATTATTAGCGCATATTAGAAAAATAAGTTCATGGGAGAACACGAAATTAATCAGTGAATACTTAATTTAGACATGCATTCTAATATATGCAGGCTTCTTCATTGGTTAAGACACAATACATATTGCTACAATAAACGTAGTTATTGAATTTAATTCGGAAATTAATGAAGAGTTAAGCTTTGAAGAAAATAAATGAGTCAATATGATACAAGTCCGTAATTAGTATGAAGTGCTTTGATGAACGTCACCTAAAGAAACCTAATTTGCTAATACAGCCTTCGCTAAAAAGGGCTACAAGAAAATAAGAATAACATAAGAACATAACATAAGAAAATACAAGAACATAATACTTGAAATGGTGTTTGTACCATGAAATAATTAAAATAAATTACTTGACAAAATGTTTTAAATGTTGGAAGTCAGAAAGTAGAAAAGTAACTAGAGGGATGTAGTTAGATAAAGAAGAAAACAGTACGGAGGCTAACATGGTGAGGATGGATTGCTCAAACCGTATGCTAAAATGCAAACAGATGCAAAATTCTGGAAACAAAATTGGAGAATACTCATGAGAGATAGAGGAGAACAGAACCAATTCACCGCTAGGGCCTTCATGAAAAATAGAGTGAATGCTAAACATAACAAATTGTATGAAGATTGTTTTGTCTATGAGAAGAAGAAAAAGAAAGACAAGAACAACAACAAGAAGTTAAATGTAGACGTAAACTATATAGGCCTATATTGTTTATATAGGCCTAAAAACACGCAAGCACCCACGCGCACACTCACACACATCTCTCTACCTGACACAAACGGTCTCATCGTTTGTGAAGGGTAAACCTGTATTTCAGGCGGATTGGGAAACAGGGTTGACTTGTGCCTGGAAGTAGATGTAAGATTATCACTCCTGTCCCGATGGGCTTGTTCACCCAACGTACCCCTTTCTAGTTGATAAAGGGCCGTTCAGTGTAACTCGATCTGTGGCTGGCTGAACCCCGCCAAGTGAGACTGGGATGTGCGAGTTTGGAGTTGGGGCTCTACAGAAGATTATCGCTGTCTCCTTCTCCTTCCGGAACACCTACCACGAAGCTTGGTGCCTTTTGAGGGGCGGAGTTAATTGATTTTCGGTGGAATCAGCACTGACAATCAGAACAAAACGAGCGTCCAGCGTTTGGTGTTCGCGTTCGTGTTCTCTGAGGGTCCAGGAATTTTGAGTTTGGTTCGAGTTCGGAGTGCTGGCCTCCCCAGTCCGCTTGTATTGGTACCGAAACCGAGGCCACCGGTGGGCAACGTTGTGCATACTGCCTTTCCCTGCTCATCTACATGTTTGCGTCGATGGTATGGACTGCGTGACTGAGGTACAGCGCTGTTAAGAGTGAGGAAGACTGTCAGGGATTAGTCTAAATTAAAAATCGTACAAACTTTATGGTTTATAATGTTTTGTGATATCTAGTTTATATAACTAAATTTTTATCAGCTTACATATTTAATTACAGTAACATCTGATATATTATAGTATTTCTATTTCTTTCACATTCACTCAACATAGTTTACTATAAAAAACCTAAATTACAATTTGCAACAAAATATTGTTGTTGACTTAATAAATCACTTTTAGACATTTATAAAACACAAGAATACTTTAGTTCTGTGTGAAATACGTATTAATATACAACACAGAGAAATAAACTTTCTCCGATATTTTCCACGCATCTGACCTTATACGTAAATATTTTACTTTCAATTACGTCACCGATGCTAAACTTAAGCATGTTAGCTAAAATTTAGAAAATTCTTTCAGAACGACCGAATCAAATGTGTTGTACTGTTTTTTCAAACAAACGGAATTTAATAGTTTCATTATTTTGCGACATAGTGTAGGTAGTTAATACCTGAACAACCTCTTTAATGAATCAAAACCATGATCGTAGGGGGGTGTCTAAACGATCATAGAACTCAATATTAAATATGTTTTGACATTGCACAAAATCGTTAAATTTAAGAAACATGACATTTAAATGTCACTTGACGTTATCACTGATAGGGATAAGAAGAAATAGAAAAAACTTTACTTTTTGTCATATATCTGGCATTAGTAATTTTACATTGTTAATCAGAATAGGCGTATGTGTAAAGCGTTAATATGTGTAAGGACCCCGTAATCACAGTTTGCCGCAGGATGACACAAAATTATAGTCTATAAAACTGAATTACATTGTAAATTATTGTTGAGTTAAGTACTTCAGTGGTTACAATCACTATAAATAAGTTCTATTAGATGCAGTTTTATATTTAATGGTAAATTGTAGTCTAATTGTTTTATGGACGCACTCATTTTTATTAACACATTAGCACAAACATTTGTACAACTATTATTGTTTCTGTATATAAAAAATTAATTACATTATATATAATATAGAACTATCTCTCACTGTTTCTCTCTCTCTCTTCCCCCCTCACCCCGTACTACCTTTTTACACCATTTCCTACAGTCAACCAATACATCTTTTATTCATTTATTTTCGTAGTTCACTTTCGTAAAATCACACCTTCACTGTTGTCTGACAATAACAAAGCTCTAGTCCTACAATTTAAAACTAAAATTTTACTTTAAATTCAACAATAATAATTTTATTTATTGATTTTATTGTACTACAAGATTGAATTTCATCTAAATATTTAACTTTCATGCTTACAAGAGACAGCTCTTATTTATATATTACCATAGAAAATGAATGCAAGTTTCTATAAGTTGTGCCATACTATCACTGTACCACCTGTAATATAATAATGTCATAATCAGTGTTCCTAAAAAAAATTCTTTCTTACAGTACATTGTTCTCTACGGAATAAGTATATCACATTTCATTTATCATTTTTGTTTATGTATTTTTTCAAAAATTTTTATATTTTTACCGTTCTTTTGTTTTATGTAATCTTTGTACCTGATATTGGTACTGTGATACAGTCAGAAAGTCGAGTCCAGTTCGAAATCACATTTTAAAAATTAATTTCAGTAGATACAGTGGCGAAAAATGTGTACATTCTTCGAAAGTAAATGTTCTTAGTGTACGTTATTCTTTTGTGTATTCTTAGTTTTATAAATAATATTAACTACCTTAAGGGTAGTTGAATGAGACTGAATTTCATCTGAATTTTTAACTTTTATGCTTACAATAGACAGCACAGATTTATACATTGTTATAGAAAATTGTTGCAATAGTCTTAAAACTGCAGTTCTGTTACATTGTATTTTTTGGAATCTGGGAAACTTTATTTTAAGTAGGCTTTGCCAAACTTCCACTCTTCATAATAGCATTTCGTACGCCTATCACCAGTAATCTCCGTTTCCCTGCGCAATTTAGGTGGGATTTAAAATTTTTTATCAGAGTGATAGATGTCCCAATTATGGATATTTAATTTATGACAGAGTAATCAAGAAAAGTTTGTTGAGTTTATAAGAAATTATATTATAAAATGATAAGGAAGTTGGTGTGATGTTAGATCTCTCCGACCAGTGACATGAGAGTTATACATCGAACCGATGGTGAAATATTTCAACTACGGTAAAATATTTCAATAAACCATTTTAGATAGCTGATTTTTGAAATGATTAAACACTTTACAAAATTTATAATTGGTGTATGTTTATTTATTACTCTGCCATTTTTAATTAATTATAACTTATATCACTTTCTGTCATGATAAAAATGTAAGAAACATTTTTTGTATTTACAGCGTAATGCGATTTAGGTCTACATTAAAAAAATACTTTAAAATAATAAGAAATTTTAGTTATTTCAAGTTCTTTAATAATTTAACATCTTTCGCCAAGTGTCAAACTGGATATCAACTGATACAATATTTTACCTCATTAATGCTTTATCAACTCATTTTTCTTATTATCTAACCACTTTTACGTATAATATTATCAAGCCTCTCCCTGCTATTTAAAATTGTAAAATTAAAACGCTACATTCACTTCCAAGTAGGTTTTCTAATAGCGCTGTATGTGACAGTTAACTTCATATTGTGTTGCAATATTAGAAATAATTAATTGTTTTCTAGATGGACATAGCTGTGTACGTCAAGGTTGATATCATACGATTCAGTCATTGTAGTTTATCATGTTCAACCACTGAAATAAATTCTGCCGATATCTACTGTTTTCAAAATATTTTACTTACTCCCGAGTCAACAGAAGACAGTTGTTTTATTTAAAATTGATATGACCTTAATTTGCGTTAATTTGCTCTTACATCAGGTATATTCTACTTCATTTGCAGATAGTTCTTGAAAAGGAAACTTTTTCGGAGTGTTTTCCGATCGGGGGTTACGTTAGAGCCGGGTTCCCTACAATACCAAAAATGGTATTGTACTCACCGTGTACTGGGCACGCAAGGCTGTTCCAATTGTTTGGAGATCTTTCTACCCGGCAGCGTTTCGTAACTTTCTGGATTCTTCTAGATTGTCAGTGCCCCTTCTAGGCCTTTACTCGACTACTCTACCAGTACCCAGTTACTCACTACAATGGAAGGGGAAGGTATGGAATGGCTAGTTTAGTTACACCTGTTGATTTTATAAGTGCGGTTCGCTGTCATTGTTGCGGTTTATTGAGAACTTGTTATTGTGTTAATTAGTTCAAAACTGTACTAAGGTGACATTTATTGTTGGACAAAATTAACTGGCCTCTTGTATAAGAGGGTTTTGTTGATATGTAACTGCTGTTTGTGTCTAATTAAAGTTTATAATTAGTGACTTCATTGGTGTTAGTGATTCTGTTTCCACTTAATTGCGAATTACATGTACTGTATTTTTGAAAAAGGCGTACTCCACTATTATTTAACATTTTACTATGAAATATACCTCAGCAACTAACTTTAGTTATTATTTTCGTCAGAGAACGCTTTCGGGAAACTATAATTACTGTTAACCCTATGGACTATAGATTACCATATTTCTGACAAAACTGGAAACAAGCAAACATTAATTTCTGTAACTAATAAAGTGAATATCTAGTAAAACAGAACACGCTATAATAGCAAAAATTTTTCTACTCAAAATGAATAATATATATTGTTAGTTAGTTAAATCCCTTATACTACAGTTGTTTACTCGCTGAAACGTAAATATTAAAAGGTAATTTTCTTTTCTTTAGGGAATAGATGAACCATATGTGCAGAAAACACGTGAACATGAATTAAAGTTAGCAATACACTTCGATGTTAGTTCAGAGTAGAAGAATACAGGATTCATTTTTAAATATATGCTTAGTATGTTCCACACTATTTGTTAACGTGATAAACGTTAATCAGTATTAAGAGTGATGAATAGATGAACAATTTATTATTACAAGTTACAAATTAATTAATACAAATTATTACATAATAATTGACTATTATTACAAAGTAAAATATTTTTTGTTTGTCAATCAAGAACTCGATAATAACATTTACTATCGCATTGGTAAGATGTTGTTTAATGATATCAGTATTTATAAGAGCTAATCAAGAAAATGCATTTTGTAATATACTAAATTGTATCTAATTATTAACAAAGTTAAATAAAGAACCATGCATTTATGAATGTTAACAATTATTCAATTCTTATAGAATCTCCGACTCTAATTTTATTTGTTTTGTTTTATATGTCATGACATCAAAATTTATATAAAATAATTCCAAAAATTTATTAAAATTGTTCTAATTAGATGTAGTTGCTTGATGATTGTCATCCTGCGGGTAGAGCAACCCGGTGTTCTCATTATCATGGGACTCTTTAAATAATGCAGTAATTTTCAAGCAATTAAGTTTTTAACAAATAAAAATCTGCAAAAATCTTTGGTTTTGGTGTTTGCTCCACCTCGTAGGTGGTGACTCCATGATATCTAATGATGACTCTGTCATACCACTTATAGATTCACTTGGCCTTCACCACTGATGTATTCCCGATATCACGAAAGTTGAATCTGGCATAAGTTTAAAGTAAGCATAGTTGTGACTTTTCTATACATAAATAAGAGAATAATTAAGCACTAACTGTCTTGCTGACTAACACAAATTTGTAATTCTGACTTAAAGTCGCTAGGAAAGCTTAATTTAAAGAGTAAGCCTTAATAAATAACCCAGCGAGTGTTACGTTTGGTGTAGAAAGACATTTTCTATTGTAAAGGAAGACTATTTTCTTTACACCGCCTTATTAAATGGTCTGTCACTGTTTGTCCTTTCCCAATCGAAGTTTCCACAGTTCTACTTCTTTTTTTACTAGATCAAACTTTCTAATTGGCTCGTTATTTACGAATTCTTCCCTCATACCTAAAAAATTTACTAATCTATCTTAAATTGTCCTGTGTCCTGCACATCGAATCCTGCCATCCTTTCCGTAAGGAATATGTTCTGAGATTGGTCTAACCACCTTCTTAGATTTATTCAAACTTTTCTATATAACCGTTCATAATTTTTCATTAGTCACACTTTCTTTGTTGCTATAGTGTTCAATTTAGAAGCTGAAAATAAAACATTCGTTACTGCATCCTTTGCGTTTACTACCCGTTAGCCTAACCTAATTTACAGGAGGTAAATCACTAGCACATTGTCTTGAAAAATTCCTTTTGTAACAAAGACTGTATTGTGTCTACTAGCACTTATTCAAAGTAAATTAAACTAGGTTACAGAAAACTCTTGCTACTAATACTTTTCTAATACTTGTTTATTTTTACTTCCATGTTCCTTAAGGAAATGGAAGTAGCCTATGGTGATGGCAAAAAAAATCGTGTTCGAGATTATTGCAGATTCTGATTGTACTACACTCAAAACATGAAGAAAAGTCATTTTTCGAAAAGTGTCTGTGTGTGTGTCTGTCTGTCTATCTGTAGATTTTTTTTCTGTGGCAAACGATAACAGCCGTAAATTCAAACAGAATCAAATAATTTTTTGCATGCAGTCCTGATTTTTAGAGTACTCAGGACCTATTGTTTTTGGTGAAGATCGGTTAAGGGGAAGGGGTAGTTTACCTGCAACAGTTTTTTTTTTAATCAAGGGTATCTTTTCTATGTAAACGATAACAGCCGCAAATTTAAACAGAATCTACTTCTGTTTTGCATACAGCCCTGAATTGTAGAGTTCTCAAGACCTGTTGTTTTGGTGAAGATCGGTTAAGGGAAAGGGGTAGTTTACCTGCAACGTTTTATGTTTTAAAAAGGGTATTTTCTATGGCAAACGATAACAGCCGCAAATTCAAACAGAATCAAATAAGTTTTTGCATACACCCCTGATTTGTAGAGTACTCAAGACCTATTGTTTTTGGTGAAGATCGGTTTAGGGAAAGGGGTAGTTTACCAGCTACGTTTTGTGTTTTAACAAGGGTATTTTCTATGGCAAACGATAACAGCCGCAAATTCAAACCGAATCAAATAATTTTTTGCATACAGCCCTGAATTGTAGAGTTCTCAAGACCGTTTGGTTTTGGTGAAGATCAGTTAAGGGAATAGGGTAGTTTACCAGCAACATTTTGTGTTTTAACAAGGGTAATTTTTTCTATGACGAACGGTAACTGCCGCATATTCAAACAGAATCAAATAATTTTTTGCACACATCACTGAATTGTAGTGATCTCAAGGCCTTTTGATTTTGGTGAAGATCGGTTAAGGGGAAGGGGTAGTTTACCAGCAACCTTTTACGTTTTAACAACAGTAAAGTACTTGAAAATTCATTTAAACTTTTTCAAACAATGGTAATTGTTAAAAATAAAATAATTTTGTTGCCAGGCAATAAAATTATAATTTTTTCATTTTAATGTAAATCATGTATGAGAGAAAATATATCGTTCGTTGCAGGCAAGCATATCTCAATTATGTAATGTTTACGTTTCCATTTTAATATTATGATTACTGCAATAAAAAGGCAGGGAACACACACACACACACACACACACAATTCGCGTTATTTCTGGCCTCCCTCATGTTTATTTTCTTACATTTCCACGCTTTTAAAATGGAAAGTGCCGAAACCCACACCAACATAACGCGTGCAAGCCGAAGAAATGTCCAGCGTGGATAGCGATTTGTTTCCTGTGGATCGCTGGGCAGTGTAACTGCACGTGTTTACAGAGGAACGATTCATTGACAGAATTTTCGTCTTTAGGGAATGAACCCTCTGCAAGATGCTGAGGGTCCATGAGTGACTTCGGAGCGCTCCTTCTTTTCCGCGTTTGTTCTGTGAAACGTACACTGTAGATTCGCAGCTTTACTCTAAGCAACGCTCAATAAGAAATGTTGAAAATTGTTGTCCACGGTGTAGCCTCATACACACTAAACCTGCTCTGATGTTTTAATTACGGACATCATAATATTAAAACTTTGGAAACTTGAGCACTACTTAATGGAGATCAAACATTAACTTATACAAGCCATTAATTTTATGCGTATTTTTTATATATATGTGTACAACGTTATCGGCAACAAAGAAGTAGTTTTTGTTAAAATTCCTTCCCGGGGTGTTTGGCCGTAGTCCAATGTTTTCTACAAAACCAGACATTTCGGCAATGCCATCGACTTCCATCATCAGTGAAAATCGAGTGCGATAACGTGAGGTGGTATACGTTAGTGACCACAGTACTGTGGTTAAGGTTGAAGCAGTAAGTAGAAAGAAGTAGTTTCTATGGTAATATTTCATTTCGAAAATGATTTTAAATATAAATCTTAGAACATGGAAGTTATGTATGATTCTCCATATAAACCGATATTTTACTAATACTTGAATTTAATACGCTTTTTTAAAATAATATTTTCACTTTACCACCATTTTTTAACTAACGTACTTTACTAACATATTTTACGCTTCGTATGCATACAATTCCTTACTTTTGTGAAACTTCTATTGACTGATTTATAATAAATATCTAACACAAATGGAAGCTGAATACTACAGTAGACTCTTGATTATAACTGTTCACAAAGTGTGAATAATTACATTTTTAATAGATGCATTTAATATAGAAACGACTATATTACAGAGGGTATGAGAAAGGACAAAGTATGATAAGTTGTCAAACAGTAGTATAAGACGAAAGTGTAATGTAACAGATATTAATCCTTGGATTGCGGAAGAGAAAGTATGTCACAAGGCTAGTGAAATAGGCAAGAGATAGCCAACCCAACACCAAGATGAGCATTGGTCGGCCAAGGTAGAGGTGGAGTGAGCGTGTAGGACCGTTGCTATAGAACAGGACAGAGTCCTAAGAAGGAAGTTAAAGAAGAAGAAGAAGAAGAAGAAGAAGAAGAGGAGGAGGAGGAGGAGAGATGCTTTTAACTGACAATCCTAAGTCTTCAGTTTGAAAATTGTTTCTTTAAAACGTGTCATCAGTTTGAATCCCTTCACTCGAACAACGGATAGAATTCGTTACAAAAGGTGTCTTTTAACAATAGGTAACAACCGTAGTTTGTTATGTCTACAGTTCTTAGAATATATATTTTCTGTCACAATTTTTTAATACTTTTCAGCTTGCCCACAATATGTTTTTTCAATTAGGCCTAATCACTTCATTTTTGTAAAAAATGTTATTCACCTAAAGTACCTAAATAACGTATAAGAATGTGTGCTACTTTATGTTATTTGTACATAGGCCTATTCTACTTAAGGGGATGTCTTTGGTGGAAACTGGTCTCCACTGTTACGGATAGATATTCAAGAATCACTTGACATTGTAATATGGTTTCCACCATTGTACAGAGCAGTTCTCGCTGAAGGTTCAAATATGAGGAAGATTAACTTGTAACTAAATGAGGACGAACAATGTCGATGTTAGTAAAACAATAGGAAAGAAGAGCGAGGAGAGAAAAACGACTACCGTTCTAAGACATTAACCGACTAATTACTTTGGAAAACCTTGGTTTAAAAAATCTGTCAATTTCTCCTGTACAAAGCCGGGAGAGGTAGATCTAGTTTCATTATATAATATTATCCTCATGCGTAAACATGTAATGTAATTTTCATTTTCAATGAGATTTTAAACTTGTAAATTGTTGGACTAGTACTTCTGACATGTACGTAGTCTACTAAGATAAAAGTGATCAGTTTGTACAAATGCGTGCTGGCAATGTTAGCATGTCAGCAGTGATGACGCTGATCTGGGTCGCACTGTGTCATTGCAGGTACGTAATTAAACTTTTCAGACGAGACACGTGAACCACACAAAATGAGCAGTACGTCAGAGTATAAAACTGTACAACGTGTTAAGTATTTACAAGCGTAAATGGGAACATAAACTGCAAGTCTTCTGTGCCAAAAAGAAAAAGAATGGCACTAGTAGGGAAAATGGGGGTTCTGACTCACTTTCACTTTCTATCAGCTGGACCACAGCATCCGCGACTTTTTCGCGGATCTGTGTCCTGGACAACAGCATCCGCGACTTTTTCGCGTATCTGGACCACAGCATCCGCGATCCGCGGCTGGACCACAAAGATCCGCGCCTTTTCCGCGGATCTGGACCACAGCATCCGCGATTTTTTCGCGGGAGCCGCGATCCGCGTGTGGACCACAAAGATCCGCGACTTTTTCGCGGATCTGGACCACAGCACCCCCGGTTTTTTTTCGCGGGATGATTCAAACGTGTATATATATATATATATATATATATGATCAGGGTAGCCAACCCTTTGTATTATTATTATTATTATTATTATTATAGTGTATAGATATTTTATATGAGCAGGTTTGCCAACATTTTCCGTGGCGGGGAAGGGAAATTCAAACGTGTGATACATTATTAGCAACACGTTATAATGTATATATATATACCTATATGTGTGTGCGGTTAGTCGATCGTGACGACGAAATCAACTTTCAATGGCGGAAAATTCAAATATGATCAGGGTAGCCAACTCTTTGTATTATTATTATTATAGTGTATAGATATTTTATATGAGCAGGTATAGTACCTATATGTGTGTGCGGTTAGTCGATCGTGACGACGACGACGAAATCAACTTTCAATGGCGGATAATTCAAACATTGATACATTAAGCGGTCTCCCTAAATCATATGTTATGTTCAAACCGTTTCTCCTCTCTCTCTCTCTCTCTCTCTCTCTCTCTCTCTCTCTCTCTCTCTCTCTCTCTCTCTCTCTCTCTCACTCGTTGTCAAAACGTCGACTTCATTTTTCAATGTATTAAATAATTAATTAATAGTTTTATAATGCAGGATGTATCAGTCAGTGTGATTGATCCTTGTTAGGGGGTCATTGCCCCGTCTGTATATGATTTTAGAAATATATATTTGACAAATATTAACTGTGTGTGCGTGTGTTGTTGTCACTGAGTATCGAACTACTTACATGTGTCCTCTCTCTCTCTCTCTCTCTCTGCGTCCATTGTATAGATTTTTTTTTTAATGTAATTGTATGTATATCGTTACAAATGACGAGTAGAAATCCAATCCTTGAAGTGTTTAATAAGTAAATTGTATGTATATATCACTGAATAATAATAATAATATAATCGTTCTAGTGTTAACGTTTGCTGCCACAGTTCCTCAACAGGTAACGCAGTTTACAAAATAATTACACATAGGTTCAGAGGTGTATAGTGAAATAAATTAAAATTATACACGCATGTCGTTACAGATGAAAAATAGAAATTAATTTCTTCAAGTCGTTGAGAGCTTCACAATAATGCTGGTCTATTGTGTACATGTGTTTAGTAAGTAAATTGTATGTATATATTGCTGCAGACGACGGTGGTTGAAATTCATACAAATCTTCTGATGTAACGGTTCCCACAAGTAATACAGTTCATAAAAAATAAAAAATAATTGTACACATGTTCAGAGGTGTATAGTGAAATAAAGTCATAATTATTGGCAAGGTAACTACCGTTCTGTGCAAAGCGGGGTGTGCTCTCTCTCTCTCTCTCTCTCTCTATCGGGTGAACGCACGTATTTAGCGGACAGTGACATGAGTTTATACCGATTTGGAATTAGAAAGTGGGTAGTCCTAAAATACACACACACACAAAGCCGCTCCCACTACGCATCGATATACGTGAATAACAGCAATAACTAGGTCTCATTTTGTGTTGAGACTTCATGGAACACTCGCATTTGAAATCAACCTTCGCGTACATCTGTATTTAAAGAGGTAAGTAAACAAATATTTGTTAATACATTAATAAGTTACAGATTTGTACATAAAAAAAATTATCATGTGAGTTATTTAACAAAGGACTGAAGTTATAAGCGGATAATTTCCAAAAACAGTGTTCGATATGTCGACGTCTGCTACAATTTCAATAATTTATTCTCGTAAATTATCTGTCTTAAAACATTATCAGACGTGTTATTTATTGAATTTAATGCGGAACTTGTACAACTAAGTAAGTGTGTGTTTGAACGTAAATTAACTGATTTTAGACATCACGATAAGACATTATCAAGCGCGTTATTGAACTTTAAAAAGTCAGTCTGTTGTTAAAAGAGTATAATTTGAGTTAACAATGTTATGTGTGTGTGTGTGTGTGTGTGTGTGTGAGAGAGAGATCATATTACTATACATGTAGCAATTTCAGAAATTTATTCTCACAGTACTTTATTACACTACTAATCGAATGTATATATATATATATTTTTTGTTTAGGTATACTCGAATTCCCTATAGCCAACACCTTACATTTAAGGGTACGTGTGCGTGGACATTGCTCACTACTTTGACGCAAGTAAGTAAAAAAAAAAAATAATAAATCTATGTACATTACGTTTATGACAAACATGTGGTAGACTATGTAGTGGGTGGGGAGTGAACAATAATAATAATAATAATAACAAAGTGTGTTAAATACATTTATTAAAGTACATTCACAACACAAAGATTATTGTTACATGTATAAAATATATTTAAACTAGTTTTACAATCAAATACATAATACACACACAGCTCCAAGATTATATATATATATATATATATATATATATATATTGCTCCAAGTATAAAAATTATAGTTTTACAATTAAAAAAAATACATACATACACACACCCACAAGTATGAAAATATATTTAAACAAGTTTACAATTAAATTACGCGCTCACACACACACACACGCGCGCGCATACATACAACTCTAAGATTATATTGTTACAAGCATGAAAATATATTTGAACTAATATTTACAGAATATGTATAACAATAAGACTTAAACACGTCTATGTACTGTGTTGGACAAATGTTTATATTCAATAAGCGAATCATGTAATATTAAACAGTAGGCTGCGGTGTGTGCGGGGAAATTCTCCGACGCCTCAAATTCCAAACGCACATCAACCGGTGATGTTTTAAGCGATTCATCCTGTCTGCTACAATCGAATACAAACAGCGGAGATTTTGATTTGAATAATGTCGGTGAGAGTGGTGGGTTGGTGTCCAGCCGATGGTAATATGAACTCTGAAAACGGGCGTGCATATTGTACATTAACGCAAAACGGTCTTTTCCAATATCCAAGTTTAAATTATCGTAAGGATAATACTTGTCGTTTAGAAACAGTCTCGCATTGGTAACGTTGCAGTGATCGAATTCATCAGCGTGTGCTGTCGGTACATTCTTTCTTGCCGTCTGAAACGCTAATACAACAAAGCGCGGTTTTTCTAGCTGACTAGAAGTCTTAATGTTCCAATTCTGACTTTTAGTTTGTGGCAAGGCGGGATACTCGTGCAGTGCCCACGTCCTAAATGCTATAGTTATCGGGTGGTCTTTCTCTATGAGTCGTAACAGCGGCAATCTGTACACGTTAGCCACATGAACGTACGGCATTTTTCAATAAAGTTTATTCAGTTCCAGAACGCAATTTGCAGCCTTTTGTCCGGTTGCTAATACCGTAGCGTTTATATCGGTAGATGTGCGTAGCAGTATAAGGTTCTTGTTTCACATTTAACACAATGCGTGTATAGTCTTCAGCGAACCCCAATAACATTTTCAGCGGAATACAGAAGTTGAATTCGCCGTCACCGTTCACTTTTAGCACGTTCGAGGTTGGGGCCGCCCAACCAGCATTTTCCATTGCGCCACACCCGCCGTTGTTGTTGTTGAGTGATAGAAAAGTTTTAATAGTCGACGTGATGCCGACGTTTCTGGTACGATCCACTTCCACACCGGCCAACTCGTAACGGATCTCTTCAAAGAGAAACGCTACGGCGTTGTTCACGAGTTGTACATTGGGTGCAGTTGTTGCAGCCGTACTGGACTTTCTGGACAACTTGCCTTCAATGTAGAGGAAACTTTCGGACGATAGTGTAAAGACGTCCTGTTGTTGTATCGGCACACATATCTCATCATTGTTTCCGTATCGCGTAGTGGCGTATGGTGCGTGAGAACGAAATGAAAAGTGCGTGATACTGTCTTCAAAGAACGGATCCCGCTCCACGGATAATATTCCGCTCGTCATGTTACTTCTTTACTGTAAAACCTTGTGAAATCAGGAAACGACGGTTAACCGATGTTAATCGTTTCATTTTCGAATGAGTACTGATGCGTTTAGTAACCGATGTTTCTTTTTTTATTTCTGTCGGCACTGGTAGACGCCCATGTCTATATCCGTTTTAGATGTAAACGCACGGTGATGACTTCTCCTCAAAAATCTATTGTATCACCGTCCTGGTCGTGTAAAGATAATGTTATGTTGTCCAAACGAGTTACATTCACAGGTAGGTATACGACTTTGCTGGCGATTCAATTATTTTGAATCTCGGTTCGACTGACGGATAAAATGAATGCAATGTATGCTCGTTTTTTCCGTTCTTGTATGATCCTTGCACTATATTACACCTTATCAATATGCTGTTCACTTTAATAATGTTCACGGACGCGTCAGGCACGTGAGTTTTATTAGATTCAAGCAGTTGCTTTTTCGTGAAACCCAACATATTTCCAAAACCGTGCGTCGTTTGTTGAAAGTCAATATCCATGGCACAAGTCAGTTCGCATTTCAAGGTGTTGTTGTTGGGGCGAAGACTAATATTCATGTCCCCCAACCGCTTTTTGAGATAGGCTTCTATGTCGCCGATTTCATAAGCACCTTCGGGTAAAGTTATCAAATCCCACACCCCGTTCCGCAGTACTGGAAACACGTTGTTTTCCCCCTCAACCACGTTCGCTATACTGTTGTATGTAGTAAAGTCCAATAGACCTACATACCATTCACCACTTGTTAGTTCGAGAGGTGGGAAAAAGTCGCATACGAGAGCCGAAGCATCCGTGCCTGTTAGGGTGACTGACAACGAAGATATCTTGTCGCTTACTGATCACTCCAACGTCAAGAACTTCAAACATAAATGTCCACAGATAACGGTGTGTGACGGTTGTTCACGCTCGTAATTGTAAAAAATGTCAATGTCGGTTCCAAAATATTGTGTCAGCTCAAGGGATGGTCTCATATTGCCGTACGCGTCATAGTAGTAAACTAGATTGTTTCGCTTCTTGTAGCAAACCCAATGCGTGCCGGGTCCTTCTGTAGTGTCCAGATTAATAACTGCGCGCTCGTTCTTCCACGGTGGACTGGTCGGTAAATTGTTACGCATAAAAACTCCTCTGAAATAAGGTATTTTCAAAAGTCTCGCGTAGACATACAAATCACCGTCAGACAAATCACGCCTGGGTATGCGAATTAGTTTTTTTGTCTGTAAGGACGTAAGTATAGACCCGAAGCTATTTTTTGGTTCGATGTTGTTTTGCGTTTTCTGGTATTGCGTTTATGTTTTGTGGCTGTTGTTGTTTTGCGTTTGGTCACTGATTGACGCTTAATTCCTGAACCCTTCTTTTTTTTCTGCAAACAGTGCACCAGCTCCCCCCGCCTATCGCTGATTTCGTTTCATAGCGGCTGCTACAGCTGCGGCATACGCCCTTTCACTGACACCCGAATTCCAACTTTTCACTCGTTGCCACGCTTTGTCAGCGAGAATACGATCGGCAATACGTCTTCGATTATTGTCTTTGTACTTCGCGTAGGCGATATCGTGTTCGCGGCAGGCTTCGTCCAGTTCGTTGATTCCGCGCTCGCCTCGCGCCAATCTCTCTTCGAGTCTTGTTCCGGGTCCGCAGAATCTATAACCCGGCAGGTGTAACTCTACCGGTAAAGTGTCTACCGCGCGATTAATCAAAGTCGGTACTGACGAAACGATAGCGGGTACAGTGTTTTAAGTACTTTTCCAATTACACCAAGCCCCATTCTTTTTTTCTTAGGTTTGTTTTTTCGTAGTAGTAGTAGTGCGCGCTGCATCCTTGTAAACGGATCTCCAATCGGTGATTTCTGTTTTTTTTATATCGAGAACATCTATTAAACGGTCTACCTCTGCAATATATTCAGCCAGGACTGAACGTTGTGTCGGCTCGTCTTGATATTTATAGACGTACTTTATCAAATTGATTAAATGCGCGTGAAATACCTGAGTGACTTTGTATAATTCTGACTTTATATGCAGTTTTAATTCGTGCATTTGACGCACAGTGACTGCGTCTTTGTCATTGACACCGTTCGCTATATTCGTAATTTTTCTTCCGGCAGCGTAGAAAGCATCGCTTTGCAAACTGATTGTGTGTGCGTGTAAAAATTCCAAATTCACTGCGTCTTTGATGTCAACAGGCGCTTGCACACGCGTTAGTCGGCAGTCATTAACGATTACGTTACCTGCACGATCTTTTTTCAAACTCTTCTCGTCTACGTATCGTTTTGTGGCTGCATCTCTTGACATAAACGGTTCGTTTAGCATTATTATTCGATGACCTTTCGCGTCTACGGTAGCGTCGTCGTCGTTCTTATACTGTAAGCACGTGTCGTTTACGTACTGTAAAGAAACAACATCGCTCGACTCTTCGGGTTCACCCAAGTTGCATATCTTTTTGTTTTTTACATCAAAGTGGCCGTCGTTAGTCATTCCTAAACCGATATCCTCACGCAGACTTCGATGAGTTTCTTTTCGCACTCTTACAGTGCTGTCACGTCTACCGAACTTGTCTACACTCATATTTATAAAGAACTGTCAGTCATATAATGCTACGCACGCTTTTATACGATAATGCCGGCTTCACGTAATTCTTCCAATATCGAAACGATTTCATTCGTATGTCCAGTATGCCCACTATTTTGAGAAGCCATTAACAGTCTCAATCGATTAACTAACTCGTTAGGGTCGTTCCAATGCACGTAATCGATTGCAGCGTTCGGTTTCATCATCATCTTCATATAACCACGACCCGTGTGTGTGTTTATTTTCGCGCACTCGAAGCAAACAATTTAGATATAACCAGTCGGTACTTGACGCCATTGTTACTGTTTATTCGTGCATTATGCTTATACCTTTGCCTGTGACCGTTGGTTGCAAGCAGTATGGACTTGTACTTTCTCATATCGTCCTTATTGTACTTTTTGTGCAGTTTCATAAACAGGAGCTCGTACAGGCCGGGGGTGCCTTCATAAATTTTTACCTTTGACGTGTACGTTATCATTATCGTCGATTTTCACATCCGAATCACCTATCATCAATTTACCGGCTTGGTATCGAACACCGTACATACGATCTATAATACTTTTGTGGTCGTGCGATTCACACAAACGCATATATTTGCTTGCTAGTGAATCATCACTGAAACGGGAAGCGTTATGGCTTCGCGCTTCGCTTTCGTCTAAAGGTTCGGTTATTACGTGCTGCTGTTGCGTGGACGCTTCTTGTTTATCTGCTCCTCCTCCTCCCCTTCCTCCTCCTCCTTCATATCACCACTTAACTTTTGTGAAATAGCTTCTAACGGTTCCAGAATCGGCTTGTAATTTTTTCTGAAATTTGTGTCACTTTCTCTAATGCCCTGTTGTAATTCACGATATTTTTTCCTTATGTTTTCACTTATCATGTCTATATCATACGCAAGTCGTTCCTCCTTATTCATTGCCATCGCGCGCGCGCGTTAGTCAGAGGACTGGATTACATTACTACAACGCAACCACTTTTATACTTAGGAAACAATTATGAATCGATCAAAGCCGATTCTATATCTACCTTCATTTATCGGTGAGTCTTTGTCTATGACTATAAAGCCATAACGCTCCTTCCATGCTTCCGTGCAGACGTCCTTGAAAGCACCATATTTCATATCCGTGTTGACGTGATCGCTGTATGCGTGACGTAAATTTAGCTCGTCCTGTCTGAACAATATCAACAAGTTGGCGTTGTCACGTACCAATTGTTTCGGAATCTGACTATACGTCTGACAGAGATAGAACGTGTCCACGCCGCTGTGTCTGCCCATAGCAAAATACTTTCGAATATTGTTTTGTCTTTCACACGAAACGTCATCGAATACGATAACACAGTCGAGACCAGTGATTTCACTCGGTAGTGGGACTTCTTCGTTCTCGCTGTATGCGTGATAACCTAAACCTTCATCAGCTAGTGATTTCATCACTGTTTCTAGCATTCTGTATTTTGGCTGAAATAATGATTTTGAAAACACGTATACATTACGGAAACGTAGACCGTTGGCATCAAACAGTAGGTTGAATAGCACATTGGATTTCCCACAGGAACTTGGGCCTGTAACGATACAGCGAATACTGTTCGGTAATAGTGGACCGTGTTTACGTTCAGCACTGCCTTCGTCACCAGCCAAAAAGTCCATATCCTTTATTGGTAATTTGTTTGCTTGCAGTACAATCTTCATCTTCATGAAAATATATATATATATATATATATATATATATAGCGTTACCGAAAGCATACTGTTTTCGCAACGCGTCGACACCTTTTTTTATATTAGATCTTTCTTATGTATCCACGCATCATGTTTACCATCGAAACCAAGCCAACGAACACGCACTCTGTCACCTTTACGCTGTAACACCTTTTCCACCAGGTATACGTCACCTACTTTAGACTTGCTAATCTCGTGCTCGTAAAAACCACCTTTCAACACTTTGTTCAGATGATCTTTTAGCAGATAAGTCACGGGGATAGTAGTGGATTGTACTTTAGCCACAGTGAATATTTCGTTATTCCAATTTGGAGTATAACCTTTGGCGAACACCATTTTGTACTTACTTATACGAACGCGGTCACCAACTTTAAATTTGGGCGGTTTCACTGGACCGATTTTAGGTGCCGTGTTCTTCCGTATTCGTTCCAACACTATACGTTCGTTGGCGCCATTCACTTGACTGGGTTTCATGCCGATGGTTCTGTGCACGGCATTGTTGTACGATATCAATAGTGTAGGCAGCAGATCTAACCAGCGGTAGTGTCCTTGTTCGCTGAAAGCTCGATACATGTGCGTCTTCAGTGTACGATTAAAACGTTCCACTATGCTCGCTTTTATAGGTTGAGTAATGTATCACGTTATAATTTTTTAGCAACGCTTGTACTGCACTGTTGTAATACTCCTTACCGTTGTCTGTCTGTAAATACTTCATTCGGTTAGCGGCTAGTATAGGCTTCAACGCGTTCGCCACTTCTTTCCCGGTCTTCGTTTTCAATGGTACAGCGTACGCGTACTTGGTAAACGCGTTGATTACAGTCATCATATACTTGTACCCTTTGTTCACTCGAGCGTACGGTATCATTTCCACAAGATCCGCTTGGTACAAATCGTGCATACCCTTCAGTTCAACCGCGCATCTAACGAAATTCCTTCTCACCGCTCTGTGTAGCTCTTGCGCAATATTCTTGCGTACGTTGTTCATGGTTTAAGATACACTAACATAATACATGCGTTTAAAAAAAAATACTATATATATATAACACTGTTATATGTATAACAGTTCCTTTTGTTTTTCAGTATTCATTCTCTCTCTCTCTCTCTCTCTCTCTCTTGAAGATCATGGCCAACCTTCAGCAGGAACGTGGGCAGGAGCAGCAGGAACAGACTGAACAAGGGCTGGTGTTGTACGTTACTAAAATCATGGCAAATATTTTCATTCTAAGCATGTATTACTGTTTAGTAATAATTACAACCCAACAAAGGATATATAGTTTGATGCTTTATAAGTTTGTGTACATAGGTTGTATATTGCAAGCATGAAATTATTATTTAAATCTGTTATCTGTTTTTGTATGGAGGTCATCTGTAAATATCAGGTCAGTGCGACACAACGTGTAACAAACTTAATTGGATTTGCATTGAACCTAACGTGTACAGGATTGCTTTCAACCCAATGAGTGTGGGCGTTGCGCGCGCGCGTGGGTTACGTTGTGTGTGTGTGTGTGTGTGTGTGTGTGTGTGTGTGTGTCTTTAAAGCCTTATGTAATATATATATAGCACATAATGTATATGATAATGAAGTAGGTACTGTTATTATTATTATTATAGGAACAAGAAGATGATGCATTCTTATCAGAACATTGAATGGTTAACTGTATCCAAACATACTGTCAGTAAACGAGAGGGAGACGAGCAGATGAATATGTGTACTTCTCAGAACATTGAATTTAAATCGTTAATTGTACCCAAACACACTGCTAGTACATGCGAGGGTGATGAGGTGAAGACTAACTACAAAAATTTCAAGAAATTCCGTAAAGTATGTCTTTTCGCTTATTTGTCAATCGTAGACAATTATACAGTATTTTAAATTAGAATATTTTAAAATTATGTATAGGCCTATGTCAACAATCACACCCATTCTCCCTCTACCTCGTACTGCTTCAACTAATTCACATATACAATGATAGACACATGCACGCACACGCACACACACACACACACGCACTCACATACACAATCACGTTCACTCAAATAATTGATCTGTTGTGTTTGATATTTCTTTGTATTCATACACAGTCTTGATGATAACAATAAATATGTCTTTTCTCTTATTTGTCAATCGTAGACAATTATACAGTATTTTAAATTAGAATATTTTAAAATTATGTATAGGCATACGTCAACAATCACACCCATTCTCCCTCTACCTCGTATTGCTTTAACTAATTCACATATACAATGATACACACGCACACGCACACACACACGCACGCGCGCGCTCACATACACAATCACGTTCACTCAAATAATTGATCTGTTGTGTTTGATATTTCTTTGTATTCATACACAGTCTTGATGATGACAATAAATATTGTATAATTTAATACTCATGTTACTTTAATTATGATACGAGGTTAATCTGTATTATTACATGAGTCATCAATCGTTTAACACGAACATCAATCACGTAACACAAGTAGTTATGTCGAGTTTAATAATGACTACGACTCAAGAAGCGATTAAAGGTTTTATCAGGTACGTTTATGTACCAGACATTTGAGTTGACGTTTAGACAAAATTTACTGTCATCACGAGTAGGCCTACTTAAATACGTTCAATACAAAAAGGATTAATTGCCCTACACCTGAGTGCTGTATTGTATGCAAAATTTACTGTCATCACGAGTAGGCCTACTTAAATACGTTCAATACAAAAAGGATTAATTGCCCTACACCTGAGTGCTGTATTTTATGAATGCGCGCGTATTTGCTACATAAAGATTAATATAATTACTCACACGTCTGATCAATAAGATCTTTTGTAAAACTTAATGATTCCGCCTGGGTGATTGTAGATTTATTCTGTACTCAGTTTCCGAAATGTATCAATGAAAATACTGTGAGAGTAGAATATATCGAGTACCAAATCCATCAATTTTTTTTTCAAATGTTAACGAAACTGAACGATTGCAGTTGTAGTTAGAGAACAATTCTGTAATTTACAAATGTAAAAAAATTTAGAAATGCATTTTCACATAACAAAATACAACGTGCCATTTCATTTTATATTCAAACTATTATTATTATCTGAAACAGAAACAGAACGTTATATAGATTCGAGTGGTAAGTAAGACGCTGTTGCGAAGTTCACAGGTTATATATATATATATATATATATATATATATATATATATATATATATATAGTGCAAGCGTCGATGTGTGTGCAACTGTACTAAAAAATCTGTTATGCGCATGCACAAATAATTCAAATGCACATACGTAGATGACTGAAAAAGAGATGATTTACATAATAAATGTACGCTTAGACCACGAAAAGATCTTTTGGCGGAAAACTTTTCTATCACTCAACAACAACGCACGTGACACAATGGAAAACGCGGGTTGGGTGGCACCGACCGCGAACGTATTAAAAGTGAATGATGACGGTGAATTCAACTTTTGTATTCCACTGAAAATGCTAATGGGATTCTCAGAAGACTATACACGCATCGTGCTGAACGTGAAACAAGAACTTATACTCCTACGCACATCTACCGACATAAACGCTATGGTTTTAGCAAGCGGACAAACGGCTGCTAATTGTGTTCTTGAACTAGATAAAGTTTACTGGAAAATGCCTTATGTACATGTAGCTAATGCGTACAGATTACCAATACCACTCTTTCATACAGTATTTTAAATTAATAAAACAGTGATTATGTTACCAAATCCATCAATTTTTTTCAAATGTTACCGAAACTGAACGATTGTAGCTGTAGTTAGAGAACAATTCTGTAATTTACAAATGTAAAAAATTTAGAAATGCATTTTCTCATAACAAAATACAACGTACCATTTCATTTTATATTCAAACTATTATTATCTGAAACAGAAACAGAACGTTATATAGATTGTAACGTTCAAATTTCGAATGTTATGTAGGACCATAATCAGTCGACACTGTGTAGTTATGATAATATATTAAGTGATAAACATTGTGACTGTCTTTGTTTTAGTCGCGTATAATGTCTCGCGCAAGCAGTTTCGAATGTTACATGGCGGATTGGGTAGACAGACATGCGACTCAAGTGAAGCATAACAAGGAACTATTTTTACAACGTCGCTCCGATTGCCAGTCTCAAGGCGAGACACAAGTTAAAAAAGACTTATCAAATATTTACACCCAGTTCATTACCGACCATGCTGGCGGAGTAAATTATGGCAGATTTGTGGAAGATTGGGTGGGTGAAAATTACGTACCACACTTTCCTGAGTTGTAATATACTTATTTTGTAAATATACATGTGTTAATATACATTTCATATAATCTGTATTTTTGTTTTACATATTTTGGATGAAAATTACATACCACTCTTTCATACAGTATTTTAAATTAATAAAACAGTGATTTTGTATTATTAATACTGATTGTATGTTTTATTTAACGCTTTTTGTCTTAGGTTTTACCATTGAATAGAAGTATTGTATCACAAGTTATTGGCGATAGTATCTTTATGTTTATGAAGCACCCATTACGGATTAGAAAGTAGGACGCACCGAATCAATGACCCTTGGCTTACGTTAGTGAATAATTCTGTATCGTTGTGTGTGTGTGTGTGTGTGTGTGCGCGCGCGCGCGCGCGCATAGTTAATCTTTCTATACAGTGGTGTAAATATATATATTTAATCATTTAAACAAATTATGGTTTATTTTAATTTATTTCACTATAAACCTCTGAACATGTAAGCAAATATTTGTAAAGTACATTAAATTATGTGAAATGCTACACCGTAAGATTCAAATCATACCTTATTGGTGCTGTCAACTATTTGAATGTGTGAATTTCCTTACATTAAAACTAGCACGATTATATTATTCATTGATGTACAAACAATTTACATAGCACACACACACAATAGGCTAACATTTATTGTGAAGTCGTTAACTTATGGATTTGTCATCTGTAACAGCATACACACAGTTAATTACATTATAAACTGGTAATTTCTTCCGACATCTACGAGCGAGAGAGAGAGAGAGAGATGTTGTACAACAGATTTTTGAGGAATAATATTGTGATCGGTAACTGTGTCTAGAGATGTGAGACAGAGACGTTACATAAACACACATAGAGACAGCAATACATTATTCCTGTTACATGTATACGACGCATAAACATATGTCATGTGTGTGTGTGTGTGTGTGTGTGTGTGTGTGTGTGTGTGTGTGTGTGTGTGTGATTTTATTTCTTGACACAACCCTTTATCTTGAAATATGATTTTAGTCGAACGTTGTAAATAATTTTTTAAAATATCACTTACTTGAACAAACTACATTACTACTTTTAATAAACAATTTTTATCACTGTGTGTGTGTGTGTGTGTGTGTGTGTGTGCACGCGCTTGTGTGTGTGTGTGCGTGTGTGTGTGTGTGTGCGTCTGTTTGAATGTAGCGCAGATTATAATTTACAAAGTTTTGATGAATAATATTTGAAAGGACATTAACTTATGAGAGAGAGAGAGAGAATGACCCATAATTTAAGAAGTTACTCACGTAAAGCGTTGATTCTCGCATTCCACCGACTATACATGTGTGTGTGTGTGTGCGTGTGTGTGATAATTTGATATTTAACATGATTTTTATGCTGGTTGTATTGGTATGTTACAGGATCTGTGCACGTTGCTCCTCCTACAAGTACGACACAATTATATATAAACTTTTCGAAAAATATCAATTTTATAATGTATTTATTTATGAATTGTGAATTTATAAACTTTTCAAAAAATCAATTTTATATTGCGAATTTTAAAATATTGTTAATATATTTAATCATTTAAACAAATTATGGCTTTATTTTAATTTATTTCACTATACACCTCTGAACATGTGTACAATTAATTTTTTTTTTGTGAACTGTATTACTTGTGGGAACCGTTACATCAGAAGATTTGTATGAATTTCAACCGCTGTCGTCTGTAGCAATATATACACTACATTAACGCTATGACGATTATATATATTATTCAATGATATACATACAATTTACTTACTAAACACATGTACACAATATACCAGCATTATTGTGAAGCTCTCAACGACTTGAAGAAATTAATTTCTATTTTTCATCTGTAACGACATGCGTGTATAATTTTAATTTATTTCACTATACACCTCTGAACCTATGTGTAATTATTTTGTAAACTGCGTTACCTGTGGAGGAACTGTTGCAGCAATCGTTAACACTAGAACGATTATATTATTATTATTATTCAGTGATATATACATACAATTTACTTATTAAACACTTCAAGGATTGGATTTCTACTCGTCATTTGTAACGATATACATACAATTACATTAAAAAAAAAAATCTATACAATGGACGCAGAGAGAGAGAGAGAGAGAGAGAGAGAGAGAGAGAGAGAGGACACATGTAAGTAGTTCGATACTCAGTGACAACAACACACGCACACACAGTTAATATTTTTCAAATATATATTTCTAAAATCATATACAGACGGGGCAATGACCCCCTAACAAGGATCAATCACACTGACTGATACATCCTGCATTATAAAACTATTAATTAATTATTTAATACATTGAAAAATGAAGTCGACGTTTTGGCAACGAGTGAGAGAGAGAGAGAGAGAGAGAGAGAGAGAGAGAGAGAGAGAGAGAGAGAGAGAGAGAGAGAGAGAGAGAGAGAGAGAGAGAGAGAGAGAGAGAGAGAGAGAGAGAGAGAGAGGCTGTGAGCTAAAATTATTTAACCATCACACCGACTACTCTACTCAATGTACACAGTGAGAGAGTGAGAGAGAGAGAGAGAGAGAGAGAGAGAGAGAGAGAGAGCGAGAGAGAGAGGAGAAACGGTTTGAACATAACATATGGTTTAGGGAGACCGCTTAATGTATCAATGTTTGAATTTTCCGCCATTGAAAGTTGATTTCGTCGTCGTCGTCGTCGTCGTCGTCACGATCGACTAACTGCACACACATATAGGTATATATATACATTATAACGTGTTGCTAATAATGTATCACACGTTTGAATTTCCCTCCCCCCGCCACAGAAAATGTTGGCAAACCTGCTCATATAAAATATCTATACACTATAATAATAATAATACAAAGAGTTGGCTACCCTGATCATATTTGAATTTTCCGCCATTGAAAGTTGATTTCGTCGTCACGATCGACTAACCGCACACACATATAGGTATATATATACATTATAACGTGTTGCTAATAATGTATCACACGTTTGAATTTCCCTCCCCCGCCACGGAAAATGTTGGCAAACCTGCTCATATAAAATATCTATACACTATAATAATAATAATACAAAGGATTGGCTACCCTGATCAAATATATATATATACACGTTTGAATCCTCCCGCGAAAAAAAATCGCGGATGCTGTGGTCCAGATCCGCGAAAAAGTCGCGGATCTTTGTGGTCCAGCCGCGGATCGCGGATGCTGTGGTCCAGATACGCGAAAAAGTCGCGGATGCTGTGGTCCAGCTGATAGAAAGTGAAAGTGAGTAAGAACCCCCATTTTCCCCCTACTCTCTGAATATTTATTAACTGGTGTTTACTCACAAACTACATTTTTGATCGAATATTGCATTTACATTTTTATGCAGTGTACACACTCGTTCAATAGATCTATTTACTTCGTATTTCTAAAATAAATGATAAAATCTGAAACAAACTCCTCTGATGAAATTTGTATTTTTTTAATTGATAAATGTTTTATAATATTCTTACGGCTATAATAGAGACTTTTAACATATTACAGAGCACCACATTACATTTCATGGCAGGCTAAGCCTTAGGCGGTGTGTAACTGTTGCTTGTGGACTTCAAAATTAAATAAAGAAAAAAATTTCTACATAAAAAGAAAGGTAGCAAAAAACCGTTCGAAATATTATTAGGGAAGCTCTTTTCTTAACGGCCATTTATTTGAAAACTGTTCTGAACCCATACTTTTTGTAATTTATTATGACGATTTAATTTAGGTACGTCTTGCGTCCTTTAATCAACATAGAAATTCATGTCTCTCTACTAACTAAATCTCGTAACTATTTTTAATCTGGAACGCCGCTATTTGAAAATACTGTGATTTTTTTAATATGGAACGCTGCTATTTTAAAATACTATGATCTCGTGATCTGTCTGCCCCATTCTCTCTCTTGCTCTCTGCTAAATAAAAGGATTTAAGTATTTGTAGAGAAACCCAATTATAATAGATTTTAATAGGAAGTGGTCAACACTTTATTTGGGTTAATTAATTTTCTTGTTAAAATATAGGATGAGTTTTTGTAATTTTTAATAATGAGAGAGAACTGCGTACAAGGTAAAGAAAGGTACTGCAATATTCCCAGTTGGTGTCTGGCACAAAAGAGAGCGCAGCACGAGTTTCAGTGACTAGTGACAAATAAAGGTATAAAGCTGATTACTAATGGAGGAGACCCTTCTCCTTGTGCAAACAGTTTCACTGTGAGGAAAATGTTTCCCTCAGGGAGTGTAAGACATAATCACTCCCTACAGAAATGGAAAATGCATTTATTTAAAAGACTACATTTACTCAACATCTTCGTTTGAAATACTCTGCAACCTCTTTAAATGTTTATCCGTGAATGACAACATAATATGACGTTAACTTTGTTTTTACATGTTACATTAAGATACTACATTACGTTATTAAATATTTGACAAAACGCATACTATTACTTTGCTACACATCGAATATTAATGGCACTAACTTTCGGCTGATCTCACACACACAGACACGCGCGCGCGCTCAATTTTATCAGACAATTATACAGGCATATTTTACTTCTCGTAATTTATATTTTATTTTTCATAAATTTTAATTAAATGGATATTTTATAGTTATAATGTATAAATTCAATTTTACCAATGATATATATTTTTAAATACTGTAGACGTCATCTAAGCATTCGAACGTCATTATTTCTGTAACACATATTGTAAGTATTACCTATATATAGTTGTTACGGAAAGAAATATATACATAATAAATTTTACTGACAAACCTTTAGAGAAATATGGCGAAAGCAGTTTTTTCTTTCCTTCAAAGTCGTTAACAGTGATTTTAGTGTCAGCAACTTTCAAGAAATGTCACTTCATGCTCTGGCGGGAATTCATTTGTGTCCGGTATGTCATCGGCTGTTTAAGAGATATTTAATTTTTAAATCATAATAGTTCAAAATATACAATAATCGGTTTTCTCGCATATAATTCTTCATCAATAATGTTTGAGTTACAGCTTGATGTTACCAATTTATCTATTTTTTTTTTTTTTTCTGAACAAGTATTTCGTATTTCACTTTCACAGATTTTCTGTAACAACTTATCAATGTCTATTATCTTTTATTGTGACCAAATCTTTGTATACTTGAAAACCAATTGCTGTACTGACACGAATTCGGCGTCGACATTCTAAGTTGTAGTTGTAGTTACACTTTACATGTAGACACAGTTGGACGTAATACAAGTATTATATAAGTATTATTGTGAATCAAACTCTTCGATATCCCGCTACACTCTAAGAAAAATAAATTACACCTGTTATTCGTTTTCTCTGCATTTAACGGGCTTATGACAAGACATAGGAGTATTATATTTTTTACACATCTCTGCGTTCCTTTCATTTTTTAATGAATTTTTTGAATCAGGAATACGTCCGATTGAACATTATATGTTTATTTAATAACGACGTGTTTGTCATTGAACTATTATGAGATTTGTTATGACATTCATAACATTGACTTTAATGTGTCGTTATTTCTACAATGCAGATCTTAACCATCGATTTTGAGGTTCTTGTAAAAAAATCCTTGTTAAATCTTACATAGCAAATCTTGTAGGTACTCATCTTCTTCCATCTAAATTTCTGCCATCAGATCTTCTAAATCATTGCAATCAAATCTTTACCAAATATAATATTTGGATTTGATATCTGAATTTTTGCATGTTTCTGGAGTCGATAAAAGTGCTTTTATTGTCAGTAAGATTTCACGAACTGTTCACATTCTAGTGAGGAACGATTTCTTTACGTAAGGTCAGTGAACGTTTTGTTTCGGGTATGTAAGAGTCTCTCAAACTGACTCAAGTCTCTCTCTTATGGTTTCCTGATATCGAATCAGGGATATCGAGAAGCCATGAGATTTCTCTAGCCACCTTGCTGGTGAGCGTTCTGTTAATACTTTCTTATCTTGTCCCTTTGTCAATTATACTCTTGGACCATCCGTCGGATTCTATTAATTCCACACATTTGGTATAATTCCGTTGTTTGGATGAAGATATTTTAGTTTTTTATCTGATCCTAGTGTAGCAATTGCGGTCTTCAGGGTTAGGCCCTATATTTAGTATTACTTTCTCTGGTTAATACGAATATTCGTCAACGTTCCTTTGGTCAAGATCATTATTTGCCACAGTAATTGACTACGTTGGTTAAATAACTTTATCTAAAGCCATAGTAATTGACTACGTTGGTTAAATAACTTTATCTAACTGATTGATGGGCATATTGTACTGAGCGTATTGATATCAATGCACACTTGTTCCAATTAATTTTTCTATTTAAGTAGTTTGTTATCACTTCCAACGATAAACTTGTATTCTATGTGCGTATAAGTAGCTATACTTACCTCCTTTTTCTATGTTCAGGTTAATCATTATCTTAGTTTTATAGATGTTTACCTTGAGATCGTTTCTATCGATTGTTAGTTAATTGCTGGATAATATGTGTTTGACTTCTTGATTTGATTTAGTATTTTCAGCTATTAAAACGACATCGTCTGCAAACATTGATAGTTCAACAACTGTGTGTTCTCACCAATTTCATATTGTAGTTATTGAAAAATGTATTTCAAGTTCACTGTAAATAATTTTTGAAAGTCTATGCCTCAGTTGTTAAACTGAGTTCTTCACTCAGTATTAAACGAGAAGTCGATCTGCAATGCAGTCTGAAAGTAAGAAACAAATTTCCCGTTTTTAAAAGTTCGATCACCTTCTGTTATCGGTACAGTGAAGAACTGCATACAAGTTGGTGCCAATAAATTTTTGTAGAGTCGTTTGCATGAGTGAGTAATTGAGTAAATGTGTGGTGGCGAGGGGAGAGGTCCTATAGGTTTACGGAGGGTTTTTTATTTTTACTTCCATGCAAGTATGTTGACTTTCAGAAATAAATGTGAATTAAAAAAGTACTGAAATGAATGAATACTACACAACAAATGATTAGGTAATCCTGCTAACGATTAGTCGTTATTCCACTTTATGAATCGGCGACAGAGTTGTGTTTGAAGTATATGCAATAACGAAATTTGTGGACAGGACTCGAACTTGTAGTTAACTATGTAAATGTTCCACTCTCTCCGAGTCTCTAATCGTAATGGACGTATCGAGTTTCAGACTTAATTGTACAATGTATTACAACATACAAAGTACAATGTATGTTTCGCAAACCCCGAATCCAGCTGAATAAATCGAGTCGCTATTTTTCCTTCACCGTTTCTTGCGCCCAGCCACACATCATATTAATCCACTTTCATATTACATCTTTTCCATTTATGTAATGGTAGAGATATTAGAATATTTTTAAACTCAAAATTTTATTTTACTTTAGCCCATATGTTATTGTGATCTCTTAGTGACTATTTTGCCCCATAATGACTCTAGAGTGCAGGGAAAGAGTATCTGCACTCTTTTGACACTCCTTTCTACACATTGTTTACCATTTCCAACAACCTCTATAAAGTTAAGACTGTTAACAACCTCGTTCAGGTATTTTTGGCGCTTCAGAATCAGCTAGCTAAATCTATTATTTGTGCTGGTCTAAATAAGATCAACGGCAGATTCTGAGTTAAAAAAGTGAGAAGGCTTTAATTTTTTAACCAACTGATTTTTATCTACTGACGATTTAAGTTGTCAGGAACAAGCGTTCAGCAAGAGTTTCAGTTAGTCATTGGTGTAAAGAAGCTCACTATAGAAAACACGCCGCTTATTTTTTCCTGCGAGTTTCGATCAAATTTAAATGGATGGGGGGAAGGATGGTATTGCTTCCTAAACTACATTTTTTACAGCAGCATTTTATCTTATGTTTTCATTTAAGATACCACATAGTTAAATGTTGTTGTGTAGTATTTCAAATAATTTCTTTATAGTTTACCCTTACTTTTCTACTTCCCATTTTTTCTGTCTTTGGCTCAGACCTCTAAGCACCGCATATCTTCTTATGCACAGTTAAATCGTCTTTTCTATACTCTTTAAAAGTAGTATCTAACAGCTACTAATCGCTTGTGTTTACAGCTGTCTTTTGTACCGGTTTTCTGTTTTTAGTCGTGGTTTGTCACTACTTTCTGCTTCCGCACTTATTCTCTCTTCTTCTGTTGCCATCAGTATTGTTCTTTGTTTTTCACTTTCCTGCTTCCTTTTCTCTTGCTAATCCTTTAGCAATCCTTCTGTTCCTTTTTGTTTATTACTTACCCCCGTTTTGTCAACCATTACTCTGACAGCTTACGTAATATAAGTAGTGTACATTTTAACGAATAAAACACATAACCCCTCTCATGATGCATCGGTTCTAGAATTTCTACCGCTATTTCTATCATTTATATTTTTGTTATGTGGGTAACTTTTGAGTTATACAAGACCCTAGTTGTCAAATAGATCAACACTAGATTTAGAGAAGTAAACACAAATTGTTTTCACTGATGGACACTTAAGCCATTATAATAATTCATAAACCAATACTCCATAAATAACCTAATACATTAACTCACAAATTTTCTAACTTACTGACCCTTACTGACTAACATATAACTACTTTATAGCCCACAGTCAGACGAAGTAGGCCTTCAAACCGCTGCGTCTTATGTAGGCCTACAGCACTATAATATTTCAACAATTTAGTTACCGTAACTAAAAGCAAATCGTTTTATCTATTACTAACCTATCAGTTCCTGCAGTAACTGAGTTGTGTTTCACACTCTTTGTTTTTCCAACAATCGTATGTGTTTTCTTTGATATGTGTAGTAAACATAACTTTTTGTTCTACAATAGTCCACTCCGATATATCACAAAAGAAGGAAAAGTTGTTTTATATGATTTCAGAAATTTCTTATTCATAACGTTGTAGTACTGTTTGTGTTCTCTGTGAACATAATAAAATTGGTACGTATAATGTTTGCAATAAATGCGAATTTGGTTGGCAATCAAAAGCGATTTCGTGTTAATACTGGCAGCGCTGTTATTGTGTGCCAGTCTGTGCCTATGTCGTGAAAGTCAATGTTTCATGACAGTGTTTTTTTGTCCTTCGTCATAATATTTTCTTACAACCCGTGGAGAAAATGTGGAATATTTTCTTACAGAAAATGTTTTTAAATTTTGTCTGTATCAATAACTATTTTTATTTTGGAAGCGATTTGCCTGGTAACAGACCTAAAGTTTTTCTTTAATATTTTTACAACGTGAAATATCAAATCGCCCTATAATGTCACTAATAATAAATAGGTCGACCGATTTGTAGGTGTATGCGGAAATCAAATGTCTTTATTACAGAAGAAAACAACTACTGGTGGTTGCAAACAACCAAATTTGTTGATCTGATATTATCATATTCCATATTCGTAGTGTTTCCTTTTGTACGTTATTCTTAATTGTTTCATTCAGTAGTTCTTATAATGAATACAGCACAACGCTTGTGCCATATATCACTGTTCGAACAATTAGTGGTTAGACTGAGGTCGGTATAGCTTCAGAACGCCACACTGCAGCACTCATGAAACATTCGACCCTATTTCCAGTAAGTTATTTAAATTCATTTTAAGATGTAGGGCGCTAACACGTCTGCGTCGATATTTATTAATTAAATGTTCTGACTGTGGATTTCGTCGGCAGAAAGTTGTCATCTAAGTTAAAGTACTGTTGACAATAATCAGAATACATTAAATTTGTTGTGTTTCTAAAAAATTACTTATATAAATTATATTAAAATTTTTGTCTATACACTAGTAACACAAATATCTAACAAGAAAAATAAGTAAATAAAAATGTGTTAACTATAAAATGATGTCTAGGAGACAGCCTAATTTAAATGAGTTACAAAATTCGTAACATTCGTTAGATTCGATATGAGTAGACTTTCAAAGAACTATTTCTTTCTGATCACTCAAATGATGTATAGTTTATTTCATTATCAACAAAGACGATAATTGGTTTGACTATAGCTACTGAAATACTATGTGTTGAGTCTGCCGCACTGGGTATTTTATTCACTTGCTATGTCTAAAATAAATATTAAAATATAAAAGATATTAAAATTTTCATATTTGTATCTAATGTGAACTTTTAAACGACAAATGTTTTGTAATATTCTTACGGATAAAATGAATACATTTAATGCATTACGTCAGCGGCGCCAGACATTTCGTATCACTTTAATACTGGTAACTTAATCCTTAGGCACTAATTTAGCTGTCGACTCAACATTAAATAAAGGAAAACAGTTCTACGAAAGAACAAAGGTAGCAGAGAAACCGTTCAAAATTATTATCGAAGTATTGTTATGAAAGCTTTTTTTTAACGGCCATTTATTGGAAACCTCTTCTGAACTCATACTTTTTTGTGTTTATTGTAACTGTTTAATTATGCATATCTTGTGTCCTTTAATAATAATAATACACGTTACACTACTTACTAATTTGCTATGCTGCGTAAAGGTTATGTTTCTTAAGGATACAGTTTGATAGTGCCAACGTTTCAATGTTTTTTTTTAATTAATTTTTTAAAAATAAATTAACTAAACTGAATTTTGTAGGCTGAGTTTCAAAGAGCTCACTTTTACACATCAGCTCACATTTTTAATTTTAAAAGGCTGTAGTATTAAATCTTTTATTTTAAAGGGTTTATTTTTAAGGCTTCAGTTTCTTTTTGGGCCTGTTTTTAAAGCTCCAATTTTTGTAGGATAATTTTTTAATAACCTGAATTTTTAACGTCCTAGATTTTTGAATCTTGCATGTACGGATCTTGAGTTCTGAAGCCACTTATCTCTAAATACTCGTTTTACTGGAGTTTTAGTGTCAACATTTACTTACTTGTTGAAAAAATTAATAATATTAATACATTGAAAAGGGTCATCGCAAAGTTTCTATTACATTTTAAAAATTATAAAGCTTCCTCTGTAATTATTTTTATCTCTTACTGCAAAAGATACATTTTTTACTCAGTTCCTATATTTAATGAAAGTCAAAATTTTTCAATACTTCTAGAATGTTAATTACTTCTTGATTACAAACAGTTACTTATGATGAAACTGTTTACGGTCATTTTTCACTAATGTATAGTAGTGTATATTATATAGTGATTGTATTTTGAGTGATTTCTCCATAATTTTTTTAATTCGTGTGTACGCACGCACGCACACAACTCAGTGTGTATGTATATTATCTGTGGGTGGAGAAATCTGGAGAGAGAGAGAGAGAGAGAGAGCGAGAGAGAGAGAGCGAGAGAGAGAGAGAGAGAGAGAGAGAGAGATGCAATTATAAATGCAATAAAAAAGTATTTAATTGTGTATTAGTTTGTAATCGCTACAATTGGCGCTGTAAATTACATAATAGCTTACATAAGTCGAACAGAAATTGTTCACTGTCATCATTTCCATTTGGTGTAATTCTGATTAACATTTTGTGCACTTTTAACCGAGACATCAATTAATTAATTTTTGCTTGTTAAAGGCTGTAAGTTTCCTTAAAGTAATAGATTATAAATCAATTAAATAAACCTATTAAATCATGAGTGCAAAATGTCAGCAACTCTATACAAAATTTATACCGTCAATATGTATTTTACAGTAATTTAATAGTACTTAACCACTAATTTAAATTATAATATTTGCTATTCCATTCTTTTTACTGCGTTAAAATAAGGTGCTATGATTACGTCGATAGAGCAAAGTAATCAAGGATACTGTTAGAAATGTGTTTGCTTGGCACATCTGTATAAATAATAAATATATTCAATCACACGTTAACAATCATTTATAAACTACACTTTCACACTGCATCTGATTTGACATTTTTTTGAATATCTGAACCACCGGTTTATAGATTTGACCATTTATGTTTGTACATCGTTGTGTTAAATGCAATTAATATATACTGCTTTCTGTAGTAAATATTATTAAATAGAAAAAATAATTTTATTTTACAAATAAATTAAAATTACTAAAGTGATGAAACGTTTGCCACAGATGAAAGAAATATGCCAGGTAATACACTAATACTCAGGAAAGAGAAATAGTTCTTAATTTGGATATTTGTCAAATTATTTCCTCCTTATTGTCTTGAGTTAAGTATACAAAGACAAACTGAAACTACTACAATTTAAACTATTAATAATAAATAATACTTTGTATTTTTAAAAACATGAATATATTTTTTATTGTTTTAGAATGTGTTGACAATTTTAATTTAATTTGCTCTCATCATCAGAATTATATATCATATAACATATATTATATGATATATATTTCTGATGATACATTATAATTATGATTATGACAGTAATTTAAATTAAAACTGTTGAGACATTCTAAAAACAATAAAAAATATATTCTTGTACTTAAACATACACAGTATTATTTATTATTAATATAAATAACAAGAATAATGAGCAACTTAATTATGACTAGAAACTATGTAAGTTTATATACTATTCTATAACATCTATACTCAGATTATATAATGATTACCGATCCAAATAATTTTACATAGGAAAATCGTTTAAAGAGAAAAATGCAATTTCTTTACATTTGAGCATTTTGTCTTTTTTCTAAATACGGTAGGAAAAGATGCCGAATATATTTCCACCATTTACTTTAGCTAGTAATTTCTTAAACCTGGTGTTTGCACAGTTTTTGCATTTGCCTCATGTTTTTAGCATTTCGCGGTTGAATAATTTAGTTAATCATACATGTAAACGATTTATTTTAAAACGAAATTAACTAGAAAAAGAAATTTTTACTGTCAGCGCAGGATACCCAATTGAAACCCTGTCTGCTGAAAGTCATGTGCCAAAACAAAAGTAACGGCACCTATTAATTTGTTTCAGTCTTTCAGGTCTTATACTATTCGATTGACCGCTTCTATTAGTAGTTAACATGGAAATTGTACTTAATTGATGATACCTCTTAAAATATTTTACCGAGCTGTTGTTTTTAGTGAATAGAAGAAACTGATGTTTACTTCAGACATGCGTTTAGAGAACATTTGAAAGTGGAATACGCTTTTGTCATCATTATAGACATTATATTGTAATTGCAGTGTAGTGTATAATAATTATTATTATTAATATTATTACATACATATTATTGCACAAAATATTTAGAATACATTTTGTATATTACAGTTGCATTTTATCGGTTCAATAGTGTTGTAAGGTAACCCAATACTATCGTACAACAAACAAACACACTTTGCCTATGTATTATATTAGTGTAGTAGTAGTATACTGTGTATGTATGTAAAATCTCTATAACGTTTGTCGTCAAGTGTGCTAGCGCCAATTCTCAAGTGTCACATGTCATTAAAATGTTGATTATTTTCTAGTAAAGAATAAATGTTTACCGTATGGTGTTGCACGAGTTTCTGTGGATTGTGTATCAGGCGCTCAAATTGTAATAATTGCATTAGACAGAGACATATTTTTCTGAAAGTAAATAACTGCAAAAAAGTAAATGGCTTGTACTGTTTCTGTGTTTCCCGCATTTCTCTGCCCAAAGAGAATTTCTGAGAAGATGAATACTCCATTGGAGTTACTGATATAGCAAACAAGAACTTATGTTCGCATGGAAATATACTTTTCAAGCCGATAACGCCCTTCAAATTTCGTAAATAAATGAAGTATTTAATTTTGCATTTTTTTTCGAGCAAATATTTAGATATAGCTTAGCAATGTATACAGCACAATGCACACGCTACGTTTTTGTCATTTCTAATTAATTTTATACTCAATTGCAGACTCACTGAGTGAATATGGAAAAGAAAAATAACATTACACAATACACATTACAGGGAGGATTTATTTAAACATATACATAAATAATCGGATTAAAATTGTTATCACAACATTTGTATATTCTTGTAAAACTAGCTGTCAAAAACTTGAAATAAAAGAAAACAAATTATAAATAGTAATAGATACAATGTTATGCAGTTTTAGTTAATAGAATAGAATTAAATCAACATAAATGGTTTTTATACTTCACCTATATTTTAATGTTTTAATACCGTACTCTAAATTTGTTATCTATTTATTTTATTACCTGAGCTGATACCTAAGATTTAGTAGGCCTAAACTTAGTTTTAGCAAACATTCTTCTCTCCACACCTCATTCAAGTTTGATTGGTGAATAAAGATATAAATTGGGTGTGACGTGGGGCACACGTCAGATGTGAGAACTTCAGTGCCGAATGGCGAGTGAACTGATTCAACGTACAAAATGTTGCTCGTATGTATTTGAGGTAAGAGAGGTTTTGCTATAAAAAATTAAGATTCCAATAAGAGTGATAGGATAATTACATGAGACTAGGTAGTAGTAGTGTTTATTTATATTGTATTATAAGAAATCGATTCTTACAGTGAACAAAAGTAGAAACATATCACATTCCGTTTTACTTTCAGTATACATACATAGGCTTATACAAAAACTACGTAAAAAATAATTTTTTCTAATGTAACAATATGACTAACGCAATATCTAGGCCTAGCTAAAAAGGATAGCCTAATGTAATAATTATTATACATTTATATTATAATTGTATAATATAAATTATATTTACAATGTTTATATTATAGATATATTACGTTAAACCTAATATGCACAGAATAATAATTCAACTATTTTACAAATAATAAAATAACTAAATCGAATTTTGAAACTAAAAGAACTTTAAGCCAAATACAATATAAAACCCAGAACGAACTAATGGATTAACTAAAATAACGTACAATGTTAGGATAAACATAGGTAAAAAATTATACTTTTCGACATTTCACATATGTACACAAGTTTACAATACTATACATAATTATAATAAAAATTAGTGCCACAGATTTTAAATTGTTTTTATGAATTAAACATTTGGAAAGCTGTGTAAATATATTAGGCTAACAATGAACCATGCAGGACTACAAGGAAATGAATTTAATAGTATTCAGCTCGGTCTCGCAGCATGTGAGTACATTGTCTTTATCATAAAAATAAGGTTACGTCCCAATTGTATGATAAAATATGAAAGTTTTCTCCGTTTCATAAGCTCACAATTATTCCACAAATAATAAGCTGCCGGTTAGAAAAAACCAGCTGTTATATCGCGGGGTCACTGTTAAATCTACCCACACGTCCGTTATTGTGAATTTACGGAAATACAAAATTAATAGTTTTCAAGTGCAATGATAAATCATAAAAATGCTCTTCGAGGTCAATGTTTTATTATTAGTAGTTTTTTATTAATTAAATAGTTGTTAAAATAATAAAAAAAGGGAAATTAATAAAAAAATTTTGTTTTTGAAACATCTTGGAACATTATTAAAACTTGGACTTGGGTAGTTTTACCACTAACCCCTCGATATAAGAACAACTAACAATTCCTCAGGAAGAGATAGAAGCTGTATCCGATAGGGGACAGTACCAACGCCAGTCTGTCAAGAAACGTACTCGAAACAGCTTGGATAGAAATTCTGACCTAAAGAAACAAACCAGAAACACTGATGAAAAAGCAATGCAACCAGCGAATGTCAAATCTACTAAAATTTTAATTTAAATTAATAAACAAAATTGCCAAACATACTTACTTATACAGCAAAAATTCTAAATAAAAATGAATTAAAGATTTAGAATTACGATACAGAAATACATGAAGTAATAAAAGATGCTGTAGCTAATAAACGAAGTCGAAATGAAATACTATATGTACTATGAAAAGAGACAAACTTCTCAAAGCCATTTTGCCCTGTAGCGCAATGATATTATACCTAATATTATTTATAGTAGTTATATATTGATGTATTTCAAGTACATTTTTTGTAATCGTTTAATTACGTGATGTATTGTTATAACGGAATGACTAAAAGTGGAAAACACAAGTAAGCCCATGCAGATGTCGGCTTCTGTAGGGATATATTGTAATATATAATAACATTGCATATGAAAGCCAGAATAAATAAAAAACGGAATTCTTCTTCCTCAATTTAAGAGACTAATCACGTGTAAAATAGCATATCATAGCTAATACGTTGATATATTGTAAACATAATTAATGTAATATAATGTAGAAACACTATACAGTGTAGAAAGTACCAACCTAACTAAAGAACTGTAAGGTTGGGTTGACTTAAGATATATCCTAAAGTAATAACAGTGTTATGTTATTGTATACCTACATCCTAGCACTGAGTCTTTTAAACATTTGGACTATATAAAGTAAAATGTCATTGAGCAATACATTGGGTTTTAGTGTTAAATAAATTGTAAATAAAAATCATGTAAAACTAGACAGAAAATTTCAATAGTTAGGTAATATTGTTTTGTATTTTGTTGTACTAGATAGTAAAACTGTTAAAACATAATGTAGAACAAAATAAGTTGTATAAAAATTAAGTAATAAGAAATATTTTGTAAATTAGTTACAATTGTAACTTTAGGCCTATGTTGAAGAATATTACATGTAATATTAAACCAGATTGGAAAACAAATAATATGTAGGCTATAGGGTAAATAGAAACCATGAAAAATTATGTAAAATGTATTTTCAAAACATAATATTTGTTCTCCAGTTAAAAGTTATGTATTATACAAAAATACAAAAAGCCCAATACAAAAAATATTAGCCCTCGAAACGTCATCAACATTTCGTTTTAACTAAAATTTCATGGAAAATTCAGATCAGATTAAGGGGTAAGATATATGATATCTCGGAATTTTGAGAAGAAACGTAATATTTTAGATGTTTATTGCGCATAATTTTTAAGGCAGACTTAAGTTTAAACGAATCACATTCGTAATCGAAACATGAAATGGCGCTTTGTTTAGTTTACAAGATTAATTGTTAATTGTTGTATAACTCTTGTCCAGAGTAGACGTACTTGCATTTGCTCCAATGTAAAACAAAGTAATAATAGAAAAATAATAAAAAGACCATAAAACTGAAAGAAATAACGAAAAACAATTAAGTATCAACAGAATAAAGAATACGCAGAATTAAGTATACACATCAGAATTATCTATCTTGCAGTAAATAAGATACGGTCGACGAATTACGGCGACCGAGACCACGTATTGGTGAGAGCTAACCAGATTTTCACTTTGAAACAAAATTTAAATATTATACCAATGAAATAACTCACTATTTAACAGAACCAAATTCACACCATAACCTCAAAACGTAAAACACTGAATTACATAATACTATGTGAAAAACTAAAAACAGTGACTATTAGTGTTGAACGTAATAAAGTGAACACTTGATATTATTCAAAACACATAGTTATCACTGAATATAAACTAATCAGTGAAAATTATTTGAAAACTTATACAAAAACTTAGGTATTCAACTGTGACTGTTGTTTAATTCTAAGGTGAACCCAGGTCCTGGTGGCTATAACTTAAACTAGCTTAAAGCAAATATAATTATTTCACTACGACTCGGAACACAAAATTTTTATGGGTAAAAACGTAAACGTTTTACCTTATAATCTGAACCGGTTTTGACTTTTAAAAAGCTTCTTCAGAAGTTGCCGCTGGTAGCACTGTCCGTCTTGTTGTTGGCGACGGAATCGATTTTCGAAAGATCTGTGTGTGTGTGTAGGGGGGGTGTGATATGTTCGAATAATGCGTGTGATTTGAATTGTGTCTGTTCGTTTAGGATGTCGTTTTTATTTGTTTTCGTATGTTTGTATATTTCCAATTGTTCTAGAGTGTCTAGTTTTAGGCCTTTTGTGTGTACGTGTAGAATGTTCATGTTATTGTCAATGTTTTTGTATGTGTGGTTTGCTTCAATGAGGTGGTTTGCAAAGGTGGAACTGTAGTGGAGTGGAGTGCCTTTGTGTGTTCAATGTATCTTTGAAGCTACACGTCCTGTCTGGCCTATGTAGAATTTGTTGCAATCTGAGCAATTTAGTTTGTAAACACCAGGCAGATCGAATTTGTTTTGTGCTTTGTGTGTGTGTTTTGATAGTGTGTGTTCCGTTTTGTTAGTAGTTTTGTAAGCGATTCTGTATCCTGCTTTTTTGAATTTGTGGGCTACTTTTTCAGTTTTAGTTAAGTAACGGACACGTCTTGGACAACGAAATCAACGAAATCCAAGAATTTAGCTTAAAGCATATAGCTGGTAGTTAAATTTTTCTGTTTGGAGGAAAATTTGAGATTGCTTTTGTATATATAAAAAGATTTATTTATTAAGATTTTTAATTTAATTTATGTTAGTGTTTAAGAAATCTTATCCGTTATATTTTTGTTGGTTCAGGACATGATTCAAGCCTGGACTTATAAAAGAATCCACTGCCCTGAGTAGTTCAATTGTAATCATTATTTGTATTATACTGAATAAAATAAATAAAACGATCAAGAGACAATATTGCAAAAACAACCAAGCAAAGTCTTTTATTTTATTTCAGAATAATATAATACATTATAGAATTGCCTCCCAAAAAACGTGGGACATCGATAAAAATCAAAAGTTTACGTTATAATATATGTAGACATACGTAGTACTTAGAAAATCAGAAAACTGTCTGAATAAAATTTTATGTTTGACTTAACTGACAATTAATTGTGCGGCGTTTTCGAAAGAAAAATGACTAACTCATACCCCTCATAAAAAACATTAATTGAAACATGTGGAAACCTATCATGAGTTTGTAGTATGCGAGTTCATGTTTGTAGTAATAAAAACTATGGAGTACTGTACTGTAGAGTTCACCAATTCGAATTAATTACAGTTGGTCACTATAGTTGTAAATACATTGAACAGGTTGTATAAAACTGAATATAGAGTACAGATCACAATATCTTCGAAAATCCCAAGTATTTAAAATAAATAAAGTGTTTCCGAGGCATAACTCGCATGCTTCTCAAAACAACCAAACCTATTTGTGGCAAAGTGTGAGTTATTGATCGTTCGGATTTGATATGGTTCTGACTATACTGACTGAACACTTAATGTAGGCCTAATGAACAGAGGCATGGGGTTATTAAGAGCTGCCTTACGAAAAGCTTTATTTATAAATTAATATTAAATGTCGTTACTTGTACGCTGCACGGCACTGTTGTGCAAACTCATGATAGGTTTCCACATGTTTCAATTAATGTTTTTTATGAGGGGTATGAGTTAGTCATTTTTCTTTCGAAAACACCGCACAATTAATTGTCAGTTAAGTCAAACATAAAATTTTATTCAGACAGTTTTCTGATTTTCTAAGTACTACGTATGTCTACATATATTATAACGTAAACTTTTGATTTTTATCGATGTCCCACGTTTTTTGGGAGGCAATTCTATAATGTATTATATTATTCTGAAATAAAATAAAAGACTTTGCTTGGTTGTTTTTGCAATATTGTCTCTTGATCGTTTTATTTATTTTATTCAGTATAATACAAATAATGATTACAATTGAACTACTCAGGGCAGTGGATTCTTTTATAAGTCCAGGCTTGAATCATGTCCTGAACCAACAAAAATATAACGGATAAGATTTCTTAAACACTAACATAAATTAAATTACAAATCTTAATAAATAAATCTTTTTATATATACAAACGCAATCTCAAATGTTCCTCCAAACAGAAAAATTTAACTACCACCTATATGCTTTAAGCTAAATTCTTGGATTTCGTTGTCCATGACGTGTCCGTTACTTAACAAAACTGAAAAAGTAGCCCACAAATTCAAAAAAGCAGGATACAGAATCGCTTACAAAACTACTAACAAAACAGAACACACACTATCAAAACAAACACACAAAGCACAAAACAAATTCGATCTACCTGGTGTTTACAAACTAAATTGCTCAGATTGCAACAAATTCTACATAGGCTAGACAGGACGTGTAGTTTCAAAGATACATTGAACATACAAAGGCACTCCACTCCACTATAGTTCCACCTTTGCAAACCACCTCATTGAAGCAAACTACATATACAAAAACATCGACAATAACATGAACATTCTACACGTACACACAAAAGGCCTAAAACTAGACACTCTTGAACAATTGGAAAGATACAAACACACGAAAACAAATAAAAACGACATCCTAAACTAACAGACACAATTCAAATCACACGTATTATTCAAACATATTACCCCCCCCCACACACACACGCACACATCGATCTTTCGAAAATCGATTCCGTCGCCAACAACAAGACGGACAGTGCTACCAGCGGCAACCTCTGAAGAAGCTTTTTAAAAGTGAAAACCGGTTCAGATTATAAGGTAAAACGTTTAAGTTTTTACCCATAAAAGTTTTGTGTTCCGAGTCGTAGTGAAATAATTATATTTGCTTATGTGAAATAAAAATTATAACTTACAATTTCGTACCTATTCGAGTATAATACAGTGTACGTATCCTGAATTAAATAATAGGAATTGCATTAATTTTACGATGCCTCTAATTTACTGGCATGGATAACAAAAAGAGCAGAAATATGAAGAGGAGGGAGTGAACAGCAGACAGGCATCAATAATTGTAAAGTGGTAATTACGCCTATACCACGCTGCACTTTGTATACAACAATAAACTGTAATGTAACATTGTTTAATGGTTAATAACCAGCTCTGACGATTCAAGTTTAAACATTTGTGTAATGAATAAGGTTACATATATATATATATATATATATATATATATATATATACACTGATACTCATATGAACTTTGCATTATTGTTACAATCACAGAATTCAACAATGATTTCATAAAAGTACACACTATACAGTTCTATTCAGAAATTGTGCAATTCTGTAGCACATGTGCGAACAGCAGCAAATGACAATAGGCACGTAACCATCAATGTCAATTCCTTCTAATGGAATCTGACAGCTAACCACTTGCACAAAGCTGTCAGAGAACACAATGGAGCCACAGCGACAGCGATATGCAGACTGCAAGTAGTCAGCCAGTTTGGACGGTATGTTGTACTCCCAGAAAGGAAACCTAAACGTAAAACAAGGAACCAGTGATTACAGACACTGACACAGACTATATCCGTTGTCGCAATGCAACTATGCATGCGATATGTCTGAAAGTGTAGTTAATATTTACAAACATACCAACATCCTAAGAAAATGTTTCGAATAGATCGTTTACAAAGTAAGAATTAAAAATTACACAAACGTTTTGATAAAAAGATAAGCAAAGTTTTCACAGTCATTGTCGTTATAGCTGTCAAAAGTCGCGCGCAATATTCGGTCGCTAGTTCCAGCCGTTTGCCAGGCGTACACCGAGAAATATACTGAAGGGGTTTGGCGCAACTGACAATGGCCGAATAGCCGAGAACCTTTTAACAACTGCTTTTGATCTTTATGTTATATATGAATAACTACTTGTAACTTTTCAGTATTGTGTACGTACCCTGAACTAACTATTGAAGTGGCAACAGTATGAAACAATGATGGTACTGTAATTGTCGTAAAATCTTCAGGTTTCAGCTGCGGTTTGTTGTTGCTCATATCTGCAGTGCTTAAAGGATTTTCGTATATTCCGAGGCCAAGTCCCATATGGTACAGACATGACGGCAAGACACTCAGCTGATTGTTGCGTATAGCTAAACATCTGTACAGATCAACAAACCAATATATGAATACAATAGCGTGTACAGTAAAAGCATAATAAATGAGGCATGTCTGCGGTTACCAACGGCATTTACGGTGCATTCTCCGTTCCCTGTGTATTTGTGAAGGTGACAGCATGTAATCTATTATATAACAGTCCACTCAACCCATATCCAGTCCGTGGATTCGTTCCCTTGATTAGAGATGCAAAATGTTAACTAAACCCCTGCTACATTTATCGGTGTGTCACCCATAAACTTGCACATTCAACAAAGAGAAACTTTACGCTAAAGTTGTATATTGTATCACTGTTTATATCTAGTATAATAATCTACATACCACATGTATACTTATATCTAGTATAATAATCTACATACGACATGTATACTGAGTATGTACAGAAATGGAACTGGATTGGTAAACGTAAGGTCTTCTGTGTAAGATAAAAATGTTTAACCAGGGAGCCAGGTTGTTGACATTTTTTTAAAATTAAATTATGTTTGTTTTTATATAAGTCTTTAGTCTTACTCTTCCAAATTACATATAATTACAGGTATTTTCTTAATTTATAAATATAAAAAGAATTTTTGAATTTATCATCTCATGCACTTCAGGCGTGATTTTTTGACACCTGGCGGTTATATTTTGGATCTGCAATTTTAATTATTCTTTGTCTTTTCATACTGAAGTATTTAAAAAGAACAGTGTGTTTTCCCCACTCTTGCAAGGCAGCCCTGATTTTGATACTTCTATAACTACTTGTAACGATTTTTTTTTGTTACCGAAGAGATTATGTTTTCCGATGCATTCTGAAAATTCATAATTTTTAGGACTGAAGGAACATTTTCTCAAAAACCGTTAGAGATAATTTAATGATATTTTTAGAGTGTGTTATGCTTATAACAATAGCCTACAAATTAACACCAAGGCATTTTTGATACTTTGATGAGTTTTGATTTTATGTGAGTTTGAGTCCTGAATGTTTAAGGTGTTGGAACATACCACAAAATTTTTTACTACATTCTCTTCTGATATTTCTAATTTCTCTTCTAAACCAAAAGTCCTTTGGTCACCTTTTTTATAATATGGCAGTAAGGCAACGGTAAGCATTTGACTGCAATACGATAAACACAGGCTGAGTAAATGTTCCTTACATTAGCATAAAATGACCGGGCACCCTTAACCGGAAATGTTCGTGCAATAAAGTTGAATGCAGCAAACATGTTTACCTGTCTCTGTTGATATTTGATAGACGGTCATTAGCAACTGTAATTGTGGTCCGGAAAGGGAATGACTGTTTTTTCTTGATTGATTTGGTCAACGTCTGTCTCACGATGACTTACTTCCCCGCAAACTTTGGAAGACGGTCAAACTTCTCCAACGGATACGTAAGTATACCCTCTCACATTTGTTGACACTAACAGACAAATATGTTCACCCATAGCAGTTGTGAGGACTTCTAAACGGCGTCCTGCCTTAGGTCTACGTAAGTAAGGTATAACAGTCATTTTAAGGTGGTAATTGTCGATATGTTTTATCAAAATGGTAATGAAATACTACGTTAATAAATACGACAGTTTTAAATACGGATCAACAAACTCTGCCAGTATAGCTACTGATGCATCTCTATAAGATACTAATAAAAACCAAAAAACTGTTTAATACTAACACTTTCAAGTTGCTGTAGAATTAGTATAAATAGCCTGTTGCAAACTGAGTTGGACAGAGTATGTGCTCAATAGATATTCGAAGGCTGCTTTGCTAAGAGGATACAGTTTTACAAACTGTCACAGAAATTTGAAACCATCCCTCAACTGCAAACGTTTGCACCCGCAACACGTCTACAGCTTACCACAGTTGAAAGTATCCGTACTTACGTAAATAATTAGGCTTGTGGTTACGTTTTTACCACAAAGCACGTTTGTTAAAATTTGTGACATTTTTTTTTCTCTTCATACCTCTAAGCCTGGAGGGGCTTAAGCTCCCTAAAACCCCTATTTTTTACTACTATAAGCGCATAATTGGGACAATTTATAATGGTTTGTTTTGTATGACTGTTAAGTTATAATATGTCGTCTTCTTGTTAACTGAAAAGTATAAAATTTCCTCTTTCTTATATTTGGTATTATAGTAACCCGTAGTGACACTATAGAAGATGCTTAAAAAATAGAATTTGCATGGGGAGCTGAAGACAAACATTAGTTTGATAAAATGATGTAACAACTCTAATCAATGAGATATTTCAAGTTTTTCAATCCCAAAATAGCATCTGGAAATCTGCAAATCTATAACACATATCACTTGTTTTAAAATACATTATAACTTATTGAATAAAATTTGTCAAATAGAGTAATCTGAAAATATTCAGAGTAACAATGAAGGTTTAACCAAATCATAACAATCAAAATTTTCTTCCTACGTGTAATTAGTCTTATTCACTGTTTCTAAATAAATAATAAAATTGTTTTTTGCAATAAAATTATAAATACGTACAGATTTAGATTTATCTAATTCTGTATGAGACTATAAAAGTAATCACAAAATAATGTTTTGTTTACTGGCAAACATAATATCCACATTTAATAATTAGTCAGTACTTAAGCCTACATAACCTAATTAAATGTAAGTAAGAAGACATCAAAAGTAAAAATAGTTATCGCAAAAACACACGTTAATAAAACTGAAGACATTAATTTTAATAAAATTATACAGCGGCAGATACTATAGTAAACAAGTTAATGATGGGGATACTCCACAAAATTAAAATAAATACCGTGAAGCATAATTTCAACAGTTTGGAAAATGAACGTACCGCGAAGTTATATACAAAGAGACTTGATAAGAACTTAACTGAAGCTGATTTCAATGGTACAGAAATGCAATACCAATGTATTTTGAACAAGATACAAGAGGGAGCTAAACAAGCGTTAGGAGAGGAAAATAAACGTCATAGAAAAAAATTATTTTATTATTGGAATGAGGAAATAGAAAAGGATGTGCAAAATAAGAAAAAAAGTTGCATACCTCAAATGGTTGAATAATAAAGATATTAAAGACAAAATTGAACTTGTAAGGCAGCAGGATAATATTAGAAAGGCGACAGAAGCAAAAAATAAAAGCTAGGAGCAATCATGCTAAAAGATACAAAAGTTCATTGGAGTAAAAAGACATTTTATTAGCGGAGATCCTACAGTCTATGCCGCATCCCGCTTTTCGATCGCCATTTGTCCCTATCCTTCCAGTCATCATCTTCAATAGCTCGATCTCTCATGCTTTTCCTAATTCCTGTTCTCCATTGTGTTGTCAGTCTTTATTTTCTTCTCCTGTTTTGTGGTGTGTAAGTCGATGCTTTCTTTGGCCATCGCATCTCCACCATCCTCATTACGTGATCATATCATAGCAACTGTCTGGATTCTATTATTTCTGCTGTTGTAAATACGCGCTCTGTTTTCCTTCTTATACCTTCGTTTCTAACTTGTTGCATTCTAGAAATAATACACGCTCTTCTCAAAAAGTCCATTTCCACAGTTTCTATCATCTTTTTCTCTTTATCTGAAAGTTGCCAGCATTTGCAGCAATAAGTTAAAATGGGCCCCACAATAGTTGTGTAGGTTGTCAGTTTAAAACATCGTCCTTGTAGAGATACGTGCATCTTGCGCAGATGCTGGGTACATGGCATACAATCGGTGTGAGTTATGTAGCAGACGAGAGAGGGTGAAGGGCGAGTCTCTGGCGCCCTACAAATATCTGGAGCATATCGGCTACGGGAGAAAACCGCTTCAGAAAATCCTGGCCCTGCAAGTCTGAAGGCTGAATCAACGTGCCAGCGACTCGTCATTCATAAAAAACCATAAAGTGCTAAAAGTTTCGACAAATCGGCTAGGAATAAGGATGAATATAAACGTTTACAACCTATGCTAAGGAAAAGGACTATGAAATTTGCGACATGGAATGTACAAGGCTTGAGAACGAAACAAGGAGAGGTCTTCCAAGAACTACAACAGATAAAAATCGATATCTGAGTTCTCACAGAAACCACAAAGAAAGAGAAAAGTAATTAAGGCATTGGAGAATACATTCATTTATATAGTGGTGTACAGAAAGATGCTAGAGCTAAGAAAGGAGTTTCAGTAGCCGTCCACAAAAGTATTAAAAGATATATCAAAAGCTGGGAGGAAGTAGACGGAACAGATAATAACTGTGGAAATAAACAAAAACGGTCACCACATTGTTGGAATAGGTGTGCATGCACCCAGCGATTATACCAATATAAAAATAAAAGATCATTTTTACGGAAACTTACAATATTTATTTTAGGAGACCTGAACGGACGAACTGGAAGAGAAGATAACAATTCTGTAGTAGGCAAATATGGAGAACCTGCAACCAATGATAATGGAATGCGCCTTAGAAAAGGAAATACAGAATCCTGGAAATATTAAACAATTTAAGAACAAGCTCCAGGGAAATTCAAGGATTTAGTTACATCTCATTACAGTCTTGGGGAAATTATTTCAAACAGCTATTGGTAGAGAGTAGAGAAGAATATCTGGAAGACATTGAAGGGAATTTGTGAGAAATATCAGATGATTATATTCGCTGGAATATAAATATTGTAAAAAAAGCTGTAAAATCTCTAAAGAATGGTAGGCAGCTGGAATTGGAGATGTTCCCGCAGATGTATTGAAAGAAAGTACAAATAAATTATATGAATTATTAAGAAATCTTTTTGAAAAAATGTTTGAATGGAGAAGAGGTACTATCAGATTGGAAGATATCTACAATACACAAGAAGGGAAGCAAAGATGATTGCGAAAATGGTAGGGGAATAACAGTTACTAGCATACTAAGTAGGCTTTATGAAAGAGTACTTAAACACTTTTTAGAAACTGAGTATTAGGAAATGGAGGCTGAAGATCAAACAGGTTTCAGAGTTAGTAGATCAACTATAGATTATATTTTCTCCTTACAGCAAATAATTGAAAAGAAAACAATTCAATCACAACATCATCATTTAGTTTTTATTGACATTGAAAAAGCCTATGCCAATATACCGTTAGCCAATCTGTAGACAGCTTTAAGATCAACTAGTATCAACCCCATAATCATAAAAGCTGTAAAACCTTCTATAACAAATCACTATCGAGAATAAAAATAGGAAAGAATTTGTCACTAGAGTTTAAAGTGACCAAAGGTTTACGCTAGGGATGTTGTCTTTCCCACATGCTTTTCAAACTTAATACGGAGGAAGCAATAGACTTGGAAAAAAATGTGCAGGAACATCGGAATTTCACTTGATGGTGATACAGTTTATTCATTACAGTTTGCTGATGACCAATTACTTTTGGCTCAAGATTTTGAATACATAGAGTACATGACTAGAAAATTCATACACGAATATCAGAAATGGGGGCTACAGGTACATACGAATAAAACAAAATACATTGCAATAGGTGACCTTCATCAAGACTTGATATGGAGGAAGGCGTGGGGAAGATTCCATATACAAGTATTTAGGGGTAAAAATTACCCCTAAGTAATTTGGGAAAGATGGCTATATCTACATTAAATGGAATCCTGTGGGATAAGTAAATGATAGCAGAAACTAAAACCAAAATATTTAAATCTATTGGTGAAAGTATTATGACTTATGTCTCAGAAGTTTGGACTACTAATAAACACACAAGCACAAAATTAATGATAGCAGAGATGAACTTTTGGAGACTTCCGGCAAGAGTATCTAGACGTGAGAGAATTCGAAATTAAGTCATTAAGGACAGAATGAGTGTGAAAAATGAAAAATTCAACTGTTGGTTTTATCCAAACAAGAAAATTACAATGGTTGGACGCATACAAAGAACGGGACAGGAAAGATTGCCAAGGACAGTTATGGAATGGACCCCACCAGGAAGAGGGAAAGAGGAAGACCACTTATCACCTGGATAGATGAAATCAGACTATATTGAGGGAACGAGAAATTGAAGATCTTTGGATGGACAAGCAACAATGGAAGATAAGAATTCAATCACTTCTGTAATCTTTGGTTCTGGAAAATGTGTAAACATTGAACAGCCGGAATAATAATAATAATATATAGAACTGTAATTCAAAAAATGATCTATAAAGTTTTCAAACATATAACTGCACAGAATAGAGTTTGTTCATATGGTTGTAACGGTACAAAAAATGTTAGATTTTGTTTTTTTATATTGAATATTTTTTATTAATTTATAACCAACCATGTTATGTAACACTTGAGGTAACAATCTGTAGCCGTGTCTGGCAGTACAAGGTACGAATTGTGCAAATCTATTGTGAATTAATCTGGAATCGTAGACAGCCCAACGTCGCGAGCGAATCATGAGCAGAGACTGTATGGTTGACACATAATACCGAGAACCGACCACGTGGCGAAGTAAAAGAGTTTCCAAAGTCAAACTTCTAGAACATTTTCGATAGAAACAGCCAATCAGTGAACGAGTTTACGACCATGCGGGTGACGCCCTGAGCGTCGTATTTTGGTATACGGAGGCAGGTGATGCCGGCCACTCATCAAACAGCATAGTCGATAGTACAACAGTCTCAGTGAATTTGGGACGGGAGGCCGTGCGCACGGCCTGCCCAAAAATATTTAAAAGTAACAGTAAACCGTGATTCAGCAATAATAACAGTTTTCGTTTGTATGTAAATAGTGGAATAAAGAAGAGAGTTGGACAATACAGTGCGAAAGTGAAAGTATGGACGAACAATGGCGAACAGCACGTGCGGATGAGTAAAACAGGAAAGTAATAATGTTAGATTGAAGTGAAATTAAAACTATTGGTAAAAAGAGCTCATTAATTAAACGGGGGGTAGAAGAAAATCTGTAACTATTGTGTGAGAGTGCGTGAGGAAATAATGGAAAACGTTAAAAGTAAAAGTACTGGTTTGTTTATGTAGAGTAGTATAAGACAATTTTTATATGATAGAGATAAGAGTAAATAATATTTCATAAAGAAAAGAGAAAGAAAGAAAGTATTTTAAAAGTGATTTCAATAAAAGATTTCGTTTAAATAGCATAAAATGTGTTAAAACTAATTATTACGTCACACCCACAACCCGAGTTCTGCATTGAGAATTCGTCTAAATGAAACCTGTGAATCTTAGGATCTAAGGGCATTACATGATCTAAATTAAGGGTGAGTATGATGGTTTCGATGTATAACCCAAAACATCGTGGCGACCTTCGAGCGAGTTTGGAATCTTCTGGGGGTTTTTATCCAAAAGGTAAGTTTAACGGAATCAGGGTTAGAAAAATTATGGCGTGTAAAAAGAAAAAAAGTTTGTTTCTTTACAGGGTATAGGATTGTGAATTTTTTTCCAGTGTTATGTATATGCTACAAATATTTTGTGCCTAATGTTTAAGCTGACTGCGTTGAAAGAACCTGTTTCACGTAAAATACTCTGGAAGAAAAACAAGTAAAAAGATTAGCAATACGCCAAAAGACGTCAAACGGAATATATATATATATATATATATATATATATATTTTCTATATAAGTAACTCGATGTTTCTTGCAGTAATTATATAATTTGTGATGTTTTCAATTTGTTTCTTCTGCAAGTAGATAATATTGTATATTCTTTTTAACACCTGACGCACGTTTCACTGAAAAATATCAGTATCATCAGAGGTTTCTAAGTGAATTCACTTAGAAACCTTTGATGATACTGATATTTTTCAGTGAAACGTGCGTCAGGTGTTAAAAAGAATATACAATATTATCTACTTGCAGAAGAAACAAATTGAAAACATCACAAATAATATATATATATATATATATATATATATATATATATATATTGTAATGTAGTGTGTGGTCTCTGTCGTGTTATTCTCCCACACGTTGGATGCGTCAATTTTTAATGGAGTCGTGTGTACGGCTACCGTTTTACTCTGTAAAATGTAAATAATGTACAATTTGTGTGTAATGGGTGTAACGTGTCTTCTCTATCCGTAGTTCAAATGCATGCAACTTCCGCAGATTTCGTCCGTTGCGAACGTACGAATAACCAGGTCTCGATGTTCTTACCTGTTGTTCACTAGGGGTGTGAAAATCCCGGTGGCGCCAAATTGTTTTATTAAAACAATTAAAATAAAATTCAAAGGTGTATGACCAGCGCAGCTCAGGCGGTTTGAATAATTCAAATATTTCCGCCAGCCTAGGCCAACTGTAGCGATCAGTAGTTCGTTGCGTGGGCTGTGTAAATCGTTAGTCGTCAACACTACTTGTCTGCTAAAATGTACATAAAATATTGTGCACCTCCTAATGAAATTATAACACCGTGGTTACACTCAATACTTATACATTTTTTATTAGTGATTAGTTATTCATTTAATACAAATTATTCTACTACAAATGCTCCAGTTATTTATATGAGACAACTACAGGGTTTGACAAATCGATATTTGAATTGATAAACAGACTTTTAGTAATGGCGTCTGTTGGAAATTATACACAAAATATTAGAGTTCGTTTGTCACAGGTTCTTGAGATTACGTTAAAAGGATTACAAATGTTTAAAACAATAAAAATACACACCCTTACATCAGTTAAACTTAAATAACATATTGTGTAGGTATAATTTGTTTAGTGTAGTGTAGTAAAAGTGTTTACAAGTTATGGATAATTAACAACAGGTTATCTTTGTCAGTTTATAAATTTTCAGTGACTTAGTATTCTTTTTAATCTTTGAAAGTAATTATTTTCAGTTTAGTGAGATTTCGACCTTTAGTGAGAAATAATTAACGTGAGTTTATTTATAAATTTGGGTAGTTTAATAGGTACTTATCACTTCAGTAGTTAGGACGAGTTCATTCGATCTGGCATTATTGTTATACTGCAATCCTCTTTAATTTGTATTGGTTCGGGACATCAGGCACCTTTTCCAGTTTAATCGGTAGGAATTCATTTTCTTTTTTCGTTAATTCGGCCTCGACCTCAGTAATATGGTTCCATTCATCGTTTTACTTCTTGGTATTCACTTGGTAGTAACTTCCGAGGTTTTCTATGTTTTACATGACAATTTTGGTCATTCGAAAACTAGCGTCTATTCAACGAAAGCGTCATATATTCAATAAAGAAATCTAACGGTAATTAGACACCAAACGACTGTTGTCATAGTAACCAAATAATCCTGATTGGTTAATTCTGAAGTATTCTATTGTTATCAAATTTTGAATTTTTATTCAAAATAACTGCATATCTTCTTTTTGATTATATTCTTCTGTCCTCTTGCCTACATATTAAATATTATCACCACTGTTATTATTTCCTTTCAAAGATTAATTTGGTATCCCATAATGTATGTTTTTATGAAATATCAATGTTTGTACAAATCTGTTAATATTTGGTATTTACATTTCTCTTTTAAACTAAGTTCTTATTCTAATATTTTTTCTTTAAAATGATTTATAAATTATTCTCGGCTATTTACTTGCCTTGAATTTCTTAATCTCCTGGTTGTTTTTATACAGTTTGCAATTATTTATCATTGACAGTTATACATTTCCTAGGCCTTAGTAGCCATTGATTATTTCTATTTAAATTATTCTAATTATATTTCATCTCATTACAAAGTTTTTGGTTCTGTTGTTATAAATGATTTGTTTAGTGGTTGTTATGTCTTGAGTTTGTTTTTGTTCTGAACATATGTCAGGATTATTTTTTATGTCTTAATACTTAAAATATAACACTTAGGCCTATAGACTGTAAGTTACCTCCAGCCATATCCTCTTCATAATTGAAACAAACAATTCTTTACAAGTATTAGTAACTGTTGTTTTTAACATTAATTTCCTTCTTTGCTACTATTCTGAGTAATAAACATCATTACTTCTTGTAAACTTATTTAACTTAATTTCCCTCATAACATAGGGTATTTACCAACTATATTTTTAATTACTTAAGTCTTTACTAATACTTTTCTACATCCCATGTTAACACAAACAGTTTATTTTACCTGGGCTTTCTCCCCTGAATAATATTGTATTCTTTATCTATTTTTAATCTAAACACTATCTCTAATCACCCTTACTTCTATAATTTTTTACAATTCCACTCTTAAATCTTTCATTAGTCCGTCATTGATTCATTGAGTGTTTACTTATCTATCACTATCTTTTTAATTACACTATTGCTTACAATATCCTTTTTCATACATCACTGTCACTGTTATCACTTTTTATTTTACACTTATTGGTGGGTAAACCCTATTATTATTTCTCTATGTCACTTAATTATTTTCATTATATTTCTCACTATCTCACTATCATTACTAAGTTTATTTGTATCTAACGAGTTCATGTCTCTTTCTAGATTTCTTATTTACATATACTACTAATTCGTGGGTTAGTGTATTCTTATTTAATGGGTTTTTATTAATTATGGGTCATATTTGTCACATAGATAATATTAACATTTCTTTTTTATATTGGTTAACCACCGGTTCGTTTCCTTTTTTGATATTGGATGGTATCATCACCCCCTTCCCTCTTCTACATTATTTGTCTGTGTTTCATCACCTTGGTTCATTTTATTTCTTTGCCGTTGGTTTGGTCCATTATTTAAATTCATTTTTCTTCTCCTTCACTTCCATCTTGTCTCGCTTTATTTTGGTTAATATCTGGCCAATCTCTGGGGTTGGGTCAATGTCATTTGTCTGTCAGTCTAGTTTGTATTTCTTATTTGATAATCACCTTTGGTTTACTATTCTTCCTCCTTCACTCTTAATTATATTTACTACTTTTATTCTCGTTATTATTTATTTATCAAAATATATTATTTCTTAGCATTTTTTACATACTTATTGATATCAAATATGATCAGGGTTTGGCAATGTTATTATATATATATATATATATATATATATATATATATATAATCAAGGAAATTTAAAATAAAGGCAATGCAAATATTTTAGTTTAAAAATAATTTAAGACAATATTTTCAAACAAATAAATAACAATGTATTGAAGCATAAGTTGTAAGTAAGTATTACAAAGGCAGAAACCCTGACTTTACAAACTGTAAACATGATAAATAGCTGTTAAAGAAACAATAGGACTCTCATCTGGTCATCTCTTGCAACCAATGTAGGTTTGGACATTATCTTCAACGAGAGACTTGTGTATACATCGAAATGGTATTCTTCTCTTATCTTCTCTTACATTTTGTCAGAAACATGAGTTTAAGTTAGTTTCTTATTTTGTTACTTGTAAAAGCACTGTGCAAAATTGTCGAATTACAGTTATCTATATTACATTTTTTTATTGTGTTAGTGGGCATATAGATAACTACAAACTATTATTACGAGTAATACTCGTACGTTGACAATTAGGCCTAGATTTTGCAATCTTAATACAACTGTTGGCCTGAATAACTATAAAACACACCAAAGTAAACTAATGGAATGATTATGGAAGCCTTATTTTCAATTAACCTACTACTTGCAATTAACCTGTGCACTTTAAATACTACAGTATGCATCTTAAAAGTAATACAGTAGTTACTCTGTTACTGTCCAAATCTAGTTCAACGAGATTTTCTCTAATAAATGGTGAAGTAAGGAACTTCCAGTTCTCATTCTCTCCAAGTCGATTGTGTGACAGGTACAACTCCTTAAGACATGGCAGCCATCCCAGTGATTCCGCAATGTTTATCAAATTGCAGCGTCTTGCGCATATACGCTTCACGTATGGAAATGATGTCACTGAGATTCTAAGTGTCCCAAGACTGCAGTCTGGAAACTAACAACAGTTGTTCCAACAGTCAGTGTCTGTCACTATTATTTGCATGCGTTTACAATTAGCTGGTCTGTCTGTTTTACACACCAACCGTTACATGCAGGGCCGTGTTTAAGACTGATGTGTAGTACCTTAAAGAGAGGTCCCACCCAAAGAACTTCCAGTGTCAAACTCTTATATTTCTCTCATCACACAATATAATATTTAAGTTTCAATAATGACATTATGAATGTGTAGTACGTTATAAATTTAGTTTCAAGATGTATTAAATTAATAATAATTACTTATTCTATTTAAACAATATATTGTCAACACTGTAGACGTTAAGCGATATCATATCAGGCAGAAAAACATCTCAATGGAGGTTAAATCTAGCCTGTCCAAACTACGGGAGGCGTTGGAAGTCCTCGAGTTCCTGCGAGCACCCAAGCAGGTGACAGTAGCAGACCGTGCCACACAGACGGAGGAGGGCCAAGAAAGTGGAGCCTCGTCTTATGCGGGAGGTGGCAGTAAGCGAGCTGCCACCAGCCCCCTTCCACAGAGGACCACAGATAAGAAGAAGGTAAAAGAAGACACATCCAGTGTATGGCAGACGGTGCAGTCCAGGAGATTGGTCCGCGAAGCGAAAAGACGGCTACAGAAGAAGGAGCCCGGGAAGGAGAGCAAGGCCCCGGCGACCACGGAGAGGAGGACGACGCGTCCACCGAAGGTTCGACCCGATGCTTTGCTCTTCACGCCTGCAGAGGGGAAGAAATTTGCGGAGGTCCTGACACAGATCAGGAGAGATGCCAACCCGGAAACGACGGGAACTGAAATAAGGTCCGTCCGCCGCACTCGCTATGGGGATGTTCTCCTGGAGTTGGGATCTAAGACCACCAATAAGGAGGGCTTCTGTAAGGCGTTGCGGGGAGTGTTGGGCGAGTCTGCTTCTGTCCGCAGCCTGGAACCTAGGACAACTCTTGAGGTAAGGGACATTGACTGCCTCACAACAGAAGAGGAGGTCCGTAAAGCCGTCAAACGCGATGCAGATATCCTGACTGGGGACATGAGAGTGACGCTGACGAAGGCAAACGCCAGGGAGCAGAAGATGGCGATTGTGGAGCTGGGGGAGCGAGGAGCTGGCTAAACTCCTCGAAACTGGCCGCATAAAGATCGGATGAGTGTATGGCAGAGTGCGCCGAAGGGCCCTGGTGATTCGCTGTTACGCCTGCTTTGGTTTTGCCCATCGTCAGGCGGACTGCAAAGGGCCCGACAGAAAGAAGGCGGGTATATGCATACAGTGTGGCTGTGCAGGCCATCTGAAAAAAGACTGCCAAGCTGAGCCGAGGTGTTTCCTCTGCGAGGAGCGTGGTTTGGACTCCGATGCTCTGAAACATGTTCCCGGGTCGGGTATCTGTGCGGTCTTTCGACAGGCGCTTGGGAGGGCCCAGAGCAGGCTTGGCCGATGAAGATTCTCCAGGGAAACCTGCATAGGAGCACGGCGGCGAACGCCCTCCTGGAACAGCTGAAGCTGGACGTGGGTGCCAATCTTCTGATCATCAGCGAGCAGCACCACGATAGACAGGAACTGGGATGGTATGCTGACTTACTCGGGACGGCTGCAATCTGGATTCCCAACTCGACCGTGCCGTTCCCTTCAAGCCATGGTGCCGTGTGGGCGAGATGCGAGGACATCACTTATGTGAGCTGCTACCTCACCCCTAACGAGACCATCTACGAATTTCGTGAGAAAGTGGACAAATTGGAAGACACGATTCGTGAGATGGAAGGACCCTGCGTGGTCGCTGGAGACTTCAACGCCAAAGCGGTGGAGTGGGGAATGCCTGCGACGTGCGCCAGGGGACGGTACGTGTTAGAGATGGCAGCAAGGGTTGGGCTCGCGGTGGTCAATGTGGCGGTGTCTCAACTTTTAGAAGACCTGGTTACGCCGAGACAATCCCGGACATTACTTTGGTGTCCGACGCATTGGCGCACAGCGTCATGAACTGGGAGGTGCTGGAAGATTATACTGGTAGTGATCACCAGTATATCACTTTCACCCTGCGGAGAGTTCAGCATTCGCCCATAGCTGAACCCAGCCGAAAACCTGGCTGGCTGGAACGTGACCAAACTGGACGTGGAGTTGTTGCAGGATGTCATCGCGATCGGAAAGGAGGCGGTGATGAACAGCTTGGGTCCGACAGAGGAAGTCGTCGGTGCGACAATGCGCCTCATACGGAATGCCTGCGATGTGTCCTATGCCCAGGAGAGCAAGACGCCGCGGGGGGAAGACAGTGGCGTACTGGTGGACAGACGAGATTGCTGACCTCAGGAGACGTTGCTTGCGCTCACGTCGCATGGCGACCAGAAACAGACGGAGAAACGCGATTGCAGCAGCCGAAGCGCAAGACGAATATCGGCTCGCCAGGAAAAGACTGAAGGAGGCCATCAACAGAAGCAAGCGGCTCAAGTGGGAGACCCTCAGGAGTGATCTAGATTCTGATCCCTGGGGTCTGGGGTACAGGCTTGTAATGAGCAGGCTTGGAGCCAGGCCTCGTAGCCCAAGGATGGACGAAAATCGGATGCGCTTCATCGTGGACGGTCTATTTCCTCGTCACCCACTGAGGGATCGTGAGGAATATCCAGGCCCATTGGAAGACGTCCCGATTTTCAGCGAGGACGAGCTATTACTAGCTGCTAGCTCCCTGGGCAACAAGAAGGCACCAGGGCCGGATGGTATACCTGCGGAAGTGCTGAAGGTGGTCGCTAGATCCTGCCCACAATCACACAGTTCGTGGACGACCTATACCCACAATCACACAGTTCGTGGTGGGAAAAAAGGCGATAATATCAAAGCCAGCGGTGAAGTATCTAGGGGTGCACCTGGATACTAAGCTTTCCTACTGGGAGCAAATTCGATGTTCCTCGGAGAAAGCCGCTAAGGTCGTTGCTGCGCTGAGCAGGCTAATGGGAAATGTTTGAGGCCCAGCTGTAGGAAGACGGCGACTGCTGATGTCGGTGACCAACTGGATTCTCCTCTACGGATGCGAGGTCTGGGCCGACGCACTGAAGCAAGAGAAATACCGCAAGCAGATGGCCGCGGTACAACGAAGAGGAACACTTCGGATTGCAAGCTCGTACAGAACGGTGTCGGAACCAGCAGTGTTGGTCGTCGCTGGAGTAATGCCAATAGATCTGATGGCTGAGGAGAGGAGGAGGGTCTACACAACCAAGGAAGACTTGGGGTTTGTAGAAGCAAGAGCAGTGGCCAGGGCACACTCCATGCGGAGCTGGCAACTACGATGGGAGCAGGAGAGTCGAGCTAGGTGGACGGCGAGACTGATTGGGAACCTCCCTGAATGGGTGGACAGAACGCACGGTGAGGTAGATTATTACCTTACTCAATTGCTGACAGGGCATGGCTATTTCTGTGCATACCTGCGAAGGATGGGTAAGATGGAGGATCCGTCGTGCGTGTATGGCGACTCAGACTCTGATGACGCTCATCATACTTTTTTCGAGTGTCAACGGTGGGTGCTGGAGAGGGGAGGACTGGAATCGGAGATTGGCCCCATGACGCCTGATAACATCATAGGCGTCATGCTCAACAGCAAAGAGAACGGGGACATGGTTGTGACCTTCGTGAGGATGGTCTTGCGGCAGAAGAAGCCTGGAACTGGACCGTCTCACAGGTCGATGATATAGATAAATCTGTAGAAGCCAAGTAGGCGCAATACGAGGTGCCACCCTCAAGCTATACGAATAGTTGTTCCAGGGGGTTTCCCTGCCTGTAAAGTGGCGGTTTTTTAGTGGGTGCGAGTCCCACACACCGGGAGACCAGTCGGGTGTCTCCTGATGGTGCATAATACATTTTTCCTCCACTCCAAAAAAAAAAAAAAAAAAAAAAAAAAAAAGATATAATCTACATTCTGACCCTCTCTGTCTATGTACGAACAGTGAAAACAATGAAGATACAAGTCGTATATTTGCATTTAGGTTCTGCAAAAAAAAAATATAGAGTGAATATTTCGAAAGTATTTAGACACAGTATATCAGTTTAAAAAGTACGCCTACATTTAAATGGAGTTTCTTCTATATTTTTTTTAATGAAAAGTCACAGATTACATTACTTAGGCTTATATCTAATTTTCTAAATAAACTACCCCAGTATTTTTTATTATTGAAACAGTCTTGTTAAATAAGATCCGATAAAAAATGTTAAAAATTTTCAGTTTCGAAGAAAATTTTCAGCCCATGCATTGAGTATCATCATAGATAAGAACGTACTCAAAACATAATTTTGTATTCGGGAAAGTTGTGAACAGCAAGTCCATCACCAGTGAGATGACTGTAAACCATTTTCAATTTTTTGTTTGTACAATAATTTCTGTCTTGAGGTTATTCAAACCAATTTTTACATTTCTCCATTTCTTTATTGTCTTCAACATTTTCGACTTCTTAGTCATCAATTTCATTATTAGAATCTGCGCATTTAATTTTATAAAATAAATATGAATATGCTTTTTTCTTCTTTTAAGTGGCGACGGAGATGAAGACAGTCCTTCAAATTGTGTGTGTATGTGCATGCGCGAACGCGCAATGTAGAAAGAACAACAATAAAATAAAATTATTAGGTTTACGGGTACGAACGGGTCAGTTGAGAATGGTGTGCGTCACTCCTTTTTAGGAGGAGCAAAGCAATAATTAGTAGTCAAATTTTTAACATGGAATTTTTATTTTTTTTGTATAACTTCTATATATGTCGCCTGCTAAGCTATCTTTCTCAATATCTGTCACTTCTTAATGAAGTCCAAATTTTTTTGATTTAAGAGGTAGTCAGTTCTTATAGCCACGTTTTTACTGTAATATGCTACATGTAAAGCCATAGGAGAACTGCTACATGTAACCGTATGCATCCTATGTACTACACGCAAGGTCCAATCCGTTAGAGGGGTAACAAGAATAAAAGGAGTTTATTTATACGATTCTGTCTGTGAATAGCTACAACTGTGGGCCACGAATGCATCGGTGAGGAAGAGAAACCTTATGGTTTTAAATGGGACTGAATCTTGTGCCTCATTCATGTGAAAGATTAAGTAAATTTTCTTAGCTACTTCGTCCCCACAATGTTATCAACTGTAGGGGACATGAGTGGGTTAAAAATAATCATCCGTTTGAAATAGCAATCATCTTTCTGTCTGGGCAAAAACACGAAGATTACAAATATGAAACACAAATGCAATCTAAACATAAATGCTTCCCATGTTGCTGCAAACAGAATTATTTAAATTAATACTCGTAAGTGGAATTTGGTAACTAATGCACGAACGCTGTATCAAATAATGCGAGGGGGGTTGCTGCAGCGTCTTCCACGGGTAGTGTCAAGTACAGTAAAACGGTTGTCTAGATCTCTAAACAGCGCGCGCGTTTACTGGTATGTAACCGTAATATGTTATGACTAGCGACTGTTGTTATAACATCCTTGGGTGACGGATAACATGACATCACAGATGTCCAGTAGGGTGGGTCGAACAAAATTTTAATTTTTTTTCGATTTGCTATACCGCGGAAAACTTGCGGCTGGGGCATATAAGTAAAATAAAAAATCGGTTAATATCTTCCGTTCGGGCATCACCCCCAAAAATCATAAATATCGGTATGGAGAACCATACATGACTTCCATGTTCTAAGATTTATATTTAAAATCATATTCGAAATGAAATATTTCCATAGAAACTACGTCTTTCTACTTATTGCTTCAGCATTAACTACAGTACTGTGGTCACTAACGTATACCACCTCACGTTTTCGCACTCGATTTTCACCGATGATGGCAGTCGATGGTTTTGCACTGCCGAAAAGTCTGGTTTTGCAGAAAACATTGGACTACGGCTAAAGAGCCCGGGAAGCAATTTTAACAAAAAACTACTTCTTTGTTGCCGATAACGTAGTACACATACAAAAAATTCTCCCCTCCACCTTCAACTATAATTTTTAATAGAAAATTACCCCCACCGCGTTCACCTAACTTCTTCATTTATTCATTTATAGATATTTCATCTACGTTTCTACAGTGGATTACTATGAGCTTCTTATCAGGATACTTTATTTATAAAAATTAAGAACTTTACTCTTGTTAAATCATAAAATGTTTCAGGTAAACTACCCCTTTCTCTCAACCGATCTTCTCCAAAATCAACAGACCTTCCGTCCTCTAAAATTCAGGGAAGCATGCAAAAAAATATTTGATTCTGTTTGAATGTGCGGCAGTTATCGTCGTTATGGGAACATTTCTCTTGTTACAACATAAAATGTTGCAGGTAAACTACCCCTTTCCCTTAACCGATCTTCACCAAAATCAATAGACCTTGAGCTCTCTGCAACTCAGAAAAGGGTGCAAAAAAATATTTGATTCTCACAGACTTTTCGGCAGTTATCGTTCGTCATAAAAAATTACCCTTTTTAAAACATAAATCGTTGCTGATAAACTACCCCTTCCCTTAACCGATCTTCAACAAAATCAACAGACCTTGAGTTCTCTTTAGTTTAAAAAGGTATGCAAAAACCTAGTTGATTCTGTTTGAATTTACGGCAGTTATCGTTCGTCATATAAAAAATTACCCTTGTTAAAACATAAAATGTTGCTGGTAAACTACCCCTTTCCCTTAACCGATCTTCACCAACACCAATAGGTATTGAGAACTCTACAATACAGGGCTGTATGCAAAACATCATTTGATTCTGTTTGAATTTGCGGTTGTTATCGTTTGCCATAGAAAACACCCTTGATAAAACATAAAACGTTGCTGGTAAACTACCCTATTCCATTAACCGATCTTCACCAAAAACAATAGGTCTTGAGAACTCTACAATTCAGGGCTGTATGCAAAACATTAGTTGATTCTCTTTGAATTTACGGCAGTTATCGTTCGTCATAGAAAAATACCCTTGTTAAAACGTTGCCGGTAAACTACCCCTTTCCCTTAACCGATCTTCAACAAAACCAACAGACCTTGAGTTCTGTATAATTCAAAATGGTATGCAGAAGAGTACTTGATTCTGTGTTAATGTACGGCAGTTATCGTTCGTCAAAAAAAAATTACCCTTGAGAAAACATAAAACGTTGCCGGTAAACTACCCCTTTCCCTTAACCGATCTTTACCAACACCAATAGGTATTGAGAACTCTACAATACAGGGCTGTATGCAAAACATCATTTGATTCTGTTTGAATTTGCGGTTGTTATCGTTTGCCATAGAAAACACCCTTGATAAAACATAAAACGTTGCTGGTAAACTACCCTATTCCATTAACCGATCTTCACCAAAAACAATAGGTCTTGAGAACTCTACAATTCAGGGCTGTATGCAAAACATTAGTTGATTCTCTTTGAATTTACGGCAGTTATCGTTCGTCATAGAAAAATACCCTTGTTAAAACATAAAACGTTGCAGGTAAACTACCCCTTTCCCTTAACCGATCTTCAACAAAATCAACAGACCTTGAGTTCTGTATAATTCAAAATGGTATGCAGAAGAGTACTTGATTCTGTGTTAATGTACGGCAGTTATCGTTCGTCAAAAAAAAATTACCCTTGATAAAACATAAAACGTTGCCGGTAAACTACCCCTTTCCCTTAACCGATCTTCACCAACACCAATAGGTATTGAGAACTCTACAATACAGGGCTGTATGCAAAACATCATTTGATTCTGTTTGAATTTTCGGCTGTTATCGTTTACCATAGAAAAAAATTATCATTGATAAAAACCGTTGCAGGTAAACTACCCCTATCCCTTAACCGATCTTCACCAAAAACGACATGTCTTGAGAACTCTACAATTCAGGGCTGTATGCAAAATATTATATGATTTTGTTTGAATTTGCGGCTGTTATCGTTTGCCATACAAAATACCCTTGATAAAACAAAAAATGTGGCCGGTAAACTACCCCTTTCCCTTAAACGATCTTCACCAAAAACAATAAGCCTTTAGTACTTAAGAAATCAGGGCTGTATGCAAAAATGTATTTGATTCTGTTTGAATTTGCGGCTCTTATCGTTTGCCATAGGAAATACCCTTTTAAAACATAAAACGTTGCTGGTAAACTACCCCTTTCCCTTAAACGATCTTCACCAAGAACAAAAGGTCTTGAGAACTCTACAATTCGCGGCAGTATGCAAAACATTATTTAATTACGTTTGAATTTACGGCTGTTATCGTTTGCCATATAAATACCCTTGTTAAAACATAAAATGTTGCAGGTAAACTACCCCTTTCCCTTAACCGATCTTTACCAAAATCAACAGATCTTGAGGACTCTGTAATTCAGGGCTGTATGCGAAACATTATTTGATTCTGTTTGAATTTGCGGCTGTTATCGTTTGCCAAACAAACAAAATTACCCTTGATAAAAAAAACCGTTGCAGGTAAACTACCCCTTTCCCTCCACCGATCTTCACCAAAAACAATAGGTCGCGATTACTCCACAAATCAGGGCTGTATGCAAAAACTTATTTGATTCTGTTCTAATTTGCGGCTGTTATCGTTCGCCATAGAAAAAAATCTAAGACACACACACACACAGACACTTTCGAAAAATGACTTTTTTTCATGTTTTGAGTGTAGTACAATCATATTCTGCAATAATCTCGAACACGATTTTTTTTGCCATCACCATACTTCCATTTCCTTAAGGAACATGGAAGTAAATATCGGTATGGAGAACCATACATGACTTCCATATTCTAAGATTTATATTTAAAATCATTTTCGAAATGAAATATTACCATAGAAACTACTTCTTTCTACTTACTGCTTCAGCCTTAACCACAGTACTGTGGTCACTAACGTATACCACCTCACGTTATAGCACTCGATTTTCACTGATGATGGAAGTCGATGGCATTGCCGAAATGTCTGGTTTTGTAGAAAACATTGGACTACGGCCAAATATCCCGGGAAGGAATTTTAACAAAAACTACTTCTTTGTTGCCGATAACGTTGTACACATATATATCAGTGGCGAAGTTACATGGAGGCAATTGAGGCAATGCCTACCCTAACAAATTCTGTAGAATAAAAATTATAAATACGTATGAACTACATAACGTAAAGATTATACATTGTTACTGTGACTGTCAAATTTATTAAACCGAAACGTGCTTTATTGAGCGACCACTAGATGGTGACAGGTGAGATTCGGCATAGTTCGTTTAAAGCGAATGAGGCAACCTGAACTTGCCTCAGCGTTTTTTGTATACATCGTATGTAAGCAATGTAGTGGTGTGATAGGGAAGTGTAGGGAGGGGGGATTGTCCCGCGCTGTACACATAGAGCGTTGAGGCATGCCTCACTTCTGTGGTCCAAACAGTTAAGTTAAAGCGCCTGTGTTGTTTCTAAGTGTTTATTTTATGCGGTTATTAAAAGTGTCACTGTTATTCCGCTGAACTAACAGATGATCAAGATTGTTATTTGAATTATTTGTAACATTAAACATATACATAGAAACTAATCAAGTTTAAAAATTTGAAGTTCAATCAGTTGTATTATTGTGTATGACTAATACAAGGATTGTTCAATAGAAACACGTATAGAGCCGTAAAGCATTTTTTATTCAACGATTTTAAAAGAAGTCTCCAATAACATTAAGACATGAGTTCCACTGTTGCGCTAACCTGTAGATTCCCTGCTAGTAAAATTCTTATGGCTGTATGTGGAACCATTCGGTTACAGCAAACTCTACCTCAGCGTCCGATTTGAACCACCGTCCTTTTAGTGATTCCTTAAAAAAAATTTAAGATAAGATTTTTGCCTACCCATTCATTAACTACTAGCTTCGCCAGTAAGCAAATTGATGTCCATTTTTTCGGCTTGCACGCGTTATGTTGGTGTGGGTTTCGGCACTTTCCATTTAAAAAGCGTGCAAACGTAAGAAAATAAACATGAGTGAGGCCAGAAATAACGTGAATTGTGTGTTTGTGTCTTACCTGCCTTTTTATTGCCGTATTAAATGAAAAATATTATATTACATTAAAATTAAAAAATTTTAATTTTATTGCCTGCCAACAAAATTATTTTATTTTTAACAATTACCATTGTTTCAAAAAGTTTAAATAAATTTGCAAGTACTTTACTCTTGTTAAAACGTAAAAGGTTGCAGGTAAACTACCCCTTCCCCTTAACCGATCTTCACCAAAATCGAACGTCCTTGAGACCTCTACAATTCAGGGATGTATGCAAAAAATTATTTGATTCTGTTCGAATTTGCGGCTGTTATCGTTTGCCATAGAAAATACGCTTCATAAAAAAACGGTGCAGGTAAACTACCCCTTCCCCTTAACCGATCTTCACCAAAAACAATAGGTCTTGAATACTCTACAAATCAGGGCTGTATGCAAAACATTATTTGATTCTGTTTGAATTTGCGGCTGTTATCGTTTGCCATAAAAATACCCTTGTTAAAAAACGTTGCAAGTAAACTACCCCTTTCCCTCAACCGATCTTCACCAAAAACAATAGGTCTTGAGAACTCTACAATTTAGGGCTGTATGCAAATAATCGTTTGATTCTGTTTGAATTTGCGGCTGTTATCGTTTGCCATAGGAAATACCCTTGTTAAAACATAAAACGTTACAGGTAAACTACCCCTTTCCCTTAACCGATCTTCACCAAAAACAATAAGTCTTGAAAACTCTACAATTCAGGGCTGTATACGAAACATTATTTAAGTCTGTTTGAATTTGCGGCTGTTATCGTTTGCCAAAAAAAAAATTTCCCTTGATAAAAAAAACCGTGCCGGTAAACTACCCCTTCCCCTCAACCGATCTTCACCAAAAACAATAGGTCGCGAGTACTCTACAAATCAGGGCTGTATGCAAAAAATTATTTGATTCTGTTTGAATTTGCGGCAGTTATCGTTTGCCATAGAAAATACGCTTGATAAAAAATGTTGCAGGTAAACTACCCCTTCCTCTCAACTGATCTTCACCAAAAACAATAGGTCGTGAGTACTCTACAAATCAGGCCTGTATGCAGAAAATTATTTGATTCTGTTTGAATTTGCGGCTGTTATCGTTTGCCATAGAAAATACCCTTGTTAAAAAAACGTTGTAGGTAAACTACCCCCTTCTCTTAACCGATCTTCACCAAAAACAATAGGTCTTGAGAACTCTACAATTTAGGGCTGTATGCAAATAATATTTTCATTCTGTTTGAATTTGCGGCTGTTATCGTTTGCCATAGGAAATACCCTTGTTAAAACATAAAACGTTACAAGTAAACTACCCCTTTCCCTTAACCGATCTTCACCAAAAACAAAAGGTCTTGAGAACTCTACAATTCAGGGCTGTATACGAAACATTATTTGATTCTGTTTGAATTTGCGGCTGTTATCGTTTGCCAAAAAAAAAAATTTCCCTTGATAAAAAAAAACCGTTGCAGGTAAACTACCCCTTTCCCTCAACCGATCTTCACCAAAAACAATAGGTCGCGAGTACTCTACAAATCAGGGCTGTATGCAAAAAATTATTTGATTCTGTTTGAATTTGCGGCAGTTATCGTTTGCCATAGAAAAAAATCTACAGACACACAGACACACAGAGAGACACACACACACACACACACACACACACACACACACACACACACACACACACACACACACACACACACACACACACACTTTTCGGAAAACGACTTTTTTTCATGTTTTGAGTGTAGTAGAATCAGAATCTGCAATAATCTCGAACACGATTTTTTTTGCCATCACCATACTTCCATTCCTTAAGGAAATATGGAAGTAAAAACTGATCAATTTTAACAATTTTTCGTAATTTAAAAAAACGAAACTTTTTCTATGTAAGTCAAACGGCACAGTTTTAGATAAGTCAAGAATAGCACAGGGAAGGTAAATAAATTTTAAAAAGCTTGAAATAAATATTTCAACTTTTATGGGTCTCGCATTGCACGTGAAAACACATTTTTACCATTAAAATAGCAAATTTATAAAACATTAAAATAGTAACTATAAAACAGTTAATAAGTGTTACGAGCTATGGCTTTATGTCAATAGTCTTTTACTCATTGTTTTTAGTACAGTAGAAGCCCTCTCGTCCGGCCACCTCGGGACCAGACCCTAGACCGGATTACAAAATGGCCGGACGAACGGAAAATACGCTATAATGATGAAATAACGCTCATTAATGATCCATACAATAAGTGACCCAATACAGGATATATAAATTACTAATAATTATAATTACTCACCCATACTCCATGGTAGCAAGTAAAAAACCAAACAAGGAAAATGACTACAAAAGTCACAGAGATATTACTGGACTCTAATACTCTGAACCGATTCGCCATTATCGAGACGCTGAAGGACATGTAATTTTTGGTACACAGTCACGAACGTGTGTTTTCGTTTCGCACTCATGTCGGAAAACGTTTTTATTTACACAGGTACATACAGTATTACTATATACACAGATATATTTACACAGACTATATACAGAGAACTCACAACATAAGACATACATCCGCACATGAACAAAAGCGCGAGTCAACTGAGCTACATATATTTCCGTTTAACAAGTTGCGGCCTGTCGCTGGAGGCTCGTCTAGACTGTGCGACTCACCGTATGGTTGGCCGAACCATCCGAGGCCGGACTAGAGGGCGTCTACTGTACTTGCTTTTGTAAACTCCGATTTGTGCGAAAAACGTCACCTAAAATCTCATCGCTTATTCTTCGCAATAAAAGTGGCGGTGTACGTCAACGGTCGCAAAATTTAGTTTTGGCATCACAAAGCTCCTAATTGACATTCCCTTAGGAGCTTAGTTTCTCGCCTTCATCATTCTTCTGAGCCCCAATCTTCTGATATGCCTTCTTTCATCTACAATCATAACCAAAACAAATTTTTAGGTGAGCAAAAAACTGAATTACGTTCAGTCACAGGGTTTACTACTTGAAGTAAATTTTTAAGTAGGAACCTTGATGTTTCTATAGCTTCAAACATATGCTTAGGGCCATGTGTAAAGTGCTTGCTTTTTTAACATTAAACCAGACATGCATGTAGGACTTTAAGATGAAAGAAATTAATACTTTATGTTCATCTGAAGGATTTATCACACCTACGTACAGTCTGAGAACTCGGTTTGCTGTAGTTAACCATATTGAGTGTTAAAAAGGACCGGGATCACGAACAGTCAAATTTTCTGGACCTTTACCTGATTTTACTGCAGTACTAATGTCAAACAGGTGTTGATGATCTTTGCTTAGGACTTTACAGTCAACTTCAGGAATCACGCACTGAATGCTATCAGAATTTACCACTGGAAATTGTTTACATCCTCTAAACTGCCTGTCAATTGGACCAGCAAAGGATTTAGGGCTGGTAGTGTCACCACCAAGAGTTTCAAATAAATGTTTGAATAGGAATTCATTGAAAAGAAAAAGGTATACCCCAACTGCAGTGGCCTTTTCACAATGTATTCAGTGTTCCAACGAATAACGCCAGTTTTCCAGCCTGTGTTAATTACCGTACCGTCACACCCAATTACGTTAAGTTCGTCAAGGGGAATCCCAAGTGTAGAAAAATGATAAAGTGCTATCAGCAATATCTGGAGTACCTGTAATCTAAAGACACCACCATTGTTGCGAAGAAAGCGATGACGAGATTTCATCTGCATAAAATCAGTAACAGCAGAAAATTTTGAGAAGTTTCCATGTCACACGCTGGAGCGGTGTGTGAAGCTGGTAACAGAAAAAGTCTTTGATGCCAAGTCCAGGGATGGGTTCATTAGAACAATGCTTCTTTCACCATCTATCATGCCACGTTTTTAGAACAAATCGGAGTTTAAAATAGAGAGTACTAAAAAGAATTAGTAAAAGACTATTGACATAAAGCCATAGCTAGTAACTTGGAATATGGCTAGTCCATTTTTGTTTCATTATGAGTTTTAAATTCAGTCTTATTTTTTATGTAGAATTCATTTTTGTACGTAAAAATTGGAAAATAGATGAGGGTACTAAATTATTGCTATATTAAAAAAAGCTATACATACAGGGGAAAAAGATGAAGGTGCCAGTAAATTCAAGGAAAAAGGATGAGGGTCCAATACATTCAGTACAGTATGTGTGGTTGGACTGCTATTGACAATCTTAAAATACATAATTCTAGGCCGAATAAGTTATCAGATTGCAGCACGCTCAACAATATAATTGAACACATCAAATTCTTTAAAACTAGAAATTCTCACAATTTAAAGAAGACAAAGAAAGTTTATTTACCTAATCAGTTGAATGTTAGAAAAATGTATTCAATGTATCTAATAAAATCTCCTAATCACAAAGTTTCTTATGAGAAATACCGTGAGATTTTTAATAACAGATTCAATATCAGCTTTGGCTACCCACGTTCTGATACGTGTAGCTATTGTGATGAATTAAAAATAAAATTGATAAGGCTGAAAATGAAATTAAAGAAAATTTTAACATACCTCACAAAATTTCTCAACTAACTTACAATTAAAAAAGTTGCAGGTAGATAAGGAATTACATTTAAAGAGGGCTGAAACATTCTATGATCGAAAACGTGCTGCTAGGCTTCAAGCACGAAAACATAACTATAAAGAAGCTATTGTAATGGACATTGGTAAACCTTTACCTGTACCTAACCTAACAAAAAGTGATGTTTATTATAGCAGACAGCTCTCATTCTATAATTTTAATATTCATACCTTATCTAATAGAGATTCAATTTTTAATAGCTACTCTGAAGCTCATCGAAAGAAAGGGTCAGATGATGTTTCATCAATATTATTTGACTTCATAATGAATCATTTGCCGTCACAAATTTTAGAAGCTTACAATATTCCTGCGACTCTTGTTGCGGACAAACTTCACTGTATTTAGAATGTTACATTATGTAGTTCACATTGTGAAACGGCTGAAGGAAGTAAAAGTAATTTTTCCAATTTGAGGGCACTCGTATGTTGAGTGTGACCGTAACATGGGACTAGTGAACCAAAAAGGCTTTGTAGGGTTGCCAAGTGAATGAAATAATGAGCTAGAGACTGCTAGAGTGAAGCCAACTGCATTTAAAGTAATTTCCAATAAAAATCAATTAATTTTTAAATCCTGCACACATTTTTTAAATGAAATATTTTTAATAAGTGTCGTTTTCATACTAGACCAATAAAAGAACTAACTATAACTCAATACGGTCCTCCAATGATTATTTTCTTTGTTAGCTTCTTATAATGGAACTACCACTGAGTGTCGTTGTTACCAAAAAAAAAAGGAATCTTTCGTTGCCTGATGAAGAGTTTCGATTGCCTGAATTAGCATACAATGAGTTATTACCGATATCAAAAGCTAAATATGATGACTTGCAAAAATTGAGAAGATTTTGTTCACAAAAAGCCCAAGATTTTATGAAAATTTACCATTTAAATGATTTTGTATTCTTCCAGTTTTGTGTAATGTTTTTAATCTTATTTTAGTTTTCTATGTTAAGATAGTTTTGTGTATTGTGTGTTTTTTCGTTAACATTAATGGTTTTTTCCGGTTCCATCAATGAGTTAACTTGCTTTTCTGATAAAATAGTAGATTAAATGAATTTTATTTTTGTAAACAATTTTTATTTGAATATGAGATATAAAAATGTGTAGAAGTAGTGATAATGGTGTTGTCAATGTTTCGCGGAAAAAGCACAAAATATGGAGACTCTCATCCTTTTTCAACACACTTTATGGACTCTCATCTTCATTGAACTGTTTGTTGTGATCCTTAATCAAAATTTTATTTTTATTAAATCATCTATTAAAGGTAAGAAAATAAAAATTAATTATAAAAGAAATTGCTATTTTCCTTACTGATAAAATATTAGCACTAAAATTTAATATTTGAGTATTCTTGTTAGTCTTTAAAGTTTCGTTTCCATTTACCTCAAAAAAGCTGTTTTATGGGGCCCCATCTTTTTTCCCGTGTGCACATATTATTAACTATTTTATGTCAAATGTAAAATTAGCAATTTTAATGTTACAAATCTGTTTTCAGGTGCAATGCGCCACGAATAAAAGTTGAATATCTATGCTTTTTTAAATTTATTTATCTTCCCTGTGCTGTTCTTGACTTATCTAAAGCAGTACCATTTGACTTAAATTACGAAAAATTTTTAAAATTTATCAGTTTTTATGATTTTTGGGGGTGATGCGCAGCCGGAAGATATTTTTATTTTATTTATCTGTAAAAAATCTATTATTTTATACTAAAAATCTATGAAAATATTTTTCGGCCCACCCTAATCACCAGTAGTACTTGTTTCGTCAGTACGTACTTGGGCAATCTACAGTAATGCGTGTGTTAAAGAAACGCTTGCGGAAACTCTGTACTGCCACAAAGGCGGCAAAGCAGCCACTAGGCCTATGTATCTACGCAATTACGCGTTGGGGTAAGACGCTGAACAGTATCTATGGTTACCATTAATCTTTTGTAACTCTTATTATGCAGTCTAAGAAACCACATCGTACTTCTATTGGGCAGACCGTTAACATAGGTAATGCACAGCTTAGACAACCGCCGGCACAAAGTCAATAACGCGCTGCTCGTAGTTGTCCACTGGACCAGGAGGGCGATAAACATCTATAGTTTGTATGGATACCTCTAGGAATCGGAAAATTGTCATGCAATCTTGTAACAGTATAATACTTACAGTGGACGAACCGCTAGCAGACTCTTGTCTACACGCAATCGAGAACGGGTTCGGACCGGGGCTTCTCATGCTAATCCTTAGTGGGGTCTGATGTTGAACAACTTCTATAGTATCTATGAACTCCTTTAGATCTGTGTTATTAGTACACGATATGACAACGTCTAGTTCAGGTTCAATATATCCTATCCGCACCAGACCACTGTGAATATTGCTCTTGTCCACCATTCGTATGTTCTGGAATACCTGGAAAATAAACAACAGTATTACTCGCCTACTAAGGCGATTTAGATTACTAAGGTAAGGGTAGATTTAGTATTACTTGGGTGTCTATACATACCGTTTACAATGTGTGTAGCATTAATATCTACGTCTCTTATACTCTGCTTACAGTAAGTAGAGCACTGATTTTAGAACTTTATAAATTTCATAATAAATAATAAAAACTATATAATTACATAATTAAAATTTTTTCTTTTCTTTTAAGACCTAGCAATTTCATATTCTGGGGTTTTTATGTATTTTATTCTGCAATGAAATATATAAAGGTCTCCGTTTTTCCCTTTTTGACTCTAAGTCACATTGGCTGAACTACAGTAAAAACCTGGAGTCAGAAAATTTCCCTTAATTTCTTAATCATAATCATGTTTGCAGTCAAATGCAAAGAACAAAGTACAAGAAAACTATAATACTGGAAAAATAAATGATTCAGAATATTAGTAACGTCCTTATTAATAAAACATTTGATTATGTTATAAGTGGCCCATGATACAATCTTTTCTTGAGATCATTTGAGTGCTGACTTGTGTAGCTGGACTTTCAGTTAAGTATAACATTACATTTAAACTATCATATCTCGTAAAGAATTTGTCCTACAAAAATTAAGGAACAAAACTTATTTCACGATATTAATTGATGACTCGTTGGGCACTTGGTGAAACATATTAATACAAACGTTTTTAAAATACATAAACACTAGGTACGTTTCGCAGTTTTTATACTTTCTAGTTTAGTTTCTTTCTTAGTTATCGAGAATCAAAAATTCTTTTTGATGGAAAATAAATCGAAGCATTATTTTTAACCCAAGAACGCTACCTATACGTCAAAATGACGGGTACTTCAACTCTTACGCCTCCCCCCCACTTATGCTTTCATCCTAGATGTGGGGGAGCAGTGTATGTGCTAACGGATGTTAGTAGGCTATTCGGCACTAACGAGAGTAGACGCTGCATTTCTTCTGACGTCGCTACGAAGGTTACAAAACCAGGTATGCCCGTCAATTTGTCGGTCAGTAGCTATATACGTAAATATATATCCGACTTTTTGACGGAGAGTAGTGATTACCGCTTACCCGTCAAATTGTCGGTGAGTAGTAGATTTCACTTTTCCTATTGTTTTCTCTATTACATCAGCTGGGGTTATTATATTTCAGTTTTTATTCCGAAATTATCTTTCCTCTGTCCTATTTGTGAAGTTGCATTTTCTTTTCAGGGAAAATGAACAGAGAGATTGTTCATGAAAAAGATTATTTGAAAGTACTAGCAGAATTGAGTGAAGAGGAACAAGATGACGATGACTTCACAGAGTCTGAAATTCACGATGACGATTCTGCCGAAAGTGACTGTGAATTACTCGCACCTTCCAACCTACTTGGTGAAGACTTTATGACAGGAGATACCATTGTAGAAGCGATTAGGGTTTTACATGGAATAGACCAAGGCACTCCCCATGAAATTTCTGAAATAGTTGTTCATGAACCTAGACCGCTGACCGTTATTAACCCTTCCTCTGATATGGAAGCTCCTTGCTTACCATCTACTTTTACCAATGACAGCACCCTTGAACACCGGGGAGACAGCAGTAAGGGAAAGAAAAGGAAGAAAAGAATTCAGAAAACCCCAGGTACATCTCAGTGTATGATGAAGAGAACTACCATGGATTGTGAATTTATAATTTCTTCCGAAAAGCCAATCTTATTTGGAAAAAGTGGATATAAATGGAACTCTAAGCCGATCTCTTTACAAAATAAAACTGCTGCTAGAAATGTGGTTCACGTGCGACCTGGTCCAACACCAGAAACCAAATACACTTATTGTCCTCTAGAATGTTTTTCTTTATTTTTGTCGGACGATGTAATAGATAAACTTGTGCTTCATACAAATACTGCCATTGAAAAATCAAGAGAAAATACACAAGACAAAATTGGGGAAGCTTGAAAAATACTTCAAGAGAAGAAATAAAAGCACTCTTTGGTTTTCTTGTTTTATCTGCTGCTTTGAAAGACAATCATCTTCATTCTAGTGCTTTGTTTGACTGTAAAATCTCAGGGAACTCTTACCGTGCAACAATGTCCCAGTTCCGGTTTGATTTTCTTTTAGCATGTCTTAGATTTGATGACAAGGAGACGAGAAAAGAGCGAGTAAAAATCACAAAGCTGACACCAATTTTAGACATTTGGAACATCTTTGTAGACAATTGTAAAAAATACTATAAACCTGGCTCTTATGTAACAATAGACGAACAATTGGTAGCATTTAGGGGACGGTGTGGGTTCAAAATGTACATCCCTTCTAAACCTAACAAGTATGGCATTAAGATAATAATGCTGTGCGACAGTAGCACCTCTTATATGGTGGATGCAGAAGTATACACAGGCAAAGGCTCTGTTCCTGCTGATACCCCAGCTGCTGATTACTACGTTGACAAATTGACTGCAAGCATCCGAGGCACACAGCGCAACGTGACAATGGACAATTGGTTCACGAATATTCCCTTGGTAAACAGACATTTTGAGGAAAGAAAACTTACTGTTGTGGGAACCATTAGAAAAAATAAAAGGAGCTTCCAAAAGAATTTAAAGATCTAAAGTTTAGCGGTCGGAAAGAGAAAAGTTCTATATTCCTTTATGATAAGAATTGTACCATTTTGTCTTACATGCCAAAGAAAAACAAAATTGTAACTCTGGCTTCTTCTATGCATTTGGAAGGAACGGTAAATGAAGAGACAAATTTACCAGAAATAATATCAACATATAATTCAACCAAAGGTGGAGTTGATACCACCGATCAGCTATGTAAAGCCATGAGCTGCAGCAGGAAACCCAAAAGATGGCCTCTTTGCTTCTTTTTTAATATGATAAATCTGGCATTAGTCAATTCCTATGTGATATATGTTACCAACTATTACAGACAGTTTGCCACAACAAAAAAGCCGCTGTCACGTTACGGTTTCGCTCTCGAACTTCACACACAGTTGGTGAACAATTGGCAAAGAACTCGATTAGCGATACCGACACTGCCCTCAGAGTTGAGGGAAATAATAAAATATGTCCTACAAGAATCCTCAACAAAACCGTCTCAGCAAAAATCGTCATCTGCCGAAGAAAAGACAGGACGCGGGACATGCCGCTTTTGCCACTACTCAAAGAAACGGATGACTGCAGTTTCCTGTGAAACATGCAATGCTCCGATTTGTGGAGAACACCAAAAGAAGTTTTGTTTAGACTGCTAAAGAATATTACTCTAGACAGCTGTTTTTATTTTTTTTTTTGAAGTTTCAATTCGACTGTTCTATTGCATTCGTTTCAGATTCATACAAATAAATAATAGTTAGTATGAACACTTTTAGTACATTTTCTTATAGATTTCAAAGCAGAAGTGCAAATGTAATAATCTCTTTCGTTCAATTTTCTTCAATTTAAGTAGACAAGAGGTCTGTAATGTTTGTAACACTCTGTTTTGTAAAAATCACAAAGTGTATGTTTTGAAAAAATTGATATTTCATTTTTTTAATGAAAATTGTACAGAAATGCATTTGTTTTTTAAAAATCCTTTTCCTACCCTACTTTTTTATGCTTTTATTATTATCCCATTATAATGTCTATCAAAAGAGATAAAATACCTTAGTCCGTCAAATTGACGGTGGGTATCAACAAGTGCTGATTTGGGAAGGGTACTGTTCTAGGGTTAAACATCATACCGCTCAAAGCGTTTAATCTATAAGAATAAAAAAACTTACTTGTTTCGAGTACAATGATCTTTATTTTGAGTCTATATTATTGTTTTAATCGATTCAATTTTTTGGGAGTTATTTACGGAACCCTGTCATGTGGTAACGATTTTGTGGGTGGGGGAATCAACTTTTGACTTTTAATGACTCGAAAACCATTGGTTTCCATGAAAACTGTATCTATACCGACTTTCTTTCTTAACGTTTCAAAGTCTATCCACTTTAGTGCTTATTTATATTTTTTTAATTTCCACCCATTTGGAAGGGGCGGGTACAACCCCCTGAGGAAGAGCACCAAAAACGTTTTTTTAACTTTTACCTAGGCACTATATAGATGATATTACAGGTTTTATGTCAAGTCGTTTTATTGCAAAGAATTTCTAGGTAAAATATTTCATTCACTCTACAAAGTAATATAATTTTCATAAAAATTCCGCAAATATGAAATTCATTAAATCTGTTTCAGTAAACTTTTCCCATTTCTGAAAAAAATATTTTCAATATAGAACATTAAGGTTCTGCACGCTAAATTTAAAATTCCATTGTCGATACTGGCGCACTCATAGCAGCGGAAGCAGGAGGAAATACTTGATAACTATCCGGTATGTAACGTATGAAAGTTTGTAAACTCTGCAAGTCGTACTAATTACTACGACACAAAAAATAGTCCCCCGCCGCCTGCACACGGCTTCGCGCCAGACCAGACCACTGACGCACGTATATACCTATACACTCACCATTTCACCATTCTATCAACAGCAATTGTTACATAATGTGTACGTACAGCAGGTCATCTGCAAAATATGGCTACTGACAATACGGTCTAACATAATCGTGTCAGTATAGCCAAAATAACAAGTAATTTGTGTGACTTTATTTAAAAATGTATAAACAAAATAATTTATGTCTTCTATATACTATCATCTGTAGGCCTATAATAAATGAATTCCTAACACTTAGAACGAATAAATGAATTCGTAGCACACGCCATAGTACTTACTATATCCATTTACATTTGGAGTTTCAAATCTAAATATTTATTGTCATTGATAATCTCTAACAATCGCACACACAAAAAACAAATTATCCGTATCCCACATTAGACTGCTACAAATTATACGATAAACGCAAGTAACTTACTTATTGTTCTGTTCGTTCAATAAACAGGCCTTATCCACAAAGCAGATTCATTTGTAAAGCGCAATTTTTTGGTCATTAGGCCTATAACTTCTCAGAAGTAGTATGTGATAAATTAGTAAATACGTACTGATTAGAGAAATGTGAATTCGCTGTCTTACTGATTGATTCTATATTGGTGATAATAAATCAACTGTTGGCATAGAAGAATCCATTTTCTTCACGGGGTAAATCATGTCGGGAGACTGTTTCCTCAACTATAGGTTTTTTAGAGTGATCAATCCAAAACACTGTTGTATTGCCGATTGAACGGGGGGATACAAACAGTGAAAAGCTGTAACCTAGTCCGAAGATTATGTTGGATTGTTGGAAATTTTATGGTGCTATACATTTTGTGCGTGAAACGTCAATCATTCTGTGAATTTCGAACATCCTGTGTCGAGTATTCACACTAATACGATAAAGTTTATAATCAAAAGCTAAAGTGAGAAACGAGAATTTGATGCTGGGAGGCGCTCAACTCATATTTTATTTGTGCGAATTTGGCTATTCCAACAATAAGTCAGTAAACATGTCATATAGAACGGTATCACTAAATAAATGAATGTGGTCGTCAACAGTAAAAAGCATCCGCTTTACAAATGCGTTCGCTTTCTGTATAAGCCCCCAATACATTTCATCTGCAAAAAAATAAAATATTTTTAGTGAAAGGAAGGAACGTTATAAATTCACCAGTTTGCTACACTCAAAATATTTTATTTGTAAAGTGTGGTTTAGCAGTGTTTACTGAGTGTCAAAAAATGTTATTTAATCTTGATATTATAAGTAAATCACATAAAAAAATAATTATATGCATCATAAATCATTCTCATCTATATATATATATAATTATAAAACTCAAAGTTTGAGGATTTATGGGTACTGAATACAAATCCATATCATTAAACCGATTGCCACCAAATTTTGCACAAGTAACCTTTGATACAAGGCGAAAATACTGCCTAACTTGGAATTTGATGTTTTGCCCCGTTCGCACGATTTAGGCCTTTTTAATTATGCCTTTCGTTGACGCGTATAAATATGTCAACAACACCATGGAGACCAGAATTAATTACCATAGTAACAAGTAAATAAAAAAATGATATTTACCGGCATCAGAACTGTATCTTTATCCGTTCCTGCAGTTTTTAATGTTTTTAATATGCGATTGTATCGATATATTTTGTAATTTTGTGTACAGACACGTCTATATATTTTGTAATTGTCTTAAACAATTATAAAATTTATGTTTATACGTATTTCTGATGATGCAATGAATAGGTAACGAAATATATTAAACATTACTACTAAAGTTGTCAAAAACTCCAAGGATACCAGAATTAATTACCGTACCATAGTAACAAGTAAATAAACAAAAACTATTTAGCGGCATCGGAACTGTACATTTATCCATTCCTGCAATACACTTTCGATTTTTATACAATATGCGAGTGTATCGATATATTACGATGTGGAAAACAAGTGTACTAATTGTAAATTGTCTTATTACTTAATGCAAATCGAAAATACGTGTTGTTTTCATTTGTGAGGTTAGGTGACAACGGTTTTTGGTTTTTAGTTTACTGCTGAAATAAATAAAACCATGGTTGAGGAAAACAAAGTTTAACGTGTTCTACAATGCTTCTAACACAGTAACACTTAAAATAAAGAATTTAGCGTTTTTGATTTAACAGGTAGGCCTACTTTATAAATATCTCCAAAAGGCTTTGTAAACGGGTACTTTTAAATCTCCAAAGGCTGTTGCACCAACATAATAATTTAGTACAAGTTAAAATAGTACAAGTGTTGAAAACAGCTTTGGAGAGAATTTGACTAATGAGTACAAAATTGTTATACGAACTGACAGAACGCCATATAGACATAGACAATAAAAGTTATACTAAAATACTTATTAAAAGTCAAATATTCGCGTGTGAAGGCGCGGATAACAGCTAGTAGTTTAATACAGAAAAGTATATAAATTAATATTTACGTTAACAAACACATTTTACACATAAGTTCATTTTAATAGCTGTCTTGTCACAATAATATAAACCGGCTAGCACAGAGTCAAAATTATTTGTTCAAAGACTATTATCATTTTTGTACGTTAAGAATGATCCAATCCTTATTGATAAAACAACAGATTCTTATCTCATTTTCGTAGGTCAAAGCCATGTACAGTGACATGGCAAAGTTGATATTACTTTGTGATAAAATAAAACAAATTAACTTACAATAAAAAATTAACAAATATTTACACAAATAGGAATAATTAATTGTAACTTTAAATATAGATCCTACAAATATATATTAAACATAAATATTAAATAGGAACAAATAAATATATTTTAATTATGATTAAAAAATAATAACATATGTATCACGTCAAAGAATGAGAGGTATGCTACATCATGGAAATGAAAACTCCTCAGCACTTGCCTGAATGCTAACAGAAGTCGAGGCAAAGTCCTTAGAAAGACAGCAGACATACAGTACAATGCATAGATCTATAATACATTAAATACAAATTTTTAACAAAAAATGATTTGTTCGATACAATAATTTCAGTAACTTCAATCTTGTGCTCACATATGTACAGCCTAGGTAATAATTTACATTAAGTTGAAAATTATTTAATAATATTCATCTGCTTAAATTATGAGCACAAATTCTTTTTAGAAACGAATTCTGTAAGTTACAGCCTAAGACCTATTGTTGATATTCACTCAATAGAAAGAATACACCTTAGACAAAATTTACATACGTAGTCAATAAAATTAAAAAATGTTAGTTTTGAAGTGATAAAATTAAATATTACCAAGTATTTTACTTGTAACAAAGTACTTGATACTTAACATTAATATTAACTTGTAATCATATATAAAGTTGACGTATCATAAATATGATTACATATAGGCCTAGATTATATTACATATATATTATAATGGAGCCTAATCTATAAACATCACATATAACTCATATGTCAAACAATTATATTATAAACGTATTTTTTTATTCATTGACAAAATTTTCATCAGGATTACAAACTTATTTAGTTAAGTTTGTTCTATTTTTTTGAGCCTCTATTATATAGCTAGGTTCTCTTATTGGTATCGACCGTTTACGTCGTGAATCTAGCAATTCTGGGAGAAGACAGTTCATATAAAATTTTGTTAGTTTTTCTTCCATTTGATTTCTCCAGAAGTCATCGTCTTTTTTTATTTCCACTGTTATGATGTCTTGTGGAGTCCACAAAGCAAATATACAATACTCTCTTTTGGTAATGTGGAGTTGTCCTTGTACTTGATAGTAATAACGGTGCTTTTTCCTTACCGTAAGATCGCCGTTTATCTTGTTACGTAAAAACATATTACCCACAAGGCCAATTTTTTTATTAATTACTTCAGCTGAAGTTAAAGTACTTCCTGACAATGGACATTTTACTTCAACAATACCATCATCACCAATGACATATTTTTAAAGGAACAATCAAATACGGTACCGTGATCACTTATTCTTTTTATTTCGTTTATAAAATACACAATGTCGATGATACGGCGGCCCGAAATTATCTCTGAACAAGAAATGGTTGGACTATTTTCCGTCGGAGTTGTCACTAGGGGCTGATTACAATTCTGTAAATTATTAAATTCCGTAATATTTTGGTCCACATCACAGTTGATAACAACGGCATCTGTTACACTACAATTTTCTTTTATTGTTATTTTGGAGTGTTAGTGGTCTCAAATATTTCTAATAGTAATTTTATACAAACCACTATGTTGTATTTGGTACTGACGAGCGCTTTCGGCAGTCAAGCCATCTTCAGGTCATTTACCAACCATTACCAAGCCATCTTCAGGTTGGTAAATGACCTGAAGATGGCTTGACTCCCGAAAGCGCTCGTCAGTACCAAATACAAAATAGTGGTTTGTATAAAATTACTAGTAGAACTACAATTTTCGGTTTCAATTTTTTTTTTCTTATTGTTCTTCACACGTTCAGAAACTAAATTATATTGTTTTAATATTCTCCACTCCGCTAGTCATTCACCATCACGATTTTTCCGTTTAAGAGTATTCTTTTTATTGCCCATAGTAATAATTAAATAACAAAAAAGATAAATACAGTGAATCGTAACGTCACACAGACCACAGTTGTACAGTTGAACAGTTGAACAGTATTAAACAGTTGAAAAGCGATAACAACACGAACGCCCGCAATGTAATTTACCGCCACTGCATACCAGCTCTTCGCAGTAACCTTGAGATCCCCTCCAGTCAGGCGCCGTCTCGTCTAATCTTCCGTTGTCTTACTCGCCGCACCTATATCCATCCGCCACATACAAGTTGCATTCTTGGCCGCCAGGCGGCAGAGTTATCACTTGTTAAAATTTGACAGACCGTTGTGAACACAGTTAATAATATTATCACAGTTTATGAACACAGTTAATAAATACTATTGTCATCGGAGACAAAATCGTTACTGTATTATATATCTTTCCAAAGGGAATGAAATTATGAAGCGAGCCCGCTGCTTCAGAATCTTTTTTTTTTATTACTTTCACTAATCGAGGTCAAATATAATTAATTTTCTTTTAAACACTAATTATTATTTTACAACTTGTTACAGCGGATACAGTCCAGAGTTTTGAGTTCTTTAAAAGTACACCTCGTTTGTAATTTTCCATTTACGATTAAGGGAGAAATGTACTTGTGAATAAAGCATTGTTCTTATGGACTTCGAAGTTCAATGTGCATGTGTGCGGTGCGCATGCAGACCCTTAAAATTATTAGACAATGTTTTCGGAAACAAATTTTAAAAATTGTAGTATCACGGAGTCTGGCGGTGTAAAAGAAAATGTTTGTAAAACATACTTACGGTATTTCGATTCATTAATACACGTGATAGGGAAATCCAAGAAAAAGTATCTCAAGTCTGGCTGGCGAAACTTCATAACAGTTGATTACCGGTTAACTACAATTAATTATTACAAAAAAGTTAAAAGTTTGTTAACATTAGCTAAATAAAATTTCAAAAACATCCGTTGTAATTCAAAAACAATTTCAAAAATAATATATTTTCCATAACTCAGTGATTATATTAATATTGTTAAATTTGAGGTATCCAACTTTCTAGTCCAAACTTTCATGTATTGTTTCCATTTATTTGTTTCCATTTCGATAAATATAACTGCCATTGCGACTATGTGTTTGAATAAACAGGCCACGATTGTATGTGATCTGAGCTGCACTGCAGGGCAACAACAGAAGCCTACATAAGGGTCTAGGAGTCTAGGAGCTGAGTAAAGACGTAATAGAGACGTAAGTCTGGCGCGCGAGAGAGAGAGAGAGAGAGAGAGAGAGAGAGAGAGACGCGCGAGCGGGGCAGGCGTATGGTAATCTGAAGCTATACTACTACTGTATTATAAAGAGGTAAAGTTTGTTTTATTGGCCGAACTAACCTTAGAAACTGCTGATCTGGTTTCAAAAATTCTTTCACCACCGTGTTCCTTGAAGTCTGAGAATGGTTTTAGACATAAATTTGAACCGATAATTTTAACAGTTTTCAAAAACAGTGATATAAGATAGTTATCGTCATGAAGTTTCATTTTTAATTTGCGTGTAGTGAAACTTTCGGCATGCACGAAAGTTCCGTTTTGCTTATAATAATTTTTTTTGTAAGTGATAACATGAGCGCGTATGTTTGAGAGAGAGAGAGAGAGAGAGAGAGAGAGAGAAAGAGAGAGAGAGAGAGCTTTCATCTCTTCTCTCCTATCCCTCCATAGTCTCTCATATGTATGAGAGAGAGAGAGAGAGAGAGAGAGAGAGAGAGAGAGTTCATCTCTTCTCTTCTATCCCTCCATAGTCTCTCACAGGTATGAGAGAGAGAGAGAGAGAGAGAGAGAGAGAGGGGCATACGTGTGCGTGCGAGAGGACGCGCGCGCGTGTACATACGTAATTCATTTTCAACTCTCTTTCTCTCTCTCTCTATCTCTCTCAAACATACGCGCTTGTGTCTCTGTAACATACGTAATATGTATTTCATTTTTTCTCTCTCATTCCACCTCCCTCAGTGTCTTACGCACATGTGAGCGCGCGTGCGCGAGGAGCCTGACGACGATTTTTGACTTCCAGAGTCAGACATAACCACACACATAAATTAATGTAAAATATGTTCAAAATAAAAATTTCAGTGTTGCTATAGTGAATTGTGATTTTCGTGATCCAAAACCATAGTGAAACAATTCGAAAAATATTACACAGTATTATCAGAAGTTATCGGAGTCTTCCAGCACATTAACTGTCAGTAAGCAAGACAGGTTAATGCTCATTTGTCATCGGGAGGTTAAGATGGCATGCAATACAGAAAAGCATGCGACTTTATGGGGGTATTAATTTTGTTTGTTTTTCTCTGTAAATAGGTTCGACCGCCGTTTAAAATTCGTGTTTATATAACACACCACAAAATCAGAAAAGTTAAAGTTCACAATTACTAACATACCTCGTGGAAGATAATACCAGATAATAAAGACACCTAATCTTAATTAATTTATAGCACTTTTATGATTAAAATTAGAAGCTAACTAGGTAAATTACACTCAAACTGAAAAGAATGCATTTTCTCTTGCATTTTAAAATGTCGTAATCTGAAACGACGTGTGGATTGAGATGGCTGTTGTTTGGTTTTAAGGACGGTTATAGGGGCCCGCGGATGCAAAGGACGGTACAGATCTTATCAGAGCAAAATGAAAAACACATCACGGTCTAACACAGACAAATTCATTAAAATTAAATAGCTTATACTGAAATGTGAGTTCATTGGTTGTAATGTCTAGAGTGTTAATTTACTTTACCTTGAATGAGTAAGGCGTTTTCGATGCTGAAGACAAAATCAGTATTCCACTCACTACCATCATTAGTGTCCACAGTCGAAAGGTTTACCGCTGCCTTCCTATACAGGCTGTAGGCTGCCGGTATGGCGGGTAGAGGCGAATCTCTGTCGACCACAGCTGTGTATGCCTTTATCATTGTAGTGTATCACGCAGCAATAATAATAACCACAAGACGTTCACTGCTATACACTGACTGACGGTGATACCGATTGCAAGCACGGGGTGCAACAGAATACTTTGTGTGATAACCTTAAAGTGCAACAGCTGATGTACAGTACAGGTGTCCAAAGTACGCAACTGTTTCGGGGCTGTGCTACTCTTGTGTTTAGACTATCTAAGCAACTATTGTTTAGTCTACACAATTAACGTCAGACTGTCAACAGCAGTTACCGTTACGCGACAAATTCTCACTAATAAAATCGTAACAAATGACACTCGGTCAGTAAAGTGTTAATTACACATTTATAAAGCCAAACACTTTAAGGATACCATATTTGTAGGCCTATGGTATATTATACAGCAGTCTGAAAAAGTTAGGGGTTTACAAGATATATCCTCTTTTCTTGTGTTAAGCCGGCCACTGACGATCGTTCCAAATGGCATAATGGAATGATGGAGTGGCGTGATTGGAGTCATTGGAGTGAAGACAATTTTAAGCCGGCCACTGACGATCATTCCAAATGGCATGACTCACGATCACTCCATTTAGTTTCCCTCAATCCAGTATCAATCATCATGGATAACAGATTACTAATGATTTCAACCGCTGTTTGTTTATGTGTGAAAAGAAGGAGACCTAAAAAACAGTGGGTGAAATAATGGCTCCTTAATCGACGGTCTCTGTCACACGTTAACCTCATGAATGAGCTAACCCTGGAACCATCCGACTGGAGGAACTATTTGAGGATGGACGAAGATACCTACTTCAAACTTCTTCAAATGGTGACACCCCTTATTAAAAAACAAGACACTAACATGAGGCAGAGCATCAACGCTCACGAGAGGCTAGCTGCAACCCTTCGTTTTTTGGCATCTGGGATGAGCTATGAAGAATTGAAATTCGTCACCGCAATATCTCCACAGCACCTGGGTATTATAATTCCGGAAACCTGCTTGGCAATACTAAAATGTCTCATCAGCGATTATTTGAAGGTGAGTTCAAACTTTTTTCATTTCTAATTCATTATATCAACATTTCTAGATAAACTAGACATTTTAAGGTTAAACTAGATTAAAATGAAATTTTGTCACACATTTCAATACAATTTTATTGATAGAAAAATATCATAAATTAACAAAATAAAATACATAATAAATACATACTTAAAGAAAATAAAAGTAATAGTTTATGTAAATAATATACAATAATAAAACACAATAAAAACTATAAAATGTAAAAATAATGAAAAAATTTAAATATTTGCTTAAATAATGCTATGCACAGCATCCATATAAGCATGCATTATGGGGTCTTGGTTGCCAGCCCGAATTTGGGAGGGTTCCTGGACCAAAGAATAATCAGTACAAATTCGCGAATTTAAATTAAGTGCACCTAACTCGGCATAATAAATAGCGTCATTTATTATTTTTTGGCAAATTGTTATCTGTCCTGGTTGAGTTATTGAGCGTAGCTTCTCAGCGATGTATTCTCCAAATTTGTCATGCTGCTGTTTTGGTGGCATTTGGACAGTTGGGCTCGGAAGGGGCTCATCAATTTTGCTTGCGATTTTTTCCAAAACCTTATTCGCCTTTGATCTGGGCCTTTTAAAGCTTCCTCCGAGTGGCCCAGGAGTTGATTCCTGAGACTGTGAAGATGGTGTGCTGCTCCCAGATTCATCAACCTAAAATTTAAAAAACATCTATTTATAACAGCTTAAATTAATAATTTTTTTTTCAATTTATTTTGTTTGTATTATTTCAAATGTACACACTATCTAATTCTGAGTATTTTTTTGTTCCAGTTGCCCAATACTCAAGAAGAATGGCAAACTATAGCCAGAGGCTTTGAAAACAGATGGAACTTCCCCAACTGTTTAGGGGCGGTTGATGGGAAGCATATAAGAATCATCCCACCAGCAGGAAGTGGTTCTGCCTTCTGGAATTACAAACATTTTCACAGCTTGGTTTTGATAGCTTGTGCCAATTCCAACTACGAATTTATTTGGTGTGAGATTGGAACTAACGGCCGGATTTCAGATGGTGAGGTACTAAAAAATACTGAGTTCTACGAAAAACTTGTCCTCAATGAGCTCAATATCCCACCACCACAAAGGTGTACAAATTCAACTGATCCCTTACCATTCGTGTTTGTTGGAGATGAAGCTTTTAGTCTTCGACATGACTTCATGAAACCTTTCAATCAGAAAACGTTGAATAATGAAAGACGAGTTTTCAACTACAGATTGTCACGAGCTAGACGGATTATCGAAAATGTGTTCGGAATATTAGCTAACCGGTTTCGGATTTTTCACACCCCTATAAACTTGAAGTTAGATAGAATTGAGATCGTGACACTATGTTGTTGTGTACTCCACAACTTTCTTCGTAAAACCTGTGTTCGTTATTTCAACGAAGATGACATAGAAGAGGAAGAATCACGTTTTGAGAATTCGCTGGTTTCTTTGGAAAACAACCCTCATAATTCAAGCGCACGAGCAAAGTTGGTGAGGGAAATGTATGTAGAATATTTCAATGGGGTTGGAGCAGTACACTGGCAAAACCCTTCAATCGCTTAGTTAAACATAATTTTACTGCATCATTTTCAAAAGGTAATTTTCAATTATTAGCATTTATTGTAAAATTGTTTGTACTACGGCTTTTTAAAAAATAAATTTGTTAAACAAGTAAAATGGTTTTTGTGTTGGCTTACCTCGTCATCAACAAACATCTCATCCAGTATGGAATAACCGCTCTTGGACTGACGAGGAACTTCCTGATCTTCCAAGAAAGTCATCAAATCGTAGTACCAGAGCTTTGGTACATGAACCTCATCAGGACTTGTACCAGACCGCTCAGATGCTCGGACCTATAAAAAATGTCAGTTTATGTCATTAAAACAAATTTTACGAATAAAATTAATATTAATTACTACGAAATAATATGAAATAAAAAATTCGCTTCATCAGATCGATGTTTATGTTTACATTACAAAATAAAGATTTGTTATTTGACCGAAGTGTTATGCCGCGTTTACACCGGAGTTAGTAACAAATGTTCATTCTTGGAAGATCAAAGAATGTTACCGACTCTTGGTGGTTATCAACAAATGTTAGAAACACGTGTTATTAACTCCGGTGTAAACGCGGCTTTATTTCTGGCGTGTTTTATTTGATTCGCTTGATAACATAAAATTGATCTGAAAACCCGGGAACGAGCCTCGATTGGATAGACAAAATAAATAATGAAATATTATATTGCATTGAATTTGTACGTTTGTGAAAAAAAATCGTAAAAACAAATGAATGACTTACCTTGTTCAACTCCTTCCTGAAGGAACTACGTAGAGAGGTGATTTTTTTTTTAACATAATCCCTGGTAACGTCCGGGTCCTTTTCTTTAAAAAAAGCGAGGAGTTGGTCCATTGCGGAATTTCTTTTTGATTTGTTGTGGTAATCCGGATCTGTGGTTTTCCACAAACACGGAAGCTCTTTGTACATTTCGATAAATTGAGTCACAAATTCTCTGCCGGCAGCCATGTTAGTTGAAGTGTATGCTTCAACCGCTGTGAGTCGACTGTTCCAAAAAAAGGCAAGATTCCCCCACTCACGAGCGTTCCATCGCGCCATTCCATTGTTCCATTCCATTAGTTTTCCACACTCACGGTCGGTTGGAGTGATGGACTTTTGGAGTGGCGCGACGGATTTTCGGACTGATGGAATTCCAACCACTCCACGTAACTCCAAATAATCCACTCAGGTTTTTACACTGACGGTCGTTCCACAGTCCATTTGGCGTGGAACAATTGGATTTTCGCCATTTGGAGTGATCGTTAGTGGCCACCTTTAAGGTGATGCCCGAGGGGGGGGGAGGTGAATATTTGGCGTCCAGGCACACGATTGTAATATTATAATTATATATGCGATGTTTTTTTTTAATTTAAGTTGTTTTCAAACTTGTATTTACTGTATCTTGTGGTATTTACTTTAGTTTTATTTCAGAAATCAATTCTGTACAAATAGTATTTAAAATTGTTAATTATTGTACACAAACCTAAATAATTATGTTTTCCGATTTCAAGTTTTGACGCTCTTCAGCCACTTTCCTACAAAGTACTAGTGATGCAGCTCCGGAACGCTTTTTGGCATATTTTAGGACAAACGACATACATGGAACTACTAATTTTGCCCCATAATTTGTGTTCACGGAATTTTATCTTGCATTACCTACACCTACATTACCTTGTAACTATGTACGTTCGTTAATAACTTTGCTGCCAATCTTCCTTTGTGAGCTCTCCGTCTGTCGTAACATTTTATTCTGTCATGTATTTGCCTACTACCTAAGATTAATCCTTGTTTTATGCCTAATGTCCTTAATCTTAAATTGTTTTACGTTTTCACCATTCCTAAAAAATACATTTTTAAGGCAGGTTTCATTTCAATACAATAGACTAAGTACAATGACTGTGCAATAGAATGTTAACTTTGATTCCTCTTTTAAATCTGTTATTTATATTTAGTTTTTTGTTTATTGTTCCCTCCCCCAGGTATTTATTGTGTATGTTTGTATTTACTTCTTGTACTTGCGTAAACAAATGTAAATGTCGTTACCAAACAATTCTCTTATTGTTAATTTAGAATATTCATTTAACGCCTTTCGTCCTTCTAAACGCTACGACTCTTAAACTTACAAGTGGCTATTCTCATATTGTACATTCACAAATTTGTGGTCTGCGTGTTGCAACTTGTCTATGATGTCTTGGGCAATCAGTTAGTCGCTTGTAAACAAAGTGCAGCTTATTCCACTGTCGTTTGACAGCCTGATACCTTTGTGTTCTTTATTAAAAGGATTTAAACATTTCCATATTTCCATCACATATTCTTCTGGTCATATGCGACTGTTACAATTAACAATTGCGATTGTTACAATTCCATCGCTGAGCAGAAAAAAGGGAAAATACATATTGGGTTTAAATTAAATCGTTGACTTGGAACACACATCATTTCCAAACGCATAACTCTAATCATGAAGGACAGATCTTTTATCCATTATTTAATCCTCAAGTTTTCAAAGTTTAATAATTATGATTGCTAGAGTTAGGACACGGGTAGTTCACACACACACACACACACACACACACACACACTTTCCTCGTATTAGGCCTGGGACGTCAATCTGACTAGAAAATTCGGGGGAAAGGAAACTCTATTAATCTTCTGGCGACTTCTAGTTGTCTAATCTTCTGGCGACTTCTAGTTGTCTTCAGCGCGACTTGCGTCGTGACAACCCTGTCTGCTTCTGTCCTAAATATTATGTGCATTAAAGAAATTGGTTTTACATATTCAAAACAGAGAGTAAGACCCGGCCCGAAGCTGTTACAGGCAATCACGTGCACCAGTACCCTATACACCCGAATACCCATAGTGACTGTCTACTGTTAAAGACTAAACCTTTGCTTCGTTTTTGTATGTAATCGGTAGTAGGCCTATAATTCAATTCTAGTATTTTTGTTATGATCTGTTTTCTGTACACAATATGTCAACATTAAAAGTTTTAAAGGGAAAATGATTAAGAATTCAAATAAGGGCTTCCCAGAATTACTGGAAAAGTGTTCTTTGCGTGATGATGGTGATGATGACAACGAACACGACAGCGAAAAATGCGACTACTACTACGGGGATGATGATAATTATGATGATGGCGATGGCGGTGACGATGAAGATGATGACGGCGATGACCACGACGATAACGATGATGGCGATGCCGATGAAGATGATGGCTTTGGTGGTGGTGGTAATGATATTCCGTTTAATGTATTAACTTGTAACGATTCTTTACTACTGCGCTTTCACCTTGATCCGTCCGTAAACGTTTTCTTGTTTAGTAGTATTTTGCAAGTTAATGGAATATTCTTTCGTTTTTTAAACTAAATCTAGGCATCGGATTATTTCTGCCCACTGTTGCTGGGTTCTGTTGTAGCGAGTAGGCCTACACTTTATTAGGGTGGGCCGAAAAATATTTTGATTTATTATTATTTTTTTTAATTCGCTATACCGCGGAATACGTGCCCCTAGGGCAGATAAGTAGAATAAAAATAAAAATTGGGTATCTTCCGGTCGCGCATTACCCCCAAAAATCTTAAAAACATCAAGTTTAACAATTTTTCGTAATAAAAAAAAGTTTTTTTAAGTAAGTCAAACACTATAGCTTTTGATAGTAAGAATAGCACAGTAAAGATAAATAAATTAAAAAATCATAGATATTTCAATATTTACTGGTCGCGCATTGCGCCTGAAAAACACATTTTTAACATTAAAATAGCAAATTTTTCATTTTGACGTACATTAGTTAATGATAAATGTTACAAGCCATCATTATGTCAATAGCCTTTTACTCATTCTTTTCGGTATTTGCTATTTTAAACTCTGATTTGTGCGAAAAACGGATGGATCGTGAAAGAAGCGTTATTCTGATAAACCCATCGACTGTTGAGACGCTTCTGTCACCAGCTCACACATCGCTCCACTTCTTGCGTATGACATGGAAATTTGTCAAAGTACCATTCAGCTGCTATTTCTGATTTTATTACAGATGAAATCTCCTCTTCGCTTACTCTTCGCAGCAAAGGTGGCGGCGAAAGATTACAGGTACTCCAGATATTGCTAATAGAATTATTTTCATTTGTCTACACTTGCGATTCCCCTTGACGAACTTGTAATTGGGCGTGACGGTACGGTAACTAACACTAAGTTTGTTACTGTGTGCCCTTAGCCACACAGTACTATGGTATTACTGGCGGAGACCATTGTCAGGACTCAGGCACTGAAGATGGGTACCAATGGAGTGGTTGAAACGTCTGCTTTTACCAACATAGGACCGCGGCCTCACAGCCCGAAACGTCTGCTTTACCAACATAGGACCGCGGCCTCACAGCCCGAGACGTCAGCTTTACCAACATAGGACCCCGGCCTCACAGCCCGAAACGTCTGCTTTACCAACATAGGACCGCGGCCTCACAGCCCGAGACGTCAGCTTTATCAACATAGGACCGCGGCCTCACAGCCCGAAACGTCTGCTTTACCAACATAGGACCACGGCCTCACAGCCCGAAACGTCTGCTTTACCAACATAGGACCGCGGCCTCACAGCCCGAAACGTCTGCTATACCAACATAGGACCACGGCCTCACAGCCCGAAACGTCTGCTTTACCAACATAGGACCACGGCCTCACAGCCCGAAACGTCTGCTTTACCAACATAGGACCGCGGCCTCACGGCCCGAAACGTCTGCTTTACCAACATAGGACCGCGGCCTCACGGCCCGAAACGTCTGCTTTACCAACATAGGACCACGGCCTCACAGCCTGAAAATTAGTTTTAATAATTAGGCTACGACGCCAGCCGTGAAAGCTGAAGGCATCAACCTTGCAGCTTTGTCTTTACGAATATTAATCCTGGGTAGATCAGATAATGGAGGTCAACTTTTTAGGGATAAGGATAACAAGGTATTGTTAAATAGGCAAAAATCTCAGATGGCAGATTACGAAACCAGAGTGTCAGGATGTATCAGTGATGCTATCTGGAACAAAAATATTTAATTAAATAAATAATTACCTTATTTTATCCACTAAGTGATCTTCTTTTTCTTTTTAATTACTACATGTTTCAGGGCTTATATCCCCATCTTCAGGTAAAAGCAAATCTACCCTATTATTAGGGTTTCGTTAAAAATTCACAACGACACAAACACATAACACACTTAAATAAATTAACATTGATGTGTGTTATGTGTTTGTGTCGTTGTGAATTTTTAACGAAACCCTAATAATAGGGTAGATTTGCTTTTACCTGAAGATGGGGATATAAGCCCTGAAACATGTAGTAATTAAAAAGAAAAAGAAGATCACTTAGTGGATAAAATAAGGTAATTATTTATTTAATCATATACAGTGATCTGGAGACCAACGGTAACTATAAAAATATTTAGTTCGAAAATAAAAGCATATAATATATAAAAGTATGCTCAGGGCTATCCTGACGTATCGAGCAGAGGCGAGATCAGAAACCACGACAACTTGAAGACAAACACAAGTTGCTGAGATGAAGTCATTGGTTGGCAGAACATGCGAGATAGAATAACGAATGTCATTATTCGAGAATGTGTTATGTAACAGACATAGTGGACTGGGTACAGGAAAGGCGACTGGAATGACCGTGTCGACAGGATGTCTAGAGGGCCTGCGATAATCCTCCAAAAGGCAAAAGACAACTTGAAGACAAACACAAGTTGCTGAGATGAAGTCATTGGTTGGCAGAACACGCGAGATAGAATAACAAATCTCATTATTCGAGAATGTGTTATGTAACACATAACGATGGACGACCACGAATGCGATGGAGCGATTGTATTGTGTAAAGGCCCCTACACAACTTCCAATCCAATGCGATCCGATGTCCTAAATGTAGGATGAAAGTAGCAAATTGTATAGTGTGTAGGACGATCGTCCTTACAAAAAAGTTGGAATCCGATTTAGGAAGGTCGGGCGGTCCTCCCCATCCGACTAGCCGACTTAGGACAGATCCCCTCCACCTTCCATCCTAGATCGTATCGTGTGTAGCGCAGTCGGACGTCGGTTCCGATTAGTTGATTCTTTTCTTTTCAGCGGACTGCAAGTTGTTGAACGCGTTTTCATTTTGTTTTGAGTATATAGTGAGTAAAATGGCTGAAGACGAATGTAGAAATATTTTATAGAACTCGCAAAATGATATTACGTTTTTCTATGAACAGCTTTACCATTCTCAGATATTTCCATAAAACATTGTTCATTCATTCGTAACAAAATTCGGAAATCGTCTGAGTTCAATTGCTTCAACAATATCGAATGGGTAAATTTCTTTCTTTCCTTTAACCACTTTTTTTGCCCAGAATTTCCTATCTGGTGGGAGCTTATAAAGGATCAACAGTGCTGTAAGAGCAACCCCGATTTTTCGACAAAAACGGTGTCATTACGAGGATGTCACCAGGTCGGGGATCTCAATGATACTGACTAAAATGACGAGATCGGAGAAATAAATTGGACAGTATAGATAGCGATCTTCTTTCCTAAATTGGAGATCGGATCGGATTGGATTGGAAGGTGTGTAGAGGCCTTAACGTAGTTGTTTATGAAAAAAGGATTTCCGTAATGAAGAGAAGAAAAATCATAATTATGTGTTTTTTGACTCAAAATTTGGCAACCTGCAACACGAAGCGTTAGCAGGTCTGCTGCAACAAGCGTGACCTGCGTATCATGACGTACGCTACCTGCGGAGTTGGGCAACTATCAGCTGGCATTAGACAAATTACCACTTGACGAGCTATCTCAGGATTGTTGAGTGTATACTGGCTGTTTTGAACGAACTGTAAACATACACCTCAAGTGGATACAACTGTGCAATGCTATAATTGTATAATAACAATTGTGTTTCTTCTTTACAGCTTCAAGTGTTTTATGTTTAGCAAAACTGTATTGTGACAGGTTACAACTGGATATTCTCCACTTTTCTGGTTCCTGTGCACCTGCTTAAACTTTCTAATGACCGTTCAGTTTCTGATATAGAGATGATATCATCTGCAGAAGAAACATTGTACTGTACTCTTCTTTATACGAGAATTGTTTCGTGTAGCAAATTTATCGGGTAACTTTATGTACAGCTTTAAAAAACTGAAACATATTTATTTTAATTTTAACTCATTTCTGAAGTCCATCACATCAAATCACTGTAAGTTGCTTAGCTAACTATTTCTACACCTCATCAATGCTGCATCCTTGTAGATTTTGCCGGATTACTTCATTTATAATGTGGTCTCGATTATAAACTCCGGCAATCCTCCGGCAATGAACTACTTACTAGACAATTTATACAACGCAACTTGGAATTCCAAAACCATCTAATAAGACAATTGGATTGTCGCCTTCTAGATAGCACTCTCATAAACTGATGCCCACAATATTTACCCAATCTAGCTTAACTATCAACGTAGGTGGTAACTCGCCAGCCTATTTACGGTGTAATTTACATCACATAGAGGCTTCATACAAAATGAAATTAACATGATATGTACAGATAACAGGTAAATAACGCGGTTAGACATTACAAGAACTACAAGACGTCCAAATATTAGGCAATAACACCCACCACCACGTTACAGGCAATATACACAAAAGTTTGGATACGAAAACGGATTTGTCGTTCACGTAACCAGGACCAAATGTTAGACGACCATATTAGACAATAACAACACAACGTTACAGGCAATATACACACAACGTTGCGCTGCGTTATACATACGACAACGGATTTGTCGTTCACCTAACCAGGCCTAAATGTCAGACGACCATATTAGGCAATAACTACACAATGTTACAGTCACTATACACACAGCGTTGCGCTGCATTATACGTACGACAACGGATTTGTCGTTTACGTAACCAAGCCTAAATGTCAGACGACCATATTAGGCAATAACAACACAATGTTACAGGCAATATACACACAACGTTGCGCTGCGTTATACATACGACAACGGATTTGTCGTTCACGTAACCAGGCCTAAATGTCAGACGACCATATTAGGCAATAACAACACAATGTTACAGGCAATATACGCACAACGTTGCGCTGCGTTATACATACGACAAAGGATTTGTCGTTCACGTAACCAGGCCTAAATGTCAGACGACCATATTAGGCAATAACAACACAATGTTACAGGCAATATACACACAACGCTGCGCTGCGTTATACTTACGTCAACGGATTTGTCGTTCACGTAACCAGGCCTAAATGTCAGACGACCATATTAGGCAATAACAACACAATGTTACAGGCAATATACACACAACGTTGCGCTGCGTTATACATACGACAACGGATTTGTCGTTCACGTAACCAGGCCTAAATGTCAGACGACCATATTAGGCAATAACAACACAATGTTACAGTCACTATACACACAACGTTGCGCTGCATTATACGTACGACAACGGATTTGTCGTTTACGTAACAGGCCTAAATGTCAGACGACCATATTAGGCAATAACAACAGCAATGTTACAGGCAATATACACACAACGTTGCGCTGCGTTATACATACGACAACGGATTTGTCGTTCACGTAACCAGGCCTAAATGTCAGACGACCATATTAGGCAATAACAACACAATGTTACAGGCGATATACGCACAACGTTGCGCTGCGTTATACATACGACAACGGATTTGTCGTTCACGTAACCAGGCCTAAATGTCAGACGACCATATTAGGCAATAACAACACAATGTTACAGGCAATATACACACAACGCTGCGCTGCGTTATACTTACGTCAACGGATTTGTCGTTCACGTAACCAGGCCTAAATGTCAGACGACCATACTAGGCAATAACAACACAACTTTACAGGCGATATACTGTACACACAACGTTGCGCTGCGTTATACATACGACAACAGATTTGTCGTTCACGTAACCAGGCCTAAATGTCAGACGACCATATTAGGCAATAACAACACAATGTTACAGGCAATATACACACAACGTTGCGCTGCGTTATACATACGACAACGGATTTGTCGTTCACGTAACCAGGCCTAAATATAAGACGACCATATTAGGCAATAACAACACAATGTTACAGTCACTATACACACAACGTTGCGCTGCATTATACGTACGACAACGGATTTGTCGTTTACGTAACCAGGCCTAAATGTCAGACGACCATATTAGGCAATAACAACACAATGTTACAGGCAATATACACACAACGTTGCGCTGCGTTATACATACGACAACGGATTTGTCGTTCACGTAACCAGGCCTAAATGTCAGACGACCATATTAGGCAATAACAACACAATGTTACAGGCAATATACGCACAACGTTGTGCTGCGTTATACATACGACAACGGATTTGTCGTTCACGTAACCAGGCCTAAATGTCAGACGACCATATTAGGCAATAACAACACAATGTTACAGGCAATATACACACAACGCTGCGCTACTTTATACTTACGTCAACGGATTTGTCGTTCACGTAACCAGGCCTAAATGTCAGACGACCATACTAGGCTATAACAACACAACTTTACAGGCGATATACTGTACACACAACGTTGCGCTGCGTTATACATACGACAACAGATTTGTCGTTCACGTAACCAGGCCTAAATGTCAGACGACCATATTAGGCAATAACAACACAATGTTACAGGCAATATACACACAACGTTGCGCTGCGTTATACTTACGTCAACGGATTTGTCGTTCATGTAACCAGGCCTAAATGTCAGACGACCATATTAGGCAATAACAACACAACTTTACAGGCTATATACTGTACACGTAACGTTGCGCTGCGTTATAGATACGTCAACAGATTTGTCGTTCACGTAACCAGGCCTATACGTTAGACGACCATATTTGGTTCGACATCTGTCCGCCCGTCCGTGTTTTTACAACTTTTATTAGCATTTTTACGTTAAACAATTGTTATGATACGGTAATTGAATAAACATAGCACAACTAGACATCTGTCCTCTTGGTCAGTTGCGGCCGAGGTGAAAATCTGAACCCGGCTAACTGTGACTCGGTTAATTTCGACCCAAAACATCGTCCTGTCAGCTACAGACACAGACTGCTCTAACAAAACTTTGTGAAGCAATGAAGGCCTTGAATGGTAATGCGTACGGATGTTAGCAATTTTTATATACTGTTGCGACCAATCAGCCTTCTCTGTGCATATTGACACTCTACATACTGAACCCATCACGAACGTTTCACTATATGTGCCCAAACGTGTAACTCAGAGATCTACAAATGCCTTCAGTCACATAAGAGATAAAGCGACGAAGCGCCAATTACAGTGACAAGCCCAACGTCCTAACGTAGCGGTGTTGAAGTGCGTTGAACGTGAACATTCACTTACTGGACACATTTTATTAAGTTGTCGTGACTACTTCAAAACAGTATGTAATTTATAAACAGTATTTGCTGTGACCTGCGTTTGTAAAGGAGGTGCTTTATTGGAATCGCATCCTGCAGGTCACCTTCCAGCCAATCATCAATATGACTAATAATCCTTGCTAGGTAGATATATAGTAATCTAACTTACAATAAAAAATGTTTTTTTTTATTACAAGGCAAGGAGCTTTCATTTCCATAATTAAAATGTTCTTCGTTGACGCTGACGCCTCTTCTTGAGGTAACTAGTTTTTGACGGACGACTTGTGTGTCTGAAGTGAAAACGTCTGGCGTTACTAATGAGGAACTTAGCTCTGCGGCCTGGGGGATTATAATTACAAAACCAATGTTATCAATCTTTGTTACTGTTACAGTGAAGAGCCGTATGGGTCGGCCATCAAGGTAGACATTACATTGCGATACCTGCTACAAGCACAGCACCGGAAAGCAGTCACAAATTCCAGAGACACCATCAATTAACGAACAATTTGAAAAGTTATCACAGACGTTAACAAAATGTCTCGCAAAATCCAAGCTGAGATATCGGCTGGCAGCAGATGTTAGTATGCTTTGGGTGGTGTCCTGGAGCAGAGAAATGTGAACAAAAAGTTAAAAATGGAGATATACAAGACCATGTTAAGACCCATTGTAATGTAAGGAAGAGAGATGTGGACGTTAACAGTTAAAGAAGAGAGCTGGTTTAAGCGATGGGAGAAGGGTTTTGGTGCAAGGAGGGATGGTGACAGACGGAGGATACGCACAAACGAAGGACTGGAGAGAATTTCCGGGCAGCTAGATATTGTTACTACTGAGATTAACGGACAATAAAGCTGTGAAGAAAGTCTTAAAAGAAGGTGCATGTGGATGAAGAAGACGATGAAGATTCCGGGAAGCTGTTGAACAAGATCTGCCTGGATGTAGGGGATTTGCGCAGACAAGCACAGAACAGAGACGAGTGGAGCCGAGTGCTATTGGAGGCCCGGGCTGTAGTGTCAGTGGTGCACCCAGGGGGGTTTGTTAGACCCCCTGAAAATCTGGAAAAGTTTTGTAATCAACGTATGTACAAACAGTAAGAATATAATAATATTTATAGTATCTTCTTATTCTTACAAAGTGACATTCTTACTATTACTAAACGATAAACTAAAATTCAACATAGGTGAGTTTACTAAACGTGAATAAACTGTTCTTTTGCCAACGGCGCATGATATGTAATTGTGTTTGAACTTTTCAAAAAACACCAGTTTTTATCTAAAGCGTAGCGTTTAGTTTATTGCTATATTTTCTGGTTTGGAGAGTGAACTGGATCAATCTGGGTGGCCTGTCAACTTCAGAGCAAAGGAAAGTCATACATAGTTAGAGTCGGAAAATAATGTATAACTTCTACAAGTTTATTAAATCGGAAGAAAAGAGAATATCAGAAAAAAAGTTACAGGAAAGACTAGCTCAGGCGTGCGGTGTGCCTCAAATTAGTGTTTTTAGAATTATTAAAGAAGCATCTGCGTATACGGCTGACATTTCATTATTTCCAATAAATAATGCTTAACAAAGGAAATAAAAAAAATCGGTATGGAGAACCATACATGACTTCCATGTTGTAAGTTTTACGTTTAAAATAATTTACTTGAATTCGGCTCGATAATTCCTAAAAAAATATCGCCCACCCTCAAACTAATTTCACTATTTATAGATATTTTGTTATTATGGGGTAGTCGTTTAATATAATGTTATTTTCGAGTCCCTTTTGTAATTAAACCAAAATTACAAATCAAATTAATATATATAAATAAATAATGGTGTAATGTGTTGATATTGAAAACATTTTTGTTAGTTATAAAATTTTTTTTTGCTTAATGAATTTAATTAATTAATTAATAATTAATTAATTGTATGCTTTTCAATTATTTCCAATTAAATAAGTGAGATTTTATGGTTTGAAAATATTTGTTTCTATAGACAATCTATTTATGTTGTCGGATTTATTATCCTCTCTTCTAACTTTGCTGTTCTTCTTCTTCCTTCTGGTATATTTCTTGAACGGCTCTAAATAATTTTTAGAAGAAATAAATAACTAATATTTACTATACAAATAAATATAAACTCTTGTAACTGAATAATTATGTTTATTTATTAACATTTTAAAATTATGCGCCACTTTGATGCGCGTGGACCAGGCTTTAGTTGAGCTCCGCTCGGGTCGCTAGTGAATAAAATGACAAAGTATATGTTTACAAAATAAAATATTTCGGATTCTTTGAACTGTCGAAATGGTCAGAGAGGGCAAGGAACAAGATACAATGCTTACAACTATTTTAAAATAAATTATTATTGCTGAAAAAAGAACAGTATTATGCAAATTGTCAATTATTAAAATGAAATCGAACCATCCGTGGAATGACGTCACTGGCTCTGTAAGGCGGTGTTCGCTGCTGGCAGTGAGATAAAGTATGGCCGCCGTCACCTCGACTTCTGCTATGTAATGCCGACACGATGTGGGATCTTCTCCCTCAGAAATAAATGAGAATTCCCTTCTCTGCGAAGTTGTAGTATTCCTGGAAAATAGTGTGGAGTGTTCTTCCTTCTTCGGCGATGTTGTTCTGTGATTTGTTTGTTGGTGCAGTGTTCTGTGTTCAAATGTTGAATTCGTGTCTTGCTAATATGGTTTACAATTTTCTCAAAATGGTGGTTGCTTTCTCGTTCTCGTAACTGGTATTATATTTGTAGTTGTTCTAGTTCAGTTTGGTGCTAATTATCAAATGTTGGTGTTAAATTTTACTTGGTAACCTCTGTTACACTTTTTGAGGTTGCACTCAATGTTTTTTCACTAATTTATGTTTTTTGGTCTTCCGTCAGTAATTTCTGAACTGTGCACATTAACGATTAACAATAGACTAATGACTGAAAGTCGTCGTTTTGGGGTAATTTATTAAATGTCTTTTTCCTCTTCCCATTGTCTTTTTATAAATTTGCATGTCTTGGATCTGATTTCAATTCTTAAACATACATAACAAATTTTCCTGTTTATTGCTGTAACTCAATTATTTATTAATTTTACGAAAATCTAACTATTCAGCAATATTCTTAAGTTAATTTTACATAATTTGATATATAACTGGGTCTGTTTTAAGTTCAGATAAGCCTAAAATTTACAATTTTTGATATTTATTGTAGGCCTCATATTTTTTACAAATTTAGTATTTAAATGGTTTACAAGTGTTTTTATGTTAATATTTCCATGAAATAATATTACTCACTCCATAATTATTGCTGGTTGTTAATAATTTGCTGCTATAATACACCAATATTGATTAATTTACTTTTAATTTGAGTTGAGTACTCCTTAGGCCTAGTTTTACCTATTTTCAAATAAAGTTAATTTTCTTCTTTTGTCATTACATTTGTTATTATTTGTATCTGTACTGGTTACATTTTCGTATTTTTGTGTTGTATAGACTAGATTCTATTCATTATATTATGTAGTTTGATTGACTTTATTTATTTGAGTTTGACTCTATGATAGATGATTTTGGTTCACAATACTGGTTTGTTTTTCTATTGTGGTGTGTTAGTTAGTTTGACTTATACTTTATATATGGTTTACCATTTGACAAATAAAATATACAACATTCCTATTACCTACTTGCCTTCTCTGCCTTAACAAACTTGAAAACTATTTAACATTATTTTGAATAAACATAACATCTTATATCTACTAATTTTTATATATCCCTTAATTATAATAAAAATATCTCATGCCTATTATCTTTAAATGTATCATCTAATGATAACAAAATATCTTATACCTATCATATTCCCTAGACATAATTTAATTAGAAAATAAAACATCTTATTACTAGCAATACTGTCAGTCATTAACTGTCTTTTGTATTTATGTTTCTTCTGGTAACAACTTAACTGTGATAAAAACATCTTATATCTATTATCCTTATTTATCTAATATATATAATTTGATTAACAAAAAATAAAAACATCTTATTACTAGTCATACTCTCAGTTATGAACTGTCCTTTGGTATTTATGTCCTTCTGATAACTTATTTAACTGCAATTAAAACATATTATTAGTAGTGATACTTCTTATATATAATTTTAAACACTCTAATTACTAATAATATTGTCAGTCATTAGACTGTCTTTGATTCTTATGTTTTTTCTAGTATTATTCTACACTCATGGTAGTCCTTTTAAATCATTTTTTTCTTTCAACTTCATTGAGTATTTTTTATAGATTTTTAACTAGGTTGTTCACTACACTCACTTTAGTTTCTAACTTTTATTATATCACTTCACTATATATTTTCTACACTATGGTAGTCTTTTTAGTGGTTCGCTTTTACATTAGACTTATACTTAGTTTACAAGTTAGTTTTAATTGTATTGTATCTTGTAACTTGAGTTACTGGGTCTAACATATATGGGTTTTAATTTAGTTTCAATTGGTTATGTATTCCTTTATCAACATTTTGGGAATAGCTCTTCTTATTTCTATGTTCTTTTTAGGAACCTTGACTTATTTTGTCTCTTCTTTCTTATCATATAAGTAAATTCCTCCTCTTGTGTTTTCAAGTCTTTGTGGCATTAATTCAATGCATCTTATTTGAATATTCGGTTTCGTTTAATGTTTATTTACAGCTCTTTGTTAACTTGTTATTGGTTTCGTGTCTTGGGGTTTCTCTGCTTCTTGACTTTATAAATTTCCCTTATTAAAATTGTTTTTACCTTTTTATCTTTTTTCTTTCCTTTTTACTGCTTCCCCAACCTACTGGGTATACTACTGTTTTATTGGGTTTTTATATAGTTGGTTATTTGTATATGGACCAAGAATTTTCTTTGTTATTTAGTTAGATTTTATTAATATTTTATTGACTTAATGTACAGTTTCTTTAGTTTAATCTTTAACCATTTATTGTTCTCACTCACTATTGACATTTTCTTCTTTATTTATGTTGTATTAAGTTAAAATTTTAATGTGATAATTCTGTTATGCTACACTTTATCTATACAAATTTGGTCTATTTTTATTCTTATAAAGAAACTGAACTACGCAGATAATCATCCTTCCTCCTCAACCGGTCTCCACCATTAATGATATTTAAAATTTCATAGAGTAATAATTATATCATATGTAATTTCTAAGGTATCTTATCCTTCAAAATTAAATATCCGTAATTTAGTTGATTTCAGCACACCAATTTTGAAAAAATCACCCCGTCCCCCTTCAACTACCCACTCCATTTATAATTATCTCATTTAGCATTTTACGGTGGATTAATATGACTTTATTTTCTGGGCATTTATTTATTAAAATGAAGTAGGCTACTTTACTGTTGTTAAAACACAAAACAATGTAGGTAAACTACCCCTCCCTCCTAACCAATCAATCTGGTTGCCTGGCAACAAAAATATTTTATTTTTAACAATTAACATTTTTTGAAAAAGTTTAAATGATTTTTTAAGTACTTTACTCTTGTTAAAACGTAAAACGTTTCAGGTAAACTACCGCTATCCCTTAACCGATTTTAACCAAAATCAATAGGCCTTGAGTCCTCTACAATTCAGAACTGTATGCAACAAATTATTTGATTCTGTTTGAATTTGCGGCAGTTACCGTTCGCCATATAAAAAAATTCTACACACTTACATAGACACACAGACATTTTTCAAAAAAGGACTTTATTCATGTTTTGAGGGTACTACAATCAGAATCAGCCCTTATCTAGAACACGACTTTTTCTTTTTTCGCCATCACCATACTTCCATTTCCTTATGGAACGTGGAAGTAAAATGATTTCAACGATTTCGACAAGTGTACTATTCGATTAATTATTTACGAATATCAATTCATAGAAGGGGAAACACCACCATTCAAAGTAATTTAAATAATTTTAAGAGATGAATTAATGTTATAACAATACCATTATAATGGTAGTGCATCTAGTCTGAGCCACATTAATCGTCAAATCGGATTTCGATGAAAACGTGACAAAACCAATAGGACACTTTTAATACGAGAATAACACACTCGTAGAATAACACAATAGAAAGTTAAGAGAAAATATATAAGAAAATTACGGCAATTCAGAGAAGAACGGCGGCCCACAGTATACACAGACGAAACTGAATTGAACGTCAGTTAAAAACTTTGGATAGACGCCGTTCTCTGAATTGCCGTGGTTTTATTATATATTTTCTCTTAACTTTCTAATCTGTTATTCTATTAAAAGTTTTCTATTGCTTATGGCACATTTTCATCGACAAATATGGGTGAAAGTTTCAACGAATAAATAAATCCACCTGCAACATAATTAACAAAAAACAGACACGATTAACTGGTTAGTGATTCATGTTATTTCTTTAGTCCATTTATCTTAAAACCTGAGGTCTATTCACTAATTAAACAAAGTAAACCAACGCACACAACTTTTGTAATAACCACTGTTTTGGCAAACCATGGACATTACATTTTACGACATCCACTCTATCATCCTGACTTCCTGATCTTAATCCTAGAACTGATTTAAGCAATCGTGAAGAAGCGTGCTAAAAGTACGTGCATTTTCCATAGAAAGTGTTAGAAACTTAGCAAAAAATGAATTTGAGTGTATTTCTTTCATAGATTGCACATCAAGATGTGACCATGTCATGAAAATTGAAAAGATTACGTAAAAATTGAACAAAGAGGGTATAATATAACAGTTCGTTTCAAAATTAATAAATAATAGGATAGCAGCAGTGAAGATGATTTGAGTTATAATAACAGTACAGGAAACATTAGTGGGATGGAAGAATTGAGCTAAATATTTGTAATTGGTTGTAAGTAATTAAATGGTGTATTACTTAAATAATTTTGGTATAATTTTCTCATTACTGTTGTTACGTAATGCGGAAAAAGTGTACGCCAGTTCAGAAACTTCTACGTGTTTCTAGGCTATTCCAGTGGAATCCGGCTGTAATGTTGTGTGCATACGTGATTCTCAACGCGTTAGCTAGACTGTACCAGAATTCGCGCGGCCGCGCGCACTGTGTCAAGGCCGCAATGAATTACGCTCTAATGTTTTCCTTTATTGCTGATGCGTAGTATCGACTATTCTGGAACAATTATGCTATCTATTTAAACGACAACTGCCCTTAGCAGTCAGTTTGAATTGCGATTTATTGGAGTGCGGTTCGTAGTATTGTGGCGAAGTGTTATGTGTTTTATAATTGTGCGGGATAATTGTAATACAATTGTGTTTTATATTAGTAGACATTTTTATTGCGTGTGAACAATTTTTATTTGATTTGTTGTGAGATACTATCTTGTTGATTACAAACTGTTTAATTGTGATAATTAAGGCTGGGGCTTAGTGATGTAATTAGTGTCTTGTGAATTGTTTTCCACTGTACCATACGACGATCAGTAGACCGTCGTAACAATATTGTCTCCCCTGTACTTTACGGACAATTTACATCTGTTGTTTTTTTTAAACACACACAGTCATTTCACATTCGAGCCTGTTATTGATGTTACTTATTCACACAAATTAAGATGCCAGGGCAATGTTGAGTATATCCCTGGATTTTCTTGTTCATGACGTGTCTGTTGATTAACTAATTATAAATATATCACTACTGACTCGGAACACTTATTTTTATTTTTAAAAATGTTAAACTTTTACCTTGTAGCTTGAACTAGTTTTCGCTTATTACAAGGTTCGTCAGAGGCTCATTTTTACCAATATTACTACGTTTCATCCTGAATCGTCATATGTGCACAAACTATTATGTACTCTAAAATATACAATGTTTGTTAATGTCTAGGCTCGACTAGGAGATCTAAAGAAAGAGTGGAATAGACACAACATGCCAAATCACTGTTTACAAAATAATTGCAGTAGGCCTACTAAATGTTCAACATTTTCTAACTCGGTGAAATCTTTGTATGTTACATCTGTTGTATCTATTGCTTGTTTAGTCTTACAAAACGCCCATATGTATGGTTTAGTAGTGTCAAAATAGAAATAGAAATCAAAGCTTCCGTATGTAGACTTGTCATTCAAGGAGAAGGCTAATATTTTCAAAAGGCTTTTTTCTACTCACGTGTATAACATTGGTCCCCCTTTATCCCCACTACAAAGTGATTCGTGTCTGATTATTTTAACTATATTATTGTATTATTATTTCAATAAAGTCGGCGTTTACTGATTACGTAGGCCTACTTTAAATTATTCAGTAAGCATATGCAATTAGTAAGGCTGTCCTTAACATGATTTTAACTCATGATTCTTACAAACATTGTGTGTATGATTCTTACGCGTGCAGTATGTGTAAGAAGGACTCTTTGCAGCATTATAGGTGGAACGTACATGAGTGAAAGTCTATGAAACAAAGTTAATTTTTACCTGTTCTTGCGACATTGGGTCCTTATAAGTTGCGTAATAACGTTACTCCAGGAAAAGCCCTGCTTGTAACAAAAAGATGAGGAAAACAAAAATTGTGCACCTTGTTTCTAAATTTTTAAAACACCCCCGAAATAAAATCCTGGGGGCACCTCTGGAAAACGGTACACTCGTTATGTCTCGGGAGGGGTCATTTTGATTACACTAAATTGAAGCAGATATGTTAATTTCTAATTATCACAACAGTTTGGCAAGGCTCTATTAGTGGCGATTCTTTACCAAGTGATCACCTTAACCCTTATTTACTTACTAGTATATAGTAGTTTTCCAGGTTTAAGCTATTTGAAAAAAGTTATAATATCTTGTATGTAGCCTATATAATTTGATTACTGGGCAAGAACGATCTGGACATACAGGAACGATCTGAACGATCCGTAGTATTTCGTTCGATTTGTGTATTAAAAACAACACGAAACGTATTTGACTTCTGATGCGCTTTCAGTAGTAGAACAATTTAATCTTTTGTAAATGATATGCGTACAAGCGGAAAAAGTTAATCAGTATTTTAGTTAATCAGCGGATTAACTTAAGCTTTTTAATCAGTATAATTAATGTTGATTTGTTTCTTTCTTCAGATGCTGCGGTCCCTACTACTGTTAGAATTGTTACTTTTCTTAAATTGTTTAAAGAAATGTTCTTCATATTATCATATTGATTAGCTTGTACATTAATGTGAACACTGGAAACCGATGTTAAGCACAATTCTAATGTATAAGTCGTAAGTTCCTGTAATCTTGTGACAAAATGGCTCCAGATATTTATAATACATTCTGTGTTTTTAACTAGCAAGTGTACTTCACCATCACCGTCTTCAAAAGACTGTTCCGCCTTCAAAAATCCTCCAGCCACCTCTTACTGGGTCTACACACACGCGCGCGCGCGCGCGCGTGCGCGCGTGTCATATAGATTTGAATTTCCAGACTTGTTTGGTCAGCCTAAAATCTGACTTTCTTGCTAAGTGTTTTTCCATCGTTGTTTGTAAGCTTGTTATTGTTCATTCAAGTTAAGAGCTTGTAACTCTTCTCTTGTAGCTTCACCTTTATACGGTCAAGTTTAGAACACATTTAACTCCTTAAAAACGCACTTCCTAGGCCTGTATTTTACTGTTTTGTATCTTGGTCGTTGTCCATAGTTCGCACCCATAGGACAGTACAGGGACTGCCATAACTTTATAGTAATTTAATTTTGTACCTTGACGTACGTTGTTTCTCAAAGTACTGTGATTGTCCCACAGACCATCTGGAACTTACCTAACTTGACATCAATATTGATTATCCTTTTTGGGTTGTAGTAATTTAAAAATAAATTTGTATTTATATGTAAAAATTTAAAATAATCAAAATAAAATGTAACGTTAATTGACATCAAAGCATTTATAAACCTCAGAACTTTAATAAAAACTGGCAAAAACTAACAAGATAAATCGTCATGTTTTATTGAAAAAGCGATTATCTATTACAGACCACATTTCATTCCGCTTATAATGGAATTTGGTGTCCCCAGTGAAGTACTCAACAAAACATAAAGTGTTTTTAATTTAATGTACCTTTTACTTACATTATAATCTACAACTTCAATTTGAAAATTTTAAGTAATCTACTACATACTTTGGGTAATTTACTACATACTTCCATGAGTTATTAACAAAGTTAGTCTATTGACTTGGAGTGGAAAGTGCGGTCTATTTTGGTTTCATTCGTTGAAGTTCTAATTAAGTCTGTAAGTACTTTTTCGTTGTCTGTAACATCTGTATATTTACAACATATGTTACAACAGTGATGTTACGCCCATTGGTGTTTACCTTAATTTTACAATATTGATGTAAATTCCGCTGTTATTATGAATCAGTTGGTTGGTTACACTTATTAACAGTACATACAACATTTATCTTCGCCATAATATGGATGAAACATTGACATACAATAAAGTTCCGAATAACTAGCGCCAATTTGTAACCAGACGTCGTCCGCCTAATTGTAAAAGTGTAATAGTATTCTGCCTACTCTCAAGGTCTTACCAAGTCGTCGTCGCTTTTAAACGTACCTCACGCAGACTGCGTCCGTCGCGAACGTACGAATAACCAGTACCGAAATCCTTACCTGTCCTTATTTTGTATATTTATTTTCCGAAAGGCGCCAAGTTGTTTTTCAGAAAACAATTAAAAGATTCAAAATTAGTTTGTCTCCTGTACGGTGATGATGAATTCGAATTACCTCGCAGATTGGCGGGAACTCGAATTTCGCTTGTCTTTGGGACGTGTTGCCAACATAAATTTTTGGCAAAGAATTCTATTCTCCGCTAAATAACACAACATACATAATACAATTTCAATAAACACAGGACAGCTAGTAAAGATTCGTACTTATTTATTTGATTCTATAATTCACTAATTTTTAATAACTGTTGTACAATAGATAGTATTATAATAAAGTTTAGCCTCGGCAACAAATTAATTTTCACTCAGTGGATAGCCACAATGGCTACAGCGTTCTTATTTACACAATTTATTCTGCCAATGAGTTCTTTGGGTTACGAAAAGAGTTAAAACAAGATGTTAAATAAAGTACACCACCTTACAATTGTGGTACTTAAATACTAATAAGGTTTACATGAAATTCAACTCTGTTGTTTAAAAGTGTGTGTCAGTTTTATAGGTTTCGGACATAGATTATCTTACAGTTACATACAGTGTTAATAAATATGACATGGCTGGTTATATGGCTGGTTATCTACCGAGCTAATGTGTTGCACTTTCCACTTCCCATTTTATTTCTTTGATTCTCGGTCCTCTTCATCACATTCCAATTCATCTTCCAGCACTAGTTTTGTGTAACCAGCCTGATTTTCATATTCTTTTCATACTTTCTTGTTTTATTCAACTCGAAGTTTTTCTTCAACTATTTAACAAACATTGTTTGTTTATTTTACTTAATTCCCTCATTGTTATACTCTTAACATTTCTGTACGTTTCTTCTACTTTTACTAGCTTTTCTAGTTCTTTTAGCATCTTCTGTTCATCGAATGGTAATACACACACACACACACACACACATATTTTATTCACACATCCTCATTCGGTGTGTGTTCTTTTTCGGCACTAAGCAAACGGTCAGATTCAATATACTTGCTCAGTTAGTATTTAAACTTATTAAAAATGCAGTATATGGTAATCCAAAATAATGACACACTTCTTCTGGACAGGAAACGCTTTTCGCTACTGTGTTATCGTATTTTGGACACATCAGTCAGTATCGAATGTTTTATGAGCTGTAAAACCATCTTCATTTTGATTACCGAATAAACTTAAAAACTCACAGTCATTACGGAGATTATAAATTTTCCTTTCTGAGTAACTTTTCCTGGGTAAACATTTGCACAATACCAGTAGGGGAGACCGGGGATGGTTGGCGCACTTTTTACATTTGAGTTTTTTATGAAGAAAATAATATGAGATATGGACAACAAAAATCGTAATAACATCTACTGATATCTTTTGTACATCTGTATATTTTTATTTTACGTTATATTTTTATAGTTTTCTTGATAAAAATAAATTAACTGCGCCTGGAATTGCGCCAACCTGGCCCAATATCGGGGCAGGTTGGCGCACTACATGGGTAGGTTGACGCACACTATTTATTTAGGAATATAAATAATTTACAATGCTTTTTGAACAAACTGTTTAATTTTAACTTATACAATACGTTGTACCAATCAAAATTTATGTTTTTGAATTTATTATCTGCGTTTGACATTAGTCTATAGGTTTTACAGTCTGTAAATTCGAGTTCTTAGAAACCTACGGCAGTATCTTAAAGTCTAAATTAAGTTTATCACTAAAATTAATGAACTAAAAATCTTTGAAATAGATTAAGGAACTAAAGTAGCCTAGAGTATAGTAAAATGAGAAAAATATTAGGTATAAATAACATGTAGGCAACTTATTATTTTTAGAACCTGTAATTTTAATTTTTGTTGGTAGATCTAAGGTAACCACATTGTAGTTGAAGTAAAGGAGTAGTTAAACTAAACAATCACAATCTAACGCTTAATATTAGATAGTGTAACATAAACAATTTGAAATGATTCTGTGTAAATTCGAATCTAGAACAAAGAAATCAATACTCTAACTTTATGAACTCAGAAAAAGTTAACAATGTCTGTAACTTAACATTTTTGTAAAACTTATAAAAACCTACAATGTTCTAATGGCAAAAAGTTAATCAATTTTGTATTCTATGTCATCTATTGGATAACAATTTGCACACTTAAAAAATATATCTGGTCCTCCAGCATATTCTTCATGAGCTCACATATGACATTCAGTGCACTGTATCCACGGTTCACGGGGTTTGCTGCTCTTAAACGAAGACATGCAATAAAGACAAAAACTTCCTCATCAACACTTCCGTTTTCTGCAATTTCTTTGTCTTCTGAGTTTCGGTCTTTTGACGTTTAGTCGGTGGAGTCTTCTTAGTCTTTTTCATTTTCGATGCATTTTGCTCTACTTCAAGAGAATTTTTACTGGCGTATCAATCAATATAGCTGTTACCCTTTTCCTTTTTCCTTTGTTACTTTGTTTTCTATCTCCTGCTTTTGGATAGGGGCGCATATGTTCAGGTGTGATGTTTTCTAAAAGTCTGTTAGGCGTAGTTTGAAGGACTCGAAGTCGCAGAATCGAACGTTGGTGCATCAGGTGCTGTTGAAGGTCCTGGATTTCAGGATTCGAAGTGTTGTGAGTTTTTATTGCCGTTGAAAATGTTAGATCTTTAAAGACCAATGGATCAGGATCATCCGGACCTTCTAGAATTCCTTGTTCCACTGTAGAATTGTCCATGACAGCGTTTTCAGGATTTGGATGGTCAGTTACGTAGGAGGAAAAAAAATCACTCTCTTAAAAAACCTCGGAGTTATATGGGTAAACACCAGTTTCCTTAAAACCACTGATGATGTTCTTCGGATTAGTGGCAAGGGGCAGAGAGTCCCGCAAAATGGAAGGGATGTCGTAAATTGTCAATAGAGCAATAATAATTCTATTTACATATAGGACTAGATGAAAAACGTTTTCTCGCAATCAATGTAGAAGAAATTTTTCATAACGAACCCAATGCCAAAACATGCCACATGTATTAGCTAAAAGAGTTGCTGACTTGGAATAAAGAGGTTTCAGGAATATCGGTGTCACAACGATGCAGAAAATGAAATTAACAATCAACACGTAGTAAGGTTGAGGGTGATGTAAAGCGATAATGGAACGTGTTGTCTGACCAAATAATCAATTTAACATAAGCCATTAAATGTAGTTATGTGGTTTGTGTATTAAGTGTTAACTTCAAGACTATTTGTGTGTACAAAATGCACAGGAACGGAGTGCGAAGTTTGTTTAAAACAAGTGCTTCACGTGAGATCACCATTGTCGTGATACACGCTTTCACATATAGTGTAACAAATCTTTGTACATAAATTTAGGCATGTCGTGCCCCAAGTCCAGGGCGACAAAATTATGTATCAATACAACATTGCAAATATAATATAATTTAAGTTTGTGATGCTCCACGTTGGAAGCGACAATTTATGTAACAATAAATATAATTTAATTTGGGTTTCAGGTGTGTCTGTAATAAGAACTCTATGTAACTTGTAACGGTATTTCAAATTTATCTGATATTAATAAAATTGTGCACATGGCACTTACTTCGACTTAAAACATTCGTTATTATTTTGTTATTATGCCGTAAGGCTTGTGCTATATACATCCTTACTGACTAAATATTCTATTCTACTAATTATTGTATTAAAGAAAAATCTCATTTCCAGACTACTCAGTCAATTAGTGTGTTTCAAAATATCAACATTTAAATATCTTCTTATATATTGTAATGTAACTCAAAAATATCACTAGTTACTGAATTTATCTTTTGTTTCTCAGTACTGATTTATATCAAACGCTAATTTTTACTTAAATATTTTGTATTCTTTTCATTGCAATACTAGTTTGAGCTCTTGTTTACGTTAATCTTACTTCAATAACATCTATGATTTTTATTCTAATTTACAATAAACATTGGCTCTTACTTTTAAATAGAACAAGAATGTCTTTAATTGTCTTTGAGTTAATTGATCGATTAAGAGATAAATAAGTTGTTTATCCCCTTATTGTCGTCAATCATACTCAATCATTGGATCCCTCTGTAATCGTCGTCGTCTCCAACTTCAGCATCACTTCCTCTTGTCCAGCGTCGCTCCTCTAGAGTCCAGCGTCGTTTCGCTCTTCTCCTCTTGTCCAGCGTCGACTCTCTCTCTGTCCAGTGTCGTATCCCTCTCTGGAACTTCTTCTCGTGCTGTTTCGGACGTCAGTTGATCTTCTTATGTGGATCTTCTTATGTAATTTTGTTATTACTTAAAAATGGTTTGTTTTACAAACCAGTTACATAACTGTATGTAACTGGAAGGATGAAACTATTTACAAAAATTTAAATATTCTGTGCGGACGGGCAGAAGCTCCCGCTGCACTGTGGGTGATTTAAGAAAGAGAACCACTGTAGCGTGTGTGTCCTATTTATACCCATGTCTTGGTCAACACCTGCAGTTGTACGAAATCGACATGTCAGAAACTGTATCTGGGTTCAGTTCCCCCACTCTTTGTCAATTTCGCTATTTCTTATATTTCTGCGAATTGCAGAGTCCTGTAAGTATACTCTTATACTCATCTTATAACTTATTTTCACAACACATGTTCACTGTAATTTTGGACATTGCAACTTAACCCTTTCGATTTGTACACAGTTATTTCACTACTACACTCGTACGGTGTCTTTTTCACGTGGTTTTTGTACAGAGTATTTAGTAAATTTTATTACATTTTATTGTGTTTTTGGATTTTACTCCTTAATTATAGTTTATGAATAATTACGGAAAAACAGTAATTATGCAATTATTCATCTTGGGGTGGTAAACTCGCCTGCATAGACCTGCGTTCACACACACTAGCAAAATACTGATGTACACACTTTCAGTTACATTTGTGTGTGTGTGCACGTCGATTCAGGTCGAAACACCTGTTCATATTTTTGTCTGAGCCAAGCTTGCAATCCCTGACATGCTTATTTCTAATACATTATTAATTATTTACAGTTTATTAGGTATATTTAAATTTTTATATTCAATGCTCAGTACATCACTTATTTGTACTGTCGCAATAGTTTATAAAACGTGTGCTACTTTTGTTTTACGTGACAGCATAATTCCGTAACTTGTAAATCAAATTACATGTGGCCAGTAGGTACCTAATACCGGTTTGTCTATGCCGGTGCGCACATGCACACGAATGTTACATCTCTCAGGCGTACATTTTTGGTATGGGGGTACAGATTTTGTTTGGTGACAGTGGTTAACCATACATTGTAAAAATTAAACAACGATAAGCACATTCCCAACTGGCGTCTTTCCTTTCAGAGGCTTAAAAATATCGCCGAACCATTCGATTAACGATCATCAAACACCAATACACTAACCAAATAGGGCCGGCGAGTATTTATACTCATATAAATATCAGTCAACATATATATTCTTTCACGTAGGCCTATACTAAACTTTCATTACAGAGACTAACATGTAAACTAGATGCAGAAAACATGTGTAAACATGATAGATTAAATGAGATGCATATGAAATACTGCACTATGTACTTAAAATATTGTTTATAAAGTGTTATAACAGATTTATGCCTCAAAGCATAGTGTAAAGGGCGGATTGGAGGGAATGTTGAGTTATCGTGTGTGACGGTTTTTACACCTAATCCACATACCCACATTTTTAATTTGATTACGCTGTCCTCTTTGGTACTGTGCTCCACCTTGTTACACGATACTGTCATAAATAACGACGAATGAGCCTCGCAGCTACACTAACAACGTGGGGAGTCTATTAGAAGGGTAAACTCCATCCCATCCTTCATTAGGAGCACCCCTATGAAATTCAAAAACCGGTAAAATATGTCTCCGTTTTCCTAACGGTGTGGCTTTTTGATGTAAAAATTTTAATTAATATGGAGTTCATTGTTACGTGACACCACCTTAACTGAAAGCGACCTGATTTTGCTGAATAAGCTACGGAATTAATGCTGCCCACCACAGTACTGAATATTCCTTGTTGGCAGGTAAATGTTAGATAAGGTGTTCGTGGCAAAAATATTTGACGCGTCATTTCCGAGCGCACAATAATTTGGTCCTGCAAGTCGCATTTAACATTATCGCCATTGTTAATATTGGAAACGAATGAGTAAGAAGCAGCACGATGTACAGATCGTCCGCAATGGCTGTTTAACAGTATGTAAAATGTACGAAGAAATCCTAAAATACCTACATTGTTAGCTTAACATCAGCCGATAACTCAAATTAGCATTGTCAAACACAAGAGATTATCTTATTCAGTAGACTTACGTATAGCACACACGTCTTAACTTGTATTTAATATACAAACGCACCCCCATATAATCGATGTAAAAGATGGCATACTGATACTGGCCAAAATCTTAGGAAATTTTTTCCTAAGTATACGCTAGGCTCTTAGCCAACTAGCCAACTCCAGCCAACTATGCGCTATTCCCCAACACAAAGAGGTAGAAAAAAACTCCGGTGAGAAGTAAAATATAACAACAAAAGAAAGCAACTAGGAAATCCCGATGATGACCAGCGACCAAAGTGTAGAAAAGCAAATACGTATTAGTTTGCCGATAACAACAACTACAGTGCCCTCGATGTTGACGACACATACAGACGCACAGCCCAAACCGCACAGAAATTTTCGTAGCAGTAAAAATATCGGTTTAAACACAACACTATAAGTCAAAATCTAACAAAAACATCAAATATATAATAAACACGTTAAAGCTCTGGGTGAAGAATCACACAATGGCACACATACAGACCCAAAACTGAGCATATTTTCCGCGTCGTACTAAAAAATATTCGTCACTAAACAGATGTTAAACAAAATTATACCTACCCTAACCGACCTTGGTCACAGATTTATAAGCATCTGAAACGCCACTAAAATATACACAGACACTCTACAGGGTTGGTGTACGTCCTACAGGTTACAAAAACGACTGTATGCTCTTCGTAGACCTTCAAAAGCAAATATAAATAAGAGCATTTATAACACAAGTTACTGCTGAATACTATGGCAAAATTTGAGGAGCATAACCCTAAAAGAATTATTAACCCCCTTATGTAGCCGTAAGGATATGCGAAAAATGTTTTTCATAATGTCTCATTACAAAACCCAGCAGTGTAAAATGCAAAGAAAACTAATTAGAAATTGTCCAAGATATACCATAGACAAATATATTTATCGTATATACTGCAATCTACCGGTTAACTATTGGTGTTGTATCATTCTCTAACAGTTGATGGGAACAGTATGTAATATATCTCTATCTGGATGCCTGGTGAATGCCAACAGGTTATCACATACGCTCACATAACCAGAAAAAACTAAATTCCACAACCATATACAGGCAACTGAACCCAGTAGCTGCAAACATAAGAAAATAGAGCGATGATAGAGACAATCACACATGATAGAGTTAAAAAAAAATAAAATAATGAATGACCTAATTATTCAAATGACAGCTACGATGAATTCTGTCTTCTTCGTCTTCTTCTTCTTCTTCTTCTTCTTCTTCTTCTTCTTCTTCTTCTTCCTCACTACAAGGACCAGGTATATAAAACTGTTCCGACACCCACCTTATACTCGGACTAGCAACGCTCTTCTACCGGCTTTATATTTCAGCGCCCCTTTCGGCAGTCGATCCTCTGTCATTCTTTGTAAACAATTGTATCATTTTCTTCTATAAGTTGAAATAATTGCATCTGTATAATTTATTTCTAGTTCTTCTGTTATATCCTCATTTCTTCTTTATATCTTGCAATGTATAGTTTAAAGTATTTTGAATAAACTACATTTCAGCACTCTGAATCTTGCAGCATTCCTTTTTCATGATACCCACACCTCGCTCGCACACGTCAGTTACAAATTGAATAATGTCAATTCCAAAAGTAAGGTTTGGAATGGAAAAACAAAATCGCATTTAAAAATTTATTTAGTAAACCATACTGGCTTTAAATGTTAAAGATTTTCTATTAATTGTCCATCTTTACTCTATTATTTCTTCATTTTATTCCAATTTTATTCCTCCGATTTTTTCTTCAACTTATTCCAGAATTCCAGATTTTCCTCTTTACTTTCAGCTACCATTTGCTTTCGTAACGTGTTATTTCCAAACTGAAATTATTAAAATGTTAAAACTGTTTAGAATAATGATTTTAATTATAAATCTAAAATACTTAATAAATTATCAAATTTTATAGGTTTGTTAAAATTATTGTTATTTCATACAATTACCAACGTTTACTAAGAGGTAGAGAGAGGTAAGTTACGTAATATTCTCGGCTGGTGTCACGTACCAAAAGAAAAGGCAGCAAGCGTCTAAGTGATTATCAACATGGGAATGTCAAAGTTGATTACTAAAGAAGATATTTTTGAAACCCTATCGCCCCTAAAAGGCGTTATACTGTAATTGAAAATTCCTTTCTTCGCTTCACAATAAGGTTGTTTTCTCCTGGAAGTGTTTAAACGTAGCCTAAGTACTTCTTTCAAGAATGGGAAATGCATTCGATTAAGAGACTATAGTGACTCAAAGGTATAAAAAGCTTAATGTATCATCTTTATAACTTAACTTTTAACGTAAAAATTAACACACAAAACACAGGTATAGAAAGTTTGAAGACCGTAACATTTTATATTTTCCTAGGCAGTTACGAAAAATTGGAGTAGCTTATTAATGAGAAATTACTTGCACAGTATGTTAGTTACAGACACGCAAAAATATTTGCAAAGTCTGATTACTGACGAGTGTACAACTTAGAACTCATATTTTTCACTTGTTACAGAATTTTCTTCACATAGTTTTGTTAGTGGCAATCCGTCCTTACAAAGATAGGTGCAGGCTAATGTCGATACTTAGTCAAGATCAAAGTCAGAAGATAAGAAAACAATTAATATGATCATGAACATTTATTTCAAATGTAGGAATTGTTTATTGAATAAACTAATTATTGAGATATTTTGGAACTGAGGATTAGGTTACACTTGTCGATATCATGAAAGTTTTACCAGCCTTCATTAATTTCATAATTACTAAATGAGTTTCTAAACACCAAAATACTAAAGTATATACCGATTCTATTTAACATTAAAAATTTAATTAACAATTTAACAACTTTACTATTTTTCAAAGCAATAAAAAGCATAACAATAATCGTCTTGCATTGGAACACTGTAGGCGTAATGTGGAAGAGTCAGTTTAAACTTATGTCTTTAATTCTTGACACTTGTTCTAATCTGTCATGACTGAAAACTTGTCCAAAGGATATTTGTAATGCTGAACATATTTAAAATTTTTTGTGATGTACAAGATATTTTTTTCTTGCACTCTAACTACATACATGTTGGCATAGGAAGGCCATCCAGTTTGTTTATGGGGACGTGGTTGTGGAAGGGGGGTTAAGAAATTTTTGCAAGTGGGACTGCAAATTAATAAACCTGATTACTTTTGCCTGTTATTATCCTTTATTCTTAGTTGTGAGTAGCAGCTTTTTGTAAACTTAGTTATGAGAAGAATTTTGAATGCAGTTTTTGGCGGTTAATAAGAGTAGAGACTTTTGCAGACTAGGGGGTCGTTTTACAAGTAACACTAACAGTATGTAATAATTTTCGTCAGAAGTAACATATTTAATATAGATTAGATTTCTATAAAGAGATTTCAGTAGTAAAGAGATTTTTGACTGTCCTAGAGCTCAATGATTTGCGGAAATGTTAGTACGAAGGTAACGAAAATTTGCTCTGCAATTGACAGAAACGCCAGGACAAAATAGTAAAGCAAGCACTAAACGGGCAATAGCAACATTACAAGAGAGTAACGTCAATGAGAAAACAGAAGAGTTAACTAGTAGAGGTAAACAATTATTAATAACATTATTAAAATACTAAATTATTAAATTTAATAAAATTATTATTATAAAGCATATAACATATAAAATTATTAAATGTTTATGAGGCGAAACAAAGTGGTACAGGAACATATTCCTGAAGAACTGGACGTTGAACGTGGTGATTCCGTCCGTAACTGACGTTTTGAGCAAACATCAAATAAAAATACGTCTAGAAAATCTGATAAATATGAAAAAATTTTGGAAAAATAGAGAACTGAACTATCTTAAATTAACTGGTTAATTATATTAGATAAAGCCATGCAATTTGAACCAAATTGTTAAACAGATTTTACAAGAAATGTAAATGTTTTTAAAATAAGAGCAAAGAACAGAATTACCTGGAAGAACAAAAAATTGGGACCTCTTCTCGCCAAAGGCCCACCTCTGATGGGCAGAGGCGGATTAAGCGGCTGGCGAACTTGGCGGCCGCCAGGGGCCCCCGAATCTCCAAGGGGCCCCGAGATCGATAGAATCCTAGTTAAAAACTGCCACAGCAGAAAAGCGAAAGGTGCAATATTTAATATTATTCACGTGTTCTACATGTAAACGCAAAAGCCAAAAGCGATGACTCGTAACTAAAACTGTTAATTTATTATCTACATCAAGTATACTATAATGTTAAATATACATCTTAGTAATAAGAAGTGATTGATTTTTACAAATCTCTTAGCAGTATGAAAAATTGCATTTGAATCATTTTAAATAAATACGTGAAATCCCGCCTGAAATTGCGACTGCGCCTTGCGATCGGTATCCACCATTGGCATCACTGCACTCTTGTAACTCTTGCAGGGTAATCCATTGTGTTCGAGTTCGAGTCTGAGTCCACGTAATCCATTGTGTTTTAAGAGTTTGAGTCTGTCTCTTGAGTTTTTTGTACCATTATTGGTAAGTAAATAGTAGTACGTTTACGTAGTATATAATAATGAAATGGTCCCGTTTCAGTTGGGTTTTCTTTACTGAGCGGCTAAATTGCACAGCATGGCCGCGAGATCAGCTGATGGGGGGGCAGACAAGACGAATATTTTGCTCTTTTCTTTCAAGAAATAAAAGGATTTATTGTTTTTTCTAAAGTAATTATTTTTAGAGTCTAATTCACGTAAATATATAGTGCGGATGTGAACTTATTTAATGACAGTCTCTGGCATGTTCTACTGCCCTTTGTTTCTTTCCTATAGATTGAAAAGTTTCAGATTTCAATCTCGATCCAAACTCTTGCAACATTTGACTACTCTTAGTACTGTTCATTGTTTACTCATCCAACATTGGATGATTAACCCTTTCAGTGCCACGTTTTTGACCAAATTTTGACATTGTTACATAAACAATACGCAAAAATGTAATAAAAAAACAGAAAACAGAAAAGGAACAAAAATAAACGCGATATAAATACACAAGCATTGTCCTTGCATAACCGCACACGTGGTCGAGCGATAAACAGTCAGCTGTTTGAAAATCAACCTAAAAGATAAAATTTCCCTTCCATACACAAGAGTGAACTAAAAATGAACTATCGATATACTGTGATACCAAAACTGGCCACCAGATAGCTCAAACATCGAACAAATTAATGCGACAGTGGCATTCTTGGCACTAACTCTGATGCGTATTGATACGTCAGTGGCACGGCAGGCACGGACTGTCAGCGTGGCATGAATGCGTCAGTGGCACTGAAAGTGTTAAACAAGTACTTGTTGATAGGTTCCAAAATAGATTACAAAAGGCAAAAACTATTTTTTTCAGGGCGAAAAAATGAAGCGTTATCAAAGCGGGGTAGAAAAAAGAAATTAGCTAAAACGGAACCTAGAAATTGCTGAAAGTCAGAAAAATGCATTGCATAAATTTTTAGTCGTCAGTACAGAGGCGGAGCTGCCCTCATCGTCTGGTTCTGGTAACTCCGAATGTAATCCTACCTTCGAAGTTTCTTCTGAAGCATGTATAAGTGAAACGAGGCCCATCGATGGAGAACAAGACGAAGAAGAAGAGGAAAAGGAAGAAAAAGAACAAGTCGAGAATCGAAAGGTTGAAAGTGCTACTGAAGATGGTGATTGCAAAAACACAGAAGATAGAGATAGTCCATTAAGACGCACCGATTTAGACGTCAAAATACTAGATGATATAGCTCTATGGCCTACGATATTAACAGATGCAATGATTGACCATATTCTTAGAAGCAAACCAAAGAACATCGGGAATATAGAGGCATTAAAATCAGCGTACAAAGATAGAGATGTAGTGTATTATAGAGGACTTTCCTATGATCATTTTTACAGGATAAAAACAAATTGAATCAAGGAAGAGAGAAATTGGCTAGTATTTTCAGAAACAAGCAAAAGTGTTTACTGCTACCCTTGCAAACTGTTTTCGACATCAAAGTCTAAATTAATAACGGGTTTTCAAAATTGGAAATCAATTACGGCAACTTTATCCGACCAAGAAGTAGCTAAAGAGCATATACCAGCCATGTGTACTTTGTATAGAAGGTCATCAAAGTTTAATAGAATTGATTCTCAGTTATTGCAGAGGAGAGAAAATGAAGAATATTATTAGAACGATGTCTTGAAACGAATAATATCGACTATAAAATTCTTGAGTCATTTAGGGCTAGCATTAAGAGGTCTCGAAGAACGCCAGGATTCTACAAGAAAAAGAAATTACTTGATGTGCTTGGAATATCTCAGTGAATATGACAATTTCTTGAAGTTGCACCTACAGAAATATGCCAATCGAGGACGAGGAAATGTTAGCTATTTGTCTCACCATATTTGTGACGAATTTATACGCATCATTGGTAAACAAGTAAGAGCGCACATAATTGACAAAATTAAGGCTGCGAATTATTACAGTATCATCGTTGACTCTACGAACGATGTGTCACATGTTGATCAACTGACATTTCTCATAAGATATGTTTTACCCAGTGGTGATATCAAAGAAAGTTTTGTGGGATTCATCCCCATAGAAGAACATACGTCTTCATATTTGGAACAACAAGTATTGCAAATTTTAGCAAAATTAGGAGTGGATATTAAAAATTGTCGAGGACAATCACAATATGTCAGGGAAGTACTCAGGTCTACAGGCACGTATTAAGGAACACAGTCCAGGTGCGGTTTAGGCCTATATACCTTGTGCCAGTCACTCTTTAAATTTAATCGGAAATTTCGCTGCAGAAAGTTGTAGAGCTGCGATTCAATATTTTATGTTTGTACAGAATTTATTCGCATTTTTTTCTGCGTCAACCCATCGCTGGCAAGTTTTGTGAAAAAAGCTGGAAAAGTGTGAACATATGCCGTCTCAGTGAAGAGAGTTTCAGACACAAGATGGTCAGCAAGAGCAGATGCTGTACGGGCTATAAAACTTGGTTACACCCATATAAAAGAGGCTTTAGCTGAAATCTGTGACTCAAAAGAAGAAAAATAGACCACAATAGTCGAGGCAACTTCGCTTATGAAAAAATCGAAAAATATCAAACCGCCCTGATGACAGTGATTTGGAATACCATTCTACAGAGAATAAATGCTACTAGCAAATCACTGCAGTCAGTGGAGTGTGAACTATTAAAAGGCTCTATTCTACTAAGGTCACTAGAAAATTTTATCGAACATTTCAGAGAAGAATTTGGAAAAGTTTCAAAAGAAGCAACTGAGTTATCAAGTCTATCAGTTGATGAAGAAGATGGATAAGCTCGTAGGCCAGAGAAGATAAAAATGTTTTTCGATGAAAGCAAAGAAGTCGGTCATGAATTTGCAAGAAGGGAAAATTTTATTGTCAAATCATTTTATGTCATATACGATAGCACCAAGGCAGAACTATCTCGAAGAACTCAGACGTATGAAGCTGTTATAGAACATTTTAGGGTATTTTTTGATCAAAGATTACCAACAGAAGCAGAAAAGAACGCTATAAAAAAACTGAAGGATATTTACAAAAATGACATTGATATTTCTAATTATGACGGTGAATTGGACCAGTTCTTACTATTTCTACAAGAAAACAAAGATACCATCAAAACCGCATCAGAAATTTATCGAGGTGCAAGAGAAATGTCTTCAATTTTTCCTAACGTAGAGATTATTTTGAAAATATTTTTAACAATACCGATATCAAATGCATCAGGTGAAAGATCTTTTTCAGTTTTGAAACGCGTTAAAAACTATTTAAAGAGTACAATGGGAGAAGACAGATTGAACAACATGGCCATATTATACATAGAACAAGAAATTTTGGACGAAATAGATACTGCAAAAATAATTGATGAATTTGCCAAAGAGAAAACAAGACGCAAATTCATATAGAAAACCTTTTTTAAGCACTCAGGTAACTTAGTTACTGTTAAATGTTTTGAATAATTTCTGATTTTTCTTGAAACATTGAGTTTTATTATTAGCTACATATTGCTGGTTTTAGCAAGTCATTAAAAGTCTAATACTGAAATCTTTCCGAAAAAGCCATCACTTCCTTTCACTATTTTTTTGTTTTGGAGCTTGGGTCTAAGGGCCTCGAAATTTTTACCGCCAGGGGCCTCCAATCGGCTTAATCCGCCTCTGCTGATGGGGTGACTAATTGAATAACGTAATTTTAAATTGCTTCATACATTCCAAATTATTGGCATCTTCAGTGTATATTAGAAACAAACAAAAACGAATGATAACATTCGAGGCACAGCCTTCTGGAGTCTGAGTCCTACATCGACATAGAGATAAAACTGTATATCATAAGTCTAAATCATAAAGTACTTCATATCATAAAGACGATTTATATAAGTCATTTATAAAATATTTATGGTTAAGATTAACAATTTAAGAATTAGGGTTAAATTATTTATTTACTTAACTTATGTATAACGTATTCTACACCAAAACGTTTCAGTTAAATGTATGGTCACATAGATTATAATTTCCTGCCATGTACTACCACTAAAGTACTTATTTATTTAACTTTGTGTTAAATGCTCTACTCAGACACTTGATTACTACGCCACTATAAATTAATCTCAAATTATGAACAGTCAGGTATAAAACATCAATGACATTACATACTGCGTGCAAACCAGTGTTCAAGTATTGAAGAAAAAACTTTCAGAAAACCAAATCATTATATTTGGCATTTATTTATTTTATAAAACTTCTAAAATGTATTATAAAATTCTATCGAATGTTGAAAAAGTGTAATATTTATGAATTCCATACTTTCATGTATGCTTTACCAAACACCTGTACCGAAGAAATAATGAAGACAAAGGAAATATGAGCATACATTTTGTAATTAGTGTAGAGGATAGTTTTCTGTGTTCAAGGTAATAAGGTAATAGTTACGGCACTACGTAGAGAGAATTGCTACCTGTCATATAACTATTGACATTAATTGTACCATATCTATTTAGGGCAGAAGGGAACCACCTTGTCCTGTAAGCGACATAACTGCGTACTATCAAGAGAAACGGGTTCAGTTACATTTATCTATGTCATTATCTACAACGAACTTAATTTTATAAAACGTATCAATCGTTTATCCTCTAACAAACTATGGGAAATAGCAGAACGTTGAACGCACTAACATAAAACGTTGTGAGTTTTGGACGTATGAAGGTGAATCAAACGAATCCTATTAAATAACGGTGGTGTAAGTAAAGAACAAAGCACTCTTCACCTTTTTGTAGTTATAAAAATTTGGAACATTTATACGCATACACACGATTATTGAAGTCAGGGCTATTATTATTATTCTGTTAGTATTATTATTATTTAGCTACCTTATTTTATTATAATATTTTTGTAGGAAACGTTTATTTCATTTAGTCACTTATGCACATATTTTTTGAAACATTGTTGTTCAAGGCTTACCAGAGTAATGGAAAAATCGTTTATTTTGTAACTGTTTAATTATTAACTGTTTAATAAACAGATAAGCATTGGTTGATAGCAGCGAATAAATGAACAAACAAAAAATGTTTAATGTAAATAAGCCTTTTACGTTACACTGGTGATGTTAAACAATATATTTCAAATAAATGTTCATGAGTGAATAAATGCTTGCATAGAAACAGTATTATAATAAATGTATTACCATCATATAAAACGTGTAAGTAGATACATGCCTAGTCTAGCGCAATTTAAGGAGAGAGACAAATTTACAAATAAAATACGGAAAAACTGCAATAAAGGACATCAAACACACAATAACACTACAAAAGGCGGGGATTATCGGAGAAAATGCGTTTTGCCTCAAAGTTATCATTCACGATTAATTTTTTGCTATCTTTCATAGATTTCTTCAGCAATGCACTCAATTTGGAGTTAGAACAAGCAGAAGATCCCTAAGACGCCGAGGGTATAAACTCAATTCGACGATTACAAGAATTCTAGGGAATAAACTGAAGGAGAGAAATCCAATTTATAGACAGATTTAGAGTGCTTTAATTAAGCCATAATTTCTAGATATCTGTTCATTTACTTCTAAAAGTCTATTATTTATGTACGCATTAAAATTTTTATCTCGTTCCTCCAGTTCCCTTCTAGTTGTGTCAAGTTCACTTTTAATAACGTAATCGGTTTTATCAATAGCAGAAGAAACCTTCCCAAGACGTCTATTAACATAATTCTTACTGAATTCAATAAATACATTCACTCTATCAACCTGTTCAGTTGTCTGCTTCAACTTTCCATTCATATCATTTACCACTGTCTTTAACGTTGCTTCTATCCCCTTCATAGATGCACATAAGTGAACAGCAATGTCTTCAGTAATCTTATTACTTACGTTCTAATTTAATTTTGTATCTGTAGCCAACTTCAAATTTATTTCTCGCATATCTGAGAATATTCTCTCAAGAGTTTCGTTGCACATATTCTTACCTTCGTCGAGTTTGTCTCTTATAACGCAGTCGTTCTTATGCTTCGATTCACAATTAAAATTCGTCTTTCTCTAACTACACTAATATGCTTTGGGCCAACTGATAAAGCGTTACAGCGTTATATACTTTATGATATTTTGCTAAGTTTCTTTTTAAATAAACGTCGAGGTTCACAATCTTTTTATCTATACGATTACTAAGTCTTCGAATTCTCATCAAACATAGCTTTAGATATTCGACTATTCAAGTCAGTTTTGACGTCTTGCCTGAAAGTCTGTATCTGTGTCTCAAATTTTAATCCACCTTCTTCTTTACCCTTAAGCATTTTATCTAACTGAGTATGTGCAAATTCCCTAACACACACACACACACACACACACACACACACACACACACACACACACACACACACACACACACACACACACACACACACACACACACACACACACACACACAAAGTCCACAATAATTTAATATTATTATTTAGTTGACACTAGACAAGTGTTTGAAGAATTGTTTTTATTAATTAATTTGCAAACGCAAGCGCTGTATTCAATCCCACTACTTTCTACTGAGAGTGACGTGTGTGCGATTGTAACATTTTCTTTGACACCAACTCTCGTGTTCACAGTTGATTAACTGACATTTCTTTGTAGTCTCTGTTGTTTCCCGTCACAAGCATCTATCTACTTTGAATCCCTCTGTGATTAAGGCCTGTGTGATTTTTGGATTTATACGTCCTATGATTATTTTTGAGTTGAGTTAATAAACTTATTTTTCATTGAGTTTAATGTAATAAGTAGTGGAGTTGGAATTGGTTCAATAGATCGGTCAAGAGACGGAATGGCATTATGTGGTCAAAAATATTTGATAGAACAATCAGAGTGTGATGTAATGCAATGGAAACCTTATTTTTTTCGTTAAGAGTGAAGAAAAGAAGGAATTATAACTTACGTAAGTAGAACGTACTACTTATTAAATTATTAGCCGTTAATAAGTACTAAATATATCTCATTGTTGGTTCCCTTTGTTTAACAATAAATTTAAAGCTTAGTGTCAATAGATTAAATAAATATAAATATAAATATTATTTAGTTATTATTTTATAATTTTTATAACTTAATTTCTATTATTTTTTAAATTTTATTCATACGTTGATACGCAGCATCAATTGTGACTTCTATTAATGAGGCTCTATTAATGACTTCTACTTTATGAGGCTCACGGTAAATTTTGTATAACGACAGGGTTTAATAAGAACTGAATATCCGTGGGCCGAAACAAGCCCAAATTTATTTATATATATTGTAACGAGAAGCCTATTGTACGTTTTCCACCCGTCCCTCCTCAAGCCAAGCAGGTGTACCTCAGTCAAGGCCACGCTAAAATACGTTCCACAGTACTCTGGAGAACAGTTCAAATACGCATTAGCTGGCGTTCAGTAAGGACGGAAAGCTATTCTCAACCTCTACGCGACCTAGAAAAGCAGAACGCCTGGCTTAGTCAGTTCAGTTTTGTTGAGCGATTTTCCTTAGTGCGTATCGAGTGGCGATTTATCGAAGTGCGACGAAGTGTTATTGTGTTATAGTTAGTGTGGAATAATAGTTAACATTATTATTGCATGTGTACAAATTTATCTTGAATTATTATACGAGTATAATCTTGTTGAATAACTTGACGAATACAAATTGTTATTTGTGATTAATTAAAGCTGGTGATTCGTGACTTCACTGGTGTATGTATTTTGTTTTACATTGTACCAGACGACGATCAGGGAGACCGTCTTAACAATATTACATAAATTTGCTAAATACTTAAGTCGAAAGTGATGAAGTAAGTATGAATAAAACATTGGAAGAGTATACATATTTTGATACTGTAATTTAATCACAATAGAAAGCAATGTTTATCGACATTAATGTAACGTATGCTTGTGTGTGTGTGTGTGTGTGTGTGTGTGTGTGTGTGTGTGTGTGTGTGTGTGTGTGTGTGTGTGTGTGTGTGTGTGTGTGAAGAATATTGTATTAAATTAATCATTAGCTACAGGAGTCAAAATGATTATGGAATATCCCGGCGATAACTGTTTTATGATCAATTTAAAAGTATCGCTTCGCAAAATACTTTAAAATAAAGTATTTTGCGTAATGCCCCTTGGGACCTTCTGTAGCCAGATTGTAGCTACAGATGCTAACGGACCTCTGTGAAGCGGACGGAATGGTGGAAGAGATCTCAGTGATCCAACTGCATAACGTGCGGAAGTGTGTTAGAGGAGCAGACTTCTTCAAAAACCTGGGTTCATCTGGCTCTGGATGATAGCACCCAGTAAGAACCCCTGCTTAGGGTTACAGGTGAAACCCGGTCAAGGGTCTCAAAGGCGGATGAGGTACCTCGGTTCCCAACGGCAAAGAGAGCGGAAGAACCTAGTGGAGTAAACCACGAAAAACAATCATTTTGGGCTAACAATCCGATCTTACCTCGGAATTTAATTCCTACTTTTGCACTGTATACAATTTCAATTGCAGTATGGAAAGTCTGCTAAATAAAGGCACTACCCCAGGTGGTAACTTAAAAAGGTTGACAAAGCAAATCTTCAAATATCTGTGGGGGAAGAAGTCAACATCAAGTTGGATTAAAGAAGTCTAAAGGATTTAGAAAAAGAATAATATACACGTAGAAGAAGCAATTGAAGGAGAAGTTTTTCGGGCAAAAGTGTTACAAATGGAGGGAGTAGGAGAGAAAATGGAGGGAAGGATGGGGGTAGGAGAGAGAAGAACCCAGGTTCGAAGTGGACTGAAGACAGGAAGAGGAGACACAGTGAGAAGATGAAAGAGTATTGGAAAAAAAGGAAAGAACAAAGAGTAAAGAATTTAAATTGGCATTTGGTCCCTAGATGGCCGATACGGAAAAAAAAGTATTTTGCGTATTTGTCGACCATGAAGCGTCCTGCTTATTGGAGCATATCATGCGTCCAGATCTAAAAAACATCTGAGCTATGGACATGAAATATTTACTTACAGTATACACAGAGCTCATAGGTAGTGTGATATAGTTTCGGGATTATGTATAGACAATCGTGGGTGCTTAACAAATCTACACAATTAACGAAGGAGCGATGTCCTTGTCCGTAGACTCAAGTCACATTCATAACATTGTTAATGACCTGCAGTTGTTCACCAAGAGACATTCCAATTGTAAGTATTATCAATTTAGTTGAAACAATAATGTTAGTTATTGACATAAATATACTATTTTCCTTCCTCGAATTTTAAATTGTAAAACAAGCATTAAATATATTTATCGAGTCTTAAGCATTCTCTATGTATTTCTCAAAGAAAGAGAATTTTTATATATATATATATATATATATATATATATATTTATTGCTGTGTTCAGCTATGTAGAAGTGTAACAAAAATGTCGTAATTGTAGCCATATGCTGCATAAACTGGAAGTATGATTAAAGACTGAAAAGTAGCTGTTAAGAGAGAATTGTATTTTAGAGAATAATTTTATTATTGCAGATACTAAAAGATGGTGCTACATTCCAAAATATGCGTAATTATCGTAAGTGTTTTGATAAAACGCTGTAGGCTGTGACTGTGCGAAGTAAAAATTTCATATTATAATTAAAATATTTAATATTTCTTAATATTTTTTAAGAAATATTAAATTCTACTGTCAATTCTACTGTTAAAGTAATAATTATATTAATTTTAACCCTTGATATTTATTTATGAGATCGTTTCTAATCTCACTTGTATTACTTCTAACTAGAATATATTTGTTTCAGTTCTAATCTAGTGTCACAGACATTAACCCACCTGGTGTTTCCACATGTAATATTGCTTAACTGCCACTAGTGTTTCTGTGCTGTTGTCAAACGTAATACCCAGTTCTTCTGTCGCATCCAGTAACGTTGGGGGACTAGAGTGTTGTAATTACTTGTCGTCTTCACAGGTTTGCATGAGGATTATGCAGCAGTTTAGCGCAGAGAATATACCGCGCTTTGACAGAGAAAGTACACTCAGACAGCTCCAGTTCTGTAACACAATACATCGTTGCACACTTCGAGAGGTTATTGTGCAGTACGTCTCAACAAGTCTACGTTTGCGTTGACATGTATTCTCTTTTTCTGCGTTATATTAATTTAGTTAAAAAGTGTAAATATAAAAAACAAATAATTACACCACAACAGTAACAGATGCCAAGGAATTCCGAACCGTTAAAGTCACGCACGCGCACGCAAACTCTCTCTCTCTCTCTCTCTCTCTCTCTCTCTCTCTCTCTCTCTCTCTCTCACACACACACACACACACACACACACACACACACACACCACAGAAAGTTTGGTAGACAATCCCTTTGTATATTTATACGTTTTCCCTCATTTCTTAGACCCCTTAAATAGTGAATTGCCATTCTTGTTTTTTCTGCCTATCAAAAAGTGGTCTACTAACATGCCCAGTTTATTACAAAAAAAATCCGATCTGGAAAGTTAATGAGGACGCATGATTAATCGGGACACAGGTCAAGGAAGCTACTAGAAAATTTTAAAATTACTACTGAAAGAATAAAAACATTTACATTTTGAAACGAATTGATACAAATATTTATCTTTGAAAAATATTTGTCTCATGTGTACAATATTACCGTACCTAATTTAATAGTTTCAATATGCCTATACTCATTGGATGCAAATTATTACGTTCAAAGAAAGAGAATTTTTATATATATTTATTGCTGTGTTCAGCTATGTAGAAGTGTAACAAAAATGTCGTAATTGTAGCCATATGCTGCATAAACTGGAAGTATGATTAAAGGCTGAAAAGTAGCTGTTAAGAGAGAATTGTATTTTACACAACAATTTAGTTATTGCAGATACCAAAAGGTGGTGCTATATACCAAAATGTGTTTAATTATCGTAAGTTTGACCTACGACAGGCAAACGTGCGTGGGGGCGTGTCGTGGCTACGTTAGCAGATACCAAAAGATGGTGCTATATACCAAAATGTGCGTAATTATCGTAAGTTTGTCCTACGACAGGCAAACGTGCGTGGGGGCGTGTCGTGGCTACGTTAGCAGATACCAAAAGATGGTGCTATATACCAAAATGTGCGTAATTATCGTAAGTTTCACCTACGACAGGCAAACGTGCGTGGGGGCGTGTCGTGGCTACGTTAGCAGATACCAAAAGATGGTGCTATATACCAAAATGTGCGTAATTATCGTAAGTTTGTCCTACGACAGGCAAACGTGCGTGGGGGCGTGTCGTGGCTACGTTAGCAGATACCAAAAGATGGTGCTATATACCAAAATGTGCGTAATTATCGTAAGTTTCACCTACGACAGGCAAACGTGCGTGGGGGCGTGTCGTGGCTACGTTAGCAGATACCAAAAGATGGTGCTATATACCAAAATATGCGTAATTATCGTAAGTTTCACCTACGACAGGCAAACGTGCATGGGGGCGTGTCGTGGCTACGTTAGCAGATACCAAAAGATGGTGCTATATACCAAAATGTGCATAATTATCGTAAGTTTCACCTACGACAGGCAAACGTGCGTGTGGGCGTGTCGTGGCTACGTTAGCAGATACCAAAAGATGGTGCTATATACCAAAATGTGCGTAATTATCGTAAGTTTGTCCTACGACAGGCAAACGTGCCTGGGGGCGTGTCGTGGCTACGTTAGCAGATACCAAAAGATGGTGCTATATACCAAAATATGCGTAATTCTCGTAAGTTTGTCCTACGACACGTAAGCGGGCGTGGGGGCGTGTCGTGGCTACGTTAGCAGATACCAAAATATGGTGCTATATACCAAAATATGCGTAATTATCGTAAGTTTCACCTACGACAGGCAAACGTGCGTGGGGGCGTGTCGTGGCTACGTTAGCAGATACCAAAAGATGGTGCTATATACCAAAATATGCGTAATTATCGTAAGTTTCACCTACGACAGGCAAACGTGCGTGGGGGCGTGTCGTGGCTACGTTAGCAGATACCAAAAGATGGTTCTATATTCCAAAATATGCGTAATTATCGTAAGTTTGATCTACGACGGGCAAACGTGCGTGGGGGCGTGTCGTGGCTACGTTAAGTGGGAACATCTGATAGCAACTTCATTAATGGTAGCTTTGAAATAGACCAGCTCATCTTATAAGCAAATTGGCATAATTATTTGTAATATTCACTGTTTGTGATTTTTTTTTAATTAATTTGAAAGCATAATCTCTCAAAAGAAATTATCATAATAGAGCCATTCTAGACTTACTCCAGTGTAGACATCTGTAGACGAGTTTTCCGCTCTACTGTGTAGTTTCATTAAAGTATGGGAAACCTGAACTTATGCAGAATGCCGGCGCTGTGCAGACCGAATAATTTGGTAGCAACGGATAATTATGAGATTATTGATCTATAAGTGATATTTGGTACTCTTGAAGCTTCGAAAATGCGATACAAGACTAGTTTTAAGATTTTCAGTACTACCAGTTTAAATTATTAACAACATTAAGCGCTTCATAAAAAGTTATCTACACTTTTCAGTGGAATAATAGGTAGTTATTAAGTTAAAACATTAAATATAATCAATGTTTCCTAAAGTAAGTTGAAGATATCCACTTCGGGCACAACAGGCGTGTGAGGTGTTTTAGCAATTCCGCGATGAAACATTCTAAGGATAATACATGTAGCTTATTTAAAAAAAAACACATTTTATTATCCTGTTTACTGTTATACAGGATTGCTGTCAACAATTATTCTGTATAACAGTAAACAGGATAATTAAATGACGATTCTATTCCATTACGGAATATTTCCTTATACTTACATTTTTATTTATTTATATTTGCTATAATAGGAACAGTTTACATTTATATTCATTACACTTACAATAGTGTTTGTACACTTTTCTCTTAATTTTATATATTATGCACGGACTTATATATTGTAATAAAACTAATTATAATGAAAATAAAGTCGCACTGTTGAGCTCGCCAATTTGTAATAAAACAAATTTAAAATAAATTAAAAAATTTGTAATAAAACAAATTAAAATTTTATGGCGTATTGATATAATTGTTTAATTAAATTAATTTGTTGATTAATTAATTATTTAATTATGTTTTTGGTTTGTTTCAAATGTGAATTAATTATTGTTTGTGTCAAAATATTTGTTTCACTAGTGTTAATCTAGTTATGTCACTCGGATCAAGTATTCTTTCTTCTAACTCAGCTCCTCTTCTTCTTCTTCTTGATATATTTTTCTAATACTTCTAATTTATGTTGAGAAGAAAGAAAAAGCTAATATTTATAATACAAATAATAATAAACACAAGGATTTGACACAATTCTGATATTTATTTTTAAAAATTGTGCGCCAATCTTACGCACATCGATAATGGCTGTGGCTGAGACTCACCTCAGGTCGATTGTGATAAAAGACAAAAATATAATATTAAAAAATTAATTAGTTGAGTTCTTTTAACAGTCGAAATGGTCAGAGAAGAGCAAGCAACAAGATACAATACTTACAATTAATTCAATCTTAATTATCATTCCACACAAATAACATAATTCAGAAAATAATGTCAATGAATAAGTAAAATTCGAACAATTCGTAGAATGACTTCACGTCGCCGCTCGCTTCGACAGGCTGTGTCCCGTTTGCTCTGCAAATAAAATATGGCTGCCGTTCGCCTTGGCTTTCTGCTATCCGACTCTAACTGCTATATTTGGTCTTCTCCCTCAAATATAAATGTGGATTCCTTCCTCTGCGATGTTGTAGTACCTCTGGATAATTATGTGAAGTGTTTTCTTCTCCTCGGCGATATTGTTTGGTGTTGGATTAATTGTGCTGTGTTCCGTGTTCAAATCTGTTTGAGTTCGTTTTCCAGATAATATTGGTGTTGAATTAAATTTTTTCAATATGGCGGTTGATTTCTTGTGCTCTCGGTTTGAATCGTATTATTATGGTTATTCGTTTTGGTTCCGTTATTGATTTAGTTATTATGTTGTTAATTTTCCGTAGTTATCCTCTGTAGTGTTTCTTAAGATGGCACATCATGTTTTTACAACCATTTATATTTTTCAGATCTTCTGTCCGTACATTTTGATCTGCACACATTCACGATTAACAATAGACTGACGACTTAAAGTCGTCGTTTTAGGTGGTAATTTCTAAAATATCTTATTCTCCTTCCCATTGTCTGTAAACATCTACATGTCTTGGATTTGATTTCAACTCATAAAAATACATGACAAGTTTTCCTATTTATTGATATAACTTAATTATTTATTAATTTTATGAAAATTTAGCTATCTAGCAATATTCTTCCGCTAATTTTATATAATTCAATATATAACTTGACCTATTTTAAGTTCAAATAAGCCCAAAATTTACATTTTTTGATATTTCTTATAGGCCTTATTATTTTTTACATAATTAGTAATTAAATGGTTTATAAGTGATTTTATGTTAATATTTCCTTTAAATAATTTTATTCACTTCATGATTATTGCTTGTTGTTAACAATTTGTTGTTATAATACTCCAATATAGATTAATTTACATTTTATCTGAATTGTGTCCCTTTCTAGGCCTAGTATTACATATTTCCAAATAAAGTTCATTTTATCCTTTTGTCATTACATTTACTAATATTTGTTTCTGTGCTGATTACATTTACATATCTTTGTTTTACATTGACTAATTTCTATTAATTATATACAGTTCTATTGAATTTATTCATTTGGATTTGACTCTATAGTAGTAGTTGATTTTGGTCTAAAATGCTGTTTTGTTTTTCTATTGGGGTTTTTTAATTAGTTTGCTCTATTATTCTTTATATGGTTTACAATTTAAAAAAATATATTCATATTATCTTCTTGCCTTCTCTGCCTTAACAAAACTTTGAAATTATTGAAGATTATTTGAGTACAACATAACATCTTATATCTATTATTTTTCATATATCACATAATTATAACAAAATATCTTATACCTATCATCTTTAATTATCTTATTTAGTTATAACAAAATATCTTATTCTTATCATTTCCTATACATAATTTGATTAAAAAATAAAAACATCTTATTACTAGTAATACCCTCAGTCATTAACTGTCTTTTGTATTTATGTTTCTTGTGGTAACAACTTAACTGTGATAAAAACATCTTATATCTATTATTTTTTATTATATATAATCTTTAAAACACTTTTATTACTAATAACATTCTCAGTCATTAACTGTCTTTTATTTTTATGTTTTTTATTATAACCTTCTACACTAATGGTAGTCTTTTAAATAATTTGTATTTCCTTCACTATTTATTTATTATAGTTTTGTCACTTTGTTATTCACTACACTCACGGTAGTCTCTAACTATTATTATATTTTATTAGGATGTTTCACCTTTTATTCTCTACACTAATGGTAGTTTTTTATTTGTTTCTACACTATGGTAGTCTTTTGTTTGTTCTAGTTTGTTCTTAAATTAGGCTTACACTTATTTTACAATTTACTTTAATTGTATTGTATCTTGTAACTTGAGTTACTGGGTCTAACATTTATTGGTTTTAATTCTGTTTAAATTGTGTATGTATTCTTTCATAATATTTTGGGGATAGCCTTTCATGTTTCTATATTCCTTGTATGAAACTTGACATAGTTTGAGTCTTCTTTCTTATTCTGTAAGTATTTCTATATTTTTGAGTTTTCATGTTCTCGTGTCATTAATTCAATGAATCTTACTTGATTATTCTGTTTCATTTATTTTTCATTTACAGCTCCTTATTAATTTGTTATCGGTTTTGTATTTTGGGGCTTTCTGCTACTTAATTTCATAATTTGCCCCTTATTACTTTTTCATTACTGCTCCTCATCTTATTTCATTTATTTTTCCATTTGTCTTCTCATTTACTGCTCCTTAACCTACTGTGCATATTGATGTTGTACTGGGGTTTTATTTAGATAGTTTCTTTTATATGGACCAAGAGTTTTCTTTGTTATTGAGTTTATTTTTATTAATATTTTATCGACTATAATGATCAGATTCTTTAATTCATTTTTAACCATTTATTTTTCTCACTCACTATTGATAGTTTCTTCTTTTTTTAATGTTGTACTAAGTTAAATTTTAAGGTGATAATTCTGTTATGCTACAATGTGTTTATACATTCGCAATTACACTTATCTTTGTATGTATGTATAAAATCAGCAAGACTGTCAAAACATCATCAAAAATCGATTCTTATTCATTATTGTTATATGGACCTGTTTAACAATTTTTGTGTTCAACGGAAATAATTTCAATCTTAAATGTATACGTTAAATGTTTTACACATTGTAAAAATTGTCAACGTGAATTTACTTCTAAACATAGACACTATATACACAAAAAACATAATATAGAAACGTAAGAATACAAAAACCTCCTGTTTGTTGTTTGTAATATTACTTCTACTGTATATCATATTACGTTTGAGTACGTTTATCCAGTGTCCTCAGTGTGTTGCCTCCACTACATTTTGGCGTGTTAGGTACGAAGAGAGAGAGAGAGAGAGAGAGAGAGAGAGAGAGAGAGAGAGTTTGTAGTAGAAATGAAGTGTACAGGTGACAATGATGTATTGCTAGTGAACGATGTTCCAGCCCGAACACAAACTGGTGTAATAAGTGCGTGAGACATTCCTTTCTGCAGAACTCGCTAATACTAATGTGTACCTGCTGTTTTGCAGATTTTTTACTCTTAACCTGTGATCAATATCGGCTTTATATACAAATAATCCTGTTTTTTCCTCAAAAGCGTACATGCGGAAATAATTTTAAAAGTGTGTTAGAAATTTACGAAAACAGATACAGATATACGTAAGCGTCTTAAAAAGGAAAACATAAAAAATGCGAGTGCATGATAAAGTTCATCGTAAGGCAACTACACATTATCTCCACCTTTCTTAAATTCGAAGTAAATGAAATTAACTACATACTTTATAATTACGAGATTGGAGGAAAGATAGGATATTAACGTTGTTTTAGGATATACATGTCTAATGTCTACTACTAATTATAAACTGTACTGCGTTCATTTCTAGAATTTAATCTAATTGAAAATCGTGCAACTTATAATCCATATAAAGTTCGACATGGCATATGATTTTTTTTTGCCAACAAGATTAATTTCTTCGTATATAGTTTCTAACATAACACGAAGTCTAGGAAAAACTGTTAATAAACTAAAAAATGTACCAAGTCAGTTCCTTCGAATAAGCATTATCAGATCTCTAGTAACAACAGTTAACGACTAGATTACTTAAATAGATGTAAACACGAATGGGGTACACAATTCAAATACAGCTCAGAAACAGAGAATATTAAATATCAATAGACTATCATACGATAATTTTTCACTGTGATATAACTAAGTGTACTTTCTTTACATGTATAACTGAATGTTTACAGCTACCACAGTTCGGTTAACACTGCTTTTACGAGTCTACAGTTCTGAATTTTGGTCTCACTACTTCCATTATTATTCAAAAACTGTAATTCTAATCTGTCACGGTTACTACAAATTAGTTGACAACATAAGTGCTTTCTGCAACAGTTTATTGCTTGAATACGTATACTATGTTCGTGTGTACATTGGTCTACATGATAGCTTTTATATCATTTCATTACATTGACTTCAATTTTGTATTAATATAATACCCTTACTGAAAGCCAAAATAAACTAATAATAATCTCTAGACGTTTAACTTATTGTAATATTTCTTTCTTTAGGTAAACAGTACCGTTTCCGGAAGACACACTTTAAAAAAACTCTCCATTTATTATTTTTTTAAATACGTAATATTGTATATTTCAACATTACCAATGTATATTTCAATGTTATATCTTCACACAATAATTACAGAAGTAAAGAAGTAAATGAGAAGTGCGCCCTTCAGAAAACGCAATCTGATTGTCACTTTATGCGTAATACAACGAGTTCAAATTATAAAGTATCCGATGAACTTGTTACTTGCTCTTAAGAAATTGCAAATAATTACTACAATCGTTAACACTTTCTATGTGAAGTGGTAATGAAAGCAGAGAAGCCCTTCTATAGAGACCTGTCTAACAAAGGTCTATTAAAACTTGCTTCACGGGAAAAATCAGAAACCACACGATAGATCGAATAGTTTCATCTGGTAGAAACTCACAAAGATTATAAATAATTGCTTATCTAATCCGTCGAGTGACTTACTTGTAATTCCGCTTGACGCGTTTCAGGGCATATGCCCCATCTTCAGAATAATTCCTCTTCACAGAACGTCAGACATTAAGATTAAAATGTAATAAATTAAAATTAAAATCCATGGTTAAAATATTAACTCGTCAAAATATTAAAATATATGAATGCACAGAGATGCACGCACTATCACAACATGAGTTCACTTCGCGTTATAGCCGGTGTACACCGCCGCGATGTTAATCGCGCACTGACTGTCTGAGTAAACTGTTATCTGTGCAACGCATCTTGTATCTCAATGGCTGTGTCGTACAAGGGATTTGACTTGAAGTTAAGTTGGTCGTTTAATATGAATCCGCCGTCTTGTGAATTGTTCGTCTTTTTAAATTGTTTAAAGGCCTTGTAAATTTCGAATTCTTCTAATGTGTCCATATGTCTGCCTTTTTTGCAAAAGTGCAATGGTTTAAAGTTGGTGTCAAAATCAGTGTAGTTATGATTATTATTTACGAGGTGACGTGCAAAGTTGGATTTGAGAATGTGGGTGTCGTTTTTTGGTAAATGTTCTTGGAAGCGTTTTTTGAACGCTCTGCCGGTTTGTCCAATATAGAAGCTGTTGCAATCGTCACATTGGATTTTATAGACACCTGTCCTCTGTTTTATTGGTTTTGCAGCTTTATGGTGAAGAATTTTCTTAATGTTGTTATCAGTCCGGAAAGTTAAAGTTATATTCAATTTTATAAAAATGTTGGTTAATGTATGGGGTAAAGTTCGGCCGTAAATAGAAGTCACGTACGTGCTGTCTCGGTTACTACTCGGTTTTGTTTTCTTGTTATGTAACTTTTTCTGGTGTTTTTTGATCAAAGCATCGATCATAGAGCACGTATATCCATTGGCCTTAGCTATGTATTTAATGGTGTTGACTTCCTCCTGAAAGTCACTGATTTCCAACGGTATGGTGAGTAATCTATGTATGAAACTGTTATAGGCGGCCATTTTTTGCGGAAGAGGGTGATGGGAATCCGCGTGTATAGTGGCGTCGGTGGTGGTAGGTTTTCTGTATATTTGGTATTGAAAACTATTGTCAAACCTTGTTATTGTTAAATCGAGAAAATTAAGTTTATTTTCTATTTCAACCTCGAGGGTAAATTGTATGTTCTTGTTTATATTATTTAAATAGTTTTTTAAATTATTGATCTGTCTTATGGTACCGTTAAAAATGATGAAGGTGTCATCTACATAACATGTATATGATACTATCTTGTTATGCCATTTGTTTGCGCTGCTGAACATATGTGTGTTTTCGTAGTGGTTCAGGTATATGTCCGCCAATAATCCGGAGAGTGGGGATCCCATCGCTAAACCTTTCTTTTGTATATAGTATTTTCCATCAAAAATAAAATAGTTTTGATTTAAAACAACTTCCAATAGAGCGGTTATCTCATTAATTTCATCAGGACTGCGTATGTTAGCTACAATAAGATTATACTTGAGAATATTTATTGTATCCTGGACGGGTATATTTGTATAAAGGTCTACTATGTCGAAAGATGCGATTCTGTAATTAGGTTTAATTTGGATGTTTTTCAGTTTGTCGATAAATTCAGTGCAACTTTTTGTGCTATGGTTATTCTTTAAGCTTATACTGTTCTTTATTATTTGTACTAGTTTTTTACTGATTTTGTAACTCGGAGCAGTGGTGAAGTTCACAAGCGGCCTAATTGGTACACTGGGCTTATGAATCTTTGGCAAACCAGTGAACTGGGGAGCCTCTGCATTAATAGGTTTCAATGAGTGACGTGTGGCGCTATCGAACAAGTGCGTACAACGATTAACTGTGTTATTCAGGGCTTTAACGAAATCGGCTGACGGGTGGGCATTTACCATTGTAATATTATTATTTTCAATGAATTGATTAACTTTTTGCGAATATTGGTTTTTGTCCATTATAACGATAGTGTTTCCCTTGTCCGCCTTTGTAATGAGTGCATCATTGTTAGATAATTTGTCTTTGATTTGTTTTAAGGTTTTAATTTCATTCATATATTTAAAGTTTAGTTTAGGGCTTTTTTTGTTCGAAAATTTATTGAGTTTGTTTTTAATCAAAACTCGAGCCTCATTTTGTAAGTTTATGTTTGGTATTGACTTTATAGCCGTCTCAGCGCAAATTATTTCATGGTATATGTGGTTTTTATTGCTGTGGGGTATGTTGTAGTTTAGACCCTTGTTAAGTACGTCCATTTCATTCTTATTAAAGTTTATCGATGTTAGATTAGATACGCGCACATAGAATTCGTGTTTACAGGTGACGTTATCTTCGTTTGGTTTTTGTTTACTTTTGAGGGTTCTAAGTTTCTTATCATGTTTTGTATATACACGTTGCATTACATCGTTAATGTATTTATTGCAATCATGTAATATATTGTCTAATTGTAATGCATGGACACTGTTAAGCAGCTTCAAATGGGACAAATATAATTCTTTGTTCAATTCTGTCTTTTTCCTATATAAATATCTCAACTCCTCCTTTAACCACATCACCTGTGCACGCTCTTTGATTTTTGTGGCCGTCTTGGAGTTATTGTTTATTTTGATAGAGGCATACTTAGGTATTAAATTGTTTCTGATGCATTCTTTATTAAATTTTATATGGGAATTGGTTTTTAATAATTTAATCTTAATGTTCTGAAATTTGAATACTGTAGATGCTTGACTTGCTTCCAGTTTAATATCTTTATTAAATTTTATATGGGAATTGGTTTTTAATAATTTAATCTTAATGTTCTGAAATTTGAATACTGTAGATGCTTGACTTGCAAAAGTCACTCGACGGATTAGATAAGCAATTATTTATTTAATACAGTGACTTGGATACTTTAAAAATGAATATCACAAAGATTGTTTGTGGGCTGCAAACCCCATTAATCACGTTTTAAAAATATAGATATTTTGTCAGAGGCTTTAGATCAGACGGTCATTTTGATTTTGTATTTGATAATTTGTCAGTTTTTTTGCTGTTAAAACACGATCTGGTCAATGACGTGAGCATGTATAACTTTTTAATTAAATCGCTCCTTACTATAATTGAATCTCATTTCTACTAAAATCACATTCTATAAGAGTTTTTCAATAGCGTTATATGTAACATTAACATAAAATGTCAACACGATTTCTCAAAACTTGTTTATAAAAACTTCATAAACGCTTGAATTTTTTTGTTCATAATAACATGTCACATGTTAGAATATAAATATCACAGATACTGAGGTGAAACAATCGTTTGTCTAGAGGGTTGTAGTATTAGAGTGTTTATTGTAGATACAATTTCAGATATTTCTTGGAAAGCGAGATGAAAGTTTGATGATACTACAAGTGTGCGTTTATCAACAAGACAGCTGCCACTTAACACAGACAGATTCTGCATCTACGACGAAAATGTTGTACAGCAAGTACACAAATCCTGTAACACACTAGGAATATCTCACACCTTAAAGATACACACAATGTCTTCCACACGAAAGACAAAAACGTCACAAATGTAAATGTTACTTAAAACTAAAACAGTCTTGTAATAATAATGCCCACGAGAGGTAATGATGTTGAAGCGGAAACTAAAATTAATAATTAAAGTTTTTCATGATATCATTATACTCAATGTGTTTTATATAATACATGAAAGCCTACATTTACGTAAATAAGCCTATTATTGCTTATTATAAATAATGTTTATTTGCCTACCTTGAAATTGCAAGAAAAGGACTGGTTGTTTTTAGATGAGTAGGAAATTTCAAGAAAGTTTTAAACCCCTCGCCCAAAACCTCTCTCTTCCTAGTGCTCGAGTACAGTTACTGTTCTACTCATGTCATATGTTTTTCCCACTAACAATTTCTCTCCTATTTACTTCTTCCGATCCTTTGGGCACATGGAAACCTGATAGTTTAGTTTGAAAATTAAGCCCAAAAACGGTCGAAAATGAAAAAAAAACAGAAAACATCGGCAATATTTTTTTTGTAATGTTTACATTGCATAGGGAAAGCAAATCTTCTTTTGCAATTCTTGAACGTGGTCGTAATTAAAATAATCATGATTAACTTAACTGTAGTTGTGTTAATAAGTGCGTCTGAGTGTTCAATCTATACTCTGGACAAAGTCTATTGCACGGTTCCTCATGTACTATTGGACTGTTTACATACTCGGATATGTTGCTGTGTGTGTTCAGTTATATAATAAGTAAGCGATAATAGAGTGACGGCTTTCGTCAGATGCGATGCTAGGCGACATTTTGCTAGGTAACGTTTTGCATACCAGTAATTCAACTATCATTCCCAAAGTGACTTTCTTCTCGGCAGGTGTCATAATTAAGCAACGTTTATGTTCTCTGTTCCTGTTTCTTGCTCTGTTTACATGACTGTCCGCCCGTGTCTGCTTATCTCGATTTTCTCCCTCTTCTTGTAACACATAGTTATTTGTTAGTTCTTACGTCTCGTTTTACGTATATTCGTATATATTATAATTATATGTTTACAAATATTAAATTATTAGCGATTAGTTGTATTATAATTTACATATTAAATATTTAATATACTCTTCTTATGTATATAGTATATGTTACACGGGCGCGCGCAATTTAGGGTCACATTAAATGACAAAGAAAGAAACACCGAAAGAAATATTATCAAACAGATAGCAATAGAAAACGGATACATACCGTACATACATGTACGTATACTGTGTTATTATTAAAAATGTGTTACACACAATGTGTAAAAAGCACGAGCGAGTACGTTTGAAAATGGCTGTGCATATTTAATTGTGTTTCTTTTATATTTGTTATCTCTTTACATTCGTGTGTGTGTGTGTGTGTGTGTGTGTGTGTGTGTGTGTGTGTGCGCGCGCGCGCGGGGGGGTATGTGTATCGGAGAGAAAGAAAAGAGGGAGAGAGAGTCAGAACTTGCATTTGCATGTGTAAGTCAGAGAAAACGATGAACAAGGAAATGAACAACTCAAACAACAAAAAGAACAGTGCTGAAAACTCCTTTCATTTAAAAATACATGCTAATATAATGACGCAAGTGCAAGATGTACACGACCGTTCTAACGTTAGACAGTTTACGCTTGATTCTGTTTACAGACACAGAGTACGTCTAACTTTCATAAAGCTGAGGGTACATATAACCTAATTAGCGGATCTGTAATCTTGTTTTCAATGCACACAAAACTTCGTGGTCTATTAACAATTTTCATCTACACACTAGATATCATGTTGTTTGTAAAAAGGTTGGCTTCTAGCGGAACACACCTTACTGATGGTCACATAAAAGAATTTTATAACTCACCACTCGACACTGAAAATTATCAAAGTGACAAACGTCCGACCTCAAAAGAAACAGTATAAATTTAAATACTAAAACATACCTAACATTTGATCATTTTCAAACCTGTTTGTATTTAATAATCATGTTCACCCGATTCCGTTCCGTTGAATAGAATAATATTATTTTATAATCCAAATATGCGTTAATAAGAGTGTTTTATAACGTTTGCATATGCAATTACTTTCAAACATTCAAACAACAATATATGCGTCGTCATCGCCATTGTTGGTATCTTTACAATAACACTTAACTAGTCATCCCTTTGCCTGTTAAAGCAAGCGAACACGTCCGTTTACATCTCCTGGCATTTCTGACCTCTGTTATTTTTCATATCTGCTCATCCTATTAAAGTCAAACGACTCTTTCTTTAATCGAGTGGTAATTTCTGGCGTACCTATTGTTTGTTTTGATTTTGCTTAACATTAGTAAATTTTTACGTCCTCAGCCGATGCTCTATTATGAAACATCGTGATTGTCTATTGTAATTCATTGCACTTTCACTAATAGTACTACGTAATTTGCGCAGCTTAGATACAAAAGTTATATTTCGTATACTTTTTATTACCTGTTTTCCTATTACGATTGCCTGAACACATCCTGCATCTCGGATCAGAGTGGCTGTGGCTGTGCCTTTGCTATCCCGTTGGCTATTTACAATAATGAGTAGTCTGATTTGAACTGTCGTCGACTACGATCCAACATTTATATCATACACCGTGTTCTATAAAATAAGCCATCAATATAGCTTTTCAATCCGTTATTCATATTTATTTTAACGTTTGTGAAGTTGATTAAAGCTTACAGAATTGTCTACAGTGACATGATTAACTCCCAAACCTATTGTATCAGGCGACTTTTTACTGTCAAATCCTGCACTAAATATGTTAGGCGTATTTCTTCAAATGTAACAAGATAACAGAATTGAAAATTTAAAGTTATTTTGAAATCATAATTAGACGGTATTTAACTTACTCTCATTCGATTTTCTGAGTTTGAAGTTCATACCATTGCAGAAGCAGGAAGCAAGTTAGTGACCTGGATAATGACTGTTTTCAAAGTTAGTAATTAATGGTAATTCTAAATCCCTTAATTCTTAATTAATGGTATATCTGACAACACATATTTATATACTATTTCTAGACGTTTTTAGCTGGCGTTAGTGCGCTTGTTGTCAGCCTGGTTCGCAAACAACAAATTTGATCGCGGACTGTGTTATTTATTTAACTAACGCTTTAAAAAATTCAATTTCAGCGGTCTGTATATGCTGCTTTTACGATCTGTTATCGTCCATGTTTCACTATCATAATTAAGAACAGGTATCAGCATTACTTTATAAAACTTCATTTTTGTATCAGTTCTTGTTTTGTTTGTGATAGAGGATACAAAGGATAAATTGCATCTTGCCTTGCATACAATGAGTCAAATATGTGCTGGCAATGGAGCACAGTAATTTCGACGGAACTTTCTCATCAAACTCAATGAGCTCTAACAGCACATTGCTAATGAGCCCGTATAGATAATATTTTATTTATTTACTATGTCACGTCAGCAAACATGATGTCATCAATAAAGTGGATAAAGTTCAGTCTACGTGTAGCACTATACGACAATCTCTTGTGGCTCTTATGTATCAATTCTCTTCAGTGGAAGTAGTGATGAAGTAGGGTGTAGAGAGTCGTTTTCAGACTGCGAATATTATACTCTTGAGGTCACGTAGGAGATGCACAGGATTAGGTAGGCTTCAGAATGTAGACATTAATATATACGATTTCCAATTATTGACAAGTTTAATGAACAAACATAACGAATATAGACAACATCACGACAGAATGCCAAACACTGTTATTACAAAAGCACTATTTTCATATGTAAATAAGAATACAAAATAAGTTAATTTACCACTTTTGTGATTACATAAGTCTACGTAGTCCTAAGAAATAATGGAAACACAGAAACCACAGGAAAGGTGGAGTGACAGAGAAGAAGAAAACGAAGACCACAATGATTTCCACTGGGTAGAAATCATTGCAGTTGAATGTGCAATGTAGAACAATAGACGGACATCTGCTATTAGCGATTATATGTGTACATATGTTGTAACACATACTATGAAGTTTTCGGAAATTGTAAATTTGAAATTCATACGGGCTGAATTTTGCTAATTGTGCTAACTCTTGCAGAAGGTATTTTGTCTGAATTCTATTATGCCTTGTTATGCTATGCATCTACCTATGCTATTTTCAGGATACAGATATGTTGAACAGTGTTATGCGTTACTAGACCAAGCACCAAAATACAGTTTGTCACTATTTGCTTTCAAAGTTCATTGGTTATTAAAAATTGGATATTATATGAATATATAAGACACATTTTACAATTTTTACATTACTAAAAGACGTTAGTTCTAGTGGTTGCTTTGATGAACATTCCACTACATCGCTTATATGAATGGCACTTGACCTAGTGATTCATAACACCGTCCAATTACTATTAAATATCTGCATATATAGGCCTGTATGTTACTTACACTGATGGAAAGGTACAATTACATGTCCTTATTAGTTTTCAAAGATATCGGTTCTAATATGGTTCACATGTTGTATTCCACTCAGTGAAATATCGATTTCCTCCAGGTTGGGTGTAATCGCGGCTTACCGATTCATTCCTAGAGCCCATTTTTCTTTATTCTTTTTTCTTATTCCTACCTATAGGAGCTGCGTGGCGGCAGGTAAATTGGTAATGTCAAAAACAGTATATTGTTTAATTTCCGTTGCACGTGGTTGCTTCAAATATAAAGCAATTGACTATTAATGTTTTATTCGCGCGCGCTTGTGTGTGTGTGTGTGTGTGCGTGTGTGTGCATATGTGTGCGCTGTATTCATGTTTTCACTGTTGGACCTTGGGGTAACCAAATATAATGGGTGCTCAAATCTACTACGATTGCTCGCGGGTAGACGAAACGGCGCTGGTTAGACAAAGGAACTAAGGATTATAAACTAAGTTCGTACAAGGAGACGTATGTAGGTAAGCTTTATTGAATCTTATCATCCATACTGTCTACCCTCAATTCAATTCTTACGCCTTCAGTATGGATTATATTTCTTATCCACCTCAAGAATTTCAATTCAGTCGGCTATATTAGCTGAAAAATCTTGCTTCAGGCAACTACACGTCTCGTTCCCATATGTTACACTGGTGTACTACTGGGCACAATCTTGCTTCAGGCAACTACACGTCACGTTCCCATATGTTACACTGGTGTGCTACAGGGCACAATCTTGCTTCAGGCAACTACAAGTCTCGTTCCCATATGTTAAACTGGTGTGCTACAGGGCACAATCTTGCTTCAGGCAACTACACGTCTCGTTCCCATATGTTACACTGGTGTGCTACTGGGCACAATCTTGCTTCAGGCAACTACACGTCTCGTTCCCATATGTTACATTGGTGTGCTACAGGGCACAATCTTGCTTCAGGCAACTACACGTCTCGTTTCCATATATTAAACTGGTGTGCTACAGGGCACAATCTTGCTTCAGGGAACTACATGTCTCGTTCCCATATGTTACACTGGTGTGCTACTGGGCACAATCTTGCTTCAGGGAACTACACGTCTCGTTCCCATATGTTACACTGGTGTGCTACAGGGCACAATCTTGCTTCAGGGAACTACACGTCTCGTTCCCATATGTTACACTGGTGTGCTACTGGGCACAATATTGCTTCAGGGAACTACACGTCTCGTTCCCATATGATACACTGGTGTGCTACAGGGCACAATCTTGCTTCAGGCAACTACACGTCTCGTTCCCATTTGTTAAACTGGTGTGCTACAGGGCACAATCTTGCTTCAGGCAACTACACGTCTCGTTCCCATATTTTGAACTGGTGTGCTACAGGGCACAATCTTGCTTCAGGCAACTACACGTCTCGTTCCCATATGTCACACTGGTGTGCTACTGGGCACAATCTTGCTTCAGGCAACTACACGTCTCGTTCCCATATGTTACACTGGTGTGCTACAGGGCACAATCTTGCTTCAGGCAACTACACGTCTCGTTCCCATATATTAAACTGGTGTGCTACAGGGCACAATCTTGCTTCAGGGAACTACATGTCTCGTTCCCATATGTTACACTGGTGTGCTACTGGGCACAATCTTGCTTCAGGGAACTACACGTCTCGTTCCCATATGTTACACTGGTGTGCTACAGGTCACAATCTTGCTTCAGGCAACTACACGTCTCGTTCCCATATGTTACACTGGTGTGCTACTGGGCACATTCTTGCTTCAGGCAACTACACGTCTCGTTCCCATATGTTACACTGGTGTGCTACAGGGCACAATCTTGCTACAGGCAACTACACGTCGCGTTCCCATATGTTATACTGGTGTGCTACAGGGCACAATCTTGCTTCAGGCAACTACACGTCTCGTTCCCATATGTTACACTGGTGTGCTACTGGGCACAATCTTGCTTCAGGCAACTACACGTCTCGTTCCCATATGTTACACTGGTGTGCTACTGGGCACAATCTTGCTTCAGGAAACTACACGTCTCGTTCCCATATGTCACACTGGTGTGCTACTGGGCACAATCTTGCTTCAGGCAACTACACGTCTCGTTCCCATATGTCACACTGGTGTGCTACTGGGCACAATCTTGCTTCAGGCAACTATACGCCTCGTCCCCATATGTTACACTGGTGTGGTACTTTTCACTTTGTGTTTCCGTGTCGTTTCTTTCCTTTTTTTTTGTTAAGTAACATTTGCTGTATGGTGCCACACATCAGTTGATATTTATGGATGTTATTATTAATATCATTCATGAACTTGTAACTAACATCCCAGCTGAGGAGGTAACAATGTAACACGTGTACTGTAAGGTGACAATTTACCACTACCTTAGAAATTACTGGCCACTTACATGCCGTGGTCTTTGTTTTCTTCTGGGAAAAATTGTAAAAATTGTATGTTAAAATTGTAATCGTTACGTGTTTGGCTGAAACGGTACATTGCAAATTATAGGCCACTTTTTCCAAGGTATTTGGTGTAATGAAATAAATATACAAGACTTCAACGTAACGTAACAAAGGCACTGAACGAAATTAACAGCTAAAATACCAACATGTAACTGTTGTACATAGGTTTGCATAGCTCATTACTTGATGTCCTCTTCTTCTTCTGCACTACAAGGATTAGGCATTTGCCTGTTCCGTCCTTACAAACTTACGACCACCGTTTTCGTGGTCTCCCTATATCTCTTTTCCCTCTTGGGTTGTATTTAAGTATTTTTTTGGGTATTCTCCTATTCCCATTCTATTTACGTGTTGTTTCCATCGTTCTTTATATTCAGTTATTATTTCATTTATTGCATATACATTTAGTTCATTTCGCACGTCTTCATTTCTTACTAAATATTTTCTTGTGCAGCCTCTGACCCGTCTCAAAAATCTCATTTCTCCTGCCTGTATTTTGCTGTCTCCTTTTTTGGTATTTATCCAACTTTCACTCCCATACATAAGTACAGGTAAATCCATCGTTTTATAAGATTGTCTCCTTCTGTCTTTTCGTGTTTTGTTATTTAATATTCTGTTTATTGTGCCACATATTTCCTGGAACTTATTTATTTTATTTTACATGTCATTGTCATAATTGTAGCTTCTGTCGCAGCCCAAGTATGTAAAATTTGATACTTGTTCGATTGGCTTATTGTTGACAATTGTTTTCGACCTAACGCGATACTTGCCTTTGAAAGCCATAACTTTCGTCTTATGCAAGAAAATTTTAAGATAATATTCTGGACATATCTGATTCAGGCACTGCCATTTGTAATTTATCTTCACTCCCTTGTATTATTATTTTATCGTCAGCAAATAGTAATGTACTCAGGTGAGTATGTCGGTCTAGCTGGACTCCAGGATATTCCTATGATTGCCATTTTTTAAGAACATCGTCAATATATATATTGAAAAGAATGGGAGGCAAGCTACATCCCTGCCTCACTCCTTGGTTAATTTTTATCTCATCCGTTCTCTTATTACCTGTGTTTATTACTATTCTCGTCGCGTGATACAAGCTTTTGATTGCATTTACAAGGTGTGGAGGATACCCATTGTTTATCATTATTATCCAGAGCTTATTTCTGTCAACTCGGTCAAAGGCTTTCTCGAAATCTATGAAAGCGAGATGGGTTTCGAGATTAAATTCTCTAAGTTTTTCTATAAGACGTTTGACTGTGAAGATATTATCGCTGCATGAGCGTCCTTGCCGAAATCCATTTTGTTCTTCTTGTAAGAGTGCGCCTGCCAATACCTTTAACCGGTTATTAAGTATTCTGGAATATATTTTGGAAGCAGCATTCAGCAGGCTTATGCCTCTATAGTTCGCGGAATCGCTTCTGTTCCCTTTCTTGAAAGAGAGATCACCTCTGCTGTTTCCCATGCATTTGGAATTTTACACAACATTTGCCAACACATATTAATGAGATGTAAGAACCTGAGGTGACAGAAAGTGCCGGCGTATTTGATTAGTTCCAAATTTATCCCGTCTAATCCTGCAGCTTTTCTATTTTTCATGCCTTTTAGTGCATCTTGTAATTCACTCATTGATATCTCATCTCGATGATTTCTATTTCGTCATTAAGGTTTGGGTTATTATTTTGTTCTTCTTCTTGTTTACACCACCATATCTTTGTAATGTCCAATACACTGATCTTCTTTCATGATATTAAGTTTTGCCACATCTTTTTCTGTTTTGTTTAAATGCCTCATAACTTTATATGCAAATGACTGTCTTCCGTGTACATCGTGTTCGATATCAGAGATAAATTTATCCCAGGAATCTTGGTGAGCTTTACGGGTCAATTGTTTGGGATAATTTCTTTTGAATGCATACAGATCTCTCGCTTGTTGAGTGTTTTTCTGTAGGAACTCTATATATGCTTTCTGTTTTTCATTAATAGCTGTCTGTAATTCCTCGTTTCATACTCTTCCTTATTTCTTATCCTTTTCTTCTTTCCTATTGCGTCTATTGCTGCTTTCTCAATACAGGTTCTTGTAATATCCCACTCTTTATCAATGTCATTACTAGTTGGCATTTGTATTAAATGCTCAGCCAATCTATTTCGGCAAAGTTGTTTCACGCTTTATTCTTGAAGTAGGTATATTTTAAATACGTCTTGATTTTCAGATGTTCTTTTCGTTTTTGGTTTTCTCCATCTTGCTAACGATGTGATTGTGGCTACCAGCAGGTAGTGGTCTGTATTTAAGTCGCTGCCTCTGTAAACTCTTCCGTCTTAAACCAAGTTTTTAATTTTATCGTTTGCGATAATATAATCTATAAGGGATCTTTGGCCTCTCGCACTCCATGTGTATTTATGTATATATTTTTTTCGAAAATAGGTGTTAGTTAGTTTTAAGTTATTGTAGGTTGCAAACTGTCTTAGTTCTTCTCCGTTGTCGTTGGTCCTGTCTTCTCCAAAAGTTCCTACTACCCCTGATATTGGCAGATTACCAATCCTGGCGTTTAGATATTCACAAATCAAGACGTGGTCTGATTTATTATATTTATTAAGTGTTCTTTGTAATTCATCATAAAATTTTACTGTATCTTCTTTCTTTCCATCTTCCGGTGCATATAAACCTATGATATTCAAGTTGCCTTTGTCCATTTTGAACCTTGTTGTTATTATTTTTTCATTTACGTATGTGTAACTAGTTATTTTATTTTTACATTTATTGTTTACATGCACGTCTACTTTGTGCTACTCCACTGTACACCATAGTATAATTATTAAACTATTTTGTCCCTTTCAATTTTTTCTTTGTTTCCGTTATGACTACAATATCTATTCTCTGTATTTTCAGTGCTTCATTCAATTCTGCTTCTTTAGTTCCTAATCCCCTAACGTTCCATGTGGCTATTCTAATCCTATCGTTAATACCTAATCGTTTGTCCTTGACGCGCCTTGTTTTTTTCGTATAGATCCGTCCGGCTTTACTTTGTGAGAATTACAAGTATTTTTAAATTTTTTCCAGTACAGGGTACCAACCTAAAGCTGGATAAGTCAAGTGATGGAGCTGCCATCTCTAGGCCTCTTGACCTGCCTAATTTTTTATCAGGGTTTATTCCCTTAGTTGGTATGTTCCAGTTTTAAGGCGCCGGAAACCCGCCATTTGCTCTCTCCTGTTAGCTATCCAACGTACACCCATTGCACGCCAACCATTGCCCGGAAGCCACGCGACATAAATAATTTATGTCTTCGAGGACGTAGGAGTAGGACTTGTTGGCAGAGCTGATCCGATATCTTGGACACTGACTTATTTGTCAGAAATCAGGGGGCATTTCTCAGAATTCTTATACCGAGAGAGAACCAGCAACCCCCTCAGCCCTGTGCCGGGACTTGAAATTTTCCCGGCATGATTTAAATTTGAAATGCCGCCACTGCATGGCTGTCGGGAGACAACGCCAACTTGATCAATAAATCAAGGTTACCGCGCTACCGCGACGTAATTCAGTGAGGCTGTGCAGCGCTGGGACGAAGTAATACAGCAACCCGAATCAGCTGTTTTCGGTAAAGCTTAACAATTTGTAACTAGTCTTGGTGGGCGGGCAACACAAGCTGTTTGCTATCATTTCATCTAAATACTTCCGACAGGGCACTTCGAGATCTGACGGTGGGGCAGGAATTTCTACAACTACTATGAGTTCGTAATTTCATAAAATGCCTCAGGTAAAGATGATTACTTTATTCACTGTTGATTGAATAAGGGGTTATGTGTTTAATTTAATAAATGAGAATTGTGTATGTTAATTGTTAATTGTGTGAGGACGTGTATGTGTGTGCCTCACAAGTTATTTCCGGTATGCATACGAGCACGTGGCGATTTTTGCACTTGACTATTTGAGAAATTTAAAAGTAATGAGGATAGCCTACTACTCACATATTCAAGTACCATTTAAATGTAAAAGAAATAAAAGATAAAAGTAAAAGCAAAAAGTGGAAGTAATCGTAACGGTAATTTGATTTAAATGTTTTGAATGTTGTACAGGTTACTGAAAACCTAAATGTAAATTTTCAAGCTCACTTATTGCATAGAACCGTATTGCTAGTAACAGAATATAGGTGTGTATAAAATTGTGACAGTGTGTGTGTGGTCTCGATGTTACGAGGCGAGAGATAATTGGGGTAGTTATATTTCCTGACGGCCTACTGTACATAAAAAACGTTACAGGGTCCCCGACCAGTCGGGAGGAAGGGAAGGCTGACATGGTGACATGAACATCCATCACCATCGGCAGAGATGTCTACCAGAAAGCTCCCCCAACGCCGTCAGCCACACTCATGCTCCAGAACACCAGGAGGACAGCTGCCCAGAAAGAGGATGACCCCGCACTTCAAAATTAACAGCACCACTCCTAACCAGCATCATCACAGGTTCTCACTGGAATCAGCATTCTTCAAAATACAGGTGGGAAGTTTCCATTATTAAAACTCAACAACAACTACACTTCACCAGTTTTCAAAAGCAGAAAAGGACATGTATATAAACTTATAGTTTTCAAAATTATAATGAGTAAAATTGTGTGAGAACATGTCTAATGGGTGCATAATTGTAATTCATTATTAACTGTGTTAAAAAGCATCCACTTCTTATATGGTCTGATTAATTTACTGTGTTAATAATATTTTTTAATTATATGTATATGTATAATAATATATGTATATATTTGTCTAGAAAATGAAAGATAGTGAATGTTATGATGATGAAGTCATGAAACTGAAGAAATTTTTTTTAGAACAAGTCCTGTGAAAATATATATATTGTGATCCATGATATTAACTGTGTAAGAGAATCCACTTGCCAGACTGTTTGATTAATTTTTATTGTTAATAGCATTGGTAATTGTTAGTAGGAAAAAGGGCATACATATATACAGTATTTTCATATTATATTAATTAAAATTTTGCTAGAACATGTTCTCTGAATGTATACTGTGATTTTTATTATTATTTGTATTAAAAGCATCCACTTGTGTTACGGTTTGATTAATTTTCGTGGTTGATGGTATTGGTAATTGCTATGCATGGAAATATATATATATATATATATATATATATATATTGTTATATAACAGTGTATTGTGGGTTTTATTTTATGTGTTTTGAGTTTTGATGAGTTCTATTTAGTGTAAATTGCCTCCACTTATGTCAAACACGGATCGGCTGCCGCAATCGATTGTCCTCGAGCGCCCCGTTTTTTTTCCAAATGCTTCGGTCCGTTCGCTGCTCACTCTCCTGTTGAATTACCTGTAATTGTCCTGTAAACCTTCAAATTATCTACAATGACAACTCCTTTGATTCCAAATAACAATATTTATTTTCATTAAAGTTGTTCAGAGAAACGAACAGTCGACTTGTGTCGAAAACAAATATGGGTCGGGTCGACTCTAGCGCTCAGTTCGACTTTTACACTAACAAGTTCCAAATAACAAATTGTTTATAATCATATATTAATTCTCAGGGTTTAAGGGTTCTTTTAGACTGTCATTGAATTCAGCAAATACATACAAAAATACATACATTACAAAGGTAAGTAAAATTTTAAAATCTTAATACTATATTTCGTTATTATTGGTTGCTATGGCAACCAGACTATCGGCAAAATGGCCGCCGAAAACGTTTGGCCACGTGCTGTCACAAGTTATTTTAAAATAAATGTTTCAGTGTTCACTGTTTTAGTTTTTAAGATTTTTCTTCAATAAATGATCCCTGGTGTTATTCTGTAAGTGTAGATAGTGTCTACGGTAGTGTTGTGTAATCGTACCTGCAGTGTGTTTAATGGTTGAAGCTGGCGTCATTCACGGGCGTTATGAAAGTGTGTTCATGGTAGGCAATCAGGATTTTCCAAGGTTCTGCATTTATTTGTTGTTTTAATCTAAATATTTTCGTCTTCTAATCTTCCACAGTATTTGTAGCTTCTATTAGTTAAAATTTTCCATCGCCAACGGTCCAAAAAACATTACTTTAGTTTAATTATAAACTTCTTCATTAAAGCTCATCTGCTCAGTACACTAGTTAACAATACAATAATACAATTCTATATTCCTGCCTTTCCATCAACGGTTTCGTGTCCTCACAATACTGGCCTGTGATTGGTCAAAACAGAGAGTTCATAAGGTCATGTGGTCAGTTTACAAGATTTAAATGTTCATCTGCCTATAAGAAAAATACTCCTTTTTCAGCTTTAAGTTTTCTTAAATTTAAATTACATCATTCTTTTCTTTATGTCATTATGAACATTTTGCTACCTCATTTGCTTACATTGGTTAATTATAAAGGGTGGTTTTTCACCTTACAAAAATTCTAATGTTGGGCCTATACTTTAATTATACATTTGTTATATCACTTTACAATTCCTTAAATTAATCTAATATGTAATATTACTGTTAAAACAATTAGCTTCATCATATAAATTTTGTCCCTTTCCTGTTTTATCACATTGGTTTACTAATCTACTCATTTCTGACATTATTTCCTTTGTATGAAACTTGTGGCCTAGGCCATCAATAGCATTTCATGAATATATTCTAAATAACATTTATTATTACCTAGGTTTTTGGTTTTGAACCCCTTTTCCTGAGTTACATCTTATTACATGAGTCTTGACCCTTAACAAGTTTTCACAATAGTTAAAAATAAAATCTTTTGACTTATTACTTAAGGTAGTGTTTACATGAACAAGTTTACAATCATAAAATAATATAATTAGAACAAAATCCTTTAACATGTTACCTTCGAGGTATTGCCTTCACGGCCAGATTCTACATTTATAAATTGACAAATAATTTTAAACTACTTGGTGTACCATACTTCCATCCCATCAATCTTATCAAGCATTACTGGCTAATGAATAGATTATTGTTCATAGGTCCTGGTTTCTAATACACATTTTCTTATTTTGCCAGTCGGCTCACACAAACTTATAATGTAGTTTATAAATGTTAATAACTATAGGATTTGGTGTAGAACACAAATACAACTACTTACACCAAAGCCTTCACTAACATCTCAATCAGAGATGAAACCCTTCACCACCATTCACTATTGGTGTTATTTATGGGTTTTCCTTTTTTTATAAAAGTAATTAACTCGCACTTATGCTGTCACCACTTCACTGACACTTATTGTATTTATCACATATTTAAATAATAATAGGGATTGTTAATTTTATTCCCCACTCTTTCACATTCACTCATTTACATAAAGGTTTGTATGTATATTCTTTACTTGCTATAATACATTTTAATAATTTATTTTATTTTATTTGCATTGTATTTTTTTCTTATCTTCTATATTGTACAGTCTTTTCTGTAAGTAAGGGTTGTTCGTCTTTATCTGGTTTTAATAGGATAGCATAGGTGACTTTACTTATTATTGTACCTATTGAATTGAGCAGTTTTTGGTTTTGGGATAGGGCTACTATTGTGTTGCATTACAATATATATATATATATATATATATATATTTCTCGATAAAATGGAAGATAGTAACTGATATAAATAAATACAAGAATTCATTGTTTTCACACTGTCGTAAAACATGTTATGATTATGAAGCACTAATAAAAGATTATTACTGTTAAATGAGTGTTTTATTGCAAGTCCTGTCACTATGGGCTCCAGCACATTTTCGCTTCATCTAGGCCAAGTGTCTAGTTTTAAATTTTTACGTAACGGGGGCCGTTACAGCCCCTGAGACCCTTTACCAACTTTTGTCTTCCTACTTGACATCTATCCAGACTATTCGCAACGCCCTAGGTGTCCCTTCCCTGAACACCACTATACGGACAGTATCTAGGAAATTCTATCGCCGCTAATAATTATTTAATAATACGACAGTTTCACTGATCGTTGTATGGTACAGTGGAAAACAAAATACAGACACCAATGAAGTATCTAATAACCAGCTTTAATTAATCACAAATAACAACTCGTAATCAACTCGTACAATAATTCAACTCACATTTGCCCACACGCAATAATAATGTCAAGTATCTAAGAATTCTGCACTAATTATAACACAACAACCACTTGATATCACTTGACAAAACAGCCCAACATAGACTGACTTCTAAGCGGCAGCTGGTGCCTATTTATAGCCTGCAGGGTTCCATAATATGCGTCCTTAACAAGCACTCGAAAACTGTAGAGGATACTTGAGTGTGGCCTTGGCAGAAACACACACCTGTTATGCTGGCCGGGAAAAATGTAGAACGACACTTTCCATTGTTTTAGAACGTTCTGTTCGACGACAATAGCGCAGCTGCATGTCTTTGAATGTTTAACAGACGAACTAACTTTCTTTCCCTGTACTTACATCGTACTGCGGTACTTACAGTAATCTTTGTTGATCATCCATTTATAAAACTGGACACTTTTTTTAACGTATCCGTTTAAAATTTCTGTTTGACTTGCGAACATTACGCAAATGGTATGACAGACTCATACATTATATGAAGAGTTGTCCATTGACAGTTCTTATTATCTACAAATTAAACGTATACACAAATACTATAATTACAAGGTTAAATGGTCAAACATGTAAACAGCTAAGCAAAAAATCACTACTACTTGCTCCTGGCATAAACGGAGTACATTACTTTAATATATTAACACTGAACTATAAAGCAGAAATACCATTTGACATTAACGCTTAATTTTGGCATGAATACAAATGATACAGATATTACAGTACAGACAACACAGATATTACAATTCATATAATACAGATTACAGTTACTCGTTGAACCTGAAGAAGGTAGGTCTAACAATTTATGTATTTTTAGTCTGTAAAGTCTTCACTCTTATCTAAAAAATTTCTAATCGGTTATAATGGTATTCTAATTTAGATATTTTTCCTGCAGAGGCGCACAGTTTCTTCTCTTACAGTAAGAACTTTTAGGTCTCGGTGAATAGAATTGTTGGAGACAAACCATGGAGCGTTGACAATCGCTGTTAAAGTCTTTGACTGGAAACGCTGTATAATCTCGATGTTAATCGTACTAGCGGTACCCCAAAGTTGAATATCGTAAGTCTATAGCGTTATATGAACTTCTATATATTAAAAGTTTGTTGACAAGACTTAATCGCGATTTTCCTCCTATTAGCCAGTAGATATTTCTGACCTTAAGGTTAAATTCAGTCTTCTTGCAAGATATGTGTTCTTATCAGTCTCCTGTCCAGGTGCATCCCAAGGTACTTAACATATTCAGCTTGGAGTATTGGTTGATCATTAATTGTTACTGGATGACAGTTAGCCTTACGTGTGGTGAAGGTAACGTGTACTGACTTGGACGAATTTATTTTTATGCTCCACTTATCAAGCCATAACTGAACGCTGTTTAGTGATTATTGTAGCATAAGAGACGCTACTGAGGGGTCGGAATGAGTCGCTAGTATTGCTATGTCATACGTACGTAGCTACCGTGGTATCACTTCCTGACGGTAGTCCGAGGTGAACAGAAGCTACAGTACACAATGCCCAGGACAACCCTTGGCGCTTGATGCGACAATACCGTCGCGCCGGGGCCCGTGGGGCCCGCGGCGGACGCCCTCCGCCTCACCAAGTAAGTAAAGAAATTATGAAAGTAGTGGTATTTCACCGGAAGGAAAGTGGTAAACACCCAAGAAGAAGGTTCTTGAGGGTGTTTACCAGGTTTTAAGACCTTGATTACTTGAGCTGATTTCCAGAGAAGAGAAAATATTCAAGAGTATGCAGATAAAGATGTATGTTATTAGTTGTATTTAACTTTGTAGGAGTTAATGGTTTTTTCTTTTTTGCGGTTCACGCTTGATAGTGAACAAATCTCGAGTAGGCTTCAGTTTGTACTTAATGTACTACTTTACCTTAAACTTGAAGACGATTACAAATTGTTTAGTAGTCAAAATGTTGTGTGATAAGTTCTAACGATAGTAGTTTGTTTTACGCCTTCTGATAAGATTTGGAGTTGTTTAGTGAAAATTCCGTAGAGGTGGATAGCATGTTTGACGAACTCATTCTGGAAGACATAAAGTTTTCTTCAGAATTAATTTGGAAAAAATTGTTAATAAGGCTCCACCAAATTACAGTCGGTATAAGTACGCGAATGAAATTAAATGTTTTGTTAAAATAGTAACAGATATAATACAAAGGCTAACTACCCTCAGGAACTTTGAGATAAACCCTCTAATTGATATGATGCAAAGCTCACGGTTGAGCCTCGTCTGTAGAATAGAAAATCGAAGATAACCTAGAAGAGCGTGGAAAGCAAAACTAGAAAGTAAAAGGAGAAGAGGCAGACCCAGGTTGAAGTGGGAAGACAGTATTAAATTAAGTACAGAAATAAGATTTCTATGAGTTCATGTGCTTATAAAACTAAACAAGAAAATGTTGATTGGATCAAGTGTGGAAAGGAAAAGTTGGATGGGTACCTGCTATGCCATTCAAACTGGTTCGCCGCCCCGATCGATGGCCCAGGTAGGACTACACGGTTCGGGTAAGAAAAGGAAGAAGGTATGTGATGATCAAGTGGCTGTCTACGTAAAGGAAGAAATTGTAAGCCCACTAACCTCTGGGTTGAAAAGAAGAAGAAGAAGAAATCTAAAAATATGTAATTTAACTTTAACGTAAAGTTAACTTTCAAGTGTTAAAGTTAAGCCTTTTACAAAGAACAGCCTACATATTACGACACCACCTTCCACGATAGCAGCAACACCAACAACAGAAAATTAAACAAATTTAATAAAGAATAAGGAAACTATTAAATGACGTAACAAAAAAACTCAAATTTATAGTATATATTAATACATCTATTATAAGTCGAACATTGTGTACGTGTGCATCCACCAGAAATGTATATATTTATTCTGTAGAATCGTAGTTGAGAATATGTAATGTGTTTTGTATGTTGTCCTACAATAAATTCAACCCTGGCTGAATTTGGCCATCTCGAAAATACTCCAGTTGCAAAATTTTACTACTATGATTGCCACGATTAAAACAACGAAGCATGTGTGTACACCGCAAGCTCACATGCGTTCGACGTACCAGAGTGCGTACTGGAGTCAATGCAAGGCGCGCTTGCACTGACCCCCAACACGCAGACTGCATCGCAGGACATGTGTCGGCTCAGCGGTGTGGTGTGAGTGTGATGTCCGTATCCTAATAGTGGCAGTCAGAGCGGCAAAAATTCCATTACCTGGAGTATTTCACAGTGGGTACAGGAGACACAAGCTGAATTTGTCAGCAGAGATACCGATAGGACACATCTGTTATCTTTGCCGGTTTGTATTATACTAAATAATTTCATTTAATTTCTATCAATTGCTTAGAAACGAACAACTTATTGTTATTAACAATTACAACAATGAAAAATTTTCTATTTTTACTTCCATGTTCCATAAGGAAATGGAAGTATGGTCATGGCGAAAAAAATCGTGATCGAGATAACGGCGGATTCTGATTGTACTACCATCAAAACATGAAAAAAGTCATTTTTCGAAAAGTGTCTGTGTGTAGAATGTTTTCTATGGCAAAGGATAACAGCCGCAAATTCAAACAGAATCAAATAATTTGTTGCATACAGCTCTGAATTACAGAGGACTCAAGGCGTATTGTTTTTGGTGAAGATCGGTTAAAGGAAAGGGGTAGTTTACCTGTAACGTTTTACGTTTTAACAAGAGTAAAATGCTTAATTTTGATAAATAAAGTATCCTGAAAAGAAGGTCATAATAATCCACTGCAGAAAGGTAGGTGAAATATCTATAAATGAAAAGGGTAGTTGAAGGGGGAGGGGGTAATTTTTTGTTATAAATTAAAATGGTAGTTGATGATGGAGGAGGTAAAGTTTTATATGTGTACTACGGTAATGACAACAAAGAAGTAGTTTCTATGGAAACATTTCATTTCATTTTAACAAAATTCTATATTTTTCATTTTAATTTAAATTACGTATGAGTGAAAATATATCGTTCCTGGCAGGCAAGCACTTCTCAATTATGTAATGTTTACTTTTCCAAAGTTTTATTATTGTGATTACCGCAATAAAAAGGCCGGCAGGACACACACACACACACAAAATTCGCGTTATTTCTGGCCTCACTTATGTTTATTTTATTATGTTTGCACGCTTTTTAAATGGAAAGTGCCGAAACCCACACCAACACAACGCGTGCAAGCCGAAAAGGTGGACATCGATTTGCTTCCTGTGGATCTCTGGGCAGTGTTGTTGTATTAAAGCAATTAATACAATATGTGTACTTATTTCTATTATGATATGAGAATTATAAACTAATATGTGCAAGTGTGAATGTATGAAAAATATGTAAATATTTTTCTCCTTTGGAAAATTGTTTACCCCTCCTTGACAATATTTTGATCTCCCTGATGGCTAGTTATTTACTAGCGTGTGTGGAATATAACGTTATGATATGGATCAGAATGGTTGGTGTTAAACAGGAGACACAAACGTATTAAGGAAGAAATGTTTTGCTGAGAAATTTATAATTATACGGGTGAAGAGAATAGTCGTTCAGGATATCAGAAGACAAATGGAAAGAAAAAAATCAAGACTCGATTTTAAAAAAGAAAAACGACTAGTATAGTATTGACAGGAAAGACTTTGATAACATTATAGACATCCCTCGGCCCCTCGCAGCGAGAGTCCAATTTCATTACAGGAATCAGATCGCAGCTACCTTTAGCTAGCTCTTCGTTCGACCTACAGACATTTTATCCAAAAGTACAGTCCTTCCTCACGAAGGTTGAGGATAGTCTTAATCCACCTGACATGGTGGTACCATTTTAGGTGATACATAATTTTTTCAGAACTCAAGCATCCACTTATTTAATTAATATTTAAATGATTTTAAATATACATTTTAGGACATGGAAGTGATGTATGGTTCTCCATACCGATTTTTTCTTTTATACATGCTTTACTATTATTCAAATTGTGAGTATTAAATGCTGTCATTTGGGTTTTTATGAAATATATCATACTACGATATCCACTATTATGTAATTCATTCAGACATTTGTAAAAAATAATTCTTAAAATACAGGATCAGTCAATGATACGGGTGACTTTAAAAATTCAGATGTGTTTTTGTTTATGGATTGTAAAATTAAAATTTACACTAAATTGAAAGTATACATAATAGCATTTAACTAGACGCAGAAAATACATGTTTTTGAACACTACGCCCCGAATGTGGAGACAATTTCAACTTACACACTTTTTAAGTCGAGTTTTTAAGTTTTCCTTTCCACGATGTAACTTATAAACAGAAATTATACCAATTTGAGTGTTTCAATTTTTCATGGGGGTGGATCATTGTACAAAATTAGGATCCTTACTCTCAAAATGTCCCCAGTAGAATAAATGGCACGCTGACAATCTCGCGGGCCACAGAATGTTGATAAATCGTTAAACTGCATCCATTAATCGCCTAGCTCTATGGCTGGTTGCTGCTCATACTGTTTGGTGTGATTTCAGACTTTTCTGCGACTTGGGGAGACAAAAATTTGTTAATCATTTGGACATATTGCTCTGATATGACAACAATGGAATTCCCATTCTCATCCTCAAAGGAGTGACGACTGATTATTCTAAAGGAAGCCATTGCACACCATACGATAAGTTTAGCAGTGTGCAATGGTTTTCGAAGCATTTCTCGACGGTTATTTGGCTCTCAGTACCGAAAGGTTTGTTTATTTACATATCCGCTCAGATGGAATGCGTTTCATTACTCATTAGCGTGTTGTGAATAACGTCTACGTTGTTATTTATGACATACAAGAACTGGCGGCAAAAAGTCAGAAGGTTTATGCCTACTTTATCACTGTCACTTAAGGTTTACAATATTTGAATTTTATACATAACTAAATCATTATGAAGATTTTTTCGAACACTGGTATTCGACGAGCCACACGAAACTGGCAGGCAGATCGTTCATTAGATCATTCAGCATAGGATAGCGTAGGATATCAGCTCTTGTGCGCGCAGTGTTTTCGGGCGTACATACAGTTCTATGTTACCTGGAGGTTCGTTTTTACTTCCATGTTCCATAAGAAAATGGAAGTATGGTCATCGCGAAAAAAGTAGTGTTCGAGATAAGGGCTGATTCTGATTGCACGAAATACCCTCAAAACATGAAGAAAAGTCATGTTCCGAAAAGTATCTGTATGTATGTCTGTCTGTCTAAGTCTATATGTAGAATTTTTCTATGGCGAACAATACCTGCCGCAAATTCAAACAAAATTAAATAACGATTTGCATATGTGTCCGAGTTATAGAGGAGTGAAGGTCTATTTATTTTGGTGAAGATCGGTTAAGGGATAGGGGTAGTTTACCTGCAAAGTTTTACGTTTTAACAAGAGTAAAGTACTTAATTTTGATAAATAAAGTATCCTGAAAAGAATATCACAATAATTCACTGTAGAAAGCTAGATGAAATATCTATAAAAAGGGTAAAAAGGGTAGTTGAAGGGGAGGGGGTAATTTTTTGAAAACTGCCTTTTTCATGTCGAATAAACTTCATTTTAAAGGATAAGGTGCCTTAGTAATTACATAGTGCTACGACAGCACAGAACAATCTACGCGTTTATCGAATGTGCCAGAAAGATCTCGATGTAAGCGTGTGGTGTACGTGCTACTAGACGCATTTTTCGAGAATCTCCTCGACTGTGCCGGGCTTCGCTCGGACTGTGTCAAGGCCGTAGTAATTACGTAGTTCACGAGAGATAAGACGCAGTTTGGAAGCTTCTGGTGTGTGAGCGTGACTATAAATACATCGGGTAGCGGCCTTAGTTTTCAGTTCCATGCGAGATATTGCTTACTGCGGTTCGAGAGTATTAGTGCGATATATTTCCAGAGCGGTTAGAGTTATTACTGTGTACGTTCAAGTAGTTATTATTGAAGTGTTGCGTTTTATAATCAGACGATATAATTGTAAAACAATTGAGTTTTAATATTTGTGGACATTTTATTACGTGTGTACAATTTTCATTTGATTTGTTGTAGAGACTGTGTTGTTAATTACGAACTATTTTTACTGTAACAATTAAAGGTGTGATTAGTGACTTAATTGGTGTCGTGTACTTATTTTGTTTCCACTGTACCTACGACGATCGAGTAGACCGTCGTAACAGTGGTGTCAGAAGTGGGATAGAACGGGTAACAGTGGACACTTTGTACAAGACGAGTGTAGTTCGTAATTAATTAAAAAATGGATTCCAGTCAAGATGATGGAAGCTTTACAAACACTGCTGCGGCAGACAAAGGAAGAAGCAGAAAGACGACAACAGGAAGAACGAAGACAGGAAAGAGAAGAGGCTGAGGAACGTCAGGAAGCACTAATGCTAGAAACAGAAGAAAGACAAAAAGATAAAACGGAAGCTCTCTTTGAAGTTATGCAGAAACAGTTGCAAGAACACAGTACCGCAGAATTGGGTCTCCTACGAGGTGAGCTTAATAAACAAGTTACTAAAATATCGGAGGTACAAGAATCAATGATATTAAAAATAGCTGAAGTAGAAAAATCTGTCTTGATTGTTGAAGAATCGATGTCTACAAAAATAGCTGTTATAGAAGAATCTGTGTCAAGTAAAATATCTGCAGTAGAAAACTCAATGGCAAACATAAGAGAACAAATTAAAAGTGAAGTCGAACAGTGCATGAAGATTCAACCAAAACAAATTTCTGAACAGACTGTACCAGGGATAAAGACAGAAAAAGACACAGAAAATAAGTTAATAGAGAAAGTCACTTTGCCTGCGGTAGGAACAGTTCATGTCAAAGCTCCAACCTTTGACGGAAGCAGTCACTGGGCAACGTACCTCCGCCAATTTGAAGCTGCTGCATGCGCAAATAATTGGACAGAGAAAGACAAGGCTGTTTCACTCGTTCTCTCATTAAAAGGACCCGCGGCAGAACTACTACAGAAAGTGCCACCTGACAGCCAGAACATCTGTGCCGTGTTGATAAAAGCTCTAGAATTACGCTACGGTGATAAACATTTGCGAGAGGTGTACTACGCTCAGTTGAGAACAAGACGACAACGTTCCGGGGAAAGTCTTCAAGAATTTGAAGCAAGTATCGACAGATTGATTAGATTTGCCTATCCTGAAGCACTAGAAGACTTCCGAATAAGGTTTACGGTGCAGACATTTATTGATGGCATCGGAGATTGTGAACTTCAGCAAGTGTGTGTTACGAATGGCAAGACACCGAGATAGCTCAGAAGCTCTTGTTCACGCCCTAGAGTTTGAAGCTGCCAAGTCAGCGTCCCGCTACATTAATGGGTTTGTGCCATCACGTTGCAGTCAGAAGATCCCTGTATCACATTACCGTTACGATGGGTGCAGAAAAAAGTGTTGTCGGACAAACAATTCAAAAGTTCAAGAGAGTCGCAACGATTTGAAAAAGACAGAAGACCGAAATGTTACAACTGTGGAAAACGTGGTCATCTACAGGTAGACTGTTGGGAAAAAAGATACCGAGAGAAGAGACTGATCGCACCAATTGGAGAAGTAAAGCCCCAGAACAGCACACAGTTTCCACGCTACATAAGATCAGTGGAAACTTGATTGTTAATGGATTTGCGGATGGTAACCAACATCATTTACAGTTGACACGGGCGCAACAGTGTCCATTGTGCGCCCTGACTTAGTCTGTAACCGCCATCCTCTAATTAGCTCTTGTACAATACAGACTGTGACTGGAAGCCCCGTCAAGGTGCTAGGAAAGGTAGACGTACGTGTACGCCTGGGTCTTCTTGAGTTTAGCCACCAAATGCTCGTTGCAGACATTGTCGATGAAGTGATTCTTGGCACGGACATTATGAATGCCTGCGGATTCGTTGTGGACTTAAGAGATGATGTCCTGTTTGTCGGCCAAGAGGAGATAAAGCTTTCCATGGCTAAAACGACAGGGTCTGCCAACCATTCGATTAAGCGAGTGGCATTAGTCGAAGAGTCTGGTCAACAAGTTGTTGGCATAAGTCAACAAGTCTGGTCAAGAGGAACCCTCCCTGTTGCCAGCGAAAATGGAGGAAGAACTAGCAGAGGAAGTACAAATAAGTATAAGGACAAAAGAAGTGATTGGAAAGCCAACTATGGGTGTCGAGACAAAACTCTTGGCTGAAGATGAGGTTACGCAAGAGGTTGTTGACGAGGACCAAACAGACTTGGATCAGCCAGTGGTATTTCGGTCATCAGTAGGCCTACATGACGCAACGGGAGTGATTCCAGCGAAACTAGTGGTTGCGCAAAAGACTCGCATTCCTGGGAACGTGGTGTTCGGATCACACGAGACTGAATTCGAAGAACGGGAAAATTATCCTTCGCAAGGACGTCCACCTAGATCGCCTGGTCGAGTATTACTTCGGAGACGCTTTGCCAGTTCGGGACGAACAGGCTTAAGGAGGGGGAAGTGCTACGATAGCACAGAACAATCTACGCGTTTATCGAATGTGTCAGAAAGATCTCGATGTAAGCGTGTGGTGTACGTGCTACTAGACGCATTTTGCGAGAATCTCCTCGACTGTGCCGGGCTTCGCTCGGACTGTGTCAAGGCCGTAGTAATTACGTAGTTCACGAGAGATAAGACGCAGTTTGGAAGCTTCTGGTGTGTGCGTGACTATAAATACATCGGGTAGCGGCCTTAGTTTTCAGTTCCATGGGAGATATTGGTTAGTGCGGTTCGAGAGTATTAGTGCGATATATTTCCAGAGCGGTTAGAGTTATTACTGTGTACGATCAAGTAGTTATTATTGAAGTGTTGCGTTTTATAATCAGACGGCATAATTGTAATACAATTGAGTTTTAATATTTGTGGACATTTTATTACGTGTGTACAATTTTCATTTGATTTGTTGTAGAGACTGTGTTGTTAATTACGAACTATTTTTACTGTAACAATTAAAGGTGTGATTAGTGCCTTAACCTTTAATAGGTTTTAGGTTTAACCCTTTTGTACTTATTTTGTTTCCACTGTACCTACGACGATCGAGTAGACCGTCGTAACAATATAATAGTACAGTCACTAAAGGAAAAAAATTCAAATTAAGCGGCTTCTACGAGATTTTTGGCATAAGGCTAGATAAAATGGTGAGAAACAATTTAAAAAAAGTTTACAAAAATTGAGTCGCGGGTTTTCGAAAAAAAGGGAGGGGGAAGGTACAAAAAATTCATTTTTTTGTGATTATCTTAAAAAATAACAAATTTACGAAAAAAAGACAAATTACAAACATTAAAGAGCATTCAATTCTCTACAAAAAAGCTATTTATCATGTTTTTTGTCTGGCCAATACTTTGTGAGAAAAATGGAATTGAATTATTAGAAAAAAAATGATTGTCGGAGTCCGCTCCGATGAGCGGGAAGGCTAATTTTTCTGACATTGCAACATACGAATTTTAATAAAATCCGTCATAATAGTCGTAGAGACAAAAATCAAAAAGCATTTTAAAGTTAAATGTTTGTACTTTTACATAAAATGAAAAGAAATTAATTAAAGTATTAATAAATACTTAAAATAAAGTAATAACTTTTTTGTTTTTTATTTATTTCAACTAATGCATAAACATATTAACAATTTATTACAGATTTATTTAAATTTTAAAAAACTTCACAATATAAACTTTACATAAATTAGTATTGATTTATTGGCATAAAATAAACGAGTTTTAAAATTTATCATTTTTTTGAGTTCGCAAGTATACATCATTTTCTTAACTTAAAATTTCCACAGAAATTTTCAAAATAATTATTTCTTAGCAAAATTATGAACACCTATTGGTCAAAGTGTCTTGTGGAAACTGTGAATTTAATTTGCGAACAAATTTTTCAAATATTGTGTATGATGAGGGAGAAATAGAAATAGAAGACTTGCCTTCTGATTCTTTTCAAGAAATTGGAGAAAAAAATCGATTTTTAAATATATTTATCATTATAAAAATAATTGTTATAATTAAATTTTATAAATAAATAATAAATGTACAAAAAAGTTATTTTCCACCTTGATAATTGTGAAAAATTCCGAAAAATTGTAGAAATAAACGATATTTTAATAATTTTGTAAATCATAATAATTTAAAGTAAATAATTTATAATTTGTAAAAATAAGAAATGTGTTTTAAAAGTTATTTTATTGTCAAAATCTTCAATGATTGGAAGAAAAACTATATTTGAATATATTTATAAAGGGCATTTTTAATAACATTTTATTATAATGCGTAATAAATAAGTAAAAAATTATACATAAATGAAAATTATACATAAATGAATAATAATGAGTTTTTAAACTTATATTCCTAAAAAATTGCATGTCTATTAAATAAACATGTATTTTATGTGAAAATCCACCTTGTGAAAAATATGGCCAATTTTGAATTAATTTTTCTCCTAAAATTATAGCCCTAACAAAAAAAAGTTAATAACCTTTTTTATGCCGACTGTTATGCTCTTTCTTTTTGGTATTTTGTATTTTTCTCATAAATTTAATATTTTTTAAGATAATCACGAAAAATGAATTTTTTGTACCTCCCCCTCCATTTTTCGAAAACACGCTACTGAATTTTTGTAAACTTTTTTTTTAATTCTTTCTTACCTTTTTATCTAGCCCTATGCAAAAAATCTCGTAGAAGCCACTTAATTTGGAATTTCTTTTTTTTTCGGCTTCAGTGACTGTACTATAATGAAACTATTACTCAACAAAAGTGTAAATATCAAGTATGTGGTTTTTCGGTTAGGAGAGGGAGAGGTAGTTTACCTGCATTGTTTTGTGTTTGAATAAGAGTAAAGTATTTAATTTTGATAAATAAATGCCCCGAGATTGAAGTCATATCAATCCATTGTAAAATGGTAAATGACGTATCTATAAATGAAGATGGTAGCTGTATGGGACAGTAGTGATTTTCTGAAAATTTCTTTGCTGAAAGTAAAGTACAAGTATTTGATTTTAAAGGATAAGATACCTTACCCATTACATATGATAAAACCGTTATTCTATGAAAGTGTAAATATCATAAATGGTGGCGATGGGTTGAGGAGGAGAGATGATTATCTGCGAAGTTCAGATCCTTTATAAGAATAAGGTACCTAATTTTTATAAATAAAGTGACTCGAAAACAACATTATATTAAACTACTGCCCCATAATTACAAAAATATCTATAAATAGTTAAAATGGTTTGAGGGTGAGGAATATTTTTTTTAGAAATTATCGAACCCAATTCAAGTAAATGATTTTCAATATACATCTTAGAACATGGAAGTCATGTATGGTTCCCCATACCGATATTTACTTTCTAAATTATAATAGATAATTTCCTGGACTTCATTAATCTCAAAAAGCTTAATTGGGAGAGCCAATTGGCACGGGGAGTGTAAATATCTTCTTCATCGAAAGAGACGTTCTCTTTGGCTTCAGGTTGAAAAACGTTCGGCAAAAGTCTGGGATTTCTCTGTACTGCTTCCCGCCCAGCTACCATCTGGTTTACGTATTGGTGGTATTTGTAATAGTGGCCTTTTTAATCGTTTTGTAACCTTCCCTAAGTAATAATCAGAACTTTTATTAGGTGACAGATTCTCTAGGTATTCCTGAATGCCTTCATTTTTTAAATTTTCTAACAACCGTTTAAGTTTTCTGGCCGCGTTATCCCACTTTCTTTTATCATCCGGATGGCGAGTGTGCTGCCAAATTCGTACCAATCTTTGCTTCTCAGCTAATTCCTCTTGGACACCCAGAGGAGGATTTACTTACTCCCCTTACTCTTCGGTGTAACGCATGGTGTAGCTTTCCAGGTTGATTTATGGAAAGCATTGGTGACATAATTTACAGCCAAATCCAATTCAGCAGATGAGTGGAGTGAAAGTTGTAGAGGGATATTATCATTCCCTAGCTTTCTAAAGTAGTTCCAATCAGTATTAGGATTTGTGTGTGTTGGCAGACTTTCAGACTCTATAATAGTGTTGCTAATAGTGGCAATAATTGGAGTGTAACCAGAACAAATCAAGGCATGCGTCAACTTTGTACGATTAATGAGGTAAGCCTCTTATCATAAAAAGTCAATGAGGTCTGGTAATTAATTTCCATCAGAAGGCCAATAGGTTGGTTGACCTGTGGATAGAAAGGACAGGGATTCTTGTTTTGTGACATAGATTGTCTTATACCATATATAAGATTCTGCGCCTGGGATTTCCTAGTCTTGAGCTCCATTACGGGTGTTTTACATTGAAGTCACCTCCCCCCACCACCATCACAAATCCTGCACCAAGAGTTCTAAGAAAGGATTTGAAGTCAGTTTCGTTGATTCATTGTTTCGGGGGGACAGTAGATTGCAGAAACGATCAGAGGGCCTCTTTGATCTTTAATTAAAACGTTTGTCGTTTGTAGGTAAGCAGTTTTAAGTTTATATTGTTTCGGATTAACAGAGCGGTGCCGCCACAAGATGTACCGTCAGGATCTTGGGTATCATAAATAGTAAATCCAGGAATTCTAATATGGCTTCTTTCTGTGAAATGTGTCTCAAATATTAACATAAGGTCTAAGCTATTGTCAATAAGAAAATTTTGAGTTCTAGGCTGCGTTGAGAGTGTCCATTAGAGTTACACAGCTGGACGATTTAGCAGTCGTTATTACACCAAACACAGCACAATAAACTCTCCTGAACGTTCGAGATATACGGGTTTGTCAATACTGCGTAAAGTTGTGTGCTTCTGTAATACATGGGACGGCACCGTATACGACAAGGCTTGCCGATAAAAGGGACCCAACGACTTTAATAAACACGAAGGATATAAACTGCCTAATGTGTACAAAAGGTGAATCGATGTATAAGACAACACAATGCTGTGCTCTTTTTTTATTATTATGTTTGTTGTCATTTTATTATTAGATTAATATTATTATCATCAAATCAGTTTTGTTGTTATTTATTAACTCTGTTTTTTACTAACAAAATTGTTATTTATTTTTATATTTTATATTCCTTGTTATAATGCAGTGTACATTACTGTAAGAGGGACCCGCATACTGGAGGAATATTTAAAAGAATTAGGCGTGTCACATTCTCAGTTTTCCACTCAGGACGCCACATCGTAAAGTATGCAGAACGTTTGGTGTTCATAACGATACAAATAAATCGTTGTTGTTACTCGAAAAAGTAGTGTTACTTTTTATTTATATTTTTTATAATCGTGACATTGATATTCTAGTTATAGGCCTATTAACTTTTGTATTTCCAGCAAGTTTAATAAATAATAAATGAAGTCTAATCAGGTTTATCTTCGTAGCTAATTTGTCGTTAACGTTGCAAAAATGTTCCTTGCTTCGTATTAAACGACGCGTTTCGATGTCTCCACCATTATCAATTCCTGAAATCTTACAGCTCTATGCTACAACTAACCCAATATATACCATACAATTCTTTGCGTTATAAATATTTAAGAAAGAATATCCGTGAGGCATGTTTCAAATTACTTTCATTTTGTTTAGATCCCAATGGTCACGTTCCATTACAGACTTTATATTAGGGGTATTCGTATTGCTTCTTCGTCTAAGACTTAATTCCAAGAAGAACTAAGTAGAATAAGAATAACATTATTTAGCTTTAAATATGAAGATCGATGATGACTTTTAGGTTTGATGTATGCAGAAAAAGCACGCACATAGATTTAGTTTTATAGTTTTATCCGAGGAATCATATCATCATATAGGTCACAGTGATGTTACTCGGAAGTATAGCGACAAATTTGGTATACATTATTTTAATTACATTAATTTAATAAATTGTGTTAGAATACATTATCCTTTTTGCCTTTATTATGTAACATATTGACTTCTAAACATATAATTTGTTTTCCTTTTTATGAACAACTTTTTAAGTCGTAAATTGATTATTACAAATATTCAACTTTTACAGTAGTTACCAAGTTAAGGAAACTTTAATTCAAGTTCCACTTACAGTGAGATTAATTAAAGAGAAATGTACAACTAGTTTAATTTCATTTAAGTTAGCTGACTCATTTAAGTTAATGGAACAAAAGTTTATACTTTGCAGTCAACTTTACAGTTAGTATACATTTTTAATGCTGTATATTTTGTTGGATGACCGTTTTATATAAAATATGTAAGCACAACATTGCAAAACAGTAGTTGGTAATGGATTTATATGTTATGAAGCCAAAAGATAGTAGCTAGACAAGCCTGAATAGCTAGTGATCTAGTAATGTGTTAGGTATATAAAAGGAATTATAACCATCTAAATACACAAAAAGAACTTAGCACTTCTTGGTTTATAGATCTGAGTATTACCGTTGCCAAAACTGATACATTCACAGAGAACTCCATTAAAATTACTCACTATAAAATGCATTAACATTAAGTTAAGTGTACTTAAAAGAATTTATATAAACATCTAATTACCTTAGTGTGAAATCATTTATTCATATCATTATTTATTCATATATTTATCCATTTATCATGTATTATTTATCCATGTTAATGGTTTTCCTGATATCCATTAGCTGCCTACAGTTTTTACTTAATTTGTTTTTATCTCTAAAAGTCTAGGGGAATAGTGATTTCTTTTAGGTAAGTAACCATCTAGTGGCGGCTCAGTAGACCAGTGGGTATGGCACCTGCCTACTAATCTAGCCAGCTTCCCGGGCCCACACCATAAAAATCAAGGTGCGTTTTTCGGCCCCCAGGTCGATTCAGCCTGTTAAAAATAAGTACCTGGGATAACATCCTGGGGATAATAATGGGCAGCTGAATCGTAGTGCTGGCCACACTGCCTTCCTTGTATGCCGTACGGCTCGCATAAAGCAGCCTACCCTGCCTGACTCCTAAGCTGCTTCTGTGGTACACATGGGAGCCATTATTATTTATAACTATCTAGTAATTCTGGCGAAATAAATAATAGCAAAAACTTTATTGTGTACAGTACAAATAACAAATTTGTAAATACTGTCATTATTGTTTATTTATATTACATATTTATAATACTGTTACATTTATAAAAATAATTATGCATACAAATATTTTAATATGCTAACATATATTTGTTACTATTGTGTAATTAGTAATCAATTATTTATATTCATGATACTCGGCTCGTAAACCGAGTAATTATAGTGAATAATCAACTTAATAGTAATCAATCAGAATTTAGTAACTTGTTACTTTTAAATCACAGACGTAAGCGAGATGAAAATATGATGTGAATTCCATTCTTAATACTTACGTTACTAAATGTGTAATTAATCCAGTACCTACGACAATTTATTTTCCCGTATTCCTTCATACTATTTCCAAAGCAGTAGCTCACGTTTAAGGACTCTTAACTTATTTCTGTAATAGATATTCTGATAATCTTCTATCAGCAAGAGGTATCACATTTTACCGACAATATTACGTTATCTTGGAAGGAACCTACCGCATTTGACACAGTTTATTGAGCATATGGAAACTTTATTCTTGAATTTTGTTGTCCATTACGCGTCCGTTGATTAACTAAATAGGAGTATATCACTACCGACTCGGAACACAAAGTTTTTAATTGGTAAAAACGTAAAAGTTTTACCTTATAGCCTGAACCAGTTTTCGCTTGTTATAAGCTTCGCCAGAGGCTGCCACTGGGAACGCTGTCCATCTTGTTCTTGGCGACGGTGTCGACTTTTCCCACTAGATAAAAAAGATTACAAAGACGAACTAAACACGATAAAATATCTAGTAGAATCCAACGGATACAACAGAACAATAGTCAATAAACTCCTACACAAAACACACAACAAACAACAGACAAAGACAGAAAACAACAAATTCATAACACTAACATACATCACTAACCACACTGAAAAAATAGCCTACAAACTCAAAAAACCAGGATACAGAATTGCACACAAGACTACAAACAAAACAGAACACACACCATTAAAACACACACACAAAGCACAAAACAAATTCGATCTGCCTGGTGTTTACAAACTAAATTGCTCAGATTGCAACAAACTCTACATAGGCCAGACAGGACGTAGCTTCAAACAAAGATACATTGAACACACAAAGGCACTACACTCCACTACCGAATCCACCTTTGCAAACCACATCATTGAAGCAAACCACATATACATAAACATCGACAACAAGATGGATATTCTACACATACATACAATAGGCCGAAAACTAGACACTCTTGAACAATTGAAAATATACAAACACACAAAACACATAAAAACGTCATTGTAAACGAACAGAGACAATTCAAATCACACGTATTACTCAAATATATCACACCCCGCGCACACAACATCGATCTTTCAAAAGAAGTCGACGCCGTCGCCAAAAGCAAGACGGACAGCGCTCCCAGTGGCAGCCTCTAGCGAAGCTTATAATAAGCGAAAACTGGTTCAGGCTATAAGGTAAAACTTTTACGTATTTACCAAAAAAAGTGTTTGTGTTCCAAGTTGGTAGTGATATACTTATATTTCGAAACTTTATATAGGCTACAATTCAGATTGGTATAATATTGTTCCTAACATTCAGTAACAATATCTGTTACTCTCAGTGATTACTTTATTGCCTGTTGCTTTTCAATAATTAATAAAACGCTATTCGAACAACTGGACACGTACAATTTCCTTATACAGTAGGCCTATACAAAACCGCATGAATTTTAACATAAGAGTTTCTTTTAATAAAAATAATGAAAGTTGTCTCAGTGGTTTATGTATGCAGTGATGTCGCTTAGGAGAGCACCTGAATAGACTGCGGCTAAACGTGGTAGATTACTTACGGACAAATCCTCTACTTCGACTGCTTTCATCGTAATATTTTCTTGTTGACGTTTCGAGCGCTAGAATCTGGGACCGTCCTCGGAAGCTGTGAGTGGCGGTTGAAAGACCCAACAACCGGGTCAACAACAGGAAGCAGTCCCGGTAAGAGGGTTAACCCGCAAGAAGTCACCAATCTCTTAGGGGTTTCAAAAAATTATGTGACTTGACATCACCCTCACATTTTGCATTTGCCCATTGCTATATACTCTACTTCACGTTGATCTAGAGCCTACATGAATTCGCGTTTGTCCATACATATTTCGCTTAGCATATAACCACACGTTGGTATAAGTTATTCATTTAAAAGTGTATAGTAAGTAACGTGTTTGCATCATTCAAAACTAGGAACTGAATTCCTCCAACTACAGTAACATAAAACCTTCCATTTCTTTTATGAATTTGCTAACTGCTATAATTTTTATTGTTCGACTAAGCTTTTCGTCATCACTGACATCTTCAGGTCTTAAACAACCTGGTGTTGTGGGCTCTTTGGTTGTTTAAGACCTGAAGATGTCAGTGATGACGAAAAGCTTAGTCCAACAATAACAATTATAGCAGTTAGCAAATTCATAAAAGAAATAGTAAGGATGGCTGCTAATTTAAACAATACGAAGAATAAAACCTTCCAGCTTACACACGAACACATTTTGATAGTGTTTTACATACAATCTTTAAAAACAAACGGAACATGGTTAGTATAAAACATGTATTATACAATTAAATTAGTCATAAATCATAGATGTGCTATAATAGAGATTATGTCAAATATAGTTTTTGCTATGTTACGTACAAATATGTGGTCACGTATTAACTTACAGTACATTTTATGTATAAACAACACACGCGCGCGCTAGTTTCCTTGGAATATTATTTTTCCAACGTACAACATTCTTCTTGGTACCAACAAAATATTACATAACACGTTCTATTACATAACAAGTATATTTTGTTTATTAAAATAAATATAGTATTCCCATAGCGCTTTTATTTTTGATTAGTAAATAATTGCAAACTTTTCTCACAAGAACATAATTTTTATTAAAAATTCAACGTTGTACATTTCGGTTGCAATACGGCTGGTTTTATATGTAACTTTACTAATAGTTCCTTTTAGTGATGTAGTTAGTCAATGCCAGGCGAACTGACAATCCATTTACTATTATTACAGTAAATTTTTTATTTGACTAGTTGTTAAAATTCTCCCTACTCTTTACTGCTATGTGCGTTGTAATTAATGTGTTTTCAATAATGTCCACCAAGACTATACTAAGTAATATTAATACTTATAGCCACCCGTTACAGTTGTCAGTAGTGTAGCTGAAGAGAAAAATTGCGTTTTAGAAATCGCTGTAAAATTTATCTATAATGCATATATTCCAAGAAAAGAATATTGAATTTTAAGCGTTAATACCTGTAACAGATATATCTATTTAAAGAATTCTGCCATTATATATCTTCATGTTACTACAGAATTACCATAAATAACTTTATGGGTTATATTACATTATTTTATGTCTGTAATACTGGTATAATAGAGTGGTTAATATAGGCCTATTTGCTTAAAAATAGGCTTAATATTGTGTGAAATTTAGGCTTAGTGTCTAGATCTGCCAAATGTGTTTGTATCCTAGTTGTGACAAAGCCAAAATGTCTGTTTTTAAGTTTCAAGTCTTTGTTGAAGAGTATCTAACACAGTCGTTGATGACTTTCTTCAATACGTTACCAAAGTCTTTCCCAGCATTTAATTCCCATAGGCAAATTACATTTGTGTGTGTGTGAACGCGCGCGCACGTCTGGCTGAGAAAGAGGGAAGGAGAGAAAGATAAAGAAAGAAAGAGAGAGAGAGAGGCAGAAAGGGGGAGGGAGAAACAATTTATCATCTGTGCGTTTATTGTTACCTTAAAGTTTTATAGAGTACTCTATTTACATGTTATAAGTCAACAGAGTTATTAAGATCCGTCTGTGATACGAAGACATATTGATTTCAACCGCCCGTGTAGTGTGGTGTTACGTTAGAGTACTTAGATGTTTTTTTTTTAGTTACTAACTGTCCTTCATCTATATTTACGAAAAATATTTCGTTATAAATTGAAAAAAGGTAACGTGAGCCGATGTACTTATACATGGTGGCGCAGAGAAATGGGAAAATTTGAAGTTGATGTTGGCAGCCCTGTAGATGTAGCAGAAGTGAAACTGTCTGTCTAGCAGTAACGGACATTTAGTTACCATGGAGCAGTGGAGCGGTGCAGAGCGTGCGGTCGCCGTAAGGGCGTTTTACCGACATGGTGACTGTTTGACAGCTGGACAGCGAGAGTTTCGGTGCCACTATCAGATCCCGCCCCGCGGTCAAGTTCCTTCGTTACACGCAATCGAAACGTAGGTTCGTAATTTTGAAGAGACTGGTTCAGCTTTGAAGAAAAAGCGTAGTGGGGGTGTACGGTCTGTACATACCCCAGAAAACATTGATGCCGTGCGAGCTGCCATCTTAAGGAGTCCTCGTCGTTCGGTTCGAAAAATTGCCTCGTCATTGCAGCTTGAACGTCGGAGCGTTCAAAGAATACTCCATGAACTTCAATTTCATCCGTACAAACTTCAGATTGTGCAACAACTGAATCCTAATGATTGTGTATTGCGCCTGCAAATTTGTGAACATTTGTTGGCTAAAATCAGTGAGAATGCTAACTTCATTCAAAATCTTTGGACGTCCGATGAAGCCCATTTTCACTTAAGTGGATACGTGAATAAGCAGAACTTCCGTTACTGGGCTCAAGGAAACCCTGCTCAGCTTCACCAGCGTCCATTACACAGTACCAAAGTTACCATATTGTGTGCAGTGTCGTGTCATGGCGTGATAGGCCCTTACTTTTTTGAAGATGAACGAGGCACTGCTGTCACTGTGACGTCTGAACGTTATGTCAACATGCTAGAGACATTTTTGTCTCCAAGACTCCATACTTTTCCAAATCTTGCCATTCAGTACACCTGGTTTCAACAGGATGGAGCCAGCTCACACACTGCCAGACAGTCTACGGCAGCAGTGAAACGTTTGTTTGGGGATCGCATAATTTCAAGGAATAATGCTAACATCGCTTGGCCACCCCGATCTCCAGACCTTACACTTACAGTCTGTGACTTCTTTTTATGGGGACATCTGAAGAGCATCGTGTACCAGACTAGACCAAGAAACTTGCTCAGCTCAAGACACAGATTGAAGAGGAAATCGCCAAAATCCCACGTGACACATTGCGCTGCGCGACGCAAAACCTACAGAAACGATTTACTGAATGTGTACGGGAAAATGGGCAGCATTTAACTGATGTAATTTTTAAAAAGTAATGCCTAGTGTAATTTCCAGTCTTGTAGAACATATTTTGAGCCTCAAATAAAGTTTTGTAACGTTTCTTCAATTTTCTTCTAATTATTTCAAATTTTCCCGTTTCCCTGCGCCACGCTGTATAATTGTAGAATGTGTACGTCCTGCACAGAATTGGCAGGCTGTGTTATGTTATAAACGAGTGTGGCCTATTTTTTTGTGTTTTCTTGACATTGTACGAAGAGCGAGTGATGTAGTCGCGACTCATATTGCCACAATTCTATGTTTTCAAGATCCAGGCCTTTTTCTATTATTACTTACCTAGTAAACATCACCTGATTAGTTAACTGCTTAAGTTGAATCCTGCAAATCTTTAATAAACATTTAAGTAAAGAACTCTAAACGTATATTCATGTAATAATAAAATTATAATAATATGTTATTTTCATTAAAATATTCTACACGGGATTGTTTTCAGGTTAATGTGTATTCTAGTTCATAATTTTTTTTATAAATTTATTTTCAAACACTTCTATAGTATGTTTCATTACATAAAAATTATATACCCGTTTAATCTATTTGAGTCTAACTGAGGTATATGTTTGGTTAACGTTAGTTATCTGATTAAAAGGGGCTGTATATATAAGTGCGATGTACAGTTTTTAATAATTTATAAATATTTTATTTATCACATTAATTTTTTCATTAACAAAATTTACAGTACCGTGTTCTTGAATAATCGTTCCCATATGTTAATGTACACTGTTAGTTACATATACTGTGTTCAGTATATTTTCAGCAAACACTTATATCATACGGACAAAGAATTTTTTTTAATAAGACCCACTGTTTTTGCTAAATGTCTGCTCTTATTAATAACTTCTTCTTGTACTAGTGAGAACGACATTGCTATAATAACTAGTCCTAATATGAGATAAGCACAACACGCCACAGTCTGTATCTGACTTGCTTGTGAATCACTTCTCTGTAGAGACTTGCCCGGCATCAAGTCGCCGAATCCGATAGTCGATAGAGTTACAAAACAAAAGTATGCTCCGTCTATTAGGCTCCAGTTTTCCCACGATGAGAAAGCTACAGCTCCTAAACAGATATAAGAGAGAAGCAGAAGCACAACCAAGATGGCCGGCACTCGCGGTGGTGTTGACGTCTGCAATGTAGACGAGCGTCGAGGCGGAGGTGTTGGAGCTCTCCTTGATTCTCCCGGCCCCCTCCAGATCAGAGGAACTCGTGATGGCGTACCGTGCACTGTCGAGCTGCAATTCAAGATTTTAATTTTACTTAATTTATGTATCACACTAAAGTACTTAAAGCCATAAAACAGGGAGTTAATATTAATGGGGAGGTATCGACTAAATTATATTGTTTATGGTAAGTTTTGGATGTTTACGTTAGTGTAATAAATTCGTGTATGTGGATGTAAATCAACTACGAATTGATAAAACATAATAGAAAAATATTTTACTCTGAAAGTAATGTATACTAATAATGTAAATAAGAATTCTTCCTGCACTAGTAAATGAACTTACACGGGATATTGAAGTATTATGGGTTCTGATATGACATAATACAAATTTTCAAATGTAATACCAAATAATATTTTGTACCTTTGTGACGACTCAGCTTATTTCGACAACACTGATGTTTGTAAAAGTACGGTATTTTTGTTATAGAACCTTGTGTAAAAAACGTTGCTGTAAGTAAATAGGCCTACTGTAATTTCACTGTAGCGTAATATTTAATATTGTATAGCGTTCTGCAATTAATTTAAATTAATATTGCATACATTATCATATTGGTGCCAAAGGAAAGCAGAAATCGTGGCAAAATTAAATTCAGATTTAGGCGATTTTTTGTAATTGAGAACTGTAAATTACATTCCATATTTCATAAATTACTAATTATTATAGTTATAGTCTACAACGTCATAATATGTGTGCTAACGACTTCAATAAAATGGAAGTGCAAAATAAATAAAGAATTACACTCAACAAATATAATGATGATGCCTTAAGCATTTAGATCGTGGAAAGAACCCCAGAGGTATAATTCGTATACTTTCTTATTTCACCAGTTATGTACGTATAAGGTCTACACTTATTTTTGCGTGAAACAGAACAATGTGATTGATTTTTCCAACAATTTTTAATGTACACGTTGATAATAGAAATTGTTGCCTATTGTGAAAGCAGAAATAATATACTTATTTATCTGTATAATGGAAAATTTTAATCTGTTTACCGGGAGACGAGCTATTGTAGAATAATTGAAGAGGTTAATTAGCCATACGTAATTAGTTAATTTAATGAAGAAATTTGTGTTAGTGGTTGAAATCACAAGCAGAATGATCACTGTTGCACACCACTATATAAAAATTATCCCGATTAGCGCTTTCAAGCTTCACACCTCATCGTGATATAAGGGTGTGTGACTGACCCACGTGTGTGGAGAGGAAGAGGGTAAGTTTAAAAGGATGCACACACACACACACACACACACACAACACTGAAACACAAGGAATTTGCTAGAAAAAATATGTAACTGTACAGATGGTGGGACAGGATTTAGGCGGTGGGGAAGGGACATTTGTATTATAGCTTGTTGTGTGTGAGAAGGGTGGGGTGAGAGGGGTGAAGGGTTTGTTTCACATAATTTCTGTCAATTCCGATCTGACGATGAGCTGTGAAGCTTGAAAGCGCTAATCGGGATAATTTTTATATAGTGGTGTGCAACAGTGATCATTCTGCTTGTAATTAGTTAATGTCATATACGTTAATAATGTAATAGTACTCCTTTTTGGAATAAACTGTGATAATTTAATTACCACGCGACAGTTATGTTTGTAAATTAATATCCGGTTTTTTGTTTCTTTTGCAGCATCAATGTATTTATGGGTTTTACCATATTCGTATTGCTAATTTTCGATACGTAAGTTAGTTACGGCTCTGAATATTAAAAGACGAACTATGTCATCCAATTGTATCGAAATATTGCTTATGTAGTTTAAAGTGTGTTGCCGAGGGTCAGGTTTTACTTGTTTTCTTGTTTTTTCGTAATTTAACATTAGAAGGCCTTTCATCTGCTAAGAAACAATAATGTGCAAGCGACAAATATAAAAAACAAGTTGTACAAATCAATATTATAAAATTAGCGTCACATTCATTTGAATTTGGATCGAATTTGACGTCACTTTATTTTAGTGATGGGTAAACGTAAAGTACTATTATTACTCTTATGTTGCGTCAAGAAGTCAGCAGTGTTTTTAGTTACTAAAAACACTGATACACAAGTAAATCATTAATTACATCACCAGGGAAATATTCTCTGCTGTCGTTGAAAAAATGTCACTCAAGACGTAGAACTAGATTATGTATAGGACGAGAACTAATCTTAATTTTTAACAATACCTATTAGTCTAAGATTTAAAAATGTAAATCCAATCGAAACCTGACGGTCTAAATGGTCTAAGACCATCCCATTACTTACTGATGATAGCAACATGTCCATTGTATTTTATGGGAGTACGTCTTGTCATACTTGTGTGATTTACAGTAAATATTAAGTAAACTATAAATTTAAAATGTATATAATTGTGAATTTATATTATAAAAATTAGGTACCGTAAAGATAACCCGTAACAGTCTCCGTGACTGATTGAAGGTCACAATGTAAAACTCTTGATGGTATCCACATCGACAACTGTCCCGTATACCACTTGTGAGAATCGGTCAGTATTGTTATCGTTTGCAACGTTGTACAAGTCAGATACACCAGACAGCTCTATACGTTTGTCTACGTGTAGTCGGAAATTATATTTGCTGATAATGTAGTATTTAGTATTTGGGTAATAATATTTAACTGGAAATATTCACTGATAATGTTATATTTTGTATTTGGGTAATGATATTTAACTATATGTAAATGCAAATGACTTATTCTTCGTGTTTTTACTATATAAGAAACTTAACGTGAATGAGTGACTGCGTTGGATACTGATGCGGTCTCACTGTTCTCTTTTATTTGTAATCAGCTATAGTAACATATAGGCTAAGTTACATTGAGAATATGTATGGGCAACTCGTAACACGACACTGTTTATACGTAAATCATTTTTAAGCTGTCTTTTTTTACATATTTTTTCAGTAACACACACACACACACACACACACACACACACACACACACACACACACACACACACACACACACACACACACACACACACACACACACCCATAATGATGTTCATAAAAATAATATCTAGTATTACATCTACAGTATCTACAGTACAAATACCTTTTTAGATAATGATCCAGTAGCTTTCTACAGAGGTCTTTAATAATTCAAATGTATTTTATAATTCTATATTATAGCGTCATGTTGACTTTTTTCTTTTCTATTTACTCTGTACGAATTTATTTTATTTAATAAAAAAAACAAAACCACATTATTCCCCAAAGTAACAGATTACTGTATTTAATTCCAGTAGAGACAAGGTTCTCTCTACACGACCATAAATTACTGATAACACTGTAATGGGCGGCCAATAAATTTACGGAGGCCTTATTGATTGCTGAAAGGCTTAGCGAACAGCGGACAATTTGACGTACGTGGGAACATCAAGAACTGTGTTTGTGATATACAGTTTAGGAATACTGTTTACGAAATTCGTTTAAGCCCACATACTTTGTCGTTACAAACTTATTTTATAATCCACTTTATGTTTTACTTTCAAAAACGTGGATAGACTGGAAAGTCTCTCATTTTATAGTTAAATACGTTATATGGAGAAAAGTCATAAACTTATTTCTAAGTATATTGTGCGTCCCTGTAAACAGCAGAGAATTCTCAATAATTAACATAATCTTTATTAATTTACAACTCCTGTTCAGCTCTACGTTCTAAAATTGTGCATATAATGACACATATAATCTCAACTTCTTGTGTTACATCTAACTGTGTGATGTAAGTACCAAGTATGTTATGAGCTGACTGACAAACTATGTTACTCTGACAAACAGTTGCATTATTTTTAACTGTTGTAAAAAACTGTCAGAATATTACAATAATTACCCCCTCGGAACGTCAAGCTCGTCATCTTCTGAGTCGTGGTCGTGGCAGACCGTGAACTGCGACCGATGGCAGCGTGGATCCGTAATGTACTGGCCAACATCGGGGGTCAGAGAACACACAGCCCTTCCGCAACCTGAATTTACTGCAACCAACGTGCCTCGAACGCCCTTTGACTTCCCGCACTGACTTTCCAGTTTCTTTTCTAAACATAAATCATTTATCATTTCTGCCTTCAGCTGTGATTACATTTAAAAAATATCAGAAATTCATATAAAATACATCTAAATTAGCATTACAAGCTTATTATTAATGTTTGCTTGATAATGACTATTAGTGTTTGCTATGCACATGAAAAGTAATAATACTGATGATACTGGCAATGGTATTAGTATTAATGGTTATGGAAAGAAGAGGACCACAAATTAGCTAGTACACTAGTGATAATATAATCTGATAAGACTGGCTATCATATTAATAGTTTGTATGGTTTCATGACTTGTTAATGATGCAAATTACTGTTACGAAGCAACAGAGTAGTACAATAACAGTGCGACGTGAACTCCACTTATGTAGACAGATAGAACTGTGTAAAACACCGTTACATTTACAGAAGAATGATATGATGATGATGGTGGTGGTGATGATGATGATGATGATGATTATTATGTAAGGTTATGTACATCATATTTTTTTAGAAAAAACATTATAATATCATTAAATTTAATATATATTTCTAACTCATTTTTAAACTTTAGGAAACATTTATATTACCTTCTCCTTTTAGTTGATAATTTTCACCCATCCAGTAGTTACTAATTTATTTACTTAACTCCAAAGCAAATCACCCCTCAAAGTATTGTACTTCATTTAACACGGAAGTAAGCGAAGAAATTTGTAGAATGTAATTTGGGGATGTACGGGATTCTGTTTCTTTAGCCAAAAATCCCTTTTTGTCAAAACGGGCTTTTAAAAACATTCTAGTTTACATTTAGAAAGAAACGAAACTGTACATTCGTAAACTTATGAAGATCAGTCTGTAAAGTACGTTCAATCAAACTTAGCCTACTTCCAATTGAAGCACTAACAAGTCCATTGACATTTAATTATTCACTATTAGTAGGGGGTCTACTATTAGTACCAGCAAAACTAATAAGAACTGTACACAAGCTTATGCCACTCCTTATTATTTCTTGCCCGTACTTTTGCCTTACTCAATTTTTTCCTTCACCTCTGGGATCTTCCTCATGGCGTTTTCCCTCGCTCCTCTTAGACCTCCACTATTTTTCTTTATTCTTGTTTTGGTTTCCCGTTATCTGCCTCTGTCTGTCATCGTTCATTATGTATTGATAACCCACCATGTTTGCTGTTTCTTTACTACACATTCTTCACCGCTGCGCTTCCAAATAATTACTTGTTTATCTATAGCTCTGTCCTCTTTAATTATTTTTACTACTCCACTCACGTGCCCCATATATTTCGTTCCAGCAGCCTGTATTGACCATTGATCATGCTCCTTTCACGTTCATGGTCATTGGCCATGTATCACAACCAGGCGTTAATATTTTATCCTACATATTTTTCTATATGTATTGAATAAAATTAATATTTATTTTATTATACAACTGTCCTCTCCCTATGCAAGTGTTCATTCCTTTCTTTACTGATGTATATTTTGTACATCTTTACTGGTCTACATCATAAGAGTAATTAAAAAAATCATATATTTATAATCTTAGGTTTGCTTTTCAAGAAATTCATTAGGTTTAAATAAATACCGTAGAGCTAAAATCGTTTTTCTGAGAATAAAAACATCATAAGGCACCATCTTAAATGTATATGTAAAGTGGCATTTTAAGGCTTATTGCAAACAGCACCGTCATTTTACAATGTGCCAGACTAACTGGAAACTTACCTAGCATTTTCTAATCAGTTTTGCAGATGTCACAATAATAAACCGCGTTAATCTCGTCAGAAGTTAAGCAACAAGTTGGCTTGTTGCTTTGGCAACAAACTGTGTGAATCTTTACAGAGCAAGAAGTGCATACGTTGTTTCATTCGGATTACTTGAAAACATAAATTACATCTCTTTCTCCGTTTTGCGACTTGATTTTCTTCTCTTCTCTTTGCGGTTTCTTTCCGTGCAGCTATCTCTAAACTGTTCCAAATCTTCTTCGCTGACAAGTGTTGGAGGAATATTCGTTGATCTTAGTCACAATATTGGTTCTATTCCAAAAGGCCTGTGTACGTACTTCGTTCTATGACTCTACGTTTTGAGAATTTTTTTTACCATCGCACAAAACGGCACCCTGTTACCCAATCTGTACTTTCATTTCTGTTCATCCAAGCACGAAACATGTTTTCAATATCCTAGTTGCAGAGGTCTACGTTTCCTTCTGATTGTGGATGCTGTGTTCTTCCATGTACTACTTTGCAATTCGGCCACATAGCTGAAAGTTTCTGGATGACATTAGCTGTGAATTCACGGCCGTTGTCGCTTTGCAAAATGTAAGGCGTACATAGAAAGTCTAAAAATACATTCAGCAATTCGAGTGCAACTTTGTCAGCACCTTTTGTTTTAATAAAAAGGAGAAAAACCCAGAATTTTTCGTTAACAGGTAGTTCGTTTCATTTGTAATCTCCACATAGAGTCGTATGAAATCGACCACATCAACTTGACCACGAAGATTAAAATATTTTGTATTAATTGCTCGTATTCATTCAATTTTACTTTTTATTATGAAGTTCGCCTTACTGTCCTCCACAATTTTAACGGTTGGAGTTCCCTTCACAGCCTCCATTTTTTAAAGGTTGTTCGATTATTACCACCACACACAATAAGACGAAATAAAACCATAAGATGTCACGAAAGAGAACAACATATTGAACGCAAAAACACGTTGAAACAATTAAATTGTTACTGAACAGTTTAGAAGAAAAATGGCGAAGGGGAATTCCTTTCTGCTGTTTTTGACCGTCCATGTTTCAACGCCTGCGTCAAAGAAAGGTTGTTACAATGAGCCTGAATGGAACAAGGCTGATTTTGCAAATAATTGTTCGTTTTCAAATAAGCCTACAGCTGTATCGGTTCATTATAGTAGGCCTACAAATTATCAGGCTGATTAGAAAATGCTAGATGAAATTCCAATTAGCCTGGCTCATTGAAAAACGACGGCGCCCTTTGCTGTAAGCCAGATTTTCCCATTCGCCTACGATATATACATAATAAAACAAAACATATTCAATATATAATTCTGTTTAATTACTCCGATAATATTTACCAGGATCGTGCGCTTATTCTGTGTTGTTGGGACATGCTAAAATATAAGAAAACATTTGGTATCATCGTTTAGAATACCTCACATAGATGATGGAAGTCACAATAAGCAGTTCCATTTTTAAACATTTCATGTACCAGATCTTGTGTTTCCGCGGCGTACGTTTTCCTGTTCCGCTCAAACAGCAGCCACTACAACCGTCTTCTCTTCTGATGAAATCTCCATTGCTATTGAAAATACTGAACGCCTCGTCAACAATTCTTATCGGGCCGTGCCGTCTTAATGAGGCACGACGTTTACGTTTTCTCAGAGAGTCCTGTAACCTACCTTTCCCACTAATTTGTACTAACTTACACTAAATGTTGCATACACTAATTTGACGGCTTTGTGTGGAGATGTGAAGCCTTAATTGGCAGACGGAGAACTGGGGCATACTAATTACCGTTTAAACCGCCGTTTTTCAGATAAACGTGAGTCTTATAAAAACGTGTTTTCACTGTGCCAGTTTACAAATTCAGCAAACAGGGGAAAATTATAATTATAAAAAAGCTAGAAAAATAGTTTATAGACACGACAGACATTTTACTTTGTCCTGTCACTAACGCAAACGAAGAGATATTCTTATTGACGGGAAAACTGAAAGATTTCTGGTTTTACATAATTATTTTAAATTGAATTCAAATTGTGAGTTTTCATTTGGTGTGTTTACATTTGAGAGATGTACTCTACAAATTTACCATTTGTATTAACAGTTATTGATATAATACAATAATTTTTAGTAGGATCTCCTGAGTCAATATATCATATTACGAACACATTTGTTCGTATTCTTGTGGTTAAACCACAACAAAACAATTATAATCATAAGTTATAATTTGCATAAATGAAAATCTGTTACCCAGTGGTCGCTTTGTAGATTGGATGCAGCAGACGTATGCATACGCGACCTGGAACGTATTAGCAAGTAAAGTCCCCAAACTCGAAAGGCAGATTAACATTAGAGGAACTCCGAACAAGGCGTACAGCATTGTCACCAGTTTCCCTTCGGCAGTCTTGGGAGCCACGTTACCGTAACCTGAGATTCAATAAATGATTAAACTTATTCTAGTTTTGCATACGCACACACACACACTTTTATACATATGTATTTTATAATTTATTTACAATGACATGTAATAATTGTGTAATGTTTAACACATAATTGTATAATTCTAGGCCTATGTTTTATTTTAATACAATACGCATAAAGTTGTTATATTTTTATCACCTATGTACGGAATTTTATCCTCTCTCTACCCTTTTGAATCTAGAGGACCAGAATATAGATTGGCCATTGACAATTTAACCAGGCTCTCTATTAGCGTTTATTACGTGTTTCATATGAGTCACATTACATACAATCTTTAAGTGTAGCTTATATCTATAAATATTTAAGCACATGAATTTTCATCGTTTTTCAGTAATGTTTTCAGTACCGATAGCACGTCTCGATATCCATTCATTACCTCGAGGGTTGGATTACCCTGGAAACATAATGTTTCAGTTCATCTGCTTAAGACACTATTGTGTAAAACACTTACCGATTGTAGTGACCACAGTGACAGAGTAGAGGAGAGCACCGCTGAACGACCAGCGCAGTTCCTTCTCCTGTACCTCGTAACCGTTTCTTTTCGTCGCTTCCACAACGTTCGTTTCGAATTTGCGCAGCTGCTCATCCACGAGGTGTGTCCAATTGCGTTCATACAGCACGTTGAGTCTCTCTAAAAAAAAAAACAAATTAGTATACGTTAATTAAAAATGAACACTAAAATTTATGGAAAAAGTGGAAAATAGTTTGAACTCGTTTGCACAAACATAGAAAATCCTCGAGGTTCATAGGTTCCGAAATCGTTTATTGATTTCCCTGTTAGAGGAAATTTTACTAAAATTGATATTTGCGACAGGCCTACGTTTTATGTGTGTATACTTTCGGTATTAAATCAATGCATACAATTTATATACTATTATTTATACTGCTCATGGCTTAATGAACAATGTCTTCTATATTCTATATGTAACGTGTATAGACAGTTTTTATGTAAAGTTTTTAAATTACAAATCTGGCATACCGTTAGCATTGCCAAACGGTACGTATGCTATGGCAAAAATCCCTTGCTGTATGCGAATTTGAGGAAAAAATTATATCTTTTTTTATGAAATTCATAACATACAAAGAGATATCTTGGACGGTCGTATTCAGAATGCCGACATTGACTAACGGAAAGAAAAAAACATTTGACCGAATAGAAAATAGCTAGAATGAACAGCTAATTGTTATTGCGATTATTACCGACATGACATTACTAACATTTTTTAGTTACAAGTGATGAGTGTTTCGACTGCAGTGTTAATCAAACGTTATTCTTATTGCAACTTACTGTAATCGTCTCCCTCTGTTATCCTTGAGGATGCATAGGCTCCGGCCACTAAGCCGCCGTGTGGTCGTCTGTCTTATGCATGTAACGCTGTACTTTGAAACTAGAATCACGATACTTTAATCACACGATCCAATCTTGCTTCAAGACAATTATAGTTCAGGTAAATATTTTAGAAACTTTTATATAGTAATAAAACATAACGATTAATAAAAAGAAGCTCAAAGAGACGGTGATTGAAAGTAACTCAGTTGAGTTTAATATCGTCTGGGTATGTTTGAAATAGCTCATAACATCAAACATGAACGCATAAATAGTGAAGTCTTGTGGCTATTGGTTTGTTACAAAATCTAGAACAGCACAGAAAAAGCAAGTTTTATAAATATAATACCATTTTCATCTCATGGAAAGCTGGAATCACTGATAGCCTTTTGCATTGATCGTTAACTATTGTTACAACACAAACAAGCCACCCCAATACCAGGGAAAAAACGATGAATCAACTATATAAAATGTTTAAACTAAAGAAATAAAATGACGATGACGCAACAAACGACTACATGACCCAACCCAAGTGATTGACCAAATAAACTAAAACCAAATTAGAAGGGGAAAACCGAAATAAAATTAAGTAAAATGAAAGAAACTGAAATCGAAGAAGAAGGTAAATGAAAATGAAACAAACCAAGTATAAATGAAATAAAATGAGAAGAAATGAAAAGACACAAACAAATAATATAGAACAGAAAAGGAGAAATGTTACACTCAAATATAATAATGAAAAAGGAACCAATAAATAACAAATGTAAAAGACAGTTATTAGTATCGACTACATAATCAATGTAAATGATAATTGTAAATGATGATTGATAAAATCCAATGAAGTAAAGACAAACAAAGTACACTAACCAAAGAATAGAGTTTAAATGTAATAAAGAACTTTATAATGACATGAACTTATTACTAGTATAAATAAACTTTGTAAAGTGAGATATAGAGAGATAAAGAGATAGTGAGATAGTGAACATAAGTAAGTGACAAAGAGAATGTAATGTTAGGGAATACCCACTAATAACACTTAATTAAAATTTAAGAAGTGCAAAGTGACGGTGTAAAACCCCAAAAAAATTAGAAACCCTATTGATAGGTATAAACACTTAATAATCTGTGATGAACACGAAAGATTTAATGGTGAACATTATTATTAAATAAGAATTTTGTTATTGATAGTATTAAGATGAATTGTAAATGAGGGATACAATGGTATTCAGGGAAGGGATCCCATGGAAGGTGTAATAAAATAATTATTACAAATTCGTGATTCTGATGTTCTTCGGGATAGTTATGTACTGTCCAGTGCTATTTAGTCTTTCTTGATTGATTTTGTCACTATGTGGACGTTCCAGTATGATTTTATACGCCACTCACGATTTCACAAAAACGTATCGTTCACTCACTCGACATTACCGTTTTAAGTTAGGTTATCTTGGTTATAAACCGCTGTCAAGTTCACCGTACAATTACCAATAATCAACTATCTTATTTCCTCCAGTTTCGACTAAACTCTTAGCCAATATAATATTATTCTTAACATTGTTCAAATATAATTTTGCATCCTGTACATATTTCAAAATACACTATATAATTGCCTAAACTTTGGTTATTTATCAATTTTATTTACTAGATGTTATTTAAATTAATCCTTCAGTTCATTCGGCGTATTTTAAGATTGAATAATGCCGTTTTATAATGTTTTCTGTCCAAAATTAGTAATTTTACTTTCATTTTGTATTCAGTGAAAAATTAAAACATTTCCAAAATTAACTTCCTGTCATTATGTAAATTCAGCCATTTTTCAGTTATATTTATTATTAATAATCTTATATTGTATTAAAAGGTTTTTATTCCCTTATTTCCTTGTAATTAGTTGAATTGGTTAAATTCTAAAATATTATTTTGGAATATATGACTCCCCTCTTCAAGTTTCTGAGTTTAGTCATTTTCATTTTTATTTTTATTCTGAATATAATTTTATAAAATCTTTCTAAATGGTATGTGCAATTATATGGCTTCATCTCAAGTTTATTTTGTCTAAATCCCTTTTATTTAATTGCATTTACATGAGTAATTTCTCTGTTTTGATGAAGTTTGGTTTTCATTCTTTGGCCTAGGTTTTTTAACAATTTTTCCTTACAAAATATTTTTACAAACAATATATGATGTGTGATACCCTCTCTGACTTTTAAATATGGTATTATAAACTAAACATTTTTACAAATTACACAACAATAATTAGTATTGGTTACAATACAAAGAACAGTTAAACAAATAAGGAATATTTTCAAATAAATGGTTGTCTTCAACATTCAGACATTTTACAATTAAATACTTATTTCTAACATTGAAATATTGTTCACACAGAAAAGGTTTTTTACCAACTAACATCTTAATTACTTCTTACTATTCACAAGTAATAATTATGTTTACAGTTCTGATGTTAGTTGTTGTAGATTTAAATAAATGACCTTATATCTAATATATTTTTAACATCCTTATCCTATATTTACAAAAACCTTATATCTATATTCTTATTTGCTAACTACTATACTAAGTTGGATTATACAGTTTTTACACTGTCTTTTAAATATTGTCTTTGGGGAATTGTACCCTGTCATTAGTATAATTAAATCTGTTTTTTTTTTCTCATTATATAAAACAAAATGTTACTTTAAACAGATTTATATCTTGTAAGTAACATATTCACATAGTACACATTTTAAGTCACTGAAAGTTGCATATTTCATTGTATTCAATGTTTGTGATTGCCAAGAATGAAACACAAGGTTTATTTTCTATAATACCCAAAACTATCACTGGTTCACTTTACACTTTTATTTTATGTTATTTCTAAATGATCGTTTAGTCTTATTAACATAATAAATTGGTTAGTCTTTTACAATGGAGATTTGTTCCTTGGGTACTATATTATTGTTTCATCTTGGTTCACTGCCAACTCTTACTTTACACACTTCTCTCTCTTAATTTTATGTACACGTTGTTACTATTTCGTTATACTTTTATTGGTATTTTATCATTTATTTTGGGGGTATGGGGATTTGGGTGTCTTTTATAAGAGCATGACATCTTCCTCAGGATGCTGCCTTCTTCTTCTTTCTTCTGTCTTCTGGGACTGGTATCTTCTCCATCTTCTTCTTGATGCCATCGGGTTTCTTGGGATTTCTTCATCTTCTTCGGGTTTCTTGGGATTTCTTCATATTCTTCGTTATTTTAGAAATACATCACCTGTATTGGTTGATCTTGGCTTATTCAGGGTTTCTTTTCCATTTATATTTCCTCGTTGTGGGTTTGGTCATATTCTGTGTTGCTTTGTTATTTACTTTTTACCTTCCTGGGTTATAATTTGAAAACCTTTGGTTATTAGACTGGTTTTGGATGACTCATCACTAGTAACTCATTTTATTTGAACTTGTACTTTTTTTTAAATAATAATGATTGCTTTCCACAGTTGCTATGAATTAATTTTTTTATATTAAACTTAATGCTTTCTTCCAGATTTAAATGTTATAATTTTATTATTCTACTGATCAAATGCCATTCAATATTATGCCTACATCTGTCACGTTACAGATTGCTCTCCTCCAGAAGTAATTATTTCAGACATGTTTATGGATGAAATAATTTCTTATGATAATTTCATCATTTCTTATATTTCATTTTCTTCCCCATTTTTATATCGACTTTTTATATTAGAGTTTAATTAATTTTATATATATAGTTACTTATTTTACTACTGATCCTTTTCGGATAGTTAGTGTCTTCTGAGATATTATTATTATTGTAATACATTTTCTTTCTTTATAAACTTCGTGTTGCATCCTTGGGATATTAATTCCCTAACATTCCCTATCACGTGGGCTGGGGCAGATCAGAGGGGTACTGTACGCTACACAATCTCTGCTGGCCATACACCACTTCTACAAATTGAGTACAGAGGCATATTCATCTCTGCTCAAAAAACATAATGCTGCTGGAATTATCTTCAGTCAGTCATCGAATAAATAAATAAAATGTAGTCTCTTCATACGTAGGCTTTCACGGCCGGTGTCATTACGATTAACTTCTAAAACTTCCGGGCTGAAAGGCCGTGGTCGATTGCTTAAAATACTGCTAAACCTTTCGGCCGCACCACCGGTGGCCATCTTCAGTAGCGAAAGAAAGAAATGTGTTCGAATAGATGATACGCCGAACAGGTCTCCCAATGAACTGGTTGCTTGTTCCCAGTTCATTGGGAGACGTGTTCGGCGTATCATCTATTCGAACACATTTCTTTCTTTCGCTACTGAAGATGGCCACCGGTGGTGCGGCCGAAACGTTTAGCAGTATTTTAAGCAATCGACCACGGCTTTTCAGCCCGGAAGTTTTAGAAGTTAATCGTAAAAAGTAGTCTAATTTTCGACTAATAAAAATATCTTTGGATTCTTCACTTCGTAGTTTCTCAGATTATCTCACATTTTCTATCTTAATAAATCTTCATAATTATTATTATACTCATTATATATATATATTTTTCTGAACTCTTAACTTGTCTGATATATTAATTTTAATTATGGTTGAAAACCTTTCGTATTTATAATTCTTGTTACTGGTCATAGTGTAACTCTTTTTCTTCTCCATCTGAATTCTCTTTATACTTCCTCCTGGTTACTTACAGTGTTAGCATGGTCTTTACATATAGCATTTTCTTATTCATTATTTGAATGGTCTTAATATATTATATTTAATTTTTAAATTTGTATTTTTATATTAGATATACAGGTTGTTATATTGATCATTTGGTTTAAACACTTTGGTTGTTTCCTTTCTCTTAGGAAGTTATTAATCCGCCTTCGCATTCATTAACATTAATTCATTAAATTATATTTCATGTGGTATTTCTTCTCTTTGCTTTCCATATAGGTCTTATTATTATCATTTGTTCAAAATCATCTTCTCCATATGTTTGGTATGAGTTGTTCTTCTTTGCTCTTAATTAACTGTTTTCATTATCGTTTCATAAGTAATTAGTCTCTTTGCTTCCAAATTTTTTCCTTCTCTTGCATATTACACTCTTTTTGTTTTTCTTCTCTACTCCTCCAAATGCTATTGTGAATATCTAGCATTTATTCTGGATTAAAGTTAATTCTCTTTTCTGAATTAATCTCTTTATTTTCTTCTAAATTCAATTATAAACGGCACATATTTATTTTTAGAACTTTGTTAGTTTTATGCAAAATTCAAACTCTTCTTGTTATTTAATGGCATAATATTTCTCATAAATCATTGTAATAAGTTGATCTTATCTTGTTTCAAAGTTCTGACGTTCTTTCAACATTCAAATTCTGTTTAATTCATTTATTCCCAGAATTGTTTCATTCAAAATTGTTTATAGTAATGTGGTCTTACTATTATTTCTGAATATTTCGGTATTTCTCTAAATTCAAATTCTTCTTAATTATTTACCATAAAGTTTTCTCACAAACTTAGTTATAGTAAGTTGGTCTTACTTCATTTTTTAATTTTTTGTATATTAAATTCAAAATTACTTTCTTCTATTTTTCTATAAAGTTTTTTCTCATAATTCAGTGGTAGTAAGATGTGCTTACTTAATTTTAAATTTTCATGGTTATTTTGAATTTTGAATTAATGGTTAAATTCATGGTTAAATTCAAAATTCTTTCTTTTATAATTCTCCAGAATGTTTTTCTCAAAATATTAGGTTGTAAGATGTACTTACATAAATTTTAAATTTTTTCAGTTTAAAAATTCAAATTCTAAATTCCCAACTCATTCTTCATAATACTTTTTCATAGAAGCTTGATTGTACACACCTTTGATTTTTCCTGAAACGATTTCCCTCAACTCATAGGTATTGTTATGCTTATCCTTTACCACAACATATGGTCCGGTATAAAGTAATAATAATTTTTTGGTTATGCCTTCTAAGGTGCTGGGCAGCTCTCGATTTTTTAGGAGGACTTTCTCACCCTCTTTATATGTTATGATACGCCCTATTGCCTTTTGGTATTTGGCTTGCCGTTTTTCTTGATCTTCTGCTACCTTATTGTAAAACCTCAACTGATTGAATTTCCGATTATTGTTGGTTGGAAATTCAATGATTTGTTCAATTTCTCGCGGAGTCGGCTTCTCATGCATGGCTGAGTATGTTGTAATTCCTATAGCTGGATGGTGGGCGAAATTTAGGAATGTCTCTGTCGCTGCTAGGTACTCTTGCCACTTTTTCTGTTGGTTGTGACAGTACGTGCGCAAGATCCTACCCACTTCTCTCAGTACTCTCTCAGCCGGATTGCTACTTGGGTGGTAGACTGACGTCTTATAAGTTTTGATCCCAAGTGCTAATAAAGTGTCTCGCCACCTCCTCCCCTTAAATTGTGTACCGTGGTCGGTAATAATGGAAGATGGTCTACCGATCTCTGGCACGTACAAATCGATAATCACCGCCAGAACCTTTTCTGTTGTTGCCCGATTAACCGGATATAGCTTTATATACTTGGTGTAGTGGTCCATTATGATTACCAGGTATTTATACCTGTGTCGACCACCGCTACGGGGAAATGGCCCGCAGATATCCAAAAACACTTTTTCCAGTTTTGCGTTTGAGGTTATCGGTATCATTATACCCTCTGTCTTCTCATTGTTTATTTTAACGCATTGGCAGATGTTACAGGACTTGATGTACGTTCTTACCTTGCGGTTGATATTCTTGATCTTACAATTTTCCTCTAGAGCCTGTATCACTTTTAATGCTCCCATGTGACCATACCTGACATGGTAATCGATGATGACCTCCTTTTCGATTTGATGTGGGATTATCACCTTCCATGTCTCATCGTCCAGGGCCGTTTTTATGAATAAGATCCCTTTGTTAAGATGGTAATATTTGGAAATGGTATCATCATTGGCTTCCAAGCGACTCATGATGTTTTTCAGCTTAGGATCAGACTGCTGATGGATTCGAATATTTATCAATAGAGCTTGTAGATCGGCTCTGGTCTTGAAGATGTTATAAATTTTGACCAAGCTCTCCTTCTCTCCCTCGAATGTCTGATCTTCCAGATTTATACGTGACAACACATCCGCTACCACGTTCTTTTTTCCTGGAATGTATTCCCATTTCAGGTCATATTCTTGTAGGGCGAGTACCCACCTAGCCAATCGGCCGTGACTCAACTTGCACCTACGAAGGAACGAGATGGATTTATGATCAGTACGTACCGTGACTTGATATCCGAGAATGTACGTCCGGAACTTGCTGCATGCGAACACCACGCTCAGCAATTCCTTTTCTGTCACACTGTAGTTCTTTTCGCACTGGTTCAGGGTGCGACTAGCGAAGCTTATTACCAGATGTTGTCCCTCCTCATCTTCCTGGTATAATGTTGTTCCTAACCTCAGGTCGCTAGCGTCACAGTTTAAAAAGAATGGTTTCTTAAAATCTGGGTGACGAAGTATAACACTCTCCAGAAACTTCTCTTTTATCAAGCGGAAAGTAAGATCTTGATCTTCACCCCAAGTACATTTGTTCTTAGCAGATAACTGTGGTTGAAACTTGGCGGTCAACTCGGAATATCTGCTCTGAAACTTCCTGTAATAGTTACAGAGTCCGAGGAAAGATTGTAATTGTTTCCTGTTTCTTGGTTGCGGGAACCTCTGAATTGCCTCCACTTTCTCTGCTGATGGGGTAATACCTCTGTCGTCTAGGTTGAAACCCAAGAATTGTACTTCGCGCGCTATGAACTTGGATTTCTCCAACTTCAGTGTTATGTTGTTCTGCGCTAGTTTGCTTAGTACATACTCTACTCTGTAACAGTGCTCCTCCCAGGTTTCGGATGTGATGAGTAAGTCGTCAACATAGACGGTGGTAAATTGGAGCGCTTCTTGTCCAAGAATCTGGTCCATGCAAGCCACAAAGATGGCGACAGAATTGACAAGCCCGAAGGGCAGTCTCTTGAACTGGTAATTGCGCCCTTCGAAAATGAACGCCACGTACTGGCGGCTTTGTGGATGCAGCTCTACTTGCCAATAACCACAGACAGTATCCCAGGTGCTAATAAACTTAGTGCCATGAAAACGTTTTAAGATCTCTTCTATTTCCCCGGGAGAGGTTCTGTCATTCACAATCGTCTTGTTCAACTCGCGCGCATCTAAACAGAGCCGGACTTGTCCGTCTTTCTTTGGAACAGCAATAATTGGACTAGTGTAAGGTGATTGACTAATCTCAATTATGTCATTTTCTATCATCTTATTTATCTTTGTTCTCACGGCTTCTTTGAGCGACTGCGCGATTGGATATGACCTCCGGTTGAACTCTACGTTTTCTTTAAATCTAAGTTGGCACTGGTAGTTTTTTACCTTCCCTGGTTCATCTGAAAACACTGCCTTGTACTTCTCATATATTGTGATTAGACGATCAGCTAAATGTATAGGTATTTTCTTGTTATCGCTTCCGCACTGGAAGTCCCGTATTTCTTGGATTTTAACTGACCATAAATCCTCTCCTCCATGGTTGTATATAATGGGTTTAGAAAGAGGGCTGTTTCTAATAATATTAATTTTACGAAGTTGTTGATGTATAGGGCTGGGAAGTATAGTTGTGCCTCCTACCAGATCTGCGGCCCATGTTACTCCGTCTGGGAAAAGTGATACTTTATCTAAATTAAGATCGATTACTGCAGAATATCTTCTAAGAATATCGCAACCGACTAATATGTCAAATGGTAATCCGGTTGCGATTAAAAATTCCATGTCTAAAGCTATATCGCGGCTAACGACACTTAAGGAAACTTGCTTCCTGATGGTTTTATTCTGGCGGCCAGTTGCACCTATTAACACAATGTTGTTGACTGGTAACATTGGCAAAGTTTTTCCACATGCACTTTGTATTCTCTCTAATTCATTTGCGTTTATTATTGAAATATTGGCACCTGTGTCTATCATTATTTTAGCGGGAACTCCTTCCACCTCCGCTGTTATATAAAGTATTTCATTATTATTGTTGCTGAGACTCTTCTCGTTCTCTTCCAAAACTTCCGTTCTAATATCTTTTAGATAGTGGTTACTTATTATAGTGATGTTTTGATGATTGTTTGCTTGTTGCAATTCATCCTTTTCTAACCCAGGAAGTATAAGCAGTAACGGGTCATTGTTGTTGATTACTGCCTCCTCCCGTTTAAAGCATTTTGGTCATTGTTCGTGTTAGTATTGACCGAGGCATCGTTCGGGAAACTCTGGTTCGTTTCCTGACGCTCTGTACACTGGTCGAGGTTTAGCGCCCTGTTCTGTTGTCGGCCAAGATCCTCCAGGCTTGTACTTCTTCTTCCCTGTTCGTGTCTTGGACCGTCAAGTTCCGCACTCCTCCATCTTCGGTCGGCGCCGTGGAAGCTGTTCCTCCGTGGTTGATAATATCTCCTGGGTCCGCGATCTTCCGCTCTTATAAAATTTACCCTAGGGCGCGACACTGGGTTATTATTATTATTACTATAATTATTATTATAGTAATTTCGGTTAGGTGGGTAAGGTCTGTCACCATTATTGTTGGGATATGGATTTCTCTGACTGTATGGGACACTATTAGGCTGATAAAAATTATTTCTGTTATTCGGATAGGGGTTGTTATTCCTAACACCGTTAAAATTGCCGTTAAAATGGTTATTACGCGGCGGGTTGTTAGGGCCGTCGTAATTACTGGGCTGGTTCCGGTTACTGGGATGGTTATTGCCGTTATTGGGGTATGTATTCGGCCTTGCCTCTGGTCTCTCATTTCTCTTCCTGCTCTGCCGATAATACTCCTCGTTTTCATATCCCTCTAACAACTCGGTCATCGCCTGGATCGTCTTGATCTGGCTACCTCTCCGGGCCCTGATAATGTCTTCATCATAGTGATATGATATTTTATTCACTAGACACTCTTCTGGTATTGCCGGCTCGAGGTGTTTTGCCATGCACACCTTCCCCAAGAAATATGCCGTCATGCTGCTGCCTAGTTGAGCCCTGTATCGTCCGTTACATATATTGTCACGGATCAAGTTCTGGGTAGTCTCAGACCAGTACTTCGTCTTAAACATTTTCCGGAACTGGTGGTAGTCGGGAATTTCACTCCGGTTGGCCATCCACCAATTATCCGTTATTTCTCGGAAGGACTCATCTAATATTTCCCTGCTATGGCTCCATTGCGTGATTTTATGCTTGGCGAAATATTCTTCTACCCTAGCCAGGAACTCCATCGGCTTACGTTTGTATTGCCGGAAGTTGAGCCACTCTCGGCTTTCGTTGACGGGCAATCCGGTGAAATGAGTCGGTCTGTTTCTTATCGCTTCCATCTCCTCTCTGCTTTGTCGCACCTGACCGGTGATATTGGCCATGGTCTCTTGCATATCATTACACCGTTCCGTGACTTGGTTCCTTATTCTTCCGAATTCTTCTTGAGTTTCCTTCTTCTGTTCTTCTACTTTCCTACGGCTATGTTCTTCTATATTAGTAAATTTAATGTTCACTACTTCTTTGAACTCTTGCACTTCCTTTTCGGTCTGGTTGCACTTCCCATCAATCTCTCGAATTTGCGATTTACCATTACATTTTCTTCTTCCATCTTCTTATTCATCGCTTTCTTGTTAACATTGATTTCCTTATTCAGTTCTTCTCGCAACAATTCCATTCTTTCGTCCAGTTTGTCCAAATTCTCCTGATTGACCTCTCTTAATTCTTCTCTTAAAATTTGATTGTCCTCTCTCAATTCTTCCAACTTCTCCCCCATCTTCTCTTCCAACTTCTTGTTATCTTCTTTCAACTCTTCCTTCAATTGTCGGTTGTTCTTCTCTATCTTCTTCCTGGTTTCATCGATTTTCTGATTGGTGTTTTCGATTTTATTAATCAATTCTTCTTTGGTCGACTTGAATTCTTCCTTAAAAGATTGGTTGTCTTCCTTCAATTCTTCTAACTTCTTCCCCATCTCTTCTTCCATCTTCTTGTTGTCTTCCTTCAAATCTTCCATGTTCTTATTCATCCCACTCAACTCCTCTTTTGTGGATTGGTTATCCCTCTTCAATTCTTCCAACTTCTGGTTTGTTTTTTCGATTTTATTTCCCAAATCTTCCTTCAGAGACTGGTTATCACTTCCCATTTTCTTACTCAAGTCTTCCTTCAATTCCTTACTTGTGGATTCCATTTTCTTACTATTTTCCTCCATTTGCTTACTCATCTCCATCATCATTCTCATCAATGTTTCCTGGAACTTCACATCTCCGGTTGTCGCAGTGTTCTCGGTTTGTGAGGGTCCTCCTGGTTGTTCTAGCCGTTCCTTCCGGACATTGATTTCCCCTGTTTGAGTAGGCATCTCAGGTTGTTCCCCTGGTTGTTCAGGTTGTTTGGACAACACCGGCGGCAATGAACTCTCCACATCTACTGGCGTTGCCTCTTTATTGTCCATGTCAATTTCTAATTCTTTTTCGGCCTCCACCGCCCGTTTCTTGGATGTTGCACGTCGTTGCATTTTCCCTTCAATTTCTCTGGCTTTGTAGCTGTTGCCTAGCTCCAACTAGTGATTGGGCAGAATGTATTGGCCTCTCAATCGCTAATTAAAGCCCCTCAGTTGTGCGCCAAATTGTAATAAAATAATTATTACAAATTCGTGATTCTGATGTTCGGTTGTAATCAAGCCCCACTGTTTGGGCTCGCCAATTTGTAATAAAATAAATACTAAACTCGGTGTTTTTTAATTGGTGTGGCTCTCGAAGTCTTACTGGCCTGAAACACTTCCTTAAGTTTCCCAGTTGATCGAGTCCCAAATGTAGCAAATATTGTCTAATAGAGTTATGCTGTTGTAGAGATAAATGTGCAGTTTCACCAAAATGTTTTAAAACAAAAATTGTTGGTTGTCGAAGAAGATTAAAAAAAAATTGTTTTTTTTTTAAATTTTATAATTAAAAAAAATTTTCTTTTTATTAATTAATTAATTAATTAAAATCAATTAATTAATAGTGTGCTGTGAAGTTTTAAAATGTGTATCACTCTTATAAGAAATTTTATTGATGTTCTTGTATTTTTCAAATAAACTACAACCACTCATAAGATTGTCTCCAGGACAATCGATACTTGTTTACCTTTTCGTTTTGTAGGTTATCTTCCCTTGTATGTGGTAAAGTCCTGGTAGTTTATTATTTAAAATTATATTAATGGTAATTTGTAATATTAATTAAAGAAAGAACTATTTTGTGGTGAAAAGTATTAATGTTTTATTATATAATTGCAATATAGACTCTTTTCGATTTCAATATCGACTCTCAGGGTATCGAAACAGTTACAAGGTATGGTATATAAAATTCAACAGGGTTCTTTAAACAGCTAATTATTATCAAAGTCAGAGAAATCGGGCCAATATTTAAAAAGTATAACGTTACAACAAGTTAATTACTAATACTAGATACACACATTGAATAATAATATTGAAATAATATAATTTGTTGTCACCAACAGCTGACGTGGACAAGAAGGCGTTTCCAATGATGAATGCAAATGGCTGCCGTCAAGTCGGTCAAAATGTCATCCGTATCTGCGATGTTCCGAATAAGATATTTTCTGGCAGTATTCCCGTCCTGGTGTCTGCAAATCTCTTTTTTGATGTTGTGTAGTGCCTTGTGTGAAGTTTCCGGGTTGTATTTTGTGTATCTGTGTATTTATAAGTTCATTCACTTTTTATGATTCAGGCGTTAATGTATGGTTATGTGGTATACTGTTTTCTTGTGTTTTGTAGTGTTTTTCGGGATAGTTATGTACTGTCCAGTGCTATTTAGTCTTTCTTGATTGATTTTGTCACTATGTGGACGTTCCAGTATGATTTTATACGCCACTCACGATTTCACAAAAACGTATCGTTCACTCACTCGACATTACCGTTTTAAGTTAGGTTATCTTGGTTATAAACCGCTGTCAAGTTCACCGTACAATTACCAATAATCAACTATCTTATTTCCTCCAGTTTCGACTAAACTCTTAGCCAATATAATATTATTCTTAACATTGTTCAAATATAATTTTGCATCCTGTACATATTTCAAAATACACTATATAATTGCCTAAACTTTGGTTATTTATCAATTTTATTTACTAGATGTTATTTAAATTAATCCTTCAGTTCATTCGGCGTATTTTAAGATTGAATAATGCCGTTTTATAATGTTTTCTGTCCAAAATTAGTAATTTTACTTTCATTTTGTATTCAGTGAAAAATTAAAACATTTCCAAAATTAACTTCCTGTCATTATGTAAATTCAGCCATTTTTCAGTTATATTTATTATTAATAATCTTATATTGTATTAAAAGGTTTTTATTCCCTTATTTCCTTGTAATTAGTTGAATTGGTTAAATTCTAAAATATTATTTTGGAATATATGACTCCCCTCTTCAAGTTTCTGAGTTTAGTCATTTTCATTTTTATTTTTATTCTGAATATAATTTTATAAAATCTTTCTAAATGGTATGTGCAATTATATGGCTTCATCTCAAGTTTATTTTGTCTAAATCCCTTTTATTTAATTGCATTTACATGAGTAATTTCTCTGTTTTGATGAAGTTTGGTTTTCATTCTTTGGCCTAGGTTTTTTAACAATTTTTCCTTACAAAATATTTTTACAAACAATATATGATGTGTGATACCCTCTCTGACTTTTAAATATGGTATTATAAACTAAACATTTTTACAAATTACACAACAATAATTAGTATTGGTTACAATACAAAGAACAGTTAAACAAATAAGGAATATTTTCAAATAAATGGTTGTCTTCAACATTCAGACATTTTACAATTAAATACTTATTTCTAACATTGAAATATTGTTCACACAGAAAAGGTTTTTTACCAACTAACATCTTAATTACTTCTTACTATTCACAAGTAATAATTATGTTTACAGTTCTGATGTTAGTTGTTGTAGATTTAAATAAATGACCTTATATCTAATATATTTTTAACATCCTTATCCTATATTTACAAAAACCTTATATCTATATTCTTATTTGCTAACTACTATACTAAGTTGGATTATACAGTTTTTACACTGTCTTTTAAATATTGTCTTTGGGGAATTGTACCCTGTCATTAGTATAATTAAATCTGTTTTTTTTTTCTCATTATATAAAACAAAATGTTACTTTAAACAGATTTATATCTTGTAAGTAACATATTCACATAGTACACATTTTAAGTCACTGAAAGTTGCATATTTCATTGTATTCAATGTTTGTGATTGCCAAGAATGAAACACAAGGTTTATTTTCTATAATACCCAAAACTATCACTGGTTCACTTTACACTTTTATTTTATGTTATTTCTAAATGATCGTTTAGTCTTATTAACATAATAAATTGGTTAGTCTTTTACAATGGAGATTTGTTCCTTGGGTACTATATTATTGTTTCATCTTGGTTCACTGCCAACTCTTACTTTACACACTTCTCTCTCTTAATTTTATGTACACGTTGTTACTATTTCGTTATACTTTTATTGGTATTTTATCATTTATTTTGGGGGTATGGGGATTTGGGTGTCTTTTATAAGAGCATGACATCTTCCTCAGGATGCTGCCTTCTTCTTCTTTCTTCTGTCTTCTGGGACTGGTATCTTCTCCATCTTCTTCTTGATGCCATCGGGTTTCTTGGGATTTCTTCATCTTCTTCGGGTTTCTTGGGATTTCTTCATATTCTTCGTTATTTTAGAAATACATCACCTGTATTGGTTGATCTTGGCTTATTCAGGGTTTCTTTTCCATTTATATTTCCTCGTTGTGGTTTTGGTCATATTCTGTGTTGCTTTGTTATTTACTTTTTACCTTCCTGGGTTATAATTTGAAAACCTTTGGTTATTAGACTGGTTTTGGATGACTCATCACTAGTAACTCATTTTATTTGAACTTGTATTTTTTTTTAAATAATAATGATTGCTTTCCACAGTTGCTATGAATTAATTTTTTTATATTAAACTTAATGCTTTCTTCAAGATTTAAATGTTATAATTTTATTATTCTACTGATCAAATGCCATTCAATATTATGCCTACATCTGTCACGTTACAAAGGTCAAAAGTTAGTGTTACCATGGCTAGAGAGTAAAGTTTATATAAGAAAAAATATAGAAAATAAAATAAAAGCAAAATCAATAAACACCCTATGTTCTAAAGGATAGTCAGTTAAGGAAAGTTGAATGGTGTGATGATGTTTATCACCCAAAAAATAATTAAGAATGAAACAAATTGTAAGCAAACGTTGCAAAATAGATGTTAAAGAATTGTTCGTTTAAATCTATGAATAGGAATATGGCTGAAGGGATTAAACAGACCATAAACCTAAATGTTATATTATATTTTATAGAGAATAGTAGATAATTGCCAAATAATAAACACTGGCAAAATAAATAAGAAAAAAGATAAAGTAATATAAATCTGATAATACTGGAAAGGCAGTTAGAAGATAATAAACAAACCATAATGTAGAAACTAATGGGAACATTCAATTATTATAAAGCAGATCCAAAACAAGTCAACAAGTAAACAAATCATTTATAATACCAACACAAAACATGTATGAGAGTAAATTAATAAGTAATTAATATAAAATAAGTAAATAAGGCCAATTACTACCTAGGCCTATGAAATTCCTAACTGTATAAAACCAATAACTACAAATTATAAGAAATTAACAAGGAAATTAGCCAATCCAAGGCAAATAACTAGTCAAGGATAATTAGTGAATCATATTAAAAGATAAATGTTAAATTAAGGACATAAAATAAGAAAGAAATGTAATTAAATAATATCAACATAAATGTTCAAACAATAATACATAAGGAAACCCAGCTTTGTGGGATGTCAAAATGATCTTTGAAAGAAAATACGAACAGTAGTGATAATATTTAATACATAGAGAGGCAGACGGGAGAATAATAGCAATCAGAAGATACACAGTAATTTTGAATAAAATTCAAATATGATAACAATGGGTTTAAGTCCAGTTCAGCCAATCAGAATCTATCAGTTACCATGATAACTGAAACGTTATTTATGAATTTTCCGTTAGAACCTATTATTCCATTATTGACGCTCAACAGGAATAGACGCCAGGCAGAAAGTGACCAAAATTTTAATATAAAACGTTTAAAAAGTTATCCAAATTCGAAAAGATGAAGACGTAAGAAGCTGATGAAGGACTAGAACATTCAACTAATGCCAAGGACCAATTTAACAAATTCCAAATTAATAAATTTCAACAACTAATACGAAAAAGAAGCCAGACGTATTTAAGTTCCAAGATAATTGAAGATTGAAGACTACTGAAGACCCCAACCCATTTCAACTGGATGGTAGTACACCTCAAGTCGACTGATTTGATAAGTATTGCTAAATTACCGGAATTTCTGAATTATATTCTCTTTAAATTTTTCTCACAACAATCTGAACTCTCACTATAAACTGATGATATTATTTCTTTCAAAGATTCATAAAAAAATAAAACACTAAAATTATGTTAACTAGAAAAGTAACCTGTATGAAAATTACGAACTTTTGAAACACACTTTACCACACTTCAGGAACAAATTATAATTACACATTATATTATCTAAGTACAATTAATGAAAGGTAGTGTACTTTAGTGTAATCATTATTAATATTTTTTTTCGTAATCACAAGAATCCCGAATCTGAACGAAACTAATTGTAAACAAACGGTTGCAGTCGCCATGGTTGACTGAATAATTCCTTCAAAGCCACTTCGCCAACCTTGAGATTTTTGTCTTATAATAATTGCCGGTGCAAATTTGTTGAATAATAAAATATAATTTTGTATAACACTGAATAATTACCAATCACAATTAAATAAACTAGTACAGAGTTGTAACCACTGTTCTTTATTCCATAGGAAAGTGTATTATAATGTTTGTGCATTTTAGCAAAAAACAAGGGTGACGGTAAGCGCTCACGTCGGAAACTCGGCGAAATAACCGCTCGATTAAGAAGTTCGAACGAAGGCGGGAGTAAATTTGAATTCTCCATACCGTCATAGCTAAGAACGCTTAATCGTCCTATTTTTTAATTTAATTGTTTTAATTAAACAATTTGGCGCCAACCGGGATTTATGAACACCTATTGAAGAACAGGTAAGGTGTCCACTCGCGTGTACTGGTAATTCGAAGTATCGCTACGGACATCGTCAGCGCAACATATAAGTAACGACCACTCGTGTGAGGCGAACGCACGAAACATTACACATTTTACAGAGACGTAAGAATCTCTTCGTTACACTATGGGAAGGAGAAAAGGAACTATCTGTAGTACTGAATGAGAATTCAAGGTATTTCACGGAAGGCCAAGGCCACTGACAAGCCACCTGCGCGCATAGCTTCTCTCAACAGCCCAGGTATTGGAAACTCAGCTTCAGACGGGAGTACTATGTACTGTAACTTCGTTCGCAGTAGTGTAACGGTTTGTCTGTCGTACGTAGTGTAAAATTAAGGACAAATTTATGGGGCCAGAGAGAATTTTTTAATCGCTCTTTCAATGCTGTTAAAGCCCTTATTTATGCGTCTTCGAAAACTTTAACTTAATATCTTCGTAGAGTAAAACCACTTTTGTGTACCGTACGTGTTTCAAAATAATTTTTTCATTATATTTTTGTGGATACAAGATAAAAAAGTTAATATGGAGTGTTCTTAGAGATGCCACTTAGGTCGTAATTAACTTTAGTTTATATCACTGCTTATTATTGGAATTTTTGCATTAATATTACATCAACACAAGCATCGTAGTACAATTCTTCCTATGGTAGTGTCTGAATTGCAAAATGAAAAATTCACATTAAATAACCACCTTTAGTTACTGTTATTAATTCATGTCTAGGACGGAGTTCAATGACACGAGTAAAAGACATGCGTATGCAGAATCCTATTTTGTTATTCTTAGCACAAATAGTATTTCTGCCGGTAGATCACAACACTCGCGTTACACTGTATGCACATATAAATTAAATCGACAGGTATTCATTATTTTGTCAGGCTACAACCGGTAATCTGCCGGCACACACACGTACTACTATTTAAAACTGTTTCTAACAATTTCTCTATATTAAATATTTTCAAAAATACTGACCCTGCTAAATATGTAAATATATGTATTGTTGCTATATATATATATATATATATATATATAGTGACGATTGTTATAGGTTAAGACTATATAGAAACTCTGCAAGAATTATAAACATGGGGAAGCAGGTTACCATATTTAAATTAATAAATAATTCATGAGACACGTAATTGAACAGTAGTGATGCATTTTCATACCCATGGTGACGACATGACAACCATATTTATTGAATAAGTTAGAAGTGACTGCTGAATTAAAAAAAAAAAAGAGCATGTATACGTATATCCTGCAGAATCAAACCGTACTATAAATTTAACTGAAAAAAGAATAAATTATCACTAGCGATGTCGCGTGGTCAACATTTTTACGCTTTACTAATTCGTCTTGTGGATATTGGTTATAATCATCAAATACTTCGTCCATTCCATGATATGCCATTCACTGTTATATGATCAGTTTGTAATCTTGGGGAGGAACCACATACGAAGCACATAAACATTTAATCTATGTGTGAAATTGTAGAAAGGTTTATAAAATATAAAGGCCAAAGGTATGGTAATGTAAGTAAGGTAGGGTAAGGTAGGAAGGTCAAATAAGTTAGAATGACACAAGGCCACACAGGACACACAAGGACCTAGTATTATGTAAAGTCTGACTTGATTAGGTGAAGCACGGCAGCACCAAAGAATTGCCTCTTATAAGCGTAAAAAATTGTTTAAACTCTACTTTTGTAAACAGCATAGCCTATAGGGATACTGCTGAATTAATAACAATCGATTATTATCAATCCCAGCGGGTTGCAGCCCACAGCACATCTGAACTGTATCAATCCCTAAGAATTACAGCACATAGTGCAAATCAATATAGTCTATATAAACTAGGAGTTATAGGTTACCTTTGCAGTATAATACTAAAAGTTCAGATTGCTGAAGTAGTTAGTACTTTGACCTAGAAATGTTCAACTACAACAAAGTTCTGAGGTAAACGAGTTATGCAATTAATCAGAAATTAGTTCATAATTTAATAAAAGATTATTATGCTTTCATCAGTTTTCAGATAGTGTGCACAGGTGAAGCACTTCAAAAGGTCACTCAAACCACTCAACTGAATAATCAAACTATCTTTTGCCATATTAATACGTGCGCGCGCGCGCATACACACACACACACACACACACACACACACACACACACACACAATGCTTGGACCTAGCCAGGCCAGCAACAACAGCAGATACATAAAGAAAATCAAAAACATTTGGCAAAGTTAAAGCTTGTCTAGAAAAGCTATAAAGTTAGTAAAATCACTTTTAGGTCAATTAGATATTATAGTAATGGTAATGATATTATTTTATTTTGTTTTTTGTTTCGAGGAGTTTCCACTCCCCTCTGTATCATGCCGATTTATCTACTGGAACAGAAGTGACATCCAGTAGAGAAACAGCGGAACATGCGAGATATAAAGGTTGTGCTTATTGAGGAATTCCGAGTCAATTATAGAAGAGACTATGACAAGTAAAATGGGTAAAATTAGGTCAATTTATATAATAAATTGACTCAATGAGACAGGTCAAAGAAAGACGAGTCAGACAATCTCATTTTTACTACAGTGTGAAATTTCTTTTTTGTCATTAAAGCAGTCGAGACTGTCAATGAAGGGGTTAGCAACATGAACCTGTGTGGTTAACTATGAATCTAGCGGTCTACATGAACCTGTGTGGTAACCTATGAATCTAGCGGTCTACATGAACCTGTGTGGTAACCTATGAATCTAGCGGTCTACATGAACCTGTGTGGTTAACTATGAATCTAGCTGTCTACATGAACCTGTGTGGTAACCTATGAATCTAGCGGTCTACATGAACCTGTGTGGTTAACTATGAATCTAGCTGTCTACATGAACCTGTGTGGTTAAGTATGAATCTAGCGTTCTACATGAACCTGTGTGGTTAACTATGAATCTAGCGGTCTACATGAACCTGTGTGGTTAACTATGAATCTACGCTTTGCATACATTGCGCACTAATAAAGCAATAGTCATGGAAAATCCACTTAGTCCGTGAACGACTGTATGAAAAAAGAATAAGTGAACTTCAGTTATTCAGGTTGAAAGTGGAGTAAAACCGATAGGTTCCACTTCACGATCGAATAAGCTAAACTTGTTGGCCAACCACGACAAGACGTTCTCCGGGAACTCCTTCAATAGATTTACTAGAGTAGTCGCGGAGTGTTCCATCTGATAGAAGAATATTCTAAGTGACTTATTGCAAGTGGCTCGTAAAAGGTGGCACAGGTTAACATTGTCTTAAACCCCCCTCTATTTATTTGATAAGATCCACATTCCTATTAGACTTAGAAGCAATATTTGTAATGTGCTGAGGAAAAACAGTTTCGAGAACTGATAGTAATTCTTTCTAGTAACAATAATAAAGTGACGACGATGATCATTAAAATATAATAATAATAATAATAATAATAATAATAATAATAATAAGAAGAAGAAGAAGAAGAAGAAGAAGAAGAAGAAGAAGAAGAAGAAGAAGAAGAAGAAGAAGAAGAAGAAGAAGAAGAAGAAGAAGAAGAAGAAGAAGAAGAAGAAATAATAGAGCCCCACAGAAGTCCATCCCTACGCCCTACTTACAACTTGGCCTCGTGGTGGGTTACTTTCTCCAGAGTGTTCTTTAATCAAGGATTGGCTGCTACACCGGAGTAAAATACACATAACTCTGTGTCTGTGCAGGTGATATAGTAACTGTCAGAAATATGAAGGACTCTTAAGAAACATTGAACAGTTTAGACACTGGAATACAACAAAAAGGATTATACTAAATGAAAACAAAATCAAATACTTGAAGTCAGAAGATGAAGTAATAGCAATAGTAATAAAAAGAATGGAATATGAATTGTGAACAAAGAACGAATATATACATAAAGTATTACATTTACAAAACCAATGTCCCGCGTACGAAATTGTGTCCCGTACTTCAAGTGCAAACCGTTACTACTGACGTAGTGTATTAAAGTAATACAACCATATGCATTTGCATGACAACCTCAAACATTTTACACAAACATCCAAACTTGAAGATAAAGGCTGATTAGGCCGGCATGGCGGCAAGGTCAAGGTCTCTAAGAAAAACATTTTTAAAAACGTATGGCTTACTTAAAAATGATTTTAGAATTTACTGCTTCCGAATGAGCCATCAATTATAGCATCTAGGCAGGTATACAATATTATAAGGTAGACAAAGTCACTATGGGTAGCCTGATTTTTGTCATATAACAGGAGCGGATGAAACAAGAACTATAAAGAGACTTGGAATAAAACGTTGTCAAAAGAGAGACCAAAAATAGGTGAAACTATTTAGGAATAGAAGATATTAATAATATGAGAGAGAAAAAATAATGAACGAGAGTAGACGGTACAATGGAATGGGAATTCACCTTTACAAAGGTTTAAGTATACAAAGGGTTGTCGGGCCGAATAAAGAAAAATAAAACAGAAGTAATTTTATAAAACTGCTAAGTGTAATGATAGTAAATTAATTTAAAACACGTGTCAAATGAAGCATGTTTATTATATGTGTTTATTGCACAAAATATGTTTACTTATACTATAATAATTAAGTTTAAATTGAACACACTGAAAACGATTGGCAAACTAAAAATGGCGTTCTGTCTTGAAATACAGAAACTAAGAAAAGCAAATGTTAAGATGCAAGCTCAGAAAAACAATTTAATAATTTATGGCCACCTGAGTTATCATAAAGGAAAACAATCGTCCCTATAAAAAATGTCCTATAAAAATAATTTTTGCACTATACTCAGACTTTTTATTAAACTATTCTCCCTCTTTTTAATCTATTGTTTACTTTCCAGTCGGTTTCCCTCCTTTTCTTGTTTTTAGATTCACTTGAAGGAAATGCCTGGATTAATAATGGAAGCTCAATTAAATTTTCTTCTTTAATAATGAAAGCACTAATTGATGCATCCATTGTTGTCTTTTTTTAAATTCGTCTGCCTGTCTCGAGCATTTCTCTGTCAGCCCCACTCCTTTCCCATCTTTCTTTATCTGTATATTCTTTTCAGTCTTTCATTGTATCAAGCTCACTCTCTCTCTCTCTCTCTTCCCTTAATCGCTCCCTTCTGCTCTTTCTTCATTTCAAATGTTTGTCTGTAAACTCCTCCTGAACGTTTATATTGATATCTCATTATCTCTCGTATTTTATTCTCTCTTTTAAGTTGAACACATTCACAACTACTGGTACACAATAGCAAATCAATAAACGACAAACAAATGGTTACGTTATTCATAAGAACATACGTGCGTAAGCGGTGAATCTAATAATAACACATTTAATCAGCTGTGATCCAACTGTATATGGGGTTGCTAAACAACTCCAGTTGTATTTAATAAGACGAGGTCGATACTTTGTTACTGATTGAAGTTCTGATTTATTGATCAACTGATAGTGAATAATATCTTTCACAGATTAAAAATATACGATACGATTAAAGCAGGTAATGGATATATATGAATGTCGTATAGTATTACATGTTCAGCCAATCAGTGTGTGTAATAAACAGACAGAAATCGGGGTTGCATATCAATGCATCATCGTGCTCTATATCTGTGATAGGCTTGAACAATGATGTACAGATATCGCGACCGCTCTTATCTTCTTCCATACTTCTGATACTGGGGTCGGCCTAGAAATAGTCGAGACGTAGTTTTGCCAGATTCATCTTTAAGCAGCAAGTGTTGTTCTACGGATGGCGGCTCGAAATTGCTTAAAAATTATGCGATTGTCTTTGGTCGACGCCCATATTCGATTCCGTTATTCTTGGCGGACTAAATATGGGTTTTGCAGCAGATCCGTTGCTATATGCTGTGTTTAGGATGGAAGTGACTGCACTGTCTTCACTTGCTGGCGATGTAAGCGAAATATCACTCGATAAAGAGCCTACCTGAAAGTATTATCTTTTTCGCTATTAGTGTGGATGTTATTCTCGGTGTAAACTGAACAACCTCTGCGTAAACGAGATTGCTCTGATTGGGCGGGCAAACAACTTTCTTAGTTGTGAGGTAGGTGATTTTCTTTAGACTTTCAATTCTGTAAATCACTCTTTTTTGAATAAATACAGAACAATCGCATGAGGTGGAAGAGCGTTGCACCGCAGTTAATGCATCTAATCGGAACTGCACAAGGGTCATCGACATGGGCCGAGTTCCCACAGAAGCATCTAGAGCACATGTGTGTGTGCGTGCGTGTGACCAAAACGCAAATAAATACTGAAGTCACTGCATGGGGTGAGGGCTAATGGCCTCGCACTCTGCCGATGGAATCCTCTTCTCGGATTTTCTGTAGCAGTGTACATTTACTGAAGGTCAAAACGTATGAGGCGGAAGGATATATATGTATCTCCCTGCGCATTGTCAGCCTCCGATATGCTATGACTCCTTGAGGTGCTTATTCTGTAGTAATTTTTTATTCAGTGAATTTGGATAAGTCACAAAACACTACCGCCCCATTTGTGCTGTTTAGAATGATTTGGGAACTCACCTCACCGCATTACAGATCACTACAGATCTTCTTCATTATTAGTAACATTGCCCCCGAGGTCGGATACGGCCACATCAATAGACTTTCAGCCGTTCTTCTTATGTCTGTGGCTGCTGATCGAGCAGAAGCGGTTACAGATTTTTCAATTAAAAAGGAATTCAATTTTTTTTAAATTTCCCTTCTCTTCTCTTAACTATCAAGCACCGCAGACGTTCTAAATGACGGGGCCTATGGTTGTGTAGTGCTCCTTCTCTTTACCATCCGTGGACGGGTCTCGTCTGGACGACGGTTTTTAAGGCAAATCCCTGAATCCATCTGTGACTCTGTGATAGAAATCCTAGGAGTACCGGAAAAATTAACAGATTACTACGGCAGAGCTCGTGAGTACCCTAGCTAGCACTAGATACAACGGGGTGCGTCTTGGTGCCCTGATACTATCGTTCGCGACTAACTAATATAGAGCCATCCACCCAAGGCCACGATCGGTCCCACTGTGGGTTACTGTGTGTTATAGATCTAATCAAACGTCTTTGTCATAATTCGGTTACTACTACCCATTAGCCAGCTAAAGAGGGACAGTTGTTGCCCCCCCCTTCGAGGCTTGGAATTAGGGTTCGAACGTAAGGTTGGATGTCTAGAGGATTTTTACTGTATGTGTGTGTGGGTGGGCATATATAGAATATATATATATGTATACGTATATGTCTATATATCTAAATGCCTATGTACGTATAGATATATAATATATAGGCCTGCATACTGAAATGGACATTGTAATAGCATATGGAGTGTACCAGAGAATAAAGAATATATCATATAAAGATAGTATATGAATAACTAGATATTGCAGGTTTAAACATTGTAAAATAGTTGATAAGTAGCATTGTAAAAATGTTAGTTTTAAGTATTATTAGACATGTAGAACAACTTTAAGTGCAGTGAAATGGTGCGTAGGTATACTTAGCCGCGTGTATAGTGCGTGCGTGCGAAGGTACGGAATTATTTTATAGAATATCTATTAAAAACACGTTATATAAATTTCGAGATATGACGACTTTTGATATAGGACTTATATCAGAATACTTGTAATAACATAATTTGCTTGATGACAGTAATTATTTTTTAGAATCAGTAACTGAATGTGGGCGTCTTTTAAGTAAGATTTTATAACCCATACCATCGATCGTAAAATATTTCAGGTTTTTATAACAAGAACTTTCTGTTGTGAAGCTTTCTTGCACAGAAAATTTATTATCTGTACAAAAATCATGAGTAGGGGTTACCAAAGAACCAATCAGATTACGTAAAATTTGGTTTCAAAACTAAGACTGACATACACAACGGTCTCTCTTCGGAATCCAAGCGAGTGAACACTGGCTGATTCAGACCGTTGTATGCCATTAGCGACGAACGCAAGTTAGAAAATTCCTATAATAATACTGCGGTATTATTATAATTGTGCTATTCCGTTTAGGGTATAGCCTATAGACAATACAAGTTTACTTCAGAGGTGTAAGTCTTACACACCAGTTAGCAGTAACAGTATCGGTTCACGGTGAAACTGTATGTAACCGTGTCCATGATAAATATCTACACGCCCGAAAGCGACCCTGAAGCCGGACAGAGTAAGTCAACCCAAGTATTCAACCAGAGAGGATTAGCTCGTCGTCCGAAGGAGCTGCAGTCGACATTTATGAGAACTTATATTATTAAAGTACAATTATTAAAAAGTGATTTAAAAGGAAGACTCTATTACATCAGTAAAGACTTTATAGTTCAAATAACACCTAAACAACTTTTTAAATATTCATTTATTTCATTGTAAAGAAAGTAAATTTTGGTTTGTGTTACAAAGGTTAAGAGAGACAGATTAATTATTTTTATAAACTGTATTAAAATCTCAATAAATTATCAAATTAATAGCATCAGTCATAAATCCACTTCATTCCAATAACATATATCTCGACTACTATTCTATGTGATACCTACTTATCGCAATATAAATACTGTAATTAAAAGAAATAGATCAACGTTTGATATATCATGGCACAAAGCACGTTGTAAGATCACACATAAGTAAAAATGTTAGGTCTTATAACAAAATATAAACTTTACCTTTCACATTTTATTCCAATTAAATTAAATTTTAATTTATTTAATTCAATATTTATAAATTTTATTTTATTTTGAATCCTACAATCTTGATTTTGTTTTATTTATCCAGTGTGACATAACCTCATAACATTATTTATAATACTAATACTAATAAGTTTACAATATTTATTAACTTTTAGACTAACAGACTGTGAATAGGAGGCAGTTGAATATTGTTATATTGTTGTATTTCCGTTATATTGTTTCGACATGAAGCCACAAGGTTTCAATGAGGTTTACTGATATCTTGACAGTAAACGTTTAAATAAATAGAATGTAACACGAAACATTTTTGCTGTTGTTTGTTGTGTTTCCCTGAATTTTTATTTCAATTACTTGAAATAAATAAACACTTTTTTCTCTGATTACAATGTTTTGTTTGTGCTCTGAATAGAATATGATACCACCCATGTTTATAACGTCGTTTCTCTGTACACAAAGTTTGGAAAACCGGTTTTGGAAATGATATATGAAACTATGTAAGTGTGATATGAAAACGTTGGTGCAGAGAATTTGAAGTCTGACAAATTCAGAAAGCTTTGTCCTGTTTAAAATAACCTACACAAAAGCTGTTATTTTCTAAACTATTTAATTTCTATTTATTGTTTATAAATAAACTTTAGTTTAGTTATTGATAAAGAAAACGAATACAGTCTAAATACCTAAACTGCATCCGTTATATCTTCTACTCGTAAATACTTCAATGGAGAAACTATTGTTACATCATGAGGCTGAGTTAATTGTTCTGTAGGCAAAATCAAGGTTATTATCCATTCTATTTTTGTTATTAAAGACTCAAGAAATAACAAGCCACATTGAGCATCAGTAAAAGTAAAACTGAATTTTATGCTGTATTATTGCTTGCGTATTATTGTTATTGTATCAGTAAAAAAGCTTTGTGTAAGTCTTTTATGTTTATATATGTTTACAATTGCCAACTTTTAAAAGTATACTGGCCCGAAATAATACGTTTTTAAATTAGTGAATTACAGAAGAACATAAAGAAAGTTCTATTTGTTTGTAGTCTACCAGCTCAAAAAAAAATTCTTATCTTCCTACATAGATTACTGTTAGAACTCGACACATGGTAATTTAGCATTGTAACCTTTTAACTTTTTTAAGAAAACGTGATTGTAACTAAAATGTTTTTTTTTTAATAGCCTAATGAATGCTAGATTATAGAGTATAGTTGAACTGTATATTTTTAAACGTTACTCCTTATACGGACCTCTAAGCCGGAATATACTTGTAATTGAGTTTTTTAAATGTGCAAGTAGAATTTTCTAATGTTTTTTTCAACTTTTGTTAAAAATCATTCTACAAAGTTCCAAATAAAATTTGTGTAATTCTAGTAAACTTATTAAATGTAATAAAAAAATGAGTATGTGATGTATTCAACATCTGTACTATGGTAATAGAATTCAACAAGTTAAAAATGAATTACTAAGTTTTCAGTGTTGTAGTTTTGATAACGGTCAATAAAAATTTGGATTAAAAACAATGCAATTCTTATTGTCTTCTTCCCTAAAATAAACTATTTTTTGATTAGAATATTATGCTGTTAACAGATACGGAAGCCATATCGAACTGACAAGACTTTTCTGGCTTCTAATACCGTCTCAGTCAGACAACTAATAGCACGAGCTAGTCTGAAGCCATAAAATCAGCTGATGTAAATATTTGGAAACTTTATAATTACGCTCTTAAAAACGTATAAAAGTTTAATTGCACCATTTGAAAATAAACTGTTTACGTAAAACGAACAGCTGCTATGTTGAAAGTAAAAAAAAATTGTTGCACACCACTATAGAAAAATTATTCCGATTAACGCTTTCAAGTTTCAGAGCTCATTATCAGATCGGGAATAACAATAATGGAACTAGACAACTTCTTCATACCACCACTTTCCCTACAGCGCGTACACATTTTCGTAAACTTGTATGGTGAAGTTTACGAAAATATGTACGCACTGTAGAGCAGGTGGGGGTATAAAGAAGTTGTCTAGTTTCATTATTGTTATTCCCGATCTGATAATGAGCTGTGAAGATTGAAAGCGCTAATCGGAATAATTTTTCTATAATGGTGTGTAACAGTGTTAATTCTGTTTGTGATTATAGCCACTAACACAACTTTATTATAAAAAAAAATTATTTCGTCTCGTGTTTTTACGCCACAGAATAATCAACCATATCATGTCGACATTTTCTCTTATTATGTAGCATAACTACATACAAAATTAGCTATATAGCTACTTAAATAAAATAAATGGTACTTACATTAAATAAATAGATGGGTAGTTGCGTGTGTACTGGTATATACAACTTATATGCCTTACAAATATGCATAATTTGTGTACTCTTTGTATGCCTTATCACCACTGCAATCTGCATCACTGTTTCATGACTTATATTACGACTTATGCTTGACTTAGTCTGCGACGGGACTAAACGTTGACAAGTAGCTTTAAATTAATAATTACTTACAATACTGATATTTTGACATGCTCTGCTTGCAGCTTAACTACTTTATATGTGTCTTGTTTTTTCCACGGTCGTAGTTATTTTTCGTAAACCTGCTTCCCTATTGATGACTTTGTATGATTGTACGTACGTGGTGGGTATTTTTGCATGCACTTACAAAAACCCTTGTAAGCATTTTTGGTCTAGTCTGGAGGCAAGCACAAGGTGTATGATGACTGTCTAGTACAGTATCTGTAGTCAGAGATAACGTACCATTGTTGTAACTGACAGTGCTAATGTAACGAAAAATCTATGACAATAAGGTCAGTTTCAAAAGTGAACTACAGTGGCCACTGTTATCAGTTTCTTCATGCTAAATGTCTTTCATTACCTTGTGTTTCAGTTGGCGTAACTTTGCGTGCAGTTGTGATTTATTTTAATACGGGTTTCTAAACTTTGAGTTGATTCATTGCAATAGAGGCGATAGCTAACGGTTAGGACATACTGTATTCCAAACACATTTTGAAATGTTACTTGTACCTATTTGTTAGTTTATTAACATAATTTGTGTACTATGTGCATTGATACCGATTGTAGTATGACTAGTTTAGTGCTATACCAATATGCTGTACAATATGCTAATATGTTTATAGTATAAGTTAATGTCACATACAGTATAACCTATTTGATGTCAGTGTTTGGTGAACAAGTTACTAACATATTAAGTATGGGCATTTGACCTATGTTATTGTTGGATAAGAAATAGATTTTCTATAAAATAACATCAATTTGTTGTAGTAAGGACTTTACTGGGTCCTTGAACGCGCATTGCTTAACGACCGTATAATTAAAATTTATTTATTATTGTATAGTTAAACAATTTTAAGAAAGATTGCTGTAGTTTATAATCAACAAGTAGCCTTACAGTCATCGTATAAAAAGGCAATTATAGTAAAGACTATGCATGTTCGTTTATTGTTTATAAGGTATATTTCTTAAAATATAACAATATGTATACTGTACTATTAATCAGTTAAATTTAAAAATTTAGCCTCCGTAGTCGCATAATATTAACATTTTAGTTCATGTTACAAACGCGTACATATGAGTCAATCCGATTAAAACTTGTGCGTATTTATAACAGCTGTAAATTAGGATACAACATGTACAAACAAATAAGAAAAACATTTTGTCTTTCTTCACAAAATGCTTTTACTATAGGTACTACATAACCACAGCTTTGTAGCTGGAATACAAATAATAGAAATTAATTTCACCCTTGCTTAATATAACGCACACCATAAATACGACCTTAGAAATATTATATTCAGTCAATAAGAAACTTTGTTTATAGTTGCTCCCAAAATATCGTACAAAACTTGACATCAACGTCCAGGTTTGGAGTTGACGACAGTTTCAATTGATTAGGGGCACGACGAGACAACGATCACAGCTGTCGCGCTATTGAAAATGAAAACACAAGCAATGTTACGTCAAGTTACTAGAAATAGACTTTGTTCCGTATTAGCCTGTTATTGATTGTTCTTCCTTATTTACAATGAGACCCCCAGCGCTGGCACAATCGATGATTGTATAACAATCCAACAGCGGCTAGTGATAGCTTCCTTGTTTGCATGTAGTAATTACTGGGCTACGCAGATTTAAATAAATCACCAATTTTAATATAGGCCTATTTGTTAGTTTTAGTAATATGTTTGTTGCAAGCTTACCCATGCACCTACATACTCGAGCGTACACGTGTTTACTTAATAACTTTTGAAGGGCATCAGGTAAATATAATAATAACTTTATATCTTCTTTGTGACTTTCTAAAAATCATATAGTTTTAAAAACTCTTTTCATTGGGTATCCTCTCGTAACATTATATGTGTCTCGTAAGCTGGAAACTCCTGTCTTTACTCTAAATAACCATGATAAATTTCAATAAAATCATCACACGGCTAGACCAGTCATCAAAGTGACCACACTTGAGAAACCTATCGTAACACTGTCGCAATTCATTTGTGTTTAAAATTGTACTGTTCGCCTATCTTAACTGTTGACGAAAACTCAAATTTTCTTCTTTGTTTTAACACACAACGCACACTTTTCGAATGCTGCCTAGAAAATATGTAAACGTTATATTAATAATTACTGCTATTAAGTAATAATTATTATAACTGCAATTACTGGAGTTAATTATAGTACTAGAATTATTGGTATCTGTACAAATACGATAGATAAGTATACTGTTACTACGTTTCGTAATTCAACACACGTTTATCTCTTGACATTACGTTACATTAAATGCACTTTATTGCGTTATTACGCTGTAGGCAATAAGTGCATTAAGTCGAGCGTCTGGCGTGACGCTAGGAAGTGCAATGCAGACACTCACAACGTCGGGTTCCCTCTAGTTTTATTACTTCACTGTTTACTTTAAGAGACACTTGACAGTCAAAGCGATAAAGACAGTGGCGGATTATATTTACAACCTTCTGTGCGTGCACCGTTGCGTGTCACCGTGTTGACAGTTTGTTCGTTTATTATAACTGAAATTCAATATAGTCATTGGTTTACTGAATATTATTATTTCTTGAGAAAAGTACATAGGACTTCTGTGCTGTTACGAATGTAGTTTTTTAAATAAAACTGGAGATATTTTGTTTTTCTGGTGTTAATTAATTCTACCACAATAAATTGGCGTTGTTCACGTAAACTTACGTATGTACGATTGAAACATACCACGGATTAAAAAACAGTAAACTAATAATAGAACATATACGTTTCTTGCGTTAAAAGAATTCCTATAATAGTTTTCATGCCGAAATATACCGTGAATATAAATAAAAAGTACCTAAACAAGTAAATCAACACAAACATTCATTCGAGTATTAGAACAACATTAAAACATTAGAACAATCTTGTCATAATTATTCAAATTATGATCCGGGCTGTAAGTCCGTGTTCTACCGTAATTACCCTGCTGACGGATGTTATCATCAGGCGCTTAGGCCTTACCTTTGGAGCCTATCTTCAGTGAAACGGTCTTGAAACAACTGACAAGGTGTTCGTCAGTAAAACCATAGTACTGTGGAAAAGGCTGAGCCTCCAGAGGTGAGGCCGAAACGCCTGATGATAACATCCGTCAGCAGGGTAATTATGGTAGACCACGGACTGACAGCCCGGATCATAATTTGAATACCTATGACGCCTGCCGTAAAAGCCTAAGAAATAGGCCTAATCTTGTCATAACGCTATTAAGAAATCAATGAATGTCCATAATTCCAGTGTTTTGTTTTTACAACAAAATTTATGCCCGTAAGTATATGCTCTATGCGTAGCCTGTATGCTCTTTCATTCTTGATTAAAATGTTTTGTGCTGTACAACAAACAAATTGCGTGCTCACGTACTCACATACAAAAACTTAGCCTATATGTCTGTGTAACGTACAAAACGTTACGTATACACACAATCCTACATACAGTTCCTTCTCCTTACATTCCCCATGAACTTGAATATCTTATTAAACTTTATATTTTATCAATTTATTTTTCTAACCAAATGACATCCTTTATTCTATATTAACTCCAATGAGTTTCCTTTGCTTGTCTTGAATATACATTGACTAGTACATTGCTTGATCCTTGACTCCCTGCTCGATTATGTTTTTACCTATTTGACAAATTTGATTCTTTGTTAATTATTAGGCAACTGGTACGCACAGTGATCTCATACTTCTAGCTGGCCGTTGATTATCTGTGTCACATTTTAAAGTACTCTCACACAGACACTTTTTGAATTTTGGGAGACACAAGATAGCCAGTTTTGTAGAATTTAGAGAGTGCTACTATAAAAAATACTGTACTAAACCAATACATTCTACAGTCAGAGAAAAAATTGTATATGGTATGTATGAGCGTAACCGAGGACAATCAGCAACAGCATACTTTTTTGTCACATGTTTGTAAAGCTAAGTATTTAGAACCACTTATGAATGAAAAGTACCTGATTCAGTCATTGAGCCAATACTTCCCAGATGCGGTAAGTTCATCGTAATTTGCCAGTGTTCAGCGCATACAGCTGAGGCAATGACCGGTCTGTCATAGCAGCCTATGAGAGAAAACTCGTATTTGGTCATTATTACAAACAAGTAAGTGAAGCAAGAAAAGAGAATAGCCAGATTGTGCCACAAAGTAGCTTATCAAAGACAATAAATAACAGTCACAAAGAACAGACTATGAGAGTAACCCATGACTAACAGAAAGGAAAGGTGACAGAAATGTAAATAGGGAAAGTAATGCAAAACTTCCAAATAATAACAGATATCTCAATCGACGAACTGGTTATGCCAACCACATAAAACTTGATAATTTTAGACAAGGAAGATTTTCAATTAATGTTCATGGATGAAAGTAATATTCCAAAATTTTTCTTTTATTTTAATCTAAATATGTTTTAACTGTATTTCTCATGTTATGGAATAAATACAGTTTTAATGTGTTTATTAGATTGTTGCTTAATTAATTTTGTTTACTATGCACTGTTTTGATTGAAATGCTACTATATCAAAAATTTTAATTAAAGTTATTTTGTTAAATTTAACCAGTGTATAGTATGATTTATTAACGTTTTGTTCAGATCATAAAGTATAATATTGTTATTCCTTAATTAAATTAATATGATTCCATTCGGAATAAAGGGAATCTAATATGTACTGCTGTAAATGCTTACAGTACATCAATCTTATCTAACTAGTTGAAAATGTTAAGGTTTTTAAACATTTTAGGTGACGGAAAGGTAAGAAGGCTTTCAGCCGTATTGAACTGGATGGAATGTAAACTTGTAGTATACTGTAGTTAGAGAGTATAGTAAAATGTTTAAAATAAAAATATTAATGTATTATATTAACCAATGTATGTAAAAACCTGGATAAAATTAAGCTAAAATCATGTACGTTATAGTGCAAGTAAGCAGAACTCAGACATACTGTATACAATATTGAAGTAGTCTGTAGAAATTAAAACCATACATAGACCTAATCAAGGAATAACAAGCATTGTTGAAGGCAGGCACTGTAATAAAGTTTATAAATTATAAACTGGTGTCAAATGTCAAAAATATCGGTATGGAGAACCATACATGACTTCCATATTCTAAGATTTATATTTAAAATCATTTTCGAAATGAAATATTACCATAGAAACTACTTCTTTCTACTTACTGCTTCAGCCTTAACCACAGTACTGTGGTCACTAACGTATACCACCTCACGTTATCGCACTCGATTTTCACTGATGATGGAAGTCGATGGCATTGCCGAAATGTCTGGTTTTGTAGAAAACATTGGACTACGGCCAAATATCCCGGGAAGGAATTTTAACAAAAACTAATTCTTTGTTGCCGATAACGTTGTACACATATATATCAGTGGCGAAGTTACATGGAGGCAATGCCTACCCTTAAAAATTCTGTAGAATAAAAATTATAAATACGTATGAACTACATAACGTAAAGATTATACATTGTTACTGCGACTGTCAAATTTATTAAACCGAAACGTGCTTTATTGAGCGACCGCTAGATGGTGACAGGTGAGATTCGGCATAGTTCGTTTAAAGCGAATGAGGCAACCTGAACTTGCCTCAGCGTTTTTTGTATACATCGTATGTAAGCAATGTAGTGGTGTGATAGGGAAGTGTAGGGAGGGGGGATTGTCCCGCGCTGTACACATAGAGCGTTGAGGCATGCCTCACTTCTGTGGTCCAAACAGTTAAGTTAAAGCGCCTGTGTTGTTTCTAAGTGTTTATTTTATGCGGTTATTAAAAGTGTCACTGTTATTCCGCTGAACTAACAGATGGTCAAGGTTGTTATTTGAATTATTTGTAACATTAAACATATACATAGAAACTAATCAAGTTTAAAAATTTGAAGTTCAATCAGTTGTATTATTGTGTATGACTAATACAAGGATTGTTCAATAGAAACACGTATAGAGCCGTAAAGCATTTTTTATTCAACGATTTTAAAAGAAGTCTCCAATAACATTAAGACATGAGTTCCACTGTTGCGCTAACCTGTAGATTCCCTGCTAGTAAAATTCTTATGGCTGTATGTGGAACCATTCGGTTACAGCAAACTCTACCTCAGCGTCCGATTTGAACCACCGTCCTTTTAGTGATTCCTTAAAAAAAATTTAAGATAAGATTTTTGCCTACCCATTCATTAACTACTAGCTTCGCCAGTAAGCAAATTGATGTCCATTTTTTCGGCTTGCACGCGTTATGTTGGTGTGGGTTTCGGCACTTTCCATTTAAAAAGCGTGCAAACGTAAGGAAATAAACATGAGTGAGGCCAGAAATAACGTGAATTGTGTGTGTGTGTTTGTGTCTTACCTGCCTTTTTATTGCCGTATTAAATGAAAAATATTATATTACATTAAATGAAAAAATTTTAATTTTATTGCCTGGCAACAAAATTATTTTATTTTTAACAATTACCATTGTTTCAAAAAGTTTAAATAAATTTTCAAGTACTTTACTCTTGTTAAAACGTAAAAGGTTGCAGGTAAACTACCCCTTCCCCTTAACCGATTTTCACCAAAATCGAAAGTCCTTGAGTACTCTACAAATCAGGGCTGTATGCAAAACATTATTTGATTCTGTTTGAATTTGCGGCTGTTATCGTTTGCCATAGAAAATACCCTTGTTAAAAAAACGTTGCAGGTAAACTACCCCTTTCCCTCAACCGATCTTCACCAAAAACAACAGGTTTTGAGAACTCTACAATTTAGGGCTGTATGCAAATAATCGTTTGATTCTGTTTGAATTTGCGGCTGTTATCGTTTGCCATAGGAAATACCCTTGTTAAAACATAAAACGTTACAGGTAAACTACCCCTTTCCCTTAACCGATCTTCACCAAAAACAATATATCTTGAAAACTCTACAATTCAGGGGTGTATACGAAACATTATTTAATTCTGTTTGAAATTGCGGCTGTTATCTTTTGCCAAAAAAAAAAATTTCCTTTGATAAAAAAAAAACTGTTGCTGGTAAACTACCCCTTTCCCTCAACCGATCTTCACCAAAAACAATAGGTCGTGAGTACTCTACAAATCAGGGCTGTATGCAAAAAATTATTTGATTCTGTTTGAATTTGCGGCAGTTACCGTTTGCCATAGAAAAAAATCTACAGACAGACAGACAGACAGCACACACACAGACACTTTTCGGAAAACGACTTTTTTTCATGTTTTGAGTGTAGTACAATCAGAATCTGCAATAATCTCGAACACGATTTTTTTTTCCATCACCATACTTCCATTCCTTAAGGAATATGGAAGTAAAAAGATGCTAACTCATTCTTTTTTAAGCGTTTGATCAGTTCAGATCAAAGCTAAAGGAATGAGGCCAAAACTGATTAGCACACTCATTGTTAATCAGTGTGAATCCAGTAGTTCGAAAATACGTTATTGACTGCATCAATAGTGTTGATTTTCAAATAGTACACACTAAACTTAACCATACAAAACAAACATTGAAGATTAAACTTTAGTTAGAGCGAATTAGTTGTTTGGCGTCGGCCATTACATTGGCAAGATGGCTAATTTTAAAATGTTTTCAATAAACTGACCATTAATAATTTGTTTTAGTAAGTTGTAAAATATAAAAAATCAATTGAATTGTACTAACTGTGTGTAAATTTTCTTTTGCATTATGTGTGGTGCAACCCCTGAGGCTGAGAATCTATTTTGCATGCTTTATATTTAAAAATTTTTAATTAATTGTGCATTTTGTTTGGTTTAAATTAACAATCCAAGGCTTGTATACTGGTCACTGTATCACAGCAGTATCGTTGTGAAACTGAAGGATATGTCAAAGGTTAGTTAATTCAATGAATGTGACTTACATAGATTTTCCTCTGCCAACGATGTCATTCTCGATGCCAGTGAATTTGATACCACCACCACTGTCGCTGCTACTACTGCTACTGCTTCTACTAGGGCCTATTCGCTGTTTTAATACGTTCAAACGATGACATAAAACTGACTATCGAAGGTCATTTAACATTATCAGAAGGGTTAGATCGTACTCTTACCATCGTTAGAAATTTACTACAGACCGTTTCGACCACTAAAAATATCTACGCTTCTATTCAGGTATAAGTTAAGCTAGTATATTAAATACAAACTTAGGCCTACCAGAGGTCACTCTCTAACAAGCGTGAATAGTTAAAACAATAATCCACAACTAACCTACAAAGTTAAACACGACTGTAGAGAAATTATAAAAATAGAAGTACCACTTATATAATCTGCAAACTTTCTTATGAATATAAAATTTTACTCGGTGCTGTAGAAGGCATTTGTGTCACCAGAAATTACTTATACGAAAGTGTATTTATTTCTGACTGATTATTCTGATTACCTGTGATACCTTTTTGACCAGCATCTATTTTGTGTCATGTGTAACCAGTGGTAATAATACTAATAAAAAAAGTAAAATATCAATAGAAATGCAATATTTAAGAAACTCGACCGAATAGTAATAATACACATAAAAAATGTTAACAATTATTATAGCGCTGATGATGTTAAATCACATAGAATACCGTCGTAAAACAGTTACGCTGAAAGTCTACATAGTGATACAGTGATAGTCATAAAATTTTGTCTGGCAATCAGAGGTGTGTATATTTAGTACAGTCAGCGATATCGATGTGTACCAGTCTGTGCCTACGTCGTGTCATTCAATATTTCATCACTGTCTTTTTATTGTTTATGTTATAGTACACTGTAACTGTATTTATTGTAGTAACTTTGAACATAATACATTATGATAAAAATGCTTTAAAATTAACCAATATCAATCAATAGGCTATTACCAATTTCTACTGTTCGTCGCTTTCGTTTGAGTTCCTGGTGTATACGTCTTGGTCTGTAATTTGTAAAATTATACCAGACACGTTTTGCATTTGTAAACCCTACTTTTTTTTCAAATAAGGTTCTTGCAAGATGTTTTCTGCACCCAGAGATTATTTTAGTCTTTAAATATTCGTGATTTTTTTCTTTATCAGACCAATTGTTATTTGTAATTCTTGTCTCTAGATAACCGAGCTATTGAAATATTATTTCACCACTTATCAAGTTTACATTTACAAGTTAAAGGTGATCGTAATGACTGCAGGAACTACAGAGGAATCAGCCTTCTTAATACTTCATATAAATTATGTGCATCTATATTAAGAACACGGCTAAATGCAATAACGGAGACCATGCTTTCCAGAACGGTTTCAGGAAGGGCAGATCATGTTTAAATTGTATATTTACAATATCCCAGCTCATTGAAAAGCGTAGAGATTATCAGTTGCCCACATACATAGCTTTCATCGACTTCGAGAAGGCGTTTGACAGAGTGAATCGGAGCAAACTATGGGCAGTAATGGCAAGGAAAAGGGTCCCACAACATCTAATCAGAGCAATACAGAGTCTTTGTGTAGAGAATAACATCTTAATAGAAGTAGGGAAACCGAGAATAGCTCCTAGAGTTGGTCTGATCAATTTTGGAGTACGACAAGGGTGTCCATTATCACCTTCTTTTTAATTTATATATTGACGATGTCATACAAAATTGGCAGATCTGGCTTTCAGAACATTTTATGATTGGTCACTCTACAATGAATATTGACGCTTTGTTGTTGGCGGACAATCAGTCTATTCTGTCGGACTCTGAAAACAGATTGCAGATGGGGTTACATTTGTTAAATCGAATCTGCAAAGACTCTGGATTACAGATATCCACACGTAAGATCAAGGTGATGGCATTTCCTGGAACTGATCCCGTACGGACAGAAATTGTTGTAGATGGTCCTGTCCTGGAACAAGTTAGCAGTTTTGATCTTATAATGCATACAACGACGTTGTGAATAAGTTGCATAAGTTCAACCTTATGTGCGGGACTATTAGGCGCACCCTTAAGTCAGCAAATAAAGGAACACGACTAAAATTCTACAAGGTGATGGCTCTTCCCACACTTCTTTATGGGTCTGAAAATTGGACTTTAACGAAAGACCAGGCCAGCCGCATCAAGCGGCTGAAATGAGATTCCTCAGGCACGTGGAAATGTATACTCTCCATGATCATAGAAGAAACACAGTTATACGGCAGGAACTGAATATTTTGAGTATATTTGACAGGATCGCCTAGTATCGGCTGAATTGATGGGATAATTTTTGCTGAATGGATAACTGCTGCATCCCCAAACAACTCAGGAACTATAAGCCGAGGGACGGATAGGTGTGAGACGTCCAAAGAAGCGCTGGAGTGACCAGCTCTAATGTTTGCCTGTTTGAGACCGGAACAAATCATCCTTAATTTAATTCATGAAGAAGATGATGATGATGATGACATTTACAAGTTTACATTTTAACGAATAATGGTACTCCTTGTAATTCACTTTGTCTTATCTTCAGTTACTTTATATTCTGCCTCTGATAGGTTATGCTTTGTCAGATGCTTTGAAATATACATTTTTCTAAATAATTTTCATTCTCTGTTCTTAACATAACGTTCTTTGCGTAACATTAAGTAAACTTCTGCCTTCCCATATAGACTCATATCCTTTATCTGTTAACAATCTCATCAATAATGACGTTAAAGTCCATAGGAAATAGAAACCCCTTGCCAGAAACCGTTTTGATCCTGCTACATCATCATCCCCCACTGGATTTTACCAATACTTTGGCGGTTATCTAGATTTCCTTTATAAGCTCTGTAATCTCGATTCGGCCTCATCATTGTTCCAAAATCTTTAAAACTTCTGAAATTCAAATTTTATCAAATGCTTTTTGAAGCCCGATGAAAAGCACTTTTAACCTGGTTTCCGGAACTACATTGGTCTCCGGTTTTTTTTTTCTTTGTTATACACAAAACATCGTTACAGGACTTTTAATTTATGAATCCATTGTCTGCTTCCTTCATTTCGACATGTTGTAGTAACGTAAACTGTAAAGCATTCGTCAACACGTTATGTAGGGTAGTAGTCCCTTTATGATTTCATTGTACTTTCTTATTCCCCCTTTTCAAAATCGATACACGATATTCGTCAATTATGTATTCAGAAGAAGTGACTGATGGTTAGGTTACGGGAAGAAATATTTCAAACTTCAACAAAGTTAAGCTCATATTCTCTCGTTCACTTGTCTCTTTAAGTCTAAATAAACTGTTGATTATCCTGAAGAATATATTTTACCAGATATGTTTAATCAATAGACATCTTTTTTTATTCTATTAATATAAAATTTTGTGGTTTGTGTTAATAACTATTCATGCAAACATACGTTTCTGTAATAGGACTAAAAAAAATGGAAATTTTCAAGTAAATTATGTGAGTTTTAGAACAACTCATCATCTCAAAAACGCCCCTAACAAACGTATTCTACGAAACGTTACATCATGAAATTTCCCGGTGTTTTATGTTACATACTTCCATGTTACATGTACATATGTTAGGGTCAGAAGATTATATAATTCAGTTGATTCTGACATATTGACGTATGCAACGCTTTATTAGCGTAGGCTATGTTATTTTATTTTGGTCAATATCGAACGTTTTGTTTATTTTGATGAGGGATCCGTGTGTTATGTCAGTCAAGTTAACCGATACACAAACCTCCGGGACCCCAAGAAAATTATACTCTTATAGTTAAATAGTTCTACCGTTTATGGTGTAGAACAAACGTTCGATTGTGTTCTAAATAAGAAATACATTAATGGATAGTGTTACGACATTGCAGAACAATCTACATGTTTATTGAATGTTCCAGATGAATCCAGCTGAAATTGTGTGGCGTACGTGATTCTCGACGCATTAGCTAGACAGTGCAGAAGCCGCGCGAACTGTGTCAAGGCCGCAATTAATTACGGCATAGTGAAGATGTAACGCGTAGTTGTGGAATGTTCTGGTATGTGAGCGTTGTATGAATACTAGGCGGCACGGCCTTAGTTCAGTTACTATCGGGCGATATTACACTGTGTGTTCAAGTGTATATTAGTGAAGTGTTGTGTTTTATAATCGGGCGGTATAATTGTAATACAATTGTGTTTTATATTAACTGACATTTATTGCGCGTTAACAATTTTTATTTGATTTGTTATAAGAGACTGTGTTGTTCACTATGAACTGTTTAACTGCGATAATTAAAGCTGGTGATTAGTGACTTAATTGGTGTCTTGTATTTTTTTTCCCATTGTACCATACGACGATCAAGTGGACCTTCATAACAGTGGGCCAGAAGTGCGACAGAACTGTTAACAGCAGAAACTTTGTAAAAGGCTATTGTAAGTTCATAATTAATTGGTAAACAATGGATGCCAGTCAGATGATGGAAGCTTTCCAAAGGCTGCTGCGGCAGACACGGGAAGAGACAAACGAAGAACACAGACAGGAGGCGGAAGAAGCAGAAAAACGACAGGTTGAAAAACGCAGGCAAGAAAGAAAAGAGGCTGAGGAACGTCAGAAAGCAGTAATGCTAGAAACAGAAGAAAGACAAAAAGAAGAACGTTAGCAGGAGGCAGAGGAACGGAAGCGTGAAACAGAAAACATCAAGGAGTTAATATAAAGCAGACACAAGAACAAACCGCTGCAGAGTTGGGTCTCCTACGAGGTGAGCTTAATAAACAAGTTACTAAAATATCGGAGGTACAAGAATCAATGATATTAAAAATAGCTGAAGTAGAAAAATCTGTTTCGATTGTTTAAGAATCGATGTCTATAAAAATATCTGTCATAGAAGAATCTGTGTCAAATAAAATATCTGCAGTAGAAAACTCAATGGCAAACATAAGAGATCAAATTAAAAGTGAAGTTGAGGAGTACATGAAGATTCAAACAAAACAATTTTATGAACAGACTGTGCCAATGATAAAGACAGAAAAAGGCACATAAAATAAGTTAACAGAGAAAGTCACTTTGCCTGCAGTAGGAACAGTTCATGTCAAAGCTTCAACCTTTGACGGAAGCAGTCACGGATTGGGCAACGTACCTCCGCCAATTTGAAGCTGCTGCATGCGCAAATAATTGGACAGAGAAAGACAAGGCAGTTTCATTAGTTCTCTCATTAAAGGGACACGCGACAGAACTATTACAAAAAGTGCTACCTGACAGCCAGAATATCTATGCTGAGTTGATAAAAGCTCTAGAATTACTGTATGGTGATAAATATTTGCGAGATGTGTACTGCACCCAGTTGAGAGCAAGGCGACAGCATTCCGAGGAGAGCCTTCAAGAGTTTGAAGCAAGTATCGCCAGACTAATTAGACTGGCCTATTCTGAAGCGCCAGAAGATTTTTGAACGAGTTTTGCGATGCAGACATTTACTGCCGGTGTCCGAGATAACGAACTACAGCAAGTGTTACGAATGGCAAGACACCAGAACAATGCGGACTCCCTGGTACTTGCTTTGCAATTTGAGGCCGCCAAATCAGCGTCTGGTTGGACAAGTCATAAAGTGCGCGCTAAAAGATCGCGACGTCACAGACGATGAGAAAGAAGAACAAGGAACATAGACTCGACGGTCGGCGCCACAGAATAAAATACGAAAAGATGGAAGAACAAAGTGTTATAGATGTGGGAAACCTGGACACCTACAGCGAGATTGTCGGGTTAGAATTCAGCAGCAAGGAAACGAGCAATTGTCGGTACAACGGGGCGTGTGCTAACCATCGATCGATGGTGCTGACTAACTGGAGGAACGAAGCCTCTCGACAATACGCAATTTTTACACTTTAGAAAAACAGCGGGAGCTTGGTGGTTACCGGATTCGTTCAAGAAAGCCCAATCTCGATTAGGCCTACAGTTGACACAGGCGCAACAGTTTCCATTGTGCGGCCCGACATGGTGAAAGATCTCAAACCAATCTGGTGCTCTTGCAGCTTGCGAACAGCTACTGGACGGCCTGTAAAAGTGTTTGGAAAAGTAGAGATACACCTACGCCTCGGTCGACTTGAATTTAATCATCAAGTACTTGTTGCAGACATTGTGGAAGAAGCAATTCTTGGTGTGGACTTTATGAACGCATACGGATTTATAGTCGACTTCAAAAACAATGTCTTGAGAATCGGAGGAGAAGATGTAATGCTCTCCACAATGACTACATCAGAAAAATCGATGGACGTCATAAACCAAGTGGCCGTAACTGTTCCGCCAAATTCCGAAAAGATCATCTTGGTTAGAACCGAGGTAAATACTAGGGGCAACCAGTGGTCTATATTCGAACCCCAGGTAGTCAGCACAACCGGGCTTACTAATTGCCAGAAGTTTAGTAAAATCTGACGAAACGGGAATTGTACCTATTAGAGTGGCAAATATTTTGGATCAAGCTGTCACTTTACAAAGCAATACGCTCCTAGGCAAATTGACTCTTGTGGCCTGGGTAGCCGGAATGACGCAACGATGATCCAGTACTTCGCATACTTCCAAATTACCAGAGGAACTGCAGGAATTATTGAACAGATCTTCTAACGACCTCTCAAGTGGTGAGGTAAAAGAACTCAGACAGTTTTTACATGAATTCAAAGATTCTTTTGCAGTTCAGAGACAGTCATTGGGAAGAACCTCTCTTGTACAACATCGCATCAATACTGGGGACACACCGCCGATATGCCAACCTCCTCGAAGGCCCCCATTATCTAAGCAAGAGGAAATGTCTCGGTTGGTACAGGAGATGTTGACAGAGGGAGTAATCGAGCATTCGCCAAGTGCTTGGTCTTCTCCGGTAGTGCTAGTAGCGAAGAAGGATGGTGGATTATGTTTCTGCATAGACTATCGGAGGATGAATGACGTCAAAAAGAAAGACTGCTATCCATTACCTCGCGTTGACGATACACTCGACACCCTGTCTGGAGCACAGTGGTTTTCCACATTGGACCTGAAGAGTGGATATTGGCAAGTGGGTCTTCATCACGAAGACAATGGAAAGACCGCTTTCTCGACCCCAAGTGGCTTATTCCAATTTAACGTCATGCCATTTGGACTCTGTAATGCACCGGCAACATTTGAAAGATTGATGGACCTGGTACTCCGAGGCTTGACATGGAAAACTTGCCTTGCTTATTAAGACGATGTCATAGTCATCGGGAAAACTTTCAAAGACCATTTGAAAACCTTAATAAGGTTCTATCTAGAATTCACGGTGCCCAACTGAAACTGAGCCGGAAGAAGTGTTCTCTATTTCAGAAGGAAGTACAGTATCTGGGCCATCTGGTTTCGGCAGCGGGTGTTAGCATCGATCCTAATAAAGTAGACACCGTAAAAGACTGGCCAGTGCCGAAGATTAAACACGAAGTTCGGAGTTTCCTGGTGTTATGCTCATATTACAGACGTTTTGTGAAAGGCTTCGCTACTATTGCTAAACCACTACATGAGCTAACGGAAAATAAACGAAACCTCAAGTGGTCGAGAGAGTGTGACCAAGCATTTAGGACTTTAAAGGTTGCATTATGTTCGCAGCCAATTCTCGCTTTTCCAGCTTCCGAAGGGAAGTACATCGTAGACACAGACACAAGAAATTCTTGTCTAGGAGCAGTTCGGCCTCAAGTCCAGAACGGTGAAAAACGAGTAATAGCGTATTATAGCAAGACGCTTTCTAAACCAGAGAGAAATTATTGTGATACAAGGAAAGAGTTGGCAATTGTCAGAGCTTTGGAGCACTTCCACAAATACCTCTATGGGAGAGAGTTTTCACTACGTACCGACCTAGCCGCGCTTGCATGGCTCTTGAGATTTAAAAATCCGGAAGGACAGTAGGTAAGGTGGCTGGAACGTCTGCAAGAGTACAACTTCAAGGTACAACATCGACGGGGGCGCCTGCATGGTAATGCAGATGGCTTATCACGAAGACCGTGCCCGGAAGGCTGCCAACATTGCCACAGAAAGGAAGAACAAAACTCAAGCGAACATGTTCAAGCCATCACTGCAGATATTCTGGCAGACGGCTGGACGACACACAACTGTCTACAAGAACAAATGTCTGATGAAGATATTGGACCGATCTTGACAGCAAAAGAGGAAGGTCGCCGCCCGGATTGGCAAGATATTTTCCATGGTTCTGAAGTGCTGAAGTGCTACTGGGCACAATGGGAATCTCTTTCCTTAGAAAACGGATTGCTGAAAAGGGCTTGAGGAAAGTGCAGATGGACGAGACGTGGTCATGCAATTGATAGTTCTCCGAAGTAAAGTGCAGTCTGTTTTGAAGGAGATGCATAGTGGAACATCTGGAGCCATCTTGGCGTTAACAAAACCCTTCACAAAATACGGAAGAAATTCTATTGGCTTCATCTTCGCCACGACGTAGAGGAATGGGTTCGGACGTGTGAAATATGTGGTGCAAGCAAGGACCCACAAACCAAAAGCAAAGGAAACATGAGACTGTGTAACGTTCGACTGCCTTTCGAGAGAATTACCATAGACATTGATGGACCATTTCCAGTTACTGACGATGAAAACCGGTACATCATGGTCGTAAGTGACTACTTTACTAAGTGGGTGGAAGCCTACGCAATTCCAAATCAGGAGGTTACCACTGTGGCAAAGGAGTTAGTTCACAACTTCTGTTGCCGTTATAGAGCCCCTATGGAAATCCATACGGATCAAGGGAGAAATTTCGAATCAGAGTGTTTAAAGAATTATGCCGTCTACTCGGAATTCGAAAGACCAGGAAAACGCCTCTGCCACCTCAGTCGGACGGGATGGTTGAGAGATTCAATAGGACACTTGAGCAGCATCTTTCGAAGGTTGTTGACAAAAACCAAACAGACTGTGACCAACATATACCACTATTCCCCATGGTGTATAGATCATCAGTACACGAAACAACCGGCATGACTCCAGCAAAATTGGTGTTTGGTCTGTAGATTCATCTTCCTGGGGACTTGATGTTCGGATCACCTGAGACTCAGTCCCAAGAGCCACAGAACTATTTCTTGTAATTATAAAACCAACTTTTAGAAATGAATCGCTTGATAAGAGGACGGCTGAAGATTGCCAGTGATAAAATAAAACCTCGGTATGACATTCGCAGCAATAGTGTGGGTTTCGAAGAAGGAGATCAGGTCTGGTTGCTCAACCCATAGCGCCATCGTGGTCGCTCACCTAAGTTGCAAACTAACTGGGAAAGATCTTATATTGTGAAAAAAAGAATCAACGATGTTGTTTATCGGATTCAACAAGAAGGACAACGAAAATTCTAGGTCGTCCACATAGATCGCTGGCTAAGTATTACTTCAGAGACGGTTTGCCAGTTCGGACGAACAAGCTTAAGGAGGGGCAGTGTTACGATATTACAGAACAATCTACGTGTTTATCGAATGTTCGGGATGAATCCAGCTGAAATTGTGTGGCGTACGTGATTCTCGACGCATTAGCTACACTGTGGAGAAGCCGCGCGAACTGTTTCAAGGCCGCAATTAATTACGTCAAAGTAAAGAGATAACGCGTAGTTATGGATAACGCGTAATTTTCCCAATACACTAATAAAACACATACCACACAAAGGCACCATAATGAAAATTTAGGAAAATTTACAAATGTACAAACATAAAACACAGAACAAACTAATACCTGAAAAACACAAATCAATACAAAACATGACACAATTTTCAAGTCACTCAACATCGAAAATACACAAAATACTAATATATACACCACAATCACACACAATAATACCAATGTAACGTACCAGAGGCAAACAGGAAACCACGACAAAACCAGCCGACACACAAGTACTTCAAAAGTCTCAAAATCAGGAAGGTTGAAGATGGGAACACAAGGCTTCCCGAAACATGTTCAAAATAAGGAGAAAACATCTTGAGGTAAAGTCATTATAAATATTAAATATATTATATAGGCCTACATCAAGAAACAGACTGTAGTAAAAATTGTTCGCGCCCGCGTGTGTTAAATCAGAGTGTGTCTGTAAATATTTATTTATTTATAAATACTGTATAAATATATGTGCGTTTGGTGTGTGTTGTTATTTCCTGTTCTGGCTTTCTCTATTTTCTACGTGAGGCCTACTTGGAGTTAGGATATAAATTTACTATAATAATTGCTTTATTCTGTGACTATTTATTTCATTTTACGCACGGTTAACAGAATGATCTCGGTCATAAACTACTATAAAACGTATTACCTATGCCTAACAGTCTGCTTGTATTGGAAATACACTTCAGATTTTAAAAAGATTATGTTATTACATTTTATTATATCTGATATTTCTGATGATGCAGAATAATTATATAACATGCTTACGATGAAATAAATATTCTTGCAAATAAAGTCTATAATTGTGACGATTTTCTCTCTCTCCCTCTCTCTCACGAACCACACACACACGCTCTATCTCTCTCTCTCTCTCTCTCCCTCTCTCTCTCTCTCTCTCTCTCTCTCTCTCTCTCTCTCTCTCTCTCTCTCTCTCTCTCTCTCTCTCTCTCTCTCACACACACACACACACACAGTGTAAAATTGTAAATATTTAACATAGGAAACTATCATATGTCAAAAATATCTACTTCAACTATTCACAAAGCTACAACATGGTGCACCTACCTCTTACTGTTACCAGCCGGCTGAATAAACTCTCGCAAACCAAACAAGTCCACATTACTGACATTTGCCGTACGATTTAAAGTCCGAAACATGTTCGAATTAAATTAAATATATCTCGATTTATACAATTTAAATAAAACGATTTATTTAAAGATTCCTATAAACATAACTTATTTATGGAAATAATGTTATAAGTAAATGTCAGTCGTTCATAATATATAATCATTTCGACTGTTTCCTTGCATTATAGTCCATTCGTGTTGACTATTAATTAGACCTACTTTACGCAATTCTGTACATGTATTTCAAGTCGAATGTTGACTGAAAGGTCGTTTTCCCTATACATTCTTAAAAACGAGAAAGTTTTGTTTGCATTCCGCGCCTGTGTACTTAATGTCTGTACTTGCAAAAGGCGGTCGTTGGGGTTTGTACGCATATTTTAGTCCTACGCGTATTATACGAGTGCACTACAATTAAATATTTTTATAGAATTCTTTTATAAGTCAGAATTTATCGTTTTTATTTTGTTTTTTAATGTATTTTTATTTAAATACTGTAGTATTTTCCTACACGGGCTATCCATTAGATATGGATTTTTGAAAATAAATCAGTTTTCCTAAAATAAATTAAATTCAATTTTTAATGTTAAAGAGATTAGATTCTGACAAATGTTGTTTACGTAGGCTTATATAATATTTACTATCCTGTTCAGTACAACGACCGGCTTTACTGACGACAATAATTATTATCATAAATTAAGTTCCACAAATTCCTTTTGACTCTTCTCAGCTGCTTATTTTCACACGTTTTAATTTACGTAAACACAAACATATCTTGTTGCATTGTATTAACAGGCGACGACATATTTTTTTAACATCTTTTGTAAGTAAATAATCTTTTCCGTATTGAATTTCCTTAACATTCCAATTTGAATTCCATTTACTTCGGTAAATTGACTCACGAAACACTCTGTATTTGTTGAGATTCGTCTTTGTGGGGATACGTTTGTCGTTTTGTTTGTTGACAAAAGCTTTCTTAACTTGTTAATGCTGTAGCTTGTATTTCGGAAATCGAAAAACTCATGCTGAGCTTCAAACGCTTTACAGTATTGCGTGATGCCACGAATCTAACTTTGTGTAACTAATGATTGATGGAAAACACAAGCTAAAGCATCAGCAAAGAATCCGACAAACCACACAAAATTCAGATTTTCAGTAAATTCTGCAGAATTTATTTAAGTATATTCACATAATTTATATGTGAGCGGGAACTCACAATCACAAAATCGTGTACACTAATAATAGATTACTTGCATACGTAATAATACACAATGAAGGTTTGATATTATTATTAATTTTTATATACATCAAACTAATTAATTTTAAATAATTATAGGCACTGTTATTAAAACAATCGTGCAATAAATATATAGCCTATAATATTCTAACAAATCTTATAATTAAGGTATCATATAACTATAATATAGAAGTGTATAATTAAGGCCGTATAATAATTTACTAAACGTAACCAATTGATTGCGGTTGTAGGTATGATAAATTACTGGATTGTTTCAAAAATAAAGGAAAGTATGTGTAATTTTTCTAAAACTCCAAGTATAAAAGAAATTTTTGGCGCAAAGTGTTATTACATTTAGTTGTACTTGCATATTTAACGATTATCTTCTGTTTGTATAGGCCTACACACACACGAACACACACACACACTCATTCAATGTTTGTTAAATATACAAATATGTTTATAATACTGTTTCTTTTAAGTACACAATACTACACGCTGTATATGTGACAATAAATAAACAAAGTATAAAGTGAACTGGAAGATTAAATTTTAAATTATACCAAATTCGGTTTAAAATCTAAGTGTTCAGGAAAGTTTACTTTCATAACCATCAGTAGGGTTCTATTCAAATGGGATTTACTTTACTATACACATATTGCTGTAGTAGCTTGAACTTATGTAATTTATGACTGTGACAGTTAGTAGGAGGCGCAGAAACACAGTCTTCACCTTTTAACCTGGTCAACAATATCGAGACCAGAAAGTCTGGAATTAATTTATGTCTGGAACTAGTCAAAATCCTACAGTAAATATAGCGCAAATTTCACATTCTTCAAGTCAAATTTTATATTTATGAAATCAGGATTTTTTTATATTTTTACTATAAAAATATAATGTAACTGTAAAGTTATAAAGCGTTTGTAAGTATTTAATCATTCTGAACACGAAAGTATTATGGAATCGGTTTCAGTCAGTAAAGTGGAGTGACGTTTAAGTTAGAAATCAGGCTATACCCTATACTCCTACATTTATTTGTGATTATGTTAGTAAAGTTCTTGACTACGTCGCAAAACTTCTGAATGTCTGTGGTCTGTGTTACGTGAGCGTGATGATTAATTTAAAAGCATAATCAAATACTTTTAAATTTTACATTTTCCCGTTATTAGCTCAAGTAAATAACAGTTTCAGTAAACAAAGTTATTAAGTCCATTGCGTTATATAAAACTTACATGTACGATTCCATATAGTATAATTCAGTCAGGAATTTAAACGAATTCAAACTATTTTACGTTTTAATTTTTTGCAGTAAGTAAAAAATGGGACGTAATGTATGAATATTGGCTGTGTGTGTGTGTGTGTGTGTGTGTGTGTGTGTGTGTGTGTGTGTGTGTGTGTGTGTGTGTGTGTGTGTGTGTGTGTGTGTGTGTGTGAAGCTCTGACGTACATTTCGCTTCTTAAAAGATTCCATTGTTTGGTTGAACTAAGCAGTACAGAATCCCACCATTGTTCGCAGCGCAACTGTCCTCATTACTGGCTTTTATATTATAATAGCTTTGATAATTTTAAAGTTAGAACACAGAACGCGCTTAACTTGAAGTGGTTTCCTAATAACGTGAACTGGTCGATTGGTCCCTCGTACTACAATCAACCAAATATAGAGTAATACATAAATCCAGACATAGGCCTATATGAAGGGTCTGACATACACCTACATACAGCACAGAGGTACAGCTGCGTGGGTTGCTAAACGTACAGTTATGACTTTCTTCACAGTGACAAGTGTCAACCCGTGTGGTTTCTTCGTAGCACAAGTTTGTTACAAAATTATCCAAAAGGGATTGACACACGAATGTTTTTGTTTTCTTTATATAGCAAACAAATAATCTGAAAACAAACAAAAGGGGTTACTGAAAGTTAGTGAAAAAGACAGTGGAAAACACAATCGAAAACGCACCAAATTTTGGGACATAAATGTTTCTACTAGTTGCCACGGATTCGGTCAGTTGCAACGAAGTGAAAGTGCGGGGCGAAGTTGACATCGTTTCGTCTAACCAACTAACCAAGACCCCAAGAAACCGACTCCAATCTGAGTATTTTCGATAAGAAACCGAAGGCTTTTCTCACTATAATCGTTCTCCGTATTCTCCGGATATTCTCCAAACCGTCGTAATTTATTGGGTTTTTCGTATAAATTACGGAAAATCAGTAGTGGTTGGACGACATTTAATTGACAGTCAGGTACCAAAATAGGTATCACGAAGACTCCTAATTTTTCTTTTGGCCTCGTAGATGATGATGCGCTTAACTATTCACTTGAATAGGCCTACATTATTTAGACACTTTTGTTTTTACTCAACGTATTTCAACATTACAGAAACACTCAAAACTAATGTATTTTTCAGCAATATTGGTTACCTGCAGTAAATAAATCGGAACCAAGGTAGAGTGTACATTATGCAAGGCTGATACAAGCTACATCACATAACCTACATCAAATCCGCGAGTCAACCCCCAAGCCAAGGTCATCAGATACGTAAATGAATACTATAAATTAGTAGATAATTTTTGGCGTTTTGACGACGTGCTGACGGATGCTTGACTATATTATATGATGTTTAAATATTATGTTTATTTATGTTAGTTTTCATGCATTATTAGGTGATTAACGACGATATAGTCTGGACACCTTCAGCAGAGCTCATTCACTAAACAGCTGTATCTTAACAGTACAGTTATGCAGTCTATAACTTAAATACTTTGATTAAATACACTAATTACGGTATGCATGATAAATACACGTACTATATGTCGTAAGGTAGGTAGACAATAAAATCTGTAAATAATAAACCGAACTAAATATGCAACAAAATATACATGACATGTAGATAGTAAAATCTTTTATTTCACGTTAACAATAATGTCAATTTAAATTAGCATCAATTCTTTGAAATATTAATGGATTTTAACTAGATTGTGGTATCACTAAATTTTAATATTCACTAAATTTGTGTGTTCTCCTTAGCCGTACTCAGCCAAACCCTGATATGTTATACTTAATATTCTATTACAAAATTTGGATAGGATATTCATATGGTTTTAACATAACTTACGTTTTTCAAAATGAAAACTCAGTTTTAGAAGTGTCATATTCCGAAATATTTTGTAGTCTCATTTCTTGTAAATGCCATTATATTTCCAAAATATTATTTCTACAATATACTCAACAGGAGCAATCAACTACAGATTTAACGATTTAGTAATAAATAGAACAATAAAATTTCGGATTTGTGATGTTTATGGTGTCGTAAACGTCTGTAGTGAATGAACACCTAGACTGAGTGGCTTGTGGCGATTATGGCTGACTTTTACTGCAATGACAATTAATTACTTGCTGACACTTTTACTGCATACTTCATTAAATCTTCTCTCCCACCACAAATTTCTTTACCTCTGTCGTCTATGATATCAGTTTTTATGAATCAAATGTAATTAGAATTATATGAAAAACTAAATCAAAACTCTTTTAGTGGATGGTTAGTGAGGATCGGTATATAATACAAATTTTAGCTATTTTGCGTCGACGTTTCGACAATATTTATTGTCATCTTCAGGACCTGTGTATGAAATACAATAGAAATATCAAACATAACGAAACAATTAAATATTTGGGTGAACGTGTTGGTGATGTGAGTGTGTGCGTGCGTATGTATGTATCATTTTATATGTGAAGACTTATGATAGTTTGTTTACATCTTCAAATTATCTTTAAGAAAACGAGCAAATTATAGTATGAGAGAACTTAATTTATACAGTATTACAATTTAAATTACTAACTGTAATGTTATTTTAATTAATTAAACAAACAGTAATCAACAATTGGATATTAGATTGGTACATAAATTGTTTATACCTACAACAGTCAACATATAGCAAAGTAATATACTACCTATAACTAAAAAAGATTAGGGGATGTTCACTACGTAATTATTAAAAGTTATTTTTACCATGTTTCACTCCCTACTGGTGTTAACAAGTCCTAATCTGTTTTAGTTATAGGTAATATATTACTTTGCTATATGTTGACTGTTGTAGGTATAAACAATTTATGTACCAATCTAATATCCAATTGTTGATTACTGTTTGTTTAATTAATTAAAATAACATTACAGTTAGTAATTTAAATTGTAATACTGTATAAATTAAGTTCTTTCATACTATAATTTGCTCGTTTTCTTAAAGATAATTTGAAGATGTAAACAAACTATCATAAATCTTCACATATAAAATGATACATACATAAGCACGCACACACTCACATCACCAACACGTTCACCCAAATATTTAATTGTTTCATTATGTTTGATATTTCTATTGTATTTCATACACAGGTCCTGAAGACGACAATAAATATTGTCGAAACGTAGACGCAAAATAGCTAAAATTTGTATTATTGACCGATCCTCACTAACCATCCACCAAAACATTCATTGGTTGACGGTCACTAAAAAATTTAAGGATCTAAATCAAAACAACAACTAAACAGGATTCTCAGAGTGCAGTTTCTCATTAGAGTAGGAAAAATTATGTAATTGTTTGTGATTATAATGTAATTATGAGTGATCACCGATGTGCTGTACAAAGTTCAGATAAAAGAAGGAATGAATGGAAGCGCTGTACAAACTATATAAATGAATGATTCTTTACACTAAGCAGTTCACCAAATTTATTTTCAATTCATATAAAATCTTTGTTTAAAACGAAGTCACTTTCCTAACAACAATTAAGGACGGTGCGACTATGATGCATTGCTTTGGCTGTAACAGGGAGGCTAAAGCTGTTGTTTATCAACTGTCATATGAATGGCACAAAATGTATACGATAATGCGCGCGGTACTATTTCGAATGCGGTAGGACGTTGCTGTTATTATTTTCAATACCAAGATTTAAATAATTTAATTCATTCTGCGATTTATAACGATTTCTTTTGTTTTTACTATTTTAAATTCCCACTCTTTTAAACTGGTATTAATATTAACGCATCTAATTTATTAACATGGTTATAATTGCTCATTGTCGTAAATCTCTAAAATCTTTAAGTCTTATATTACTGATTTGACTATGCTTACAAAATTAATATCTCCCATAAAGGCTTTTATTAATATTAATATATCAATCGGCTAGCAGTAACTATAATTCTGAATTTTTATTTTTGCTTATTTAGAAAATTTTGAGTAACAAAACCATTTCACGGAATGTACTTTACTTTCATACATTTTATACTTTATTCACATTTTAATAATCTTCAAGTTTTTGCAGTTTGAAATACTTTACAAACAAATAAGATAAATTATAAAAATTGATTACGGTTACTAAACGAATGTAATTGTGCCAGTTGTTAGGAGTACTGGAGTTATGCGAGAAACATGACGTAATTACAGCTCACAACTACATACGGCTGAATGGAGGCAACAGGTTTTGCAGCTATTACTATTACTTATTAACACTACCAAGCTATCGTTTACCAGCTACGGGTAAATATTAACTAGTCAAACGTTCCCTTGTCAGCTGTGATGTTTGCCTTAATTACAGATAGACTGCGTTTCTATAATTGCGTACAGCGTGCTCAAACATACGAACGTGTTACCGGGTAAATCTGCCTATTTACTCAGTTTGAATTTGCTGATGTTTAGCTGTTGCGTAATATTAGCGCTCTTATATAGATTTGAGGTATGCTTTAAATAAATGAATACAATATTATTTTCCTTATTTATTTTCTACCTGATTTTCTCAATTCCTTCTTTTCTGTCCCAGTTTTTATTCGTCCTTAGGAAAACATTTCAGCCATTACTGATGGAATAACATTTCTCCTTCAGACTAAAACTACAAACCACAACTAACAAATACATCTAATTAAAGCTGTAGAATACTAATCCCTTATGTTTCTCTTTCAGACTAAAGCTAGAAAGCACAACTAACAATTACATCTAATTAAAGCTGTAGAATACTAATCCCTTATGTTTCTCCTTCAGACTAAAGCTAGAAAGCACAACTAACAATTACATCTAATTAAAGCTGTAGAATACTAATCCCTTTTGTTTCTCCTTCAGACTAAAACTAGAAAGCACAACTAACAATTACATCTAATTAAAGCTGTAGAATACTAATCCTTTATGTTTCTTTTTCTGTCGAAAAACAGGCACATCTAGCTGTCCTTGCCGTACACCACTAGTGCTATTTATCACAGGCTATGTATTATGATAATTCAGCTCCTATAACCGCGTATTTTCTTTTATATTTGGTGGAGTATTGGCCCCTTTTCATAAACTCTAATCTGGAAGTCGAGGGCTTTCTTCAGATCACAGTCCTTCAGGGAGCCATTTTCACTCTCCCGTTCCCCGTTCGCAACTGTCTTATTGACTCAGACTGCACGTGCCACCTATTTGATGCTCAGCGTCGTTAAACTAGTCGACAAATGCCGCCGAACCTGCCAGTCCAGGACGCCCTAGGACAAGCAGACCCCCTTTTTTGATTTCGATTCTGTGACATGATTTCGATACCACCATAGTCGGATATCAGTTTGATCGGATACACCGCATTCCTCTTAGGTAACTTTGCATATCTTTCCGACATGTAGATAAGAATTTACAAGCTGAGGATAGAGGCAAATTGCTTTCTTTCAGTAAAAGCTTGATTTTGCTTCACATTTTCTTATGTCTGAATTAGTATCAGTTACGTAATTTAAATAGTAATCTTGCGAAAATATAAGATTCTTTATTTTAAATGAAACGGTTTACATATATGCTCGTGCGAAGGATTTCCCTGTGAATATGTGTTGTAGCAGGTTTTCGGGTACATCCGTCTATAAGATTTTCATATTGCCGACGTTTCGTTCCGTAATTTAGATTAACTTGAATTGTTGTTTGCGACTATTTAAAGTTTGTAATTGATGTCAGTTACAATTGATTGACTGATGTCAGTTGTAATTGATTTAACTTCATTGATGTCAGTTTCCATTGAACAACATGACGATCGGTGTAACCACCGTAACAATATGTATACAGTCCACATGATTGTATGTTAACAATATTGAACCGTACTTAGTCTGAAACCCATGACTATTTCTGCTCAGATAAAAAGTTTCATTTAGATTGTCTTAGTAGTTTCTCAGGTTAGAGCGGACTCCCTCCTAAAATTTATTATTATTATTTGTCTTAATTACATTTTATTTTCTTTATTTTTTTACAAACAGGCTAGCCGTGGACCACACGAATGTCACTTCCTTTTCTTCTCCTACCAGAAGGCCCTCATTCGCACACTGTGTGCCGCCTTCCTTTCCACTGTCCACCACTTTCTCGTTTTCTTCTCGCCGCAGAGAAGCTCAAAATTTAAAATTTTGTTTCTGTATGTATTTCTATCCACACAGTCGTCCAAAGGGATACCCAGTTTCATCATTTCCTCCTTGAGTTGTTTGTAGTTGGACTGGAATCCGTTCAGACTGGAAAGTTGCCAAATATAATTGAAAATTTGTTTATTTAATCTGCACCGAACCATCCGAACCAGATTAAATTTTCTTTTTTAATTAGTAAATTATTATTTCCTATATAGTGAGATTTTCACAAATTTTTAATATAGTGGTACTTTTGTGTGGTTTTTGTTAATATAGGCGTAACAGTTTGTGTATCTGGAAATTGATATTTATTACTTAGAAAGGCAGAGACTAAATTACATTTGTGGATATTTAGGTTAAAAAAATTGCTTTGATAAAGGAATCTATCGAATTACTTTTTCTTCGTCTGGCCTACCTAAAATTTATTTCAATCTGGACAATTTATTTTCCATATTATATTGTATGTTTCATTCTACATTCATTTTCCATATTTTATTTTTAGTATAAACATTGTATTAGTTGTAGTTTTTATTTTATTAAAGCATACCTCAAATCTCTATAAGAGCGCTAATATTACGCAACTGCTAAATTTTATTTTATTAATTTTAGATTATTCTATATAATCTGTGTAATGAAATAGTTTCAAAAATGTATTGGTAAATAATTTACTTAGGTTTTGAGTTATATTATTGTATCAGACAAAGTTAACAGAGGTATTTTAAAATATCATTAATATCTGTATTTATAGATGTGGATTTATTAAGTAGGTATTTGTTTTGTGAGTTTGTTTTTATTGTTTTCTAATTTATTTTTATTTTTTTTCCATTAGCTATTACTATTTGTTTGATAATACTTCTTTCATTGTCTTTCTGTTTTTTTACCTTCTTTTATTGTCGTTTAGTGGGATTCCATTGAATGCAGCCATTTTATGTGGATTATTATAGTTATTTGTATTTAATAAATTAGATAGAGAAGGGTTTCTATACATTGATAATGAAAATTTGTTTCATTTATGGTTATGGCTAGGCTTAAGAAATTAAATTTGTTGTTAGATTTTCCTTAAAATCCCAAATTAAATTTGTTGTTAGATTTTCCTTAAAATCCCAAAGTATTTTATCACGTAAAATGTTTTAGAGTCTACTGTACTAGAAGTGTTTCTTCCATTATTTTGGTACATGTAGTGTCATCAAAGTATCTAAAGTAACATTCTAAAGCTAGTTCAATTTTATCATCTCTATTATATCTTCATCGAGTTTTTGTACAAACACTGTGATAAGATTTGCGATCGTTTGAGACTCTTATTGTAAGGCTAGGAATGGGTGGTATACGTTGGTCTTATATTGAAAGTAATTCTGATTTAAAGTAAGTTGTAAAATTTTGGTTGACTGTCAACTATATTTGTTATTTTTATTATTTGTTTTCAATTTCTTTATTAAAATATTAATAATACCGTTAATCGGATCGCATGTGTTCATGTTTGAAATGTCGAAAGGTATAATATTGTATCTTTGTTTACTTGTATCTGTTTTAGTTGATCCGTGAATTCTACACTTTTTCTTAAATATTGTGTTTGGTTGGAAGTTGCATTTTATGGTTTAAAATTTGTATTATTAAGTTACTATATAAATCGGTACTGTTCTAGCGTTTATTAATAACCGTTGTTAGTACGCATTGTTAATACCCAATGCGTTTACCAATTTTGTGTAATTTTATTAAGGTATTTAATTTTTGTGAACTTGAATTATCCATTTTATACTTTTACGTTCCTATAGGATTTATAATTTGGTTGCTGTTTTTAGTGTATTTTAAGTATATTTGTATTTAAAATTTATTTGTAGGATCTTTGTGTAATAAGTGCAATTCTTATTGTTTATAAATTCTTCTGATTATCATCTGAATCTTTATTAGAAATGATTACTGTAGTAAATTTTGGTCAAAAGTTAGTTTTAGTTGTTATTTTGTGTTTTATTTTATTAATAGTATTATTTTTTTGTTTTTAATATGATAATTTTCGACTTTAATATTTTGATAAATTTTATTACGAAGGCTTTTCAGAAATTTTAAAAAGGCTTTTTTGATCATCAGGAAAGACAATCGAATATAGGAAAGTATCTATTATATACAAAAGATAACACATATTTACATTAATTTCCATGTAATCACACCAACATACAGACATTTATTACAACGTTGTACCAAGCTTTATAGTCCTCCCTCGACAGAAGCTGACGCCAAGGTACTCAGCTAAGAGCTGACTCCGTTAATGAGATCATTATTAGTTTGAAACCGACTGGTACCCTCCCAGATCTTACAGGATGGTACCCTTATATCAAGTGGCGGTGTACCTATCTCAATTCAGCCGCCGAAAGGTATGTCGCAAATGTTTCTCTAGTCTCGGTTGTGGATTTCCATGAAGTGATACCTTTTCAAAGTGCACAGAGTGACACGTTGGGCACCAGAAAACGGTGTCCAACGCCTGATAAAATCGCATTGATACTCGGTGGCCTGTACTCTATTCCAGGCCTTCTCAAACTTTTCCACTTGGCGACCCTCTTTACTATAGGAAATATTTTCGCGACCCTGTATAGAGAACATACTAACTAGAGGTATAGAGGTATATTAACTAGTAATACGAATGAAAACATTTGTTGATAATAAATCATAAAGAAAATTTATTCGAAAACAATTCTTTGGTATACATACAAATATAATTGTACCATGTATTAAAGACAAAGCCAAATATTCATACTAATAAGCTGGGTGTGCTTGTTTACTTTTCCATAAACACTTAAATCTTTGATGAATATTTGATACTTCAGGACGTAGAGCTTCTTCAACATCTTACAGATTTGACCGATTTTTTTTTATTTTATAAACGTTAATGCTGAAAATGCCGCTTTGCATAAATACGTAGTACAGAATGGTAGAAGTATGTTTAGATCCATTTCAAAAAGTGTTGAAATTTCTGTCATAATCCCGAACCAAAATTCATTTAACGATTTTTTTTGGAAAACTCAAGTTTTAAACATGTGTCTCTCGATAACTAGGCAAATTCTTCTTGAACGTTTAATGGTAAATGGCCAACATACCTTTTCAATTGAGTATGGTTTATGGACCCAATTTTCTTTTTCAAATCAAAATATGAAGGAAAGCAATTTTTAAATTGTGTCTTCAGACACTTCAAATGATCAATTATAACTTTTAGAATTAAATCTTTGGAAAGGTTACTTTCATTTATAAAAGCATCTATAGCTGTAAACATTTGTAAAGATCCAGTTTCCTCTCTATTTTTCTACATGTGCACTTTTTTAACAAAAATTTCAATTTTATATTTTAACGTAAATATATTACAATTATTTCCTTGAAAAACTTATAAATACATCAACTTTTCAAAAATATCTGACAAATAATACTCACAGACATACTATACGTGTAATTTCGTCAAATCGGTTTTGAATTAATTTTCGGTCTTTGCTCGTCCAGGAATTTTTTAGTTGTGCTAAAATTTCTGCAACCCCCAAATTTAGTTGCGCGACCCCACATGGGGTAGCGACCGACCCACACTTTAATAAACCCTGCTTTATTCGATATAATATTGGTGTGGACCATCATTCATATCAGGCAGTTCGGGTTACATTTCTTTGACCAAGAGTGTCATCGTCCAATAGTTTTTGAAACCCCCGAACGTACCCAGACGACGACGGAGCGTTTCAACCATTACCATCATGAAGCAAGCTTAAAGAAGGCCGGAGAGGCAGTGAAGGCTCCGTGTTCTCAAATACACATAAACAATATGAGCCGCGGTTTTACGTGTAACAAAACTAAGAGGATCCTGTTTGCTACTGTGCATGAGCCGTGTTGATATGGTGTATACCAGCCAATCGAAGATTCATTTTTGAATATCCCTTGTATTTCGAAAGAGGATTCTGTTCTTATGTTATGTTTCTATTTGTTGTTACATATTATAAAATGAGCTTTGTGTTTCAAATGTCATTTTTTTATTACATGTACATTTAATTTGTTTAATGATTTGTTTTATTTATAGAGTTTATAGAGTTGTTATTTCGGTTTTAGAGAACTTGACGGTATATAAATTTGAGGTGAAAATTGTTGACTTCTTGAATGTTTATAAATTTTGGATATATTCCTTATTTTTATTATTCCATTGTATGCCGCCAAATGTATGTCTGTTATATTAAAAGCATTTTATTTTTTTAAATATATTATTATATAAATGTAGCGCACACATGTGGTATTTTCTGTTGTGCTTTTTTTATGTTAATTGTTTCCTGCAGTTACCATATAATTTTACACACACAGTGACACACTTTTTAAAACGTTAACCACAGGAAACGCTCATAAAAAATAGCCTATATATACTTAAACCATTCACAAAACTACAGCCGGCAGCACCCACCCCTTACTGTTGCCAACTGACTGGACCATTACTCGCAAAATTACTTTCATATATATATATGCTCTCAACTAACACTTGGTACGGCAGCAGTGTGTGTGTGAGAGAGAGTCCGGGCGCGCGTGTGTTATTTCTATTCTGGTTATTCCGTTTCAGCACGTAATATCGACCGCAACGTATATTTCTGTTACAGTACTAACATTCGGAAGGAAAATATATGTTTCATTGCTCCTTCCAAAGCATAGGCTACAGCGGGCACTGGAGACCAAACGGAGATCAGATGACGCTTTACGGCCAGTCACTCACAGAATGTAATCAAGGTACAGACTGTGTCTCCCCTCATTAGTGCAGGAAGAAATAATCACCCCTTACGCTGTCTCTCTCTCTCTCTCTCTCTCTCTCTCTCTCTCTCTCTCTCTCTCTCTCTCTCTCTCTCTCTCCCTCTCTGTCTCTCTCTTTATCTCATGTACACTGTTACATATTATCTGTTATGTATTTGCAACACACTCACGTTGTATGTATTGTCATATTGTTTCACGTTTTCAGTTCAGATTTCGTATAGTGAAATATGTTTAGACTACGACATTTAGTTTCAGCTACATGCGTTTTCAGGTTCGTTATAATTTAAAAATTTAGCTATTTAGTTATCTAGTTAATTATTGTATACATTTGGAAAGTAAGTAAAATTAAAAATAAAATTATTAAAATCAATTAACGTAAGACTCCTTGGTAATTGTGTAAACTGTATGAACGTTGAATCTGACCGTTTCTAGTAAACGAACTACAGAAATAGAACATTAATGTCCAAGCTTCCAGTGAATCACTTTACTAACCTAGTGTTTTATTCTGGGTTAATTAGATTATGATGGAGACATTAGCCCGACTGTATCTATTATAAAGGAATAGATATTTTTAGAATTATGTGAAGATATTTTGTAAATTGTATAAATCCTTATCGTTAAAGTTCTGTGTTTATTTTATTGTATTTAGTGTGCATTCGGACATGACGATGAAAGTAGCATATTTTTCCGTTCTTAGCCTACTCCTGATGTAAACAAACATGCGTGGCACATCTGAAACATTATTTGCTGCTTGAATTAGAGGCGTGTCACTCTGACAGAAGGAGTACAGACAGGATTTATACAATATTGATACTGTATAAACACACGTAAATTGTAATAATTTGTCCTGACCAAAGTAAAATTTGTGTGACAATCTCAGACCGACAGTGAAACATTTTATAACACCAGGTAATGGCTTTTTTATTAACCGTGTAATTATTGCAAAAACAAAAATGTAAAGTTTATTTAAAACGAAAATAGAAGCTGTGATAATTACCAGTGTATTGAATTATATCAGTTGCTATCAGAGAGTAATTCAATTCCTTTCATATCTGTGTCTGAAATTGTATAATCACTTGATTCATCGTTATTATTAATAAGATTGTTCATTGTCCACAACGACGTCGCTAATGTGGGCCAGTTGTCATAGCTTATCATCTTCCTTGATTACATGTTGCATACAATGACTCCACTTGTCCGCCTTTGTTTCATTTACCGCCTTCTCAATAAATTTTTTTATATCAAGCAGCTAATGTTGTGCTTTGACGGATAAGGATAATTGTGTTGCTAATACAGTGATAAGGAAAAAGTCTTAAAACGAAGTGCCCCGGTTTAGGCGGCAAGATAACTCTTACATGACTCTACACAGATATTCTGCACATGCGCGTAATACATTAAAGTGTAAACAGTATCAACGCCCCTGACCAATAGCGTTTCAGATTTGCCACGTGGGTTTGTTTACATCAGGATTGAACTAAGAACGGAAAGAGTACACATTGTGTACATACAATATCAAATCTAAATCAGGTCAGCTTGTGCACTCTATATGGTATGCAAACCTATCAGGTAACTCCATATATTAACTAATACTTTAATTACATACAAATGTATGCGCTACCCTGTATCCCACACATGACTTGTCGTGGGATGTAGATACGATGGCAAACCACCACTAGTGTGCACATAATCCAGTAGAACTAGTGTGTTAATACACCACTACACTACGATAAGAAAACTTTTACTATAAAATCTTTTAAAGCAATCTTTGTTAGCAAAAACAATAACGAAGCGTGTCAAATGGTGACGTAAATCTAAGTTTTTAAATAGACTTATAAATCCACAAATGCGACCAACGTTTTAATAAACTACAGAACACAAAGTAACCTTCATCGTATTTACACTAAACAACAAAAAATCAATATATCGTAGTTGTAATGTACCGCCGTGGTAGACGTAATGACATGCAAATCTAATGCATTTGCGCACGCTCATTTGCATGAACACTTTCCTTCTAAGGCAAAATAAAATTTATATTATGTGAGGTATATTATAAAAGTGAATAATAAGTAACATAATGTTTTACATCGAGCAACTTATTTGTTTTTAATTTTTTGTTTAATTATAAATTTTTCTAAATGATATAACTTCTATACGTATAGCTCGCTTCGCCTGTCCATCTATAATTCACTTCGCTGTGAGAAAAAAAAAACATTAAATGTGGAACTAAGGTAGCCAGTTTAATGTAAAGTCACTTTAGTTAATATCTGAATTAGGCAAATGGCTTCTCAGTTTCAACTTGCCCGTTTGGCATTTGTCTGTCTCTCTACCTGTAAGTCTGTTTGGAGATCTCTGACGATAACTTTTGAATGCACCAGCTGATTATTTTAAAAGTTAGCATACGTTCCATACTTATACTCCTCAAATCGAAATTGTTTTTGAGACTGACTTTTCAAATGTATGAGGCGAGAAGCATAAACGTAAAAAGTTAATGTGAACATTTTGAAAAAATCGCAAAAATTGCACAAAATCAAAACGTTTATCAACGAAACAGAATGTTAACAAAAATCTGTGTATAGTGTTAAATTTTAGAAATTTAAGATTTTTAAAAGACCAGAACCCAAAAAATGAACCTGACTTTTGAAAACGTTGTAAAAATCCAGGCTGGGTGTTGATTACCTACATAGACTAAAAGGAATTTGACTCAAATGTGAATATAATATTTAGTTTGAAAATTTTTTAATTTTAGAGGCACTAAGGCAAAAAATCAGTTAAATTTTTTTTTAATTGTACAAGCCTACGTAAGCATCAATTCATGAAGAATTGTACTCGAAACACGAGGTCGGTGTCTTTAGTAATTTAACAAAGTTAATAATAGCTGTCAACACCGTTGAAAAGTTGGACTGTTCTTAAAACGCTTGAAAGCTATCCTTGCAAAAAAAGATGACATATCAGTTATTGTTATCAGTTATGTACATCTATAAAAAGTGTAAAACATGGGCATATAGGTATCTACAGAAACGTTTGAAAACTTAAAAGTTAGAACTATAAAATGTTTGTTATTTAGGCACTATGGTTAGTGGCAAAATAGTGAGCGAGTTTTCCAGCGAGGGGCTTAAATTCTTGCTTCAGTTCCTTAATAAAAACCGTAGTTTTATATTACCAATGTGTTACACACAAACACACAGACACAGATATGGTATATATTAAATAATATGACCATAAATAAATAGAATCTTGTGCAAAGAGTAACCATAAATTTAATGCGGTTTAAACAGTAACCAGGCATGTGTGCATGTGTACGTGTTTCACCTGTGTTGTATTTTTGTTTCAAACATAATAACTTGCATTTCTTATAGTACTACAACTTACTGATGTTATACATGTCCGCACACATAAATCAAGAGAACAGATGCGATCTGTACATCTGGACTTTCTACTGCTTTGTCACATGTACTCCAGTTGTCTTAAAGCATTTACATTAATAATTATTTTACTAATGTTCGACGTTCACGGATTAAACGAATTTTCCTTTGAGAGAATTTACATCAATCTAAAAAGTGTGTTTTTGGCACAGATTTCTTGAGATTTACAAAACGTTTCTACAAAACTATCTAAGATACAGTTCTGGGAACCTCTTTTATCAATTTTCCAGATCAAAATCATACGAAACCATTATATTTACCCTGTAATTTAAGTTCCAAAAATTTTAGTAGGGCTTAATTTTAGCGCTACAATTACTTTCACATTGGGCTGGAAATCAAGGTGAAATTTTTCGCAAGCCATAAATCGAAAACTAAGCGTTTTCAGACCTATGTTTATATGAAATTACTTCTTTATTTTAGCCTACCAATTCACAATGGAAACCAGGAAATTGATTAAAGGAAAACCTTTCAGACCATTAACTAATAAGCCTGATGTGGTTCTCCTCAAAACCGTGTTGTGGTACATAAGATATATTTGTAAAATGAATGTTGGTAACACGAATATATGATAAAGTAGAAGTTACGCAGTCCTTATATTTTGTATTTCAAGTGCCAACAACATGAATTATAATTTTCACGAGTCTAATGAAAACAGTACCAACGCCTTCGGCGGGCAACAGTTTAATCATTTCCAGCGTCTGCACTGCGACTCTGTCTAACCCGTCTCAACCCTTCTTTAATACTGTATCTGTGCTGCCGTAATAAAAATGAAAAACCACCTTACTTAGCAAAAATTGTTACTGTATCGGTTAAAATAGGCCAGAAAATATTTTTTTGTTATATATTATTAAGCCTACACAAATTTCTCAATAATAATAATAAATATTCTTATTATTATAACAATAACGTTGTGAACTAGAAAAAAACAAAATATGATGAAAACAAGTAGGCTTATTACGAGTACGATAAAGTTAAACGAAGATGACGATTATGACAATGTTCATCAATGTGACAGATTCAATGTAATGATTAAACATATTGTTTACACACAGTAAATAACAAGGCAGGGCATAGAGAAAGTAACACACGTGCCAGCAATCTATTGTTCCGCTTCGGTTGTCTATATTCAGAAAGAGATTTCTTATTCAACACATTATGTGTCTTTCAATAGAGAATTCGCAGAACGGTAACGTGTATTAACATACTGTATAGTAATTCTTATTCTTTTTGTGACTATATCAAAAGCTCGCGCCAAATATTCATATATTTTCTCGTATGTGAATGTGTGTGTGTATGTGGCGCGAGCGCACATGCGTGTAATTTAGGACAACAGTAGTACACTTGGAGGACCAATAGCTTGTCTCCAGTTACCTAAATAAACAGTAGGCTACCCTTTCTTTCTTCTAATTTCATGTTCTACATTTAAAATAATTACCATAATTCATCTCGATACTTCTGATACAATACGTAAAATAAATATAAACCTAAACTTCTTTAAGGACACCTCGTTTACAACATAGGTTTATGACTTGTTGTCCTCTTTATCCCTACGCTGAGACGATAAATAATGTGTGGTTCGTGGCGCTTTTCACTCGTTGTGTGGGCAGTAGTATTACTCAACGGCCGCCCACTTCTCGACTTTCTCAGACGCGCCTTCCAGGTATACTACCTCCACCCAGATCAATTCGTTACTTACTAAGCCATAGCCAGATGTAAATACAGAAAATCAGAATCGGAGTTTAATCAAGTTAAAACATAAATTTGCTGTGCATTAGCTGAATTCTTGTGACTTGTAAAAATATTGTGTGCGGGCAATAGTGAAGTACTTGTGTTATTTAGTGCGACACTTGTAAATAACTGATATTTTTGTGCGCTACATTATTGATGGAATAGAATAGAATTTTTTTATTTCCGTAGTGCATACATACAAATTGTGTAATTTAAATTCTAAATAGCAAATTTCATCATTTATCAATTATTCTCTTTCCACAGTTCAAACATGATGATCCTTCCGACCGTCATAATATTGGTGTCGGAAGCGGGATAGAGGATCTTTAATAGTGAAAGGGCAATCATAGAATAGTTTAGTGTGCGTGGTAACTGGTTTGAAAAAAGTGATACCTGTTAAATAATAGAAGCTTTCAAACGCTGATACTGGAACCAGAGGAATAACAGTACGAGAACCTAAGTAGTAAGCACAGAAAACAGAAGCTCTTTCTGAAGCTATGAAAAACAGGATACGAGAATGTACCACGGCAGAACTGGATCTATTGCGAGGTCAGCTGAGTAATAAAGAATTAAGAATATCTAATTTTAAATAAATAGTGTCGCCTACGAATAAATCCCTCGAATATAGAAGCAACAATGTGAGCAAAAATATCTGCAGTAGAAGACTCAATTACATATGTAAGAGAACAAATTAAAATTGAAGTAAAATTAAAATTGTTGAAAGAAATAGTTGATGAAACAAGAACCACTGATAAAAACTGGAAACGCGCTAGAAAATAAGAGAAAGAAGAGATCTTTATCCCTATCATTTGAATAACGTTTAACATCTTCAACCAGGTGTGTGTGAGTTAAGATTAAATTTTTGCCTACAGGTACAAGAGAACTGAAATATTGTTATTCGTGTTTATTAATTGATTAATCTACAAAATTTGAAATATTAATTTCTTTCAAAATACAAAATTTTAAAAACAGTCACAGGTAGACAACTAAAATTAAAATTTTCAAAACCGGTTATCGTTAAATGTATGATATGGTACAACTGGGAACCAATTAATACGTAGTATCATTCAATATTCAAGATCTCCTGAATAATTTATTGCGTGCACGAATGATTCACAAAATCAGTAGCCAATCCTGTTAGAAGACACACATCTTAAAAAAATACTGTAAATGTTTTTCTACCACGATGGTGCACACCTCATGAAATTATTCACATGAAATTAGAATGTTCTTAATTTCAATATGATTTTTTTACAGCGGTTAGTTGTTTTTATTGATTAAATTCATCAAATTTCTCGGAATTAAATTCTTTATAAATTGTATTAAAACTTACATTTTTTTATTGGCAATTTAAAGAAGTAAATTTACATGAAACCTAAAAAGTGTTTTTACAAACGGTTTCTATAAAACTATCCAAATTACATTTGTGGGACCCTCTTTTATCAATTTTTCAGAACGAATGCCATATGAAAAAATTCAATTTACCCTCTAATTTAAGTTCCAAGAATTTCAGTAGGGCTTACTTGTACCTCTACAATTACTTTCACATTGGAGAAGAAATCAAGATGTACTTTTTCGCAAGCCATAAATAAAAAAAGAAGCGTTTCAGGCCTATGTTTATATGAACATCTCCTACGTTCCTCATGGGACACTCTGTACATATTCTCTGCATGGGGCACTCTGTATTCTATAACTAACTGGACGTCACCACAGTCGCAGAAATGTAATGCATACCAGTCCCAGTTTTAAATGATTTAACCTTAAACAATCACATACAGTACAGATCATATTATTCGTAAAGGCGTTATGAGTATCGATGTTTGACAGTATTCGACAGTCCTTATAATAAAGCAAACAAGATACATAAACAACAAGATGACAGTTCTTGTCATCATACAAGATAGATAATATGCATTTGTGTATACTGTCCGTATTAATTATTATAAACTAAACCACTCTTGGTTAAGTGATGTTAAGTTACACATTTTTCATCCCAGAAACTAGCAATTATCAAAAATAAATTAATAATCAATTGATTTTCAGTATACAAGTGATGATTAGATCTTGTCGTGTAAATGAAGACTTGATCTTGTTTGATCTAGTACTAATACCACACAGACCTACACTAGAGTGTCGAGTCGGTACATATAATTGCCATGAACGTGTCAGATCGATCTGACACGCCCAGCTATTGTAAGTCAGTTAATTGCGGAATTGCGTGAGCCACTTTATAAACCAGAAATAAACATTATTAGCTTATCTAAAATTAAAGTTATTTTTATAATTTTTATTTACAATACATTTTTTTCTAGTAAATGGTGTGTTAAATATAAATGCACTGTGTAACGACAAATTTACTACGGATATGGATACCGTGTGGTATCCGTTACGTTCTATAATCTTACAGACAATACATACATGTCATTGCTACAAGGAAGCAATGCTGGAAAAAGCAAAAAATAAAATAAAGTATCCTTCTAATAAGTTGAGAAATAAAAATAAAGTACATATATGTTTTTTGTAAAGGATACATAACAAAAAGAAATACTGTTGGCTTGAACACATACTATGTCAAGTAAGTTAGTCATATATTCGAGTTATGTGCATGTATAGTTTTCAAGCGTTAAGCTATATGTTATGTTATACAAATACAAATACTTTTATATGTTATTCATGGATGTTACACACAATTTACTTCATACTGAACCATTATAAATGACGCGTATATACAATGTAGAAACTATACACATGTGCATGTGATATGTGCGTTCTCGGAAATAATTACCTGACTGGAAACCTGTATTCACATAATTAATTTCGAAATATTTTTTACAGTTAGTGAAACATCACCATTCGAGGTTGCATGGCACGTCGACTATGACGGAGTCACGAGGAGATAATGGGTCTGAACTCCCCGTCTTGAAATACAGTCATCTCTTTTGAATGGAAGTTGTAGTTTTTTAAACGGGAAATTTTTAATTCGTTGAATGAAGTCATCAAGCAGGTGGGATCGGATTTAAAAGAGGAAACACACTTGAATCGGTGATTTTACAAAGACCATGAATCAAAATTTGTATGTAATAGAGTTAACAGTGTTCTTCCCATATTAAGGGTCCATACGTCGTTTAAATTAGAAAAGGCATGAGACTCGTGCACGAAAACGTGGCAGTACTGTAGTGATGTGAGTATAGAAAGAGCACAAGTCATTGATAAGTTAATCAGCTGATAAATTTAGAAATATGATAGATTTTATTTTCCTAGTCACATTTTATCACTTATGACTGGAATTAGTTCACGATTTACCATGCAATCTATTAAAAACGAAGACTTTAGTGATTGGTAGCTTTCACTCTTCAAAGAAACATGTCTTTCAAATGAAAGCTTTGGGAATAAAGTTACACGCAGTGAGAAGGTGACTTTCAGCTCTTAGCGTATATGATGTTTACATAGTCCAATGGACATTTAGGAGCAGTTAAGGTAAATATGTTATAAAGATCTTTATAACCTATTTGGTTAAGGCATACATTTATTGATGGTATACCATATCGTACTTTTGTTCTATCGAGGAACCATTGCACAACAGCCCTACCAGCTCCTGTATTACAATATGAGAGAATGATCCCTCTTTTAGAAGACAAAGTGAAAAACATTAAGAACATGCTGTACATTGAATCTGAATATATGGACTTTTACACTGAATTGGTCGCATGGCCAACAGTGATGCACGATGGTCGTGGGGAGAGAAGCAATGTTTCTAGGGATATAATGGACGATGCAAATTTTCTTGGATTTGTTATCAGCGCCTTTAGTATTTAAAACGTGTAAATAAATAAATTTATTACAAAAAAATTATATTTTAATTTTTTCTTTTAGTAAAAGTTATGAGAGAAAACCGTTGATTGCACAAAGGGCGTAAGTCTGAATCTCTTTGTTTTTATTTTTGGTATAAAAGCAATATTAACTCAACATTCAACAGTAAAACTAGATTAATAAACACAACTTTTATCTTAAAAAATACCATTACGTTTTTGACACAGTATACATGTGCAGAGTACCACATGTACTGTATTAGTCAACTTTCAAATCGCTTCAATCATGATGTGTCTATTGAGTAGTTGCTAATCAAACTGAAGAGCTTAGAGTCGGCCCTGGACAAAATGTTCAAAAACCTTTCCCAACACTTCCACGGATCTCCCGCTAGCAGATTGTGCAGTCCTATAACACCAATAGTTAGAGTGAGTTGAGGATGCTGATACTACTGTAACGTCCGTGTCATTTGCAATTTGAGATTGTGTCTTCTCTTTAACGATTGTGTTATTAGTTACTTACGCGCTGTTGTTGTAAAGTATGGTAGCCACATGTTGTAAAGGATCATTGTCCTAGCAATTTGTAAGTACATTCACATCCCTCAGTCTGTCTCACAGAGTTGACGCCGACTTGAAAGTTTCGAACTTAAGCGTGTAAACAAAAGTAATTTCGTTACTATTGTCATGTACCTTTTATTAAAGTTTACTGTATCTTGCAATCTCTAACAATGGTTATGAGCAGCCCAGGATATAAATGGCATTTTGAAATTATCAGACGTTTCGTGATACTAGTTAGTCAATCAGCAAATCAGTTGTCACAATTAAACTACGTGTATTGGAGACAATGAAAATTATTACTGCTTAAGATTCCCATTTTAGAAGCCACACGGTTACGTGGATGATCTTTGATGTGGTAGAATCAGACTAATACTAAATAATAAAAAAGATCAATATTTTAATTTAAAAAATTATTCTGTTGCAGACTATATACTTTACCAACACTCTATACCAGTAGTCAAAACTCACACTGGAGCGTCATTAATGTTTATTCAATCGGTGTTTGAAAGTAAAGACTTAATATGATTTAGTATTAATTATAACATACAAAATAATCACCATAAAACAAAGGGTTAATTATTTACCTGCGGATTCGGAAATATACTGAAAGGTACTATATACAACGCATTACGCACCCCACTGTCGTTTTTCATAAGTTATTACTGAAGGTAACTAAGAACACAGTTGATTTTTATTTTGTATCGACCATTTAAGAACCACATGCCAATTTCAATTCTTTACTCTTTGTTCTTTTCTTTTTCTCCAATATACTTTCATCTTTGCACTGTGTCTCTTCTTTCTGTCTTCAGCCCACTTTGAACCTGCGTTTTTCTTTCTCCTACCCTGGACTCCTTCCATTTGCCCGAAAAAAATTCTCTTTCAATTGCTTCTGCTGCGTGAATATTATTTTTTCTAAATCCTTTCGGACTTCTTTAATCCAACCTGATGTTGACTTCTTCCCCTACAGATATTTGAACATTTGCTTTGTTAACCTATTGTCGTCACACTTGATATTATTATATGTAGTATTTGTTTTGTGTCATCCTGACAAAACATTTTGTCATCCTGACTATATAAAACCTAGACAAAATATTTTAAAATATCATTATTGACACAAATTTGTAAAATATTTTAAATACTGCATTTACGAACGAATTGTAGAGACGTCTGCACTGAAATATACAGAGACGTTTAATACCACTAAGGGAACGCGGCGGATCGATTGAATAATTGGATGGAAAGTCTGCCAAACGTACTCAATTTCTCAGTTTGTAAAGATAAACGTCGCTTCGTATGTGCGCATGTGTGTCTCAAGAAAGAAAGTACAATGCGAATTTAACTAAAACACAATCACATAATTTACAAATAACCTTACTAAATTGTCTGTGTGGAGGGGACTGAAAGTTTCTACGTTGTGCATATTAAAAAAACACTGTAAACAAAATAGAAAATAAAATAGAAACTGAACAATTAAGAATTAATCAAAATGAACAAAACAAAAATAATAACAACAATAAAAAATGGGCTACATTCACATACATAAACAACAAAATGACAAAGCTAACAAAACTGTTTAAGAACACAGACATTAAAATAGCATACAAAGCTAACAAAAATAATCTACAAAAACTAAATAACCCACACAACAAAGATAATACAACAACCAATGGTATATGCAAAATTGAATGCCAAGATTGCAATAAATGTTACATAGGACAAACAAAAAAAAACTGAAAAAGCGTTATTTTGAACACCTAAACGCATACAAAAACCAGAAATATACAAATCTAATTTGGCCACACATGCAATAAACACTGGACATGAATTTCCAAACATAACCAACATGACACTATTAAAACACATACCACACAAAGGCACCATAATGAACATTTTGGAAAATTTACAAATATACAATCATAAAACACAAAACAAACTAATACCTGAACAAATACAAATCAATACAAAACATGACACAATTTTCACAGCACTCAACATCGAAAATACACAAAATACTAATACATACACCACAATCTCACACAATAAAACCAATTTAAAGTACCAAAAGCCAACAGGAAGCCACAATAACGACTGACCAACACATACGTACTTCACCAGACACAAAATCCGGGAGGCTAAGGATGGGTACAAAATGGTACCCGAAATATGTTCCTAATAAGGAAAGAAATATTTTGAGGTAAATACGTCATAAAAATTAAATATAATATATTGCAACAATACATGTATTTGCATATTTGCCCAGGGCGGTCTGTTTTGTAAATAATTAGTGTAAAAAGAATACGACGAACAGTTTTAAACAATTTTGTGCGGGAGACTACAGGCTGTGACCTGTCGAAAGTGCCACCTGCTTCGGTAGTAAAAATACAGCGTTTGTGTGTTTGTGTGTGTAACGCAAGCTACGACAGGAAAATATGGGGTGATGCTACGGCTGTAATTAGGTTTTAACAGGATTAAAATAAACTAATTAATACGTTTTAAACCTGTGAACGAAGACTTACCCAAATTATAAAGACACCATTACATTAAGGAATTTTTAATGAATATGGTGATATAAAAATTATTGCAAAATGTGCAACAATGAAGATGCTAACTAATTTAATGTTAATAACGAGTGTAATATTAAATAATAATTAATAAGTGTGGTATATGTGAGTGGCTAGAAAAAAATTACGCAAACAATGATATCGCTCGTGCTACGAGTATGTTTACGAAATTGCGAAAATGAACCAAAAAGTGATTTATAATTTATTAAAAGGACGCTTTGCATGAACTAACAATATCTAACAAGTCGAAAGCAGTCCTGAACATGTCAGAATTTGGGTGTGTCAGTAGAAATAAATAATAGATTGGAAGTAAACGTTATATTATTTTATTTTGTTTATAGCAACAATAAATTTTATTCTTGAGTCTTAATAGTATTTTGTTTGTAAATGAGTTGCTATTATTATTATTTTAAATTTGAATTAATTTCAGACACACAAAAATAAAAAGGGTTTAAATAACTTTTTTAGCATGTTTGTTTAGCTAGTAAGATTAGGTCTATATGGTTGTTTATTTTTTTGATATGTTATGAACAGCATAGCAGGTTACATTATCCTTGTGAAGCTTATAAAAGTGAATATTTATTTATCTAATATTTGAAATATTAATATTTGAATATTTTCCTATTAATGTTAGTAAATCATAGAATGATTATTTTGAAACTATTTTAAATAATTATTTCATGTCAACAACATCGCACTCCTCTTTAAAAATTATTTAATTATTGTGCAACTACATATACTTGACTCAACGAAAAAAAAAATCCTGCGACCTGGCCGGTGTAATACACTTTATAGTTGCGTTGAGTACATGGTAATATATTTGTGTAAATATGTATACTTGTTATAACGTTGCAATATATATATATATATATATATATATATATATATATATAAAATAAGTATTAAATATTTTATGTTGATAATATAAAAATTAATATGAATTATATTGATCCTGCAAAAACTTACAACTTAATAAAAAGGTAAAACAGAAACCAAATTATTAAAATCGAATTTGTGATAATTAGCACTTTAAGCGGATGGATATTTTTAAGGAAATGCTAAATATTCAGTGAATTAAAATTAAGTACTAAAATGAAATAACAAGCGACAATGCTAAAAACATATTACTGCTGAAGGGTGCAAAGGGCAGTGTTTCCGAGAGTGGCCAGTAAATAATGCGTCAATCATAAATGTCAGTCTCAGAATTCTACCGTTCTTTTATAGTGTTTGCTGTGTTTCGTTGTTTTTATTAATTTCTTGTGTATTTTTTCATTTCCTGAAAAAATAAGTTTTACTAATATTTTGCTATAACATTTAATAATTTAGTTAGTTGCACGTTCCGCTTTTTTGTATTTCTCGTGTACTCAAAAATTAGTAGACATGCAAATATTGTTAACGAGATTTTTAACAAGATATATTTTTGCGTGTAAAATTTACTTCACTGGTATTTTTGATTATTTTACATGGCAAAGCTTAGGAAAACAAAACTTACTTCGTTACCAATCCACTTAAAGTTAATGGCAATAACAATTTTAGTATTGTTTGTTTCTTAAAAATTAAACCAACGCTATATACGCACAGTGAGTGCCATAGTGCCATTATTGTCAACATTACAGTTAAAATCAGGTAGTAATTTTGTTAGCCGTTTTGATAATCCCAACTCCGTCTTAACTTTATGCTACACTGCTAGTTTCTTGCTACTGGACAAGGCCTTTGCTGGGTCCACCACAGTTTAAAAATTATTTAATTATTGTGCAACTACATATACTTGACTCAACGAAAAAAAAAATCCTGCGACCTGGCCGGTGTAATACACTTTATAGTTGCGTTGAGTACATAAAGTAATGTAACCTGACCTAGAAAAAAGCTAAAACATTTGTGGATATTAAAATGCTATGTCTAATTTTAACTTTAATGAAAACTAATAACTTCAAAAACCACCAAGTAAGGTTCACTCAAAAAATTCAAAAAATAAGAAAAGGAAGAAAAACTGACACTTGGTACAATGCAGTGTTCGTTGAAATTAAAATGAGGTTGAATAAACTAAACTGAAGCAAGAGTGTTTCAAAGTTATGGACTCTGGTAAAACTGCAGTAGGTTTAGTGTTGTTCATCTGGCTCGATGTTTGGTACCTGTTAACTGCGCTACAAATCCAGTAACACAGGTATTAAAGTAGGGTTATTGTTGTTCATTTGGCTCGATGTACAAATTTTGGTACATGTTAACTGCGCTGTAAATCCAGTATTACTATGGGTAGCTTTAATAAAAAAATTAAAATTATTAATTTTGAAAATATATTATTTGAGACACAAGAAGGTAGCGTTCGATGCTCTAGCTACGAAATAAAAATTACTTCAATGAGTGATAAAGAAGACCTAAATTAAAAACGTTAAGAGTTGTGAACTGCTGGAAGTTCATGGACGGTTATGACACATTTACTGGTCTACTAGTGGGTTCTTAACCCAGCAACCGGGACTACAATTTAGCGAAACCAGGAGTAAAGTTCAATAAATTCAACCTTCTGATTATTTTGTGCTTTTGCAGGTACTGAAGATGGTGACAATGAAAGTGTTAATAAAGAAATAATCGATTAAGCAGAAGATATATAGACGTAATGGGAAACAATGCCTTAGTTATTATAAGAAAATAACTTTTGTTATTATAAGAAAAAGCATGTACAGTAGCTAAAGTGATGAGTACAAATCCCTTTCACTTCTACAAAGATAAACAGCGTTAAAATAAATAAGTATTTACAGATAACTCGTATTTTTAAGTAGCCTGATTGGAGAAAGTTGCTGAATACACAGGCGAAAAGTAACTTTATAAAACAGTTTCAGTAGTGTTTATTTATGCTCAAGAGTTACAAATTTATAGTTTGTTTTTAAATATTGTAAAAATCCGGTTATACAAAACACTTTAAAACATTCGAGGTTTATTCTTTCGTTTATAAAGTAGTAACAAAACTTCATACAAATTTTAAAACGTGTTGGCGAAAATTTAAATACTTCTGCTTACTATGCTGGACATACCTAATACGAAACACTTTTAGTTGTTATAGTTATACATAAATAAAGATTAACGTAAAAGTACATACATGTTTATGTATAGCACTCAGTAACAGAAACTCACGCGAGAGCGTGGGTGATGTATGATTGGAGTCTTCGAGTTCAAATGTTATAATGTGTAATAATAGAATTTTTTCTATTATTGGTTATAAGAGAAAGAACAAACAAAGAACTAAAGTTTAATTAAGAAAGTTGTATTGTGCCGTGTTTTGGGAAAAATTCGGCGGTGTTTTTTTATAGTGGAATTATTAAATTACGTATTTATCAACGTAAGTGTTTACGTAAGAAATTACGTACGTCCGTTATCTGGCCACCGGCCGATCCGCGCCCTCTCTGTGTCCAGCGCTTCATACTATTTTTTCGGCCGCAGGTCAGTTCAGTTCAATTGCAGCATTCAGCGTATTAACGTCCGGGTCCGGCTGGCAGCAGCGATGTAAAATTTTGTCTACTATCTGCTACTATGTATAAGTAGAAGTCTACGCGACCTTCCGGTAAGTGTGTTAAGATATATATAACTTACTAATTCATAAAAATAAATTGTATTTACTTAATATTAACGCAGATGCAGGGCGATAGGGATTGCAGTAATTTATCAGCACGTGGCAGGCAACAGGTTAAATTGGTTTATGTATCTTTCAATGTTAACGCTGGCTAACAGATATTAATCCATTATCTCATTAATAATATAATAATAATAATACTCAATTCATTAAATTAGAATGGGGCGTAAGTTAGTCACTTTTCTGAAATGATTGTACATCACGAACTTGTTAAAGTTTGCTAGTTCCTGTCAGGGGGGGTTAAGTGCTTCACGAAAACTTGTGAATAACTATTTATTTGAAATGATTATTATGTTGAATGACTATATTTGGATATATTGTAGATTATAATTTTTAAAAGTGTTATTTTGAAGTGATTTATTTGATTCAATGGGGTTCAATACATAAGTGAATTTGCGGAGATTGTAAACTGGGCATGTCACGAAATGTGGGTTCAGCTGGGTAAATGAGGTAGTGTGGTTTATTAAACCTGTAAGTAATCACTGATATAATTGTGCAGGGTTTCCGATGTAGACGATAATCTGTCTCGCTCCAGAGGATGGCCGAATACCTGCTTTCCATGATATAGATTCAACCACTTCCGTCAGCTGTCAGCCCGGATGGACGGACACACTCGACCAGATCCTCTACCCATATGCTGCTAATCAGGTGACATTTAAGCTTTTTGAACAAAATGTTTGTGGCCGATAAACTCTTTTTGAGACACTTGTGGAGATGCTCCAGTTTGGGTACTTAGTTCCGGGCAAGTCCAACGGGACAATTGGGTTTACATGTTACTTTGTCATTGGTTTTTTTTATTAAGGCTTACGCCTCATTAACATATTAATGTTTATCTCCTTCAGAGAATTGTAAACTCAGCCAGGGTCATGCATCACCCGAGTTGATGTGAGTTTTCTCTAAATATGGTCGGCATTTCCGGCCACTAAATTATTTCTGTGTTAAGCATGCATGCACGGATGTATCTGTCCCCGTTGGGAAATTTTATGGTTAATTGCTTTACATTTAATTGGGTTGTGTATTGGATTATTAAATTTAAAGGTCGGGGGAGGTGTTTTAACCTGTGGACGACACCTGTAGGTGCCGTTCAACACAGGACAATATCATGTCATATTTTGCTGGATCTCGTCCGGGCGCATGACCGTGCCTGAGGCCAAGTGGATTCTTTATGAACACCTTAAGCATGTTTTAGTACATTAATTCCATAGATTCTGCTTTTCGAAATTCAATTTTACTGTTCAACTAATTTTGTAACCATTAAATTTTGCCATAGCCAGCACCATAATTGTTAAACTTTTAGTACTCATAATACCGATTCAGTAATAAATGCTAAAGAATGCTAGACAAATCAGTACCAGTTATAAGTATTCATGGGTGGTCACGTTCCACTGACTTTGCAAATTCTTGTCAGGAAAATAAAAGAAATGAAAAATGCAGTTATGCAAACGGGCATCCATGTTGACCTCGTGATGGCACTTATTATTATTATCATTGTTGGGATCCGAAATTGATAATTACCTTTTTGCTGGGTTCTTGTGTGCCTTTCGGACTATTTAGCCAAATTGACCTTGGCTGTTCATATAGTTAGAATTTTGGGGCATGTCTACTTTACTCTTTTGGGATTTATTAGTTGGGTTTGAGTTTATTAATTGAAAATTTATGGTTGGCCGGATACTTGATTGAATAAGAGGGTTGAGGGTGTATGATGACAAAATATACGCTGTTAACCAGGTGAACATGGTGTGTGCCATTTATATGTAAATGTGTATCTATGTTAATTATATGTTGTGTGTTATGCCTTATGTGATTGTTAGATTGTTATACTTTATTATGCATATATATATATATATATATATCATGTTATGATTTATGTAATTTACTGGGAGGGTCGAGACTATGCGCCATTTTACATTATTATTATTTATGCGCCATTATTATTCAAGCTCAACTATTTGGCGATACCTATGTCTAATGCAATTATAATAACGATTGGGGGTTTTGGAAGTGAGCTATTCTTGATTATGAAACACTTGTAATATTATCTTACTTTTTCAAGGGCGCATATATTGTACACTAGGGGAGTTAATTGTACAAAAGCAGAATACAATAAATCCTGTTATTGTTATCTTAGAGCAGAGTTTCATTTGCAAGTCCCATCATACTGGACCCAGCGCATTTTTGGCTTCTCTAGGCTCCTGCCTAGTTTTAAGTAACTTGTGACCTCTCTTTCAAAAAAAAGAAATATAAAAAAAAAGCATAAAAGGAAAGGGGGGTTACAGTATTAGTGGTTATAATTACCAACAGAATTAACACATTCGGAGGTTCGATCTGACGATGAGCTGTGAAGCTTGAAATCAATAATCGGAATAATTTTTCTATAGTGGTGTTCGACAGTGTTAATTCTGTTTGTAAAGAACTAAAGTTTCTTTAGTTCGACACATACGTACATACTCGTACGACACACAACAAGTTGAAGTTGACAGTTTCTGCGGTTTGACGTCAGTGATGCAGTTTGAGTGCAGTTGGTGGTGATGCTGTCTCACTGCACTCATCCACGTTTACACTTCATTGTAGTTTTCACGTCTTACACGTATGTCATATCCTTACATGCTATCTAAAGTATACGTGTAATTAAGAGTAATTTCATTAAACCATAACAAATACCATAACCATAACATGAGGTGGTTATATAAATACTCATGTTCCTTATTGTTCTTATAATTGAAAAGAACAATTATGAAGTTAAATGATTGCGAATGTAAATTATTAGATGTTCAATACGGCAGAAATTATGCTTATACAATTATTTTAAAGCGCAGACTTTAAAGTTTGAGAGTATCAATGAACCGACTTGTATCTAGTATTATTATTTGATTCATTCCTCTTATAGGTATGGAACAAAATGTAAAAGGAGATACACTCAATTAGTAATGAAAATAAGTAGGATAGATGCCGGGGGGAAGGAGAGAGAGACCGATAATGAGGGGAGAGATTTAGAAACTCAAATGATTAGGAGAGGAACGGAGAGTAAGTAATATGACCGTGTTCATTAAATGTAGAATATTGCATGCATTACAATTGATTGAAACATTAATTCCAGATAAAAACATATAAATATTTAAGTAGTTTTGAGATGCAAAATAGGTATGAACACGTGTAGAACAATTGCAGACAGGATCTTGTAAAGTAGTTGTGTTGAAATATCAACTTGCGAGAATTAGTTCGCACACAACATCATTAGGACTTAGACTGGTAGCTAAATGAATTTGTAATAATTGTCAGTTTGGTCTAATAGTAGATTGGAAAACAGGGGTTTCGCTTAGCAGAGTTATATGAATATAAATAAAAAGTAATCTAAAATTTCGGACTGGGACAAAAATATTATTGATTGTATGTTATTTATTTCGTGTTTGATGTTATAAATTTGTACAGTAATAATAAAATGATTTACTTTGTTGCTGAAGTTGGTATTGAGGTAAAATAAACAGATCATTTAAGTCGAAGCGAGTTCTCATTTTTAACTTGACCATTTGGTATATGTATGTCTATCTATCTCTCTCATTGGTATGCATCATGATAACTTCTGAGCGCATCAACAGATTTTCGTAAAACTTAGCACACATCTCCATACTTTTGGCCTACTGAGCTGCATTGTTTTGTGACGTTGATCTCTCCGAAAATAGGTGGCAGAGAGGCAAAAATGTAAGGGGGTCAAAATAGTGTTCATTTTTTAAATTTCGAAATTTTTGGGAGTCAAGACTGATAAAGTAGGTAAAAAGTTTTATAACATAGCAAAATTTCAAATGAGATATCAACTTTTTATTTTTTATGTGCTCTAGAATTGTTATGCTACTAAGAAACATTAGCGCAATCAGGATTTTTGTCACTTTTCTCATAATTGAAAAAGGTCAATCCAAGATTCGCTTTGGAAGAAGAAGTATAACTTTGCTATAAGCCGTTTACTTCTGGCTCAATTAGATATGACATAGCCTATAAATAATGCACTACCACATGCATAGTACAATATCATATACCTACACAATACACGTATTAATTATGTGTTATATAATATGTTGTATGTGTATTTGTATGCATGTGTATAATATATGTTGCATTTTTGATATAAAATTTGTTATAACTGTTATACAACCTATTTTTACTGCAAAGTAAGATTTTTATATGGCCTGAATATAGATTTCCTTGACATTTTGCTTAATAAATTATATAAGAGTAAATAATGACAAAAAGGCAATAAATAATGAAAATCAATAAGTAAATTGAATAAATGAGAACAGAGCATGTTAACAAATCCAAATTTACGGTAATTATCTACAAATGCTCAAACCCTTTGTTTTTTTTTATTATACATATTCTAGTTTATTTATGTGACCGTATTGTATTTCAACATGAGTGCCAGTTCTAGTTCTAGGGCTGAGGGAAGCCCAGGCCCTCCCCGAGATATTTAAGTATTCACATTAAATTTTGTACATTCTGTTTTGATATCATGTCTAATTATAAATTAATTTTATTCATCTACAACTTATAAATTGCAATATACACCTATTCAAATGCCTCTCTCTACATTACATCCTCTGGAAACATTGCAACACATATTTCTCATAATGTATTAAGGTGATTTTACCTTTTAAAAAAGTGGGTTTAATAAGACTTCAAACTCTAAGGTAGCCACTAATACAGACTCTCTACAGTTCTGCAGTCAGCAGTATTGACCGGAAAAAACGTCGAGAAACGTTCATAATAAAACACAGATTGAAGTTTACGTGACGCATGAATTCTGCGGTTTATGTCTCTGCTGGATACCTTTAAACAACTAGGGTTTGTGTAGTAGGCCTACTAAGTTAAAAAAGAGATGTGCGGCCATTCACGCACGCAATGCCAAACAATAAAAAGAGTTTCATTCTGCAACAGGATCACATCATCTTACTTTTTACTTGGTTTTAATATAGTTCTATCAGTATACTGTACATGAATGAAATTTATAGGCGGAATGTAAGGGATGTACATTTAATTTAATGAACAGTCATCGGCTAAAAGAGATGAAAACGACGAACATGATGGATTAATGGAGGGAATTAAATTTCGTCATTAAGAATTATCGACTTTACATGACAGACAAGGGACCACGTAATTGTATAATTGACAGTTTACTAAACCTATAACTGAACAGATGAACGGAACGTAGTTGACAGACAGCCTATACAATGCGCCAGGCACGTACTATGTGAGTAAATATATCTTAATTTACATTTAAGGAATTTTTGTATATATCTGGTCAAGAAGTAAACAAAAAAGGTTTTACTGTTAATGATTGTCGTTAATGGCTAACAATCGAATGTAATAAATGAAGTGTTAAATTTAAATGTATCTAAACTCGAAGGTAAAGTTTTCTAGTAGCCAGAAGTATGTCATCTTTGTAGTAACAACCATTCAATAGACTCGGCACACGCAGGAGCTTGTACGCAAATAGAAAACCTCTACATACAAACAATTCCCCCACCCATCTGCACAAACACAGACACACACATCTGACATTGCAGTATTCATTTAAAACTCAATTTTTAAGTTGTTATACTTAGCCAATTAATTAAATAATGAATAAAGAAATTATTACTTAATAAACCGGGTTGACACTATGATTTGTTTACAACTTATATAATAAAAACTTAGCCTACATTTTTTTCATTAAAATTAACTTGCTAGATTTAATGTTTTCTCATATCTAAATGCTGAAAGCGGACAAATTAGATTAGAAGTAAGTGTTGGCAATAAAATGGAAAACACACATTGAGTCGTTAAAAAGTATTCTTTACTATTATACTAAAATCTCTTTTCCAAATTGTTTACACTCAAACGAAATCGTGAAAATTATATGATAATTATACAAAAGCCGTAAACGCCAATATACACTTTCATATCCCAGAGCATAATATAATATTATTTTTTACATATGAGCAAATTTTAATTATATATTCCCATCTGAGACTGTTACACTTATTTATTCAGAGTACAAAAATTCTACGTTTAGTCTTGTAATTACACGTTCCAAACATACTCTGTAGCCTTTACTGATAAACTAATATTTTTAATTAACAAATTATTCACTTTCCTTTGTAATTATAGTCTTCAATATTTAAACGACAGTCATCTTTTCCATTTTTTTGAATTATTGTTTTGTTTATATAACTACAATAAATATTCAGACTTGCGTCAATTTACCTGATCCCGCTTTTATAGCTAATGTTATATTTTCAATGTTTAAAAAATAACGAAAATTCTGATGTCGTATATAACTTTAATATGAAAGTTTAACGTGAACGTAAACACACTGTAAAACGTAGCATGTGTAGTAACATTACAAACTGTTGTGTAAATATAAAAAGTATCCATTTACTGGTGTCCTACATTTAATCCATACTATTAACAAACCGAAGTTGCCTTTACAAAACGAACATTACAAATAGAATAAATATAACGTCTACTAAGCATTCTTCATATTCTTCATGTAATAATTTAATATCTGCTGATAAACAGTGATGCCGTTATCTTGAAGTCACCATTAAAATTACAGTTCCCTTTAAAAATTTACAGCTTTTACCGTCAGGAAACAAAGTAATTCACATTAACCTGTAAGAACTTTTTCCAAAATCAATTTTACCCTATACTTTCAGGCTAACGACAAATAACTTAACCTTGTTGCTTGTCTCATGTCAGAGGTCGTCTACGTACTATTTGGATGATATATGCTACGTCTTTTGGTATCTAATCATGTGCAACATAATGAACACTTATGTTCCAAGAAAAATAATTAATCGTGTTTGCAACGTAATATATTATTTTACGTCACACGATAAGACAATATATTGACAAATAAAAGGAAAGCTATTACGTAATCTTTGTTGGATGCTTTTTTTTGTGATCACCCTACCACACGCATCGAATGACAAAGAACTAACTTCAAAGCTGGCAATCTGCCTACGGATAGATACATTATCTGATAGCAACACATTGCTTAGATCGAAAAGCAAACAAACTCGTTTAAAAACCAAATGCTGCAAAAACTGCATAACAGAAAAGTATGCCACTAAATTGTAATGGTGTTATTAAAATACTTATTTAATTAAGAAAGTTGTGTCAGTGGTTATAATCATAAACAGAATTATCACTGTTGCACACCACTATAGAAAAATTAATCCGATTAGCGCTTTCAAGCCTCACAGCTATCGTCAGATCGGAAAATTTTCTGAAGCTTGAAAGCGCTAATCGGAATAATTTTTCTATAGTGGTGTGAAACAATGATAATTCTGTTGAAAATACTTATGTCGTCAATGTAAATAAAATGGAAAACATTGAGTGAAAGAAACAGTAAAAACTTCATGCGAAATGATATAATATGATAATGACTGTTCTTGAGAAGTAGCTTAGAATAAAATCTGGACAATAAGACTAGTGTGTTTTGTAAAATGTGCTGTAGGAGAATAAGTGCGGTAGAAAGATGCATCTGAGTTACAGTTAATTTGCTAGTATTTACTTAGGCGAACTTAACTGATAATTATCGTTGTACAGTAATTTTGGATACTAGTTGAAGAAATGCTGCTAAGATCGTTTTTACCAAGTGTATGAGAGATATCAAGAAAAGATTATACAAATAAAAATTTACATGGGTCGTAGTTGAAATTTGCACGGAGTAAATTATTGAAAGTTAGGAAACTTGATAGACCTACTAGTAAACTTTGGTAACACTTTTACGAAACAGTCAGTAGTTCTAGTAATTCGGATATTAATGTCCTGTAGGCTACTAAAAATAAATTTCTAACTAATAAAATATTTTATTGCTAGCGTATATGAGATTTAACCCTATTTAACCCTAATTAATTTTTTCAAGTATTTTTTACCATTATATAAGCGCTTGTTATAGCGTGGGACGAGCTTTTTTATACCCTCCTCAAAGAAGAGTTTGCCGCCTGTTTTTCTTACAATCCTTCCGCATCGCGTTTGAGTTCGTCAGCGTTTATGGATTTTTGTGAAATTAAAAACAATTTTCAGGTGCTCAAAAAGATAAAAGTCACTTGGTGCCACGTCTGGTGAATAAGGGTGGTGATAAAAATATTTCATTTGAAGTTATGGAGTGTTACGCGTGTGGCCGAGCGTTGTCGTGAAGCAGGACGTTAGTGGTTCCAGAAAACTGTAGTCGTAATTTTCTTGCCAGCAAATGTTTTGCTTAAATTATTTTGGCTTAGGTGGTGAGCTATGCTTCCATTGTATCAACTGTTATTTGGTTTCTGTCTTTACGTACGAGATCCAGGTCTCATCTCTAATGACAATATAGTCTAAGTACTTCCTACCCACTGCCATTCGCTGACTTTATGGTCCTCTATGAGAGTATTAGGTACTCACCTGGTACAGAGTTTGTGGTAATGAAGCTTCGCTGTGTCTATTTTGTACAGAATAGTACATGATAGTTTAGAAAAATTATCACTTATTGTGAAACGTTTGTTTACACGAATTCTGTTAACTACAAGTTGTGCGAGCTCGTTGGTGACAAGTGAAGGTCGGTCACTATGGTGTTTGTCATGAATGTCCATCAGAGACACCACTTTTACACTTTATTGTCGATCATCATATTTTCGTAATTTATGTAAGTAATTTGGTGATGAATTAATTTTTTGGCATGCAAAAATAGTAGGCCTATCACAGCAAGGACTTCACACTTTGCAGCGATTTTCAATGAGATTGCTCACTTTCAATAAACGTACCGTGTTTGTAGACAAAGCAACAAAGAAACATTTATGTTCGCTGCGGAGACGTTATACGCAATTGGACCTTACTTTCCAAACGACGCTCGTACAATTGTCCAGTACAACTAGTAGCCAGATTACAATAATCCGGATACAAATGAATTAGTTAACGCTTAACACTATCACGAACATACTTTCTTAACAACACGAGTTATCATTTGAGTTTGCGGAACTGAACTCTACGCGTTATAGCGTCATGGTATTGCTCTATTTATATCAGGCGGAGCACAATGTCGTTTGCAAGATGGTGCCAGTCCTGGGAAGCGCTTTCTCGAAGGCAAGGAAACAGAACGTTCCAAACAACTACACCGTTACACAGACCTTGGAGTGCCTGAACCGAATTGTGAAAGTTCTATGCATGTTGCCTAATCGCAACTGCTTTACGTTGGTTGTGGGGTTCACTGAAGGCACACGGTTAAGTTAGGTGACTAACTTCCTTTGTTTTGTTGAAACGACTAAAATAATTTAATTTGGACACTCTTTGAAACAGACGCCAAAAAAAATGTTATCGTCAACAGATATTGTCTCTGTAATGTGCTTAAATCATTTTGCCATTGAAATCTGTTGTGTTCATGTTCTAGCTTATTTTAAGGTTGATATTACAACGAGTATTAGAAAGATGTAAAATTTGATTTCCACAGAACTAGAATTTATATAAATGAAACCTTTTAGTGAAGTAAAACTCGCCATAAGGCACCTACAAGTTGGTAAGCAAACATACGTTACGACTAAAGGATATAAACCACTTTGAGTATCAACAGGCGCTTACGAGCGGTTAACTTACTTCAAATCCTACTCGGCAGCACGGTTTGGTTTCTAATAAACAAATCATTATAATTATTTTTGTAATTATTATCGTAATAACTCTACGGTACAATCCGTAAACTCTACGTACGTACGTACGTTTACTCTATGGTAAATTTGACTGTACGGTACAGAATGCATTGTGAGACAAATTCGTCTTACTGAATATCTTCAAGCGACTTTTTAAACGGTTCTTTTGGAACAGAATTTTAACTGATGTCACCTAGGCAGAAAGTCGGAAATCCAAATATAATGAACCTATGTTAATTTTAGTTACAGTAATTAATGATTCCTTTGAAAGAATTATGCAAACTAGAGTTGTAAACATTATACGACAATAAATAGCTAGAGAACGCACGTGTAGCGAGATAACACCAATCAAGTGTCAGATTGCGGTTTTAATTAGAAAACTTTGTCATGGTTACAGTATCCTATTAATCATTATTAAGACACTGTAAACCTTTTATGCAGTATATGTCCTTAAGTGTCTCCCTTCCCTCCGCCTCGCTCTCGCAAACACACACGCGCGCACGCGCGCGATCATACACACACCCACGCACACTTACCCCACCCCACACACACACTTTCGAAAAGATCTCACTAATTTAATTTCTAACTAACTATAAGCTTCACGAAAGGACCGTACGTTTGTATGTTATACTCAGTTTTTTAATGTTTTTAATATAAAAATAATTAATAAAGCATAAAAGTAATTAATCTCAGCACTTAATGAAGATAAGTAATAAAATGAAATTTAGTAAACTTAAACACATTTTGCGATTTTAGTGCGATTTCCACTTTCTGGATAACGGATCTACTTTTATCACTGCAGATACACATGTTGTAATTAAAATCGTACTTTTTTGCAGGAGACGTGGCTTCTGCGTTCAGTTTGGAATAGTACAAAAGCTCCTCAGCATATTAATAGGAAGTGAGCACGGTAACATCGTGTCTGCTCGAATTTAGTGTGTACGTTTTTACGAGTCTGTGTGTGAGTGTGAGCGGTGGTATATGTATGGTTGAGGATTAAGAGTTTAGAATTTAGTGTAACTCTGCAAACTGTAAAACAAATAAATCGCGGCAACATTTGCCACTAGTTAAATATATTTGCTTGGATGACCTCTTTTAGATAAATAATCAGAAAAAATTATTTATTTAAGCTCTACCAACTTCAGTACATGCAATATACATTGTTAACACATAAGAGATGCAACAATACAACGAACGTTGAATTATGTATTTCGACATAGAGTTAGCAGTCTCTGCTTGTATAAAACGTAAAACATAAGGAAACCTTCCAAAGGCTGCTAGCAGAAAGTATGTGAAAACCATAGAAACGCACGTGAATAGGAAATTATTTTCTTATAGCTACATTAAATGTGACAAATTTTGTTAGTTGATTCCTAACAAAAAATTCATAACTTCTACATACAACAGAGATGTAATTATCTTTGCAAATATTCGTGCTGTTTAGAAACGTTTATACCTGTAGAGAGAGATGATAAAATAGGTTTACGTATTTTAATTTTATGGGCAATACAAAATATATTTTGTATTACTGAACCTTCATAATTTTAAAACGAGACTTTTTATTTACAAAAATTCAGATGTAAAAACTTCTTTGTGTAATGTTTTCAAATGAACCGATTGATATTCCCAGTGGCCTCGGCTTGGCGGTGACGGATTTACAACTTGCTGTTCACCGTAATATCCGATGTTATCTGACCACCAATCAAATAATTTGATTAGCTTACATGTAAGCACCAGTGTTGTCTTTTTTCACCAGCCTGAGTTCAGATGAGAAATTCCTGTTGAACACTCTAATTTTGAATATTTATTTAAATTATAATTACTAATTGACTTTCATAACACCCATTACAAGTACTTCCTAAGAGAAAAAATAGAAAAAGAGTACTAAAAAATTATATAAAATAGAAAAAGTAATGGATGGATATGAGTTCGGTTTTGTAAGATAAGGCACAAATAGTGTTCATGAGTCGATTTTATGCGTGAGAGTAATTGCAGAATGTAGCCAGCAATACGTGAAATTGTAAGCAAACAAACTTTTGCAGTCTAATGATAAATATATGAGTATTTCACTAACTGGAAAACGGCTTTCGAGCCGTGTTTGCTTCAACGTGTTGTAAGACTATTAGGTATATATAAGGTAAGATTTCGAGCGTAGAACGCGTTGAATTTAATCTCTGACACAAGCCTAGTCAGGAGAGGTCTGCAGCGGTAAACATGCTAGGCTTATGCGGTTAAGTGAGTAGAGGTGACAGATGAACCACACTGAGAGAACGAATCCCACAAAAGTTAACGAATCCACTAACACGGACACGGCAATACCTGAGCCTGAGAAGCCTCTCTTTGGGCATTATGAATACTGTCTACATTACACGTGAGCTACAATGATGTATTATATTGTACGAGATGTATGTATTGTATGTACAGCGACATAAAGGGAAAATTACGCAAGTATAAGAAATTCAACACAAAATATGTAAATTTAAAATTCTCATATCGCTCTATCGAAAAAAATATATTTTTAGTAAGGAAATTTTCGAGTGTACAATAGTTTTGGTTTTAAGCACAAATTGGGATCCACTGTAGGTATAACTAAATTTGCGTTTGCGTGCTGTTTTAGTAAATAAGCTGCAATAAATTCTAATTTATAAGCAAAATCATATTTAATAACGCTTCGCCCGTATCGAAGCAATTCAACATTTCTTGCTTGAAAGCATAGCAAAATATAATGATAAGTTTACACAGCAAAGAGCACTCGTGTCCACTGGCTTTTCTTTACATTTGTTTTCTAATAAAGCCTCAAGGATTTTCAGAAATATTTTACAATACAAGTCATTACTATGAAAAGAAGGCTAACAAGAAAAGAGAACAAGCATGAATTTAATCTCGTCTTCAAGAAGTTTTCTAGGACAATGTCTGAAGGGAACAGCCATTACTGTCTTTTATTTACAAAGAATTTAAAATCTGTGATTCTCATTTTAGTTTCGTTTCATATTGCATCGCGCTGAATTTATAAGAAGCAATGTTAAGTTCAAAATAAAATTAAAATAGCAGTAGTTCAGATTAAAAATTGTATATAAACGGGCGCCTGCCAGCAAAAGTCCTGTTACCCACGTACGTAAATTTAAAAGCGATTTAATAACTTTGTATCCGTCAGACTCCAGCGTTGCTACGGAATTCAGCAAATGTCTCATTTTGAAAGACATTACAGATTCAATACTTAGCAGTGTTTGAACATGAATCACCGCCTCTATTGTCACGATTATGATAGTTATTTTTCTAATTTGTTGATTAAGTTTCTCTTTTTCTTCAATATCCCAACTTTGCAGATTGAGTATATTATTTTTTTAAATTTAACTACCGTACCTACCTACACCAGTAAGGTGTAATCTCTGTTTCACAACACGTATGCTGGATATGGGTAGGAAAGGTAACGAATCCGCTAACACGGACACGGACGCTAACCTGAGAAACCTCTCTTTGGCCATTATGCATACTGTGTACATTACACGTGAGGTACAACGGTACACTGCATACACAGTGACATAAAGGGAAACTTACGCAAGTATAAGAAATGCAACCGAAAATATGTAAATTCAATTTGGAAATCCCGATGTAGAAGAGAAAGGAGCGGTTGTAGCGTAGTGGCTAGCTTGTGGCGCTGCTACGCTGTCGGCGCGGGTTGGTTTCCCGCCGGGGTCATCTGATTTACCCGACCATTCCCCCTGGCAAGGAGATGCAAACCAGCGAGAGAGGGTACAAACCAGTCGAACGACTGAAGGACCCAGTAATAACCTACCTACAATCTCCAACATATAAATAAGCCTAACCTAAGGCATTATTAACGTTTTTCTTATTTTAAACTACGAGTAATACGAAATAATTCATATTGAACTACTTGTCACAAAATATTAGGCTTATGCCCATACAAACTTTCACATATTCAATTTAAAATTTAAAATATATTTCGACATAAATTTCCATGACTCAGATTCGTTTAATTCTGAATTGTATTATTTTTAATGAATTTATTTCGGAAATTTTAATTATTTTCTTTGACTGTTAAGGATTTATTCAATTTTTCGTATTATTCGTTTTACACACAATTATTTGATGATAACCCTCCCCCACACACGTTGCAGCAATTATTCTTAAAAAAATTCAAACTTCCAATAATATATGATTTTTTCCGACATTCTGAACAGCAGTAATACATAAATAAATAAACCTGGTGTGCGCACGTGTGTGGGGGAGGGTTCATATTCCTTAAAGTAAATTAGAGTATCACAATAATGCTGGTGAAGAGAATCATTCATTGCTAAATAACAAACAAAGATGGAAATAGTATGGCCATAATATTTTACATATTGCAGTAACTTATTACGTATTGACAATTTTTGTTTTCATTTAGCTCTTGGTGAAAATCGTAATAATCCATAGGCCTATAACCTTACGTATGTATGAATATACGCATGTATGTGGTTCTATAAGTCACTGCAGCAAAAATACGCTTAAGTAAGTAGTTTTCCGTGTTCGTATACCTAATTCTTTGGACAGTATATAATGTAACGGCGAAAGGAAAATAAAGTAACATAACGTAACACAAGGAAACGATATTTCTTTGTGTGTGCGTGTGCGTGTGTGTGTGTGTGTGTGTGTATGTGTGTGTGCGCGCGCGCGCGCGTGGGGGATTGCGCATAAATACTACATGGGAAATTGTTTTAATGGAGAGAAACACTTCTCAAAAGTATACAGTAATTGTTTTAACAATAACTTAGAAAATTGTTTAAACTTTTATCGTCAGATAAGTAGTTTAGTATTAACGTTTTTTATTACAAAACGCGTGGGGTATTTTTGATTTTATCTAGTTGTGTCGTATGGAATACACCGCACGCATTACCTGGTATGTTTTAATCCAGTAATTACGTGTTAGTGGCAGTGTCGCCAACGCCCCTCTGGTATAGGTCTACGTTTTACGACACTGTTGTTACGCTGTGCGAACAATAAATGCTATATTTTATTACCGCACATCGTTAATGACGGCAGAAACGAGGCACAACACACAGACTCACCGGTGTTGCTGCTATTCCTGCAGCCATTATATTACTGCTGAGTTAAGCGGGCAGTCATAATTGAAATTAATAACTGTATTTTTTCTTATATTATTTTCAAAATCGATTTTCAAATAAATTTGTTGGTGCCGATTAGGTACATTATTCTGAAAACTTCTCAGGGAATTTGGCTAATGAAAGATACATTGCAAAGTAGAGTTTACGTAAAGATAATGAAAGATTGTCATCGGCTTTTAATTTTTCTGACACAGATAGTTGAGTAACCTACATTTTGTCTTCAGGAAGTATGTGGCAGTATGTGACACAATTTAATTTTGCCTCACACTGATGTGTAATTACCAACTGCACTATAAAAATCATTACAATACAAAAGGATACAACACAATAAGGATTCATTTTCACCTTGTGTAACCCCCTAACAGTTTTCGATAGACAACTTTATAATAGGTAATTTAACTACACAACCATAGACTAAACTCTAACATTAAAAATATTACACGTTTTATTGAACATACTTTTATGAAGGACAGAAAGTTTAGTGAAACTGAAACCATTCAACAATGGTTTAGTACTTTACAGACTAAAAGTCTACCGCAATAAGATTATTTAAGTACCCCTGTAGCCTATATAGATGAGCCGTAAGTAATGAGCAATATATAGATGAATAAAATGGACGAACAAACAAGATAATTTTTATGAAGGGAAAATAGATAGAAAAATGATCATGCTTGCAGATGATATAACTCTATTGATATAAACTGTTTGTAATCAATCTGCGGAAAATGCAATAGAATATTGAGCACTGACTGAATATCGACAAAAAGAGACAGAAGTGGTGATATGAGTCATTATGAAGGTACAATGAATATGCAGCTAACTACGTAAAGTTGCTAAAAGTAACAACTTTTAATACCTAATAAACACATCTTAGTATGCAGAAACTCGATTAAAGACATTAAGAAATCATATGAAAATAGTTGTCACTTATGATTAAGAAACTGCTAACTTCAAGAAAACTTATTCTGAAAATAAAAAAAAAAAAAGTTAAAGCTTTCTTGAGTAGGTTCTGGATTAGGAGATTGCCTGTTTAAAACAAGGTGTTGGAGAAGAATGGAGAGGATTTACTATAAGGATAGGTAAACACATTTAAAATCATGCTGACATGTATAAAAGGATAGATGACAAAAGGATTGTGGAAAATTCTGGTTGGGACACTTAATTACCTACATTTGCAAGTAACGTAATATTATGGAAAACGTCTACAGGACGGCTTGTGACCTCAGAACGTTTAATCATTAGTATTCAGATTGATGTTATAATGTAGTTAATATCAACAACCAGGAAGAAGGATTGTAAAACTTTAAAAGTACTCTGAACAAAACTTTGTTTCCGCACTAACATCAGTTATGAATAAATTATACATTAATATTGATTTAAATGTAGTTTTGTTTTATCTTTAGTAACTCATAAAATAAAATAGTTTCACCACAAACCACAAGAATAACATTTGTGCATGATTTAAATAATGCTTTTGCAGTATCCTATATTAAAAAGAAAGCAACATACTATCATGGTCCAAGAAATACTGTAGTATTTAGAGTTGTGTAAGTATAGGTAAAGTATTACTTACTACTGTCCTATTTACTGTTAATATTCATCTACCTGAAAACAAGAACAAACATGTATTAAAATTATTTCATGTAGAAGGTGAAATATGAAGTAGTATTAGCAGTAGTAGTAGTAGTAGTAGTAGTAGTAGTAGTAGTAGTAGTAGTAGTAGTAGTAGTAGTGGTATTTGGGTGGTGCTGGTGGTGGTTTTATAGAAATCAGAAATCGACCATTTAGTATAGTCATGTAAACAATATAGCCTGGACGTTTCCTTGAGAAACGAGGTTTACTTCCTCATAGAAAATACCAAAAGTCCCTGAGGGAATAACACTGAATTATGACAGTGAAACGTTTACTTAATGGTAATGTAATACGCAACCTTGTTTTAGACAACCATGCTACGTAAATTATTGTGTACATAAGGAAATGTTAAACCCCCGAATAAAGACTTTATATCTTAAGTGCTGTTCAAAAATAAAATTTCACGATACGTAAACCGTTTATCGGATCTGTTAAAGAATTAATTTTCTGATTTTTCAGAAATATTAAGAATTGAGTGGACACTGTGTACAGACTCACTACTTCTTGTCTTGTATGTACTTCACAGGACTTTTGTTTTCTACAATCCTTTTAAACACTTATTTATTTGTCATCTTCTATGTACGTGAATCTTTAGTGCTTTTCTGCAACATCTTGCGTTAAGGATTAAACTTTTCTTTCCTGGGTCTCCTTTCATCAAACTCTCTTGCCATTAATTGTAAGTAATACAACAAAAAGCTTTTACAGACTGTCTCTCGAGTTTTCCACTGGTGATATCTGGTGTTATCAACATCCTCTTTTTGCTGAATGCCATTAAATTTTTGAAGTCGATAATGTTTTACGATCTCTGTTTCCAGCCGCGTGTTAGATATTTTTGACACCTTCCTACACTAAGTGCCTAAGGGTTGTTTTCCTGCTTTTCATTAAAAACTCCCATAATAAGAATTTATATATGTCGTTGAGAAATCTTTGCAAAATGTATTCACATTCAATTGAAACTGCCTTGTAGTCGGCAGAACTCAGATTTTGTGTTTCGTGTAATTTATTCCCTGTAGTACACAGTTCTTAATATATTTATGGAGTATTTCAATGCGTATATTGAAAAGATGTGGTAAGACTTCATATGCTTGTGTTCACTTGTTTAATCTTGGTAAATTTCCGTCTCGGCTATATTTTTAGTAACTGTTTCTTGTTTTATAAAACTTATAATTTTTTTTGTCGCATTTGCCTAATCCAATATTTTTGAGAATTTTAATATTTTAGATCAAGCTACATAAATTTATAATATAATTCCATAAAATTAAATTAATAAAGTAAAAATTAATCCAGTTCATAGTAAATGTGATGATGATGATGATGATGATGATGACGACGACGACGACGACGACGACGACGACGACGACGACGACGACGACGACGACGATGATGATGATGATGATGATGATGATGATGATGATGATGATGATGATGATGATGATGATAACGATGACGATAACGATGATAATGAGCATAATGATAATGAATTTCCATTTCAAATTTTAATTTGATTTTAAAATTTAAGCTTCTAATATAAGTAAATGTAACAGATTTTTTTTATTTTTAAATGCATGATTATCATTAGTTACATTTCCTATTGCTAACCCATTCACAGTAGACTGATATTTTATGATAAATTTAAATACCAAAAACAACTTGTAAAAGTATATTTCTGAGGTGTTTTTTATTTTTTTAATTAGGCTTATTTGATATATTTTTTTTTACTGTTCTGTTTAGAAAATGTTTCCCTACTCTTTACCATTCCACATAGTGAATATTTGTTCTAAATATTTATTGTTTGTACAATCCACTTAAAATATATGAAATGCGCAAATGATGTTTTTTTCACTCCAAGTACTTTTGCATCTTCTAGGATTCCATCAATTCATCTTGGTTTACGCCTTCCACGTCCTCTCTTTCTTTGTGTGCATTTCATAATTCTCTTAAGAACATCCTCCTCATTTATTCTCTGTACATCTCTTGCTCTTCTCAGCCTAGATATCCTAATTGATGGTACAATATCAGGTGATCTATATAACTCATAGAGCTCTCTGTTGTACTTTATACTCCACTCTCCACCTTCCCTAATGGGTCCATAAATTTTCATAAATATTTTCCTTTCAAAAGATGCAAGTCGAAACAGGTCACCGAAGGTCAGTACCCATGTTTCCCTTCCGTCCATCAGGATGTTTTACTAATGTTCTACATAGTCTAGCCTTGGTTTAACGGAATGGATAGATATTAGTTTAGGTTTATAAATTAAGGCATAAAATGTACGCATGAGTCGATTTTATGAGTGAGAATTATTGCAGAATGTAGCCAGAAGTGCGTGAGATTGTATGCAAAATAACTATTGCAGTCCAATGAAAAATATACGGTATGTGTATTTCACTAACTGGAAAACGGCTTTGGACAGTATTCGTTTAAATGTATTGTAAGACTATTAGGTACACTATGATAAGACTTCGAGAGTAGAACCTGTTGAATCTAATCTCTGACTCGAGTCTCAAATTTTTATTCGACTGTTAAATTGAAGTTTACAAATATAAATTGTAACAGATTTATTTTTATTTTTTTACAAATAAAAAAGTAATTGTAACAGAGTTTATTATTTTTAAATGCATTAATATTATTTAGTTAACATTTCATATTGGTATCCAATTTATAGTAAACTGATATTTGAATAATACATTTTAAATACCAAAGACACCTTATAAATATACATTTCTGGGGTCTTTTTTATTTTTTTAACTATGCCTACCTGATATATTTACTGGTCTGTTTGGAAAATGATTCTGTACACTTTACCACTTCACACGGTAAATATTTGTTTTCTAATATTAATAGTTTGTACAATATACCTAAAACGTGTGAACTGCTCACACGATGGCTTCAGGGGAGACACTTTTTGTCACGTTTGAAGGGCTGTCATGCGGCGATAAGCGGCACCAACGACATTTAATTACTTGACACTACAACAACTTTACACCGTGTTATACATTATCTCGGGCCGCGGCACTCACCTTTGTATTACAGCGCACTTCATTTTAACAATGTGTATTGTATCTGCGCAGTTACTCACAAAGCCAATTATTTTTTTACGGCTCTTGTAAACTTTATTTGAAAGTTACACGCTACTTACATTCAAGGCGTATTATACTCGCTTTCGTTTAAACCAAACACTTTCCGTACGGTAGGGTTTACGTTGTCTTGCATAAGAACAAGTTGTTTCAAGAAGTTTGTTAGTGAGACAAGAATTCTGCATACTGAAACGTAACGAACATCAGTTTGATGTCGTCATTATCCACATCATATTCTCATAATTCCTGGTAAATTAGTTTATTTTTCATGGACGAAAAAATACCTTTACAATTTACCTATGACAAGGGTTTGAAGATTACCTTTCTGAGTATACGCAAAGCTGTTTAAATTTAATATTTTCGTTAGTAGCACTAATATACTTATTAGTAAATAATTTATATATTAAGTTTCTTAAAAAGAAATATTCACGTCAATCAAATTAATTCTGGCGACTTAAAATATTTTTATTACCGTAAAATATTTATAATGTAAAATTTTATAATTGGCCGAACTCAAGAATTATTAATTTTTATGGAAATATATGAACTCAATAAAGCTATTTGTGAAAAAAATAAATACGAACGCGATCTGAACATACGTTATTACCACTGTTTCTAAAACATACCATCATATGAAACATAATCTGAACTTACAACAATTGCTAAAAGAAATTGCACAGTTTGAGCTGTTTGGTACACATCAAGGAAACTCGGAGCTGTGTAGTGATTGCACGGAACTGTACGAGTGTGCTTTTCTGTTAACACTGTTATTAAAGTCGTGAATAACGTTTTTCATGGTATTAAATTATTTATTCTCCTGTTATGACATCACGATTCGTGCGATCGCCACAACAGTATTCTACATTTTAATTGAATATTTTGTATTCTTTAAACTTAATGTGTCAGTTATGGGTCCTTCAGTCTTTCGACTGGTTTGTACCCTCCCCGCATATATCCGTATTGCGTGTGTTACGGAGTCTCTCACAGGTATATGGGACCTACAGTTTAACGCCGGATCCAAACGGCATAGTTGGGGAGGGTTTATACTAGGAAGTAAGTCTGCCTATTTTGTCATTAAGTTTACCTATTAATGTATCAGTAAGTCTTAGCAAATTTTTGTGTCGTTCTTCACAAATTTCCAAGAATTTATAAAATTACGGTGTCCTGGTACATATAAATGATAGATCACTTATATTTTTTGTATTAGTTTGGTATTTTTCGTATTCATAACTGATGTGGTCCTGAAAATTATTGTGCCTACTATAATAACACATATTTTCGGAGGTCTTGTGCGCGACAGCACATGCACAAACACACACGTGTGCGCGCGTACGTAACAGGTTATAGTGTCGTCATGAAGTGAGTCTGTTTTTAGAGAGAAGAATTTGCGCGATATGGTTGGTATGTAATTTAGAATTTTCAGGTTTGTAACATTACTTTTTAAAGAAGTTGTGCACACTAGAGGTGGCATAATTATTAGTCACTCTTCATCTACTGTTACCTACAGTTTTTAGTATGTAAGCTTTGCCTACAAACTTACTAGAATTAAATTTAGTATGCAATATGTTTGTATGTAACACGTGTTACTTGAATACAAGTAATTGGTTTTCTGACGTATAAAGATAACACATGTCTTAATATTACTGTCTACAAGTTATATTTTTGAATATTTTTGTAGAATTTATTACAGATTCTAATATAAATAAGTAGTTCAAAATAAGTAAATTATTCGCCATAAAATGGCATGTGAGGGAAGCATTAGATCTGTTCAGCAAGGTATACTTAACGTATTTGCCTTGTAATACCGTCTTACAATTAAGCCTGGAACTGGATACATCAATCAGGATTAGAGACTCGGAGAATGTGGAACGTGTTACGTCATTAACTTCAGATTCATGTTCCGTAAACAAATCACGTCCTTACTTGTACTAAAAACACAAATTTGTCACACACTCCACAAACACAGAGTAATGGCTAATCGTTAGCAGGGTTACAGAGAGAACGTTTTAGTTTCATGCTTTGTTTCCTTCGTTCTTAATTCAATTGGTTCATCGCACTCCAATGACTAATGAGGAGTTTACTGAGTCCAGTGATTATTAAGTAGTGAATGCTTGAGCGCAAACATAACACATTGAGTGAAAACACATGCAAACATACAAGCACATATACATATATTCTAGATTACGTTAGTTTGTTACCAGTCATTCAGTTATTGTATCATTAGTAACAAAAACGAATTGTGAAATTACAAAACTGGCGTTATTATGCAGTCAAAATAAGGAAAATGATAATGATACTGTTTGTAAGTATCTTATAACACTGAGTGAGGTGGAAGAGTAAGTAAACAAATGTTAGTGAACGTGTAATATTATATGTATTTAAAAATTAAGTTGGAAAGAACCTGAAAATAATATTCAAATAAAATTGCGTACATTTTGTTAATAGAATATTTATGTTATCTGAAATTTATACACGTGAAGATTTTTTTCAAAAACTAAGTTAGGTATGCAATGTAAGAAGTAAAATTGATGCAAGTTATTAATTTAAATTGTTTTTGTATCGTCACTGTCCTATTTTGTCACTCGTCATTTACAACAGAATTGTACACAGCAGAAACAGAAGTGTTGCTGCTACAGTAACTTAGGCCTATGACGTACCAATAGGTGTTACAGGTAGATGCTAAGCAGCAGTTAAGTACGTGTATCTTAATTTATATGAGAGTAAACATATAATTATCGATTTTTTAAATGCTTTAGTAAACGATTAAGTGAAGCTTTTTGTGAGCGTTGAATCAGCTCTTTACTATCACGTCTAGTAAATAGAAGCTTATGCATGAAAATTCTTGTTATTGCCCTATTAACGTGTAAACATCTGGAAGCTTCTTGTCAAGAGCCCTTGGCACAAAGTGGGCAAATTAAATGCATATGCAACTAAACGAAAATAAGAAATGTTATTTAGAATACAACAATCATTTATAACAACAATGTTGTTAAACATATCTCTGTTGTTGGGAGTATAATAATTACTCACTTGACCTGGCTAGTCAAGTTTCGTTCAAACGTTAATTATTGTATACACAACAAAGGCAACGAGACGAGATAGATTAAGTTACGTATGATAAGCAATAAAAATCGGTTACGTTTAAATAAATAAAGTTTTCATTTACTAAAATATATGTAAATGAATAAAAATGAAAAGAATACAAATTTTAAATTATTTCTCTTCCTTATAAGAGAAGTAGTACGATATACAGTTCGTGTTTGCGTAGATCGAACACGAACACGAAGTAATATATACACAAGTAACACACAATTCATCAACATAGCATATGATAACACACATAAGTCCTAACTCAGCATTGGCATTTTTATCACGTACATATAAAAATATGGATATATGAATTTATTAATTTAAATCTATGTGCACTTTCTACATAGTTAGAAATAGTTATGACTCCTTAATTAAACTCAGAGTTGTGTTATACATTTCTTCGACAAATTCTTCATAAATAACTCTGGAGTACATTATGCCTTAATTTTTTTCAACATTACACCTAACACCCATAATAGATTACTTTTAAACATATATGGAATTCTAGTTGCAATATTAAGTAACTATAATAAACTTAAATTAAAAGTGTTTGTACATAATCATTGTTTACACAAATTTTTAAAATAGAAAAGTATTTATTTCATTGACCTTATTTCATTGTATGTGCTTCAGAAATAATCACTTGTTCTGGCACCTAAACGTGTCCTGTGTTTTACAAATCTCAGTGTATCATGACGATAACAGCGTGGCATAGAGATATGTTATCACATACTTTGTTAGCACACGCATTCCAGCATCGATTTCTTCTAGACATGGTTTGCGTATTAATATAAATTGTTTTAGACCGCCTCGTGAATGGGACGTCTAGGATTAGGTCTGCAAGTGTAGGTCTTTTACAGCAAAGACACGGATCCAATTTTTGCCTCCGTTTATATAATCCCGGGCTACAAAACTTGTCGGATTTTGTATTATGCAGTAGCTAACAGGTTTGGGGTGGTCTCGACCGACTTGGCGTCTGTTCTGGGTTTTACTAAAAGTATATGCAGAAATGCCACTTTTTGCATGTCACGCCTTTCTAACAAACAAACCCACTATGTCTGTTTTTGTGTGTGTTATTTTTCACACCATTTCTGTATAAATTTTAATAAATTAATTAACTAATTGTTTAAGTTTTAAATATTTAACTTAATAAATTCTTTGTCCGTGCGTGAAATTTGCTAATCGAGCGTCTATAGAGGGCGTGGTAATTCGGTCTTTGTGGTGCCACTCTTGGTTTCCTCGTAACGCTGCTCATTTTCCGATTGCTCGCGACAAACATTTTAATGTCGCATTATTTTTTTGCATGTTACCGCAGACCTCATACACACAAATGTTTTACCCCTGTACACATATATCGGACCACCATGACTGTAAACGCGCACGGATTAGTACTGCATAAAAAAAATAATACAGTGAAAGAGATATACTTTAGCATGTACAGTGTGTGCTTGTAATGGCCTTAAAAATGTATAAAGCTTATTAAACTTTAAACATAGATAAAGAAAAAAATGCAGAGAAACTTCAGGTTATTAGGGTGTGTGATGCCGATACGGACATGAAAACTAGACGCACGCAAAATTATAGGTTGTGAAATTGTGCGAAAACAATTTACTGCACGCGAAAACGGGATATAGGCTGTCATCGGTTTGTGCAAAATGTTACGCGATTATGGACTCGCGGTGGTGTGTATTCGGGTAGGTATAAAATGACAATATAAATATTTGTTAATTACTCCCATATGCAAATAATTACGGAGTAATAAAAAACACTCACATGAAGTGACAAATGTCGCGAATGAAGAACAATTATTGTATTTGTCAAACGTGTTTACAGACGATGAAAACTGCCAATATAGGCAAATCATTTTTAATACTGTGAAAGTGACGCCAAACCTATTGTAACAATCGTTGACAAGACCAGGATTGTGTACTCAATTTTCGTCAGGTTTCTAGTGGAAGGACCGTACAACCCAAGTATGGTAAATCATATAATCTTCTTGCAATCAGATCTTTACGAGTGAACGTCGTGTGTTCCGCGAGTAGAGCCGTTAAACGAGGCTTGAGCACATATACCTACGCAACACATACAACAGTCAGGAGGACTGCCGTGGTCACACACACCAGGACAAAGAGTAATTTAAGATGACAATTAACTAAATTATTTAAATATAATAAAACAGACAGTAATGAAACCGATACAATAATAAAAGAATTTGTAAAAAGTATAAAACTTTAAATAGTTGTATAAATTATAAATAGTAAAACTAATATACCTTTTCTTCAAAAAATATTATATAATAATTTAATAGTCACTCTGAGCATTTAAATTCTTTTAGTGCATACTGTTACATTTAGAATGTTCTTTGGAAAGTTTGATTATCAGAATTTTAAAGCATTCAAATTTTTATTAAATTTTAAGTTGTCTGTAGGGCACAGAAAATAAAATAAATTTAATTTTTGTTTTGGGACGTCAATTTTTATGAGATTTTGTTTGTCATTACGGGGTTTATAGTAAGTGTAATTATTTAAATTATGATTATTGCAGGCTGTGATGATAATAATGCACACTTATTAAAAGGAAAATTACATTTTCAAAATTTCAGATTTCTTTTAAAACAAAAGGCAATTTTGATATTTATAAATCGATCTTAATTATTTAATGTCACGGTACTCTCTCCTTTCTGCAAATTTTATATTTATGTGTGACGTACTGTTTAAATATAGCACAATTAAGATCAAATCCCACGACCTGTTGGGTATGTAAACGTATTAGAAATACGTTCAACAGGCGAACACACACGCACCAGACCGTAAACTTGTACATTATATATATATATATATATATATATATATATATATATATATATATTGTTACATGATATTTTACCAATCAGCTTGATGTGTAATTACATGAATAAAATATGTTTATAATTCCTAGAAAGGTACCAAGAAACATGAGTTAGCTTGTTCCAAGAACTATCTATTTAATTACTTATTTAAATATTATCTATTTAAATATTATGTGATTTATGTTAAATAATGTTCCAATAGTTATGTTTCAACTATTAAAGTTAGTAAGTAAGGAGGACAATGTTTTATGGAATACTTATTATGATACTACTAATCCTACCTTGTGTGTGAGAGTGGAAATTAATTAATAAGTTATTAAAAGTTGTGTTATGTTGATGAGAGAAGTAATTAATAATAAAAAATGTTCTAATAGTTATGTTTAAACTATTAAAGTTAGTAAGTAAGGAGGACAATGTTTTGGGAACTACTTACAGTGTTTTATCATGTTTATAAAAACTGGATTGTATACAAAAGGTATAAGAATTGTCATATGTTTACTAATAGTTATTAGTAATTAATTTTTCTATATTGATTAATATTATATGTTGTAATATTAATAATACAAATGTTAATGTTAATAGAAGAGTACCAAAATAATAATAGAGATTTGTAAAACTAGGCATGTTAGGCCTAGATAGTTAAGGGATTTGAAAAAAGAATTTATATTAAAATTATAATAATCAATGTCAGGTTGAATTATGTTATTACTAATTGTATCCAATAGTTTTAGTAAAGTGAAGAGCACAAGAAGAACTAATAATAAATAATTTTGGGGCAAATATTTAAAAGTGTAAATGGTAACTCAGGAAATATATAATGAAGGATAATCAAAAGTGGTATCAAAATAATCAGTGTTCCATCAGAAACTCAAAGATACTAATAAATTGAAGATTAAAGATCTTATAAAAAAATTATAATAATTTAAAGAAAATGGAAGGTAAAATATTAGAAGTTTGTTTATGTTGAGGCTCAGAGAGAACCATAGTAACACAGAATGTTATAATTCACACCAATGAAAGCTAAGATAGGCCTTAGCAACTGAGATGTTATAATTTGAATAAAGAGGAGTGCATTATTAGATCTAAACGAGAAAGGTTGATATAAAAATAAGAGAGACCAATCCAACATATTGTGAATTTCCTATGAAGTGAACCTAAAGTAAAGTTAAATTATATTACTAAACTAAATAAATAGAAGAAAGAAGTACAACATTAATCAAAAGAAGTAAACCAAGGAACAGCTGAAGAAATAAAATCAACCTATCCAGGAAGGGAAGTATTTTTGATAAATAACTAAACTGAAGCAATTTCTTTCATGGCCTAAGTTACACTTTTCAAAGACACTGTTTACACTTTTGATTAAAACTATTTTGAACCTTCACTGTGAAAATAGTTAACGAATATTCTTATTTTCAGTGTAAAAACTATTAATATAGGGTAATACAACCATTTAAAGTGTACTAGACATTACAAACACTTAAATCAACATAACCTAGACACTGAGCATTGTAAAATTATTAATATAATCTTGTTAAGACACTCTGTAATTTATTATAATCCCATGTATTTTGGTACTTTTCCTAAGATATATGTCGTTTATACCGTAGTCAAAAGGACCTAACTGAAAAACATTCTACTTGTATTTTATTTAGCAATTATAAAAAATGCAAATGTATTTGCCTTGAGACATAAGAGCTACTACTGCTATTCTGAGCATATTTAAAGAACAGCCGGTCAGACTTTGTTAATAATTATATTTGTCTTTTAAAAGAATTAAAAAAGGATAATAAAGGATTTGAGTTCAATAACAACAGATAAAAGGTTTTCTTTTCTTTATTTAATGGATAAATAAATGTATATGATATTATATACACCATATTAATGAATGATAATTTTTTCATCAACTAGCATAGGTTGGTAACACTCTCAACAAGGAAAGTATGGCACCCGATTTGAATCTGCCTTGCTGAGCTTTAGTAGTCACAATCTTCTGTTAAATAAAAGATTAAAAGAGATAGAATTATAGCAGAAAAAAGAAACCCTTATGCTATTTAAAATATTTCTTACCAATTTACAAATACATTTTATTTACAACATTTGATTGCAAATTGGCGCTTAACTAATAGTACCCTGACAATATACTCATCCTTAAAATATAAACAAAGTACACATTAGACAGGTAACAAGTCAGGTCGTTACAAATTGGCGATCCCAACAGTGAGGCTAAATAACCTGTAGTAATAAACGAATCTTGTCGTTACAATAATATATTAAAAATATATATATATTAAAAAGAGAAAGAGCGGGAGGAAATGTAAAACTAACTCCACGATTTCTTATATTCTTCCCAATTATCTACTCACTATACGTGTTGCTTTTTTTTAAGATAGGTGTGTTTTTTTCTTTATTTTGCTTTATTCATCGTGTCACGTTAATTTACATTCCTAGGTAACATTTTATCAGCCAATTAACATGTATAGGGTAACCAGACCGTTTTATTTACAGGTTTCTTTTTATTAATTGAATCGACTTGGATAATTCTACGGATCACTTCGGATTTTTCATTAATCTATTTGTTTCTTCTAGTTACACTTCTGCCGCTTCTTCATCTCCATAATTTTCCTTCCACTGTGTTCAATAGTGCCTAATTATAACTTCCTGAAATTAAGATTGTTATAAAGTCTCTTTTTTTATACTTCTTTCGATTTACTGCTGATTTCTTAAACCTTCTCTTGTGTTCCTTAAACTATAGTACAATTATCCTTTCGTTCGTTTTATCTCTCATGCGACATAAATTAGTACTTTAAATAAAATTCGCGTGTTTGTCGACTCCCTGATAGTTTTGCCGGCCCCTGATTTACGTCTTCTGCGTCGTATATGTAGAATTAAATTAAGACTCCTTTAATATAAAAACTATGAAACGATAAAAACAAACACGAATTTCACAAATGAACAGATAAGCTACATGACAGTATAGGCACATGTTATGTAAGGAAGTGTGCAGTACACAAAGAGGCACAATCAGCGCCTATTAGGACAACACAATTGTTCCCTATTACCTACCGAAAGCTAACATCTTAAGCACCACCTTTTGTAGCCAAATATTTTAAACTTTATTCGGAAAATCCTTGAACATAATTTAGTTTGAAGTATACTGTTTGTATTCGTTATAGAATATGACAAAGTTTTTAAACTATAACAAGCTCTGGTAATATTTTGATTGTTCCTTCCTCAGAATATTGGCAAAACAGAACATGCAATTTTGTTATTTCTACCATCTGATATTGGTGCAAATATCGTGTGCAAAGTATTGCAAGAAATATTGCAAAAATTATTCCTGCATAACATTCACTAGTCTTCCGTCTGATGTTAATTAACATCTTCGTCGCTTAAGTGTCATCATCACCATCATTATACTCACATGACGGCATAGACAAGGGCTGCCTGTTTTGCCTTCAAACATCCTATAGATTATATTAAAACACTTAAATATATTTTACTATTTAGCGAAGGAAATGTAAAACTTAGCCCCTTCTAAGCAACAGTCTCGGTTGTATGAGGCAGAATACGGAAAAGTGTATAACTGATAGGCTTATACGCCTACACGTGAATTAACGCGTTACATGGTTCAGCGCTAGTTCTGTCTCAACCAAAACCTTGTTTTTTATATTTTCATAGTCTGCTAGTGACATAAAACTGTTAGAATCTGTTTAAAACTCTAGAAACACACACACATCAAACTTAAACACAGTACGCATTGCGTATGGAAATCGATTTTCATTGTCTTTTTTGCAGTTGGCCCAAATAAGCGTAAAGAATTTGAAGGGTAAAGAAACTAAGTAAAATCATTTTTTCTCTGTATAAGCAAGGGACAAATTTATAGCATTATTGAACATTAATACGGAAAGCAACAATCAGAAAAAATTAGTGCAGTGATTAATAAGTTCATAATAATTTAATCTCTTAATCCTTTTAGTCCTATTCGGCGTTATGTATGTACACTCTAAACTATTCCGTTGTACTGTATTCAGACTGTATTGTGTAAGGCAATTACAGTTACGGCTATATATACGAGTATGTGGTAAGCAACTATTTTCAAAACGAAGTGAAGTTACTGTTTAACACAATCACTAGACAGGTAACTAAATCTACTGGATGTGCCGTACATATTTTGATTATATACTTCGTGTTCAATTTAGTAGTCGTCATTAAAAAGTTTAATTTTAGTCTTCAACATTCGATACAATCGAGTCAAGTGATGTACTTCAATTCGAGGAACGAAATTCGTTCTACATGATTAAACAGTTTAACTTTTAATTGAAAAGGGCAGCATTCGAAGAGAAGTGCACATCAAACATGGTGAACTCTCACTTTAATACAAGCGACGAGTTTTAGTATTCATGATACCTGCTGCGACTGTCGGTTCTCTTAAACGGCTGTGTTTATTTCCTAGCAGTTGGTTCCTGTTGCTGTTTTCATGAAACATGTTTTTTTTTATTTCAGAAAATTGTAACCTTTAAAGGCTAAGTGTACCAAATATATAAAGTATTTTGTCCTTTAGCGTGAAGTAAAGTTTTATTAATTAAAACTTGAAAAACGGATGTTAGTCTTTCTACAAAAAAAAAGAAATGTCGCTTTTTAAAATAAGTTTTAAATTCAATCATTGCTACGTCGTTTTACGTACTTTAATTACGTAAAATTACTTTACGTTAAATTAATTTCTGCACTAATAGTAACTTACAAACTAAATTCGATTGAGTTTGCGCGCCATTATATACTATTACTGCAAACGTACAAGTGAAGTCGAAAACGAACTAAGCCTACACAAAACTTAATACTAGTCATAAATTGATTCTTTGAATAATATTTTTGAGGGGACACGGAATCCCTATCTTCCACCATGTTAACATAAGGACATTTTCTAAAAACTACTAAACCAGTCTGTTTGAAATTTTTGCAACAGTTTCTGTAAACCTTTTCACAGGAATTGATTTTTTTGTTAAAAAATGTATCACAGATAATAAAAAAAAAATATATTTTCCCATTTAACTTTTGAAAGGTGATAAATTTTTATGAAAACTATTTTTTGTAATATGGAAATATGCATTTACCGTGGCAGAAAAACTCACTATATATAATCGCATACTCTGAATATTATGTGAAAATTTCACAATGATTGGTTCAGTGGTTGGTGAGAAAATGTTCCTTATGTATTGAAAACCCATACTTTCGGTAATCGAGAAAAAACGGAAAACATGTGGAAGTTGAGTTTTGAGTGATTTCATGGAGACAGTTTATTACAATGGCCAGCTAAATGCAGTTGAACAGCTGAGTGCTGCCAACCTTTGCGCATGAAATGTAGTAAGTTTTGAAACAGGAATCATGAAATTTGATTGAGTGATTCAATAGTTATGCGTGTTTGAATATGGAGGTTTTAATTGACGGCAGCTGTCGAAAGGTGTAATATATTTTTCAAAAGCATATTTTGATGCGACTTTTTGTTAAAAATAACAAGTGTTTACATCAGTGCATTCAGAAAAACCTCAATTTTTAATTGGCGCTAAAAACGAAAATTAAAAAAAAATGTGTTTTTTTTTTTTCTATCCGTGTCTCCTTAAAAGGCATATAGTTTGGAGACAATAACAATTCATGGAAGCTTCATGATCTTCAACGATAAGTCGTTCATGAATATAGCACTAAATAAATATGAGTGAAAGTATGTAGCTATTGTAAGTACAATAATATAACGTCCATACTTTGCTGTCACCTGCAATTTAATTTTTAATTTTTTGTAGGTGGAAAGGAAAACAAGCTTTAAAACGAATATGTTTACATACAAGGAATGGATTAAACGATATCTACAATAATAATTGAGTGTAAAAATGTTTAGAAATTAATTTCAATTATTCTCCAATGTGAAGTTAAAATCACAGAGCACGTAATACCTATAGGCTTTTAGCTCAACATTATTAAACTAAAAAGTTAGAGAAAATATTTATGTATATACGTGGATGTTTTATTTCTTGTAAGAAAACATCCTGTACGTTGCGTTTGGATGTGAATACACGTAGACCGTTTTCCCAAATATGATAAACTTAATTACATATCCAAAGATAATAAAAAGAAACCTGTTTTAAAACTCGTTTTAGAACTGTAATCACGGTACGAAAACTATAGGCCTAGTGTGTTGTATGGTCATATAGCTTAATTCAAAGCACACGATTGTAAAAAAGTAAGTTAATCAAGCGTATAAAAACAAAACATTAAAGATAACAATTAATATTTAATGCACTTTCACTTGTGAAAAACGTACCTTTTGTTATTTCCTCAAACGTACGTTTCGGAGTGGTTTACTCCTTCCTCAGTGAGGTACAAATGCGGAATCCTCAGAATGAGAGTCCGCATTTATACCTCACTGAGGAAGGAGTAAACCACTCGGAAACGTACGTTTGAGGAAATAACAAAAAGTAAGTTTTTCACAAGTGAAAGTGCATTAAATAGACTATTAATTGTTAAAGTGCTGTGAAAGAAGTGAAGATCATTCAAAATAACATTATAGATAGTAAAACAGATAGTAAAAGATAGTAAAACAAAACTTTCTAGTAGACCAGATTGCCAAGCGGAATGTAGACCAGAAATGCAAAAGGAATGTAGTAAGTATATGAAACCAATGTAATAGTTTATATAGGCAGGTTATGATGAAAGTAATGATACTACATCATATGAAATAGTGTACGCCTATAGTAAAAGAAGACGTGGTAGAATGTATGAGATTTAATTGATTAATCGTAAGAATGTTGCAGACGCCTTACAAGAAAAGAATACTAACACAACATTGATTATTATTAGAAACTTAAAAAAAAAAGAAACACAAAACTGGAAATAAATAGTATCAAACATAAAATTAATCAACACGTTTTAATTAAAAATATTATTCTATCCAACTATCCAGCTCATACTGTGAAGGAAGTCAGGCTGTTTTGTGAAGGGTTTTACATTATAACGAAAACAAAAGAAAGTAATATAAATAAAAATGTGACGTGGAGATAAACAAAATGAAGTGTAACGATAATTAAAACCAATTAAATTTGTCTAAAGAACATATAATTATACAAAAGTGCACATATAATTGCACAAAAACTAATTTATTCTGCTTGTAATTAATTGCTATTATTGTAAATTAATATTTTTAAGTGGTAATATTAATGTATTCCGACAGTACAATCATATGCTGTACTGTGCATTAATAGATAAAATAAATATTTAAATTAAATTTATAAATATGTAATAAATAAGCAGGTATGAGATTGAAAGCTGAGTTTATGTTCAAAATACGGAATGTAGACAGACAGGCACTGACCTAAACACTCACACGACTGTCGCTGACAGTGTGTGCAGTATTAAGTGATGTGTGTGAGTGAGGCCAGTTCCAGCATGAAAGTTTGCAATCTCACCCTGAATAATTGTCAAATTACAGTTTTTATTTAATTATAAGAAAACCATAAATGGTAGAAAAAATTCAAAGACTTCTAAATATGTATAAAATTAATACGCATGTGTAGTGAGAAAACGGCGAGAAAAGGACGCGCAGTGAGAATTCAGTGCGATTTTAAGTGCGTAGTAATTACACGGATTATTCTATTACGATGGTAATTACGTTGGACATGTGTAATTAAATCATCCAGCGTTACTGACGCCACTGAACAATTTCAAACAGCCAGAATTCCGTCCCAACAGGAGCTGTTCGATGCTCGATTATAAATAGGGCACGAGAGAAGCCAGCCTTCTTCTAATCAGTCTTCAGTAGCGATGGGACGCCCTGTCCATTGACGACGCGAATTTTTAAATTTTGTTAATTGAACAGTAGATGCGGACGGACGCTATGTTCGTCATAAGTGCAAAACAGTAACTCTTAATCTGTTTCCGAATACGAATATAGAACATACTTTACGATGTCTACACACACAAACGTCCGTCAGTCAAGACAAGCTACTATGTTACATCATGCAGAGGAACGCTATGCTGAACAATAGAGACGTCTGCTAGAACTACAGCAGCAGGTGCAGAGCAACCTCTCACACTATACTACATCAACCAGATGGGACCATCATGACGAGTAACAGGAGGACGACAAGTGGAACCTGGGGACGTGCAGGGAACTTCATCAGAAGAGGACCTACGGATCAACGGAGGACATGAGTATGAGCTACAAAACCGAGGTGACAGATAATCCATTTATAAATTTTAAATGAGAGACTAAAGACATTTAAAAGACATTTTGTAATTTAAACATGAATAAGAGTTTATATAAAATGTAGGTAAAGAGGTTCAAAGAATTTGATTTAAATTTAATAAAATATTTTCTTTGATGTTTAACGATTAATTTAGTCAATTTCAATTTTATTTTAAAGTTTGTAGAGCATTCAATGATTACTATGTATGCAATACATAAATTAACGTAGTTGAAAGTTATAAAAAAAACTGCAGTAAAGCACACTGTCAGACTGAGCAGTCGAATTTTAATATTAACAAATAAGTATTTAGAACATAACTTTGTTACTGTAGAGTATAAGATTTATTTAATGGCAAATGTACTGCAACATTTGAACGTTTCAAGCGAACAATAATGAATATTTATGGCGAAGTAAGTGAGATTTTTAAACACGCTTGTGGTTTATAAATAAAAATTATGAAAACTCGTTACAATTTAATCAGTGACTACTCTTATTACCATTACACCCAAACTCCATTAATTGGTACACGTTACCAGTAATGTTATATAAATTTTGGCACTCCACAATTTAAATTACATTTAAATTTGTAAATTGTAGTGTTATAGTATATTAATAGTTCTTGTAACTAAAACATTCTAATGTGATGGGTTGTTAAAATCTAATTTTTCCAACCAACAGAAATAGGTAATTTTTGTTACTTATCGGTCCACGAAGACGCTCTGCATAGTTTTTCGAGAAGGTGGTTTTCACAGAAAGGAAAGTGGTCTCTTATAATTAAATTAAATGAGTAATGAATTTCCGTACCCGACAATTAGACTCTATCGTTTCGTTTTGTTGCTCTAATAATCTATTTCACCAACATTGTTTAATGTAGCTTTTATTACTTCTGCGTGTTTGTGTTTGTTTGGCTGTTCATGACACGAAGAATTTGAAAACATTGTCTTAGTATTGATTCCTGTACACTTACTTAAAGGACACAAGAACGCACAACAGTTACAATTTCTGAAATGTAGCAGTGCGTAACACACAATATGTCCATTTTGTTTTCAAGTGTAACGACATAACGTTCTGCAAAAGGCTCGTCAATACCCATTGTTGTAACCAACATTATTGAGTGGTTTTGCAACGTCAACAAGTGCCTGGATTCCGCCATTGTGACATCACGTCCCAACTCCCCTTACATTTGGAAACGCTGTTCTTTCTTTCTTAAAACTTTCTATACTGTGCGCTAACTGAAGGGAATATGAGCGCGAACTATCATAGGAAATTGTATAAGTCTATTGTGCTGGTTCACAAAGAAAGACTTCAAGCTCAGACGTGTTTTATAAATACTTTGCATAATTTTAACTAACCATTATGTAGACGACTTACTATATGCACCATTAACATTTTTCTGAAACTGTTTTTTCAGTTAATTAATTCACTTAGGATTTTCTGTTACCAATTAAAATTAATTCTATAAATATCTGCAAATCTTTTACTTTACCAGAGCATCAAATAGCGAAATAAACTCAGAGAAAAAAGTTTAAGATATTTTTAAAATTAATATCTTTTGTACTACGATATTGTATAGTAATATATAATATAATAGTGTAAAGTACTATTTACTAAACAGTGACTGAATAGATATTATTGTACCATTGTTTAAATAAATGAAAATATCACTGTTTAATAACATCCGTTTATTCTGTAATAAGATCTATTCAGTGATAATATTAATAACCGGTAGTCGTTAAGTCTCCTTTTGAAAGTCTAAATTACCAAACCTTACAGTAAGACTTTTTTATTCGAACAGAAATTTGTCAATCAAATGTTACTTGCCTGTTCACAAAATCGACAATTAAAATAAGCAGATTATGAACCGTGATGGGTTGTATCGGATTTTGTGAGACAAGTTATTTCTCTTATATCAGTATCAGTTATTTATTGCTTTTTTTAGTAAAACATATAATTATTGTCAACGTACACAATTGCACTGACGGGATCTGTACCCGTCAGTTTATGTGAAGAATAATGATTCCCAGCAAAGCTCAGTTACGTGTTAAAGCTAATACACAACGGACTAAACATGTGCTTGCTTACAGGTTGAAACGGAAATTATTTAATGAACACATGGCCTTTACCGACCACAATTTGACTTGCGATCAAACATAAATAACTTAAGTTTATTCAATAACTTTATCAGTATTATGATACTCATAATTTACGTATGCACTATTATATGGATACTGTAAAGCTTAAATGATAATTTTCAAGTAAAATTAATTTTACACGGAGAGTGAAACGCATTAAATTGTAATGTTTAAGCTTTTACTGTCGGAATGAAGACTTTATTGAAGATAATTATTGAACTCGTAGAAATTCTTTCAAATTGACAGCAAATTATAAAATTCACCTGTTAGTCGAAAAGAGTCCACCATAAGAAAAATTACAGATAATTATAAACTACTGAAGAGTAAATTGCTAATTTGCAATTTCATAATTACGTGAGAGGGTGCTGGTATATGTGATTGTAGATTTCAACGCATACGCTTATTTACACTTTACAGTATGTACATCCATATGTATAGGTACTAAGACAATTCATGAGATCAGTCAGGCTAGTATAAAGAATCATAATGAAGATTATGGAAAAAATTAAAAAATGGAAGAAATAAATATGAAATCAGGCTGCATCAGTAGAGGCGAAAATAAATGAAATGGATGGATTAGATAAAGTTAGTATGAATCGTCTTTTCAAAATAAACAGTGTTACAGAAATATGAGAGTTCGTTTAAAAAAATTAATCGGTTACAACTTTTACCAACAAGAACACTAAATTCAAAAAACTGTGTTCTACAATTAAAAAAAAAAACACATGGAAAAGACAAAATGATTTATTCGGAATTCATACGTCAGTATTCAGTACCCTCGTACGTTCAATCAAGAGAGTTGAAAATAAATGAAACACGTCTACATTTAAAAATGTACCGTTTTCATTGGCTTTCTACCACGATAAAATAACGAAATCATTTTGTATGTTTGTCTAATTCAAGGTAGGGTCGGTCAAAAACTAGTATGTAGAGGTATTAAATTTTTATTGTCATTTTATTATCTCGTAAAACCGATTTTTTAAAACATACATACAAAGTTTTAAAAGTTTTGGTTATTGGCTTTAATTTAACGATCTTTGGGCTATGATATTACGTTTTCTTGTTTATAGCTAAGTTATATTGATATGAGTTATGTTGTTATTATATTTTCACAATGAATAAGCCGATTGATCTGTAATTGTTATGTTGTCGTCGTCATTACTAAATTGTACGTGATCCCGAGCATCATCAGACAAATTAATGGTGACGAATTGCCTGGATCATCAATAAGTGGCCAACACATCAAAATCCAAAATATTTTCTGTGATGAGTAGTCTCTTTCTGAGCACATCTTTACTCAAATAATTGTAATTACATGATTAATATTGTCATTTTTATCTGATGAACCGACAGCGTCTTTAATGAAATCTTTCATACCTATTGATTTCAGCTTGCTTTTGCTCGCATAGTTTGCAATATATTTTAATACAAACTTTGATGATAAAACAGCTTGGCCATCAACGTTTGCAAGCAAGGTATTTAAATGAGATGGATATGAAAGTTTAAATTGTGATAATTCTTTTTAGGAATAACTTCATGTTTGCCGGAAATAAAATGAATATAACTTTCATGTACTACTTCTTTGGGAGAATTTAAACTTAAACACATCCTGATTGGTCCTCCTTTTTTCTGTATGATTTGCCTTGATCAAATATTCAAGGTCAGACGCATTTTCGAACCAGAATAGGCCATGCATATGCTGGAATTCAATAAGATACCACAATTCTTTAATTTTAATCTTTTAATTCTCAAAAGCCTGAGCTCTTTTAAGAAAAAATTAAGCGAAAATGAAAGGGTTTTCGCTTAACAATTTACTTTTACTAATGAATTCTGTTTTTTATTCAGATTTGAATAATCGTATTCAAGATGTGAAATACGATGTAATTCTAGGTAATACGAATCTGCAGCACTAAGTACAATAAGACAATATCAATTAATTCAAGTGATCTCGCATGCCAGTAAGAACGTGTTGATCTTAAATTTGAGTTGAATGATAAAATTGAATTATATAATCTTGAATTATTCGCCAAGTTGCTGCTGAAGTTGATCTCGAATAAGTTCGGTTACCGACTCACGAGAGTATAGGGAGAATATATATATATATATATATATATATATATATAGGTATATCTATAATGTTAGTTGCAAGTTACAAAAATAATACTTTAAGCAATCTTTTCAAAACTTTTGTAGGATTGTCATCTTCTACATGGAAATGACTATAAATATACAAAGCGTCTACCCCCTATGTGTCATAGTTCTTGTGAGGAGCACGTAAGAAAATGTAAATTTTGTGGACTTAGGAAGACTCGCTATCGCTCGTCCTAATAAATAATTGAAGTAATTATCACATACTTTTTAAATAAAATAACGAAGAAGGAATAATAACAGATATTATGTAAGCAAGAGGGATTGCACGTACGGATTGCAGCGTTTCTCAGCTATTCTAATATTTTGAAACAATCTGACCTTGTATTCTTTTACAAAACTATCTGTAAAACCGTACATGCGTAGAAAGAGAATAATCCATCGACTATATACAATGCAAGAACTAGTACAGCATCCGTACCTTTGGCTAAAACAAACAACTCGCAACATCGGTACCATAGGACAACATAAGCTGTAAAACAATAATTCGAGTGATATGGTGACAAAATGAAGTAAAACTAGGCGAATGTACAATAATATGAAATATTACAGAACTCAAAATTGAACAAACGTTGGAAAAAGTCAATTTTGAATAATAATCAGTAAGCATAATCAATGCAGAAATACTTGCTACATTTGAGTAAATATTGTTTGTACAGTCGTGATCTGACAAAGTACGACATACTTCGCTATTGTGTTTTTACTTACAAAAAACGAAGTTTAAGAATTCAGTTAAGATATATAATTTGCAGCGCTGATTTTTCAAATCAAAAATTGAATAGTGAAAAAATAAATTGTTATTAGAATAGTACAGATATAGTTTTGTTGAGATTTTGTTAATAACGCTGTCAATTTGTGAGTTAGAAGGCATATGAAGCGCATTTATATATCTAAACTAAGTAACCAAAACATAGTAAACGTAGTAACTTATACTGTACCATGACCAACTAAATTGATTGGCTTTAGAATGTGCTGTTAGATTGACCCTTAATAGTTAATAAGTGAAGTTAGCGCTGGTACACGTCTCCACTATCAGCAAAGTGCCTGATCACACAGTCTGGTCAAGCGACCATCAAAGAGTAAATGCTTTGCTCCTAATTTATCCATTAGTTCTCTTACACTTACAGCAAGTAAGCTATTTTGTTATGAGGCAGTAAAGCGTCTATAGAGAGCACACGTTAATAAACACATTTAAATTGCTTGTATTCTCTACTGCGTGCAATATACGTGTACAGATCTTATTTACAAACGAATTCAACTGATTCAGTAAAATTGGTTTAATAAAACTTCCGAAAATTACTGTGTTTACTGTATTGTTTCTTTTTTAGTCTAGTTTCATATTTCTAAACTGCGCCAAGACACTAAGTTTACATTGTTTCAACTTATTCTGTATTTGAAAATATTGTGCCAAATAATAATTGAATCAGTTATTATAAACAGATCATGAGTGACGGTTTTTCAAAAAAAGTGTTTTTAATCTAGTAGTGTTATATGACTGAGGACACATCATTTCGTATGACAATGGCACAAGTCCCACGTTTCTATACTAAAATATTGCATTCTAAAAAATAGAGTTAGAATGGAATGGTCATGAGTCCAGGACTGATGACATTTTCATACCAAACATCAGAACTAAACGCATGGGTTTTTTAAAATAAATATCCTATTAAAACTTGCAAATCACAATAATGAGAAACCAAATTAAAAATGAGCTGTTATAACCTAGTATACTGCTTTGTTTACAAGCATCCTTTACTGTCTTTGTTAACTGTAGTTTGATTATACTAATTAAATGATACGTTTTATCGTTTCACTCATTGTGTATGACGGAGAGAATGTTAGTTTTGAAATAGAAAATGATCTTGAGGAAAAGAAAAGAAAAGGGATCAGACATGAAGGTAAATATGAATAGACAATTGTACAAAATGCAAGGCTATCAAACAGTGAATATGTTAATTAAAGAGGAAGTGTTGTGGATGCTACAAAAACTGGTAAAAAAGTAAGTAAAATAACACAATATTCAATACTTTATCAAAGAAAATAGTTACTATTTTTATTTATTATTGTGTAGAACTAACACTTTTAAGTTTTTACAGTGCAGTAGGTATTATGTTATATTGCTGCTGTTCATATGATGGTTAATCATTTTCTACAGTCGCTGTGCATAAAAATACAATAATGTGATTAATATCTAATTTTGAAACTGCATTTAGTAGTTCATTGTTATCAGTTTGGCTATAAATAAAATTTCATTGGTATCCTTACAGTACACTGTTATATTAGCTGTAACAACAACAAAATACTATTTACCACAGTTTAACAACACTACTTTAAAGTTATGAAAATAGGTGAATACTGTAAGTTTGTAAAATAACACAATCGACATAGATTCTAGCCCATGAAATAATTTTGTTTGTTATGTAAGATTAACCCATTATTTAAATTATTACAGCATTATAAATACATTGTTTATTGTATGTAGGGCTGTACATACACTGAATATTAATTTTATACAGTCATAAAAAATTTCATGTAGAATATTATTGATGTAGAATCAATATTAATTATTTTTGAAATGGTATCCTCAGTTTATTATTGCTAATTAGAAATGAAAATAGTTTGTTATTAAAAATAATATTTTCAATGGTATTACTACCGCAAAATGATGCTTTTAGTATTTCTAACACATTGGTTAACCCTAATTTAATCTACTCTTTTTTATTAATAAAGTTACATATGATGTAATTTATTAGATTCTTTTCAAATGCAAACTTGGTTGTTTATAAAACTGTGAATGAAGTCTAAAGAGAGCATATCTTGGTTAGGTTAAAAATTTAAAAGCAAAGAATCCCAGGGTACTCAACTTGTAGGGTTGATGGAAACTGAAGGTGTAAAAGGCAAAAGACAAAGAAAGGAAGTACCCGAAAAGCGAGATCATGTCTTTAAGTATATTTTAGATAGTAATAGAAAAAAGCACTGGTATGTAAAAAAGCATTTATAAGTTTGCTTGGCCTTAAGATTGCTAAACAAGTTAGAAGATTAAGAGAGCTTCTTATACTATGTGAAATATCGAGAGAAAATCGTGGTAAAAGTATTGGAAGTAGAAGTAGAGCGATTAAAGGAGATATTATTGACAAAATTAAGGAACATTAAAAATTATTTGAAATAAAAACATTTAGTTTATTTAAATATTCAAAATCTGACTTAAAGGCTAAAATAATGCACTCTATGTTGAGTAAACAATTTTTACAGGAAAACATTTCATATAGTTTTTATTTAAAATATTTTACTGACAATTACGCATACATGTTTGGACGTCCCCAAAAAGACGTCTGCAGTACTTGTGAAGAGTACAAAATAAAAGTAAAAAACACTTTACTGTGTGATTCAGTTAAGAGAGTTATAGCAGCTGAACAAATAGTTCACTTAAGTGAAACAAGAAATTTTACAATAAAATCTAAGATATTACACAAAAATGTGAAGAACATGATGCTGTGGCTGGTTTGTGCATGGATTACATGCAAAACCTGCCACTACCCTGTATTCCAGTACAAGAGGTGTTTTACCTCCTACGGCTGTTGGTTAACGCGTTCTACAGTTATGATTTAAAAAGTAAGAAACACCATCAAGGTATCACTACGCCCTGCAAATGAAATATCCTGTTTTTAAAATAAATTTCATAAAAATTATTATGTAGAGAAAAACATAAAACAATTGCACATTTTTACCAATGTGTTCCCCGGAATAATACTTTAACAAGATATTTATTGGCACTTGCAGGTTTATATAAGTTTGAAAAAAATAAGCAGTATTTTCCTGTTAGGGGGAACTTATTGTTGCCCTGCGATCGCATATTTGGTGTAATTAAGAAAAAAATTTTAAAAGTTGACAGAGTGTATACAGTAATGCAGTATATTAGATCAATAATAGACTAACATAATAGATTAACATTTCAAAACCCATCAACTTTCACAGTTTATTTTTTGGAAGGTAATAGTATTGCAAAAAATTTTAAATGTTGGCCAACCGTTAAAAAAAGTGTTCTGCGATTGAGTCATCGGGGAAACGTGTGAAAGATCACAGAAAATAAATTTTGCCATTTCACAATATTATATGTTCTAATATGATAAACATAAGGCAGGCGTTGTAGTCACGTTTGATGATATCGATAGATTGAACAAAAATACATTCAAACCACTCAAACCGCTTGTATCAATGGTTTTTCCTATGCAAAATGCACATGAGTGTAGGTCTGCTATCAATATCAATAAATTAAGTGATATCGAGAAATTGGAACAATACATTCCAGAAGAGGACAAAGTATTTAATGAGAAAATTTTTAACTGAGAATCTACTAACGTTGTTGTAGCACAGGAAATTCTGATAGAAAAAAAATATTTTCGTTTCATTATCACGTACGCCTATTTGTACTGTTATTTTCTGCCTATTAAAAATTATTTTCTTAAGAAAAACGACTGCCTTATCTCTTAAGAAATAATAGTTCCATATATATACATTTCATTTTTAATTGTAGTATAAAAATGTCATGAGTCAACAAGCTTCAAAAATATTTTAAAGGAAAACAAGAAACCTAATATTGGTGGTTTTGTTTGTTTTTAACTTTAATTCAACTATAGTATTTTAGAAAAAAAAATATTATTATTTTTGTTTCACCATTTGTCTGCAAGTCATTTTTTTACTATTTTACAGAAATCTGGTTTTCATAATTACCGATTCAATTATTGTAAAAGCTAATTAAATGGTTGATAAATATCTAATTAAAATATGATCCTGGTATTGAGTTGTATCGAACATTGTATATACAGTCCATTATAAAGTGTTATGTATGATCTTTTTGACAGATATAACTACAGTTGTGTAAAATCGAATTACCATGATACTAACAATTTCTTTATTAGCAAAAGAAAACAATATAAAGGAATTTCTTCTTCTGCTTCTTCTTTAGCACTACACCTCAACGTGAGCCTTGGCTTCCAACATTAATATAAGTAAATTTGTCATGTCTAAATGTGATGTTTACACAAAATATTACATAACATTATAGTGGGATTACATATGAAGTACTGACAATAACAATATTCTTAGTGCTGTCCTTAACGCATTGGTTAACTCTTTTCCCTTTATTTTTCGCCACTCAATTTCTATGAAGCTACATTTCTTGTATTATGTAATATGTTGTTTTATATTTAAAGATAGGCGTACATTTTATGTTATTGGATACTACATAGGTTTTTCCAGTTATGAGCACTCTTTCTATATCCACTTTACACACTGCTAGTGACAACTAAACAATTAACACAAAATGTCACTCAACCAGATAATGCGATACACATTTTTACATTTTGATGTAACGAGCACAGGTTGAATGAGCACACACACGCGTACACACGCGCGCGCACACTCACACACACAAGCACAACATGACAGCAATACACTGTAAATGGAGAACGTTCAAAGAAGGTTTAAAACTACACTGCACAGCAAAGAGACAGGACGTAAAATAAGATTAACTGAATGGAAGTCTCCTTACAGTAAGAAGGAAATTGCGACAGCCTCATATCTACATACATTTACTATATGGAATACACATGTGCGATTGCGCCCACGCTACTTTAAACACCCCCACCAAACTATTACATAGCGAAGTTGTTTTTATTCACTTTATTCCTGGGTTTAGACTGATTGGGTAATCACAGTTAGTAGTTATGTAGTAATTTATATATTGTATGTGTCTTTCATTCATATTCTTTGTAAAAATAATATTTGTCAATTATCTGTAAGAAATGAACTATTTTAAACTTGAATTGAATGTTTCTTTCCTGAAAAGTATTATTCTATCAAACGAATAAATATAAACTTTGTAAAGGGACGCAACCATCGTGAAAAGTCAACGCCTCCTACACATTTGGAAAATTTGTTAATAACTTATAGACAAATCATCTGACTCAGAAACACGTATACTATAAAATACACTATTGACTTAACAGAAGAATTGAAAATACAAAAATACTAGATAAAAAAGCAATATTCAAATAATACATACAGTTAACATGATTTAAACATGCTAATAAATAACAAATAAAGAAAGAAAGAAATAGACAACGACAATAATAAACACAATAAAGACAACAAAAAAACTATTTTACTCGATAATGACACCTTTTACAATATAAATCACAGCTTCATAATGGCTTAAGTATTGGTGTAATATTATCAGAAATATTTTTCCAAAATTTATACAAAATATATTAGCAAACGTAATCTGGTTTAGCTACGTTCATGTCAAATTTTGCATAACAGACAGCAACACAAATCCGAATGATACCTTAGAAGAAATAAATCAAATATATAACGAAATAAAATTCACAATATAATAAAAAAAAAAAACAGAAATCAGTTTCCCAGACTTGACGGTAAAAATAACCAATAAGTGTTCTACACCAGTGGCGAAGTTACGTGGAGGCAATTGAGGCAATGCCTACCCTAAAAATTCTGTAGAATAAAAATTATAAATACGTATGAACTACGTAACGTAAAGATTATACATTGTTACTGTGACTGTCGAATTTATTAAGCCGAAATGTGATTTACTGAGCGACCGCTAGATGGTGACAGGTGAGATTCGGCATAAAGCGAATGAGGCAACGTGAACTTGCCTCAGAGGTTTTTGTATACATCGTATGTAAGCAATGTGCTGGCGTGAATGGGAAGTGCGGGGGAGGGGGATTGTCTCGTGCTGTACACATAGAGCGTTGAGGCATGTCTCACTTCTATGGTGCAAACAGTTAAGTTAAAGCGCGCTGTGTTTTTTATAAGTGTGCTTATTTTATGCGGTTATTAAAAGTGTGCCCGTTATTCCTCTGAACTAACAGATGATCAAGATTGTTTTTTGAATTGTTTGTAACATTAAACATATAGTATATAGAAACTAATCAAGTTTAAAAATTTGAAGTTCAATCAGATGTATTATTGTGTAGGCTATGACTTATTCAAGGATTGTTCAATAGAAACACGTTTAGAGCTGTAAAGCATTTTTTATTCAACGATTTTAAAAGAAGTCTCCATTAACATAAAGACATGAATCCCACTCTTGCACTAATCTGTAGATTCCCTGCTAGTAAAATTCTTACGGCTGTTTCCGGAACCATTCGCTAACAGCAAACTCTACCTCAGCGTCCGATTTGAACCACCGTCCTTTTAGTGATTCCTCAAAAAAAGTTTAAGGTAAGATTTTTGCCTACCCATTCATTAACTGCTAGTTTCGCCACTGTTCTACACTATTAAGTTAATTGTAGTGTACAAAGGAAATTAGCATTATAAAATATGAACCAACATAACTGTGCAATTTTTTACATACAATTGCAAATTTTTGTTTTATAGAATGATAAAATTCCACTGTAACATAGAAGATAAAAATAAGAAATGGGGATATCATAAAAAGAAAAGCAAAAAAAAAAAAGAAGTTATATTACTACGGCAATATACAAAGAGAAAAACATCTACTATTTAATACAACTAAACAAAACAGTTTCAACCCTAGTAAAACGGGGATCTTCATAACATTCACCAACAATAATGTACTTAAAGTAACAAAATTCTAAACGAAATATCACATTCTAAACAAATACATCATCACATGTCACTTAGCAGATCACCTAAATAAAATCGGGTTATGTGAAGTGGAAATCCCAAGTGCAGTAAAGTCTATATGGGACAGACGGGAAAATCAATTATTATGTGTCAATAAATTCAACATAAAAACCTTCGCTTAAACCAAAATGTATAAGAACAATCTAGTATTACATGATATTACTACAAGACACCTGTTTCCGAATACTGGAACTCCTAAATCACAAACAAATAGGGCTATAGTCAGTATCAAGAGGTAAAATAAGTGGTTACCTTAAGGAACCTTTACGTATACAAAAATCATAAAAACAGTATACTAATTCCTTAAAAAGTACAAGCAAACACCGAGTACATTACTATATTTGAGGCTGTACTATAGTACTATAGTAAATTATAATACATTCTGTTTTATTATGTTACGTAAATTTAATTTACAAGAAAAATGTGTATTCTTCGCAGATATATGTTTATTTCTTGAGTAACGTGAAGAAATAATCAGCAGATGCATAAAATGCCCTGTGTTAGTGATTCTATGCAATATTTTATTGTTATGTGTACTGTTACAATATTTCTGAAGGAAAACAAAAATAATGTACAATAGTAAGAGATGTGCTCAAACGCATAACCCATTAGGTTTAGACGGTACGTTAATTTTTATTTGCGTTAGGTGTAGGGCTACACAGTACCTGGAAAACCAGGGCAAGCGCACAACAGCTCGCCGAAAAAATTTGCTCAGTGTGTTTTAGTTAATGTTTTTGGCGTTGGCTGAATTCTACACATACTTTTGGGAATGTTAGACCTGACATTTTACTCATGTTTACCGCTTTCCCCGCACTTGACAAACTCATGCTCGTAACTACCCAGTCATAGAAAATAAGTTTCTTGTTTACATAAGTCCTTGTTTATTTAACTAAAATACATGTGCTTTTGAACGGCGAAGATACTAATATTTAACTACTATGAAATACCTTATTTTTAAGTTAATCGAATATTAGAAGACACGGAACGTATGTAGTATACAATAAACGTATTAACAATGTATACAGCGATCGCAATTTTTCTTTCATACAGCAAATTTCTAGATAATGTATTCTCTAACGGTGTAAATTATGAACAAGCGAAGCAAGTTGTCTACTTTCATTCGACCGTTTGGAATTTGCCTCTCTATCTATTTATCTGTTTACGGAATGTTATACGATAACTTTTGAATACATTAACAGATCTTTGTAAAACTTAGATTTCGTGTATATACTTTTAACCACAGAGCTCTTTGTCTTTGAGATTAATCACCCTAAATTGAACAGGACGGTACACAAAGACTTGATGGGTGAAAAGTTGCAAAATCCATTCAATATTAAAGAGTTATGAAATAAATTTTAAAAATAACTAATGCATATTAAAATTATATCCATATCGTTTTAAACAAAACATGAATATTATATTTAATTTTAGAAGTTTCCAAATGTTTTATCAAGCCCTTAAAGTGGATTAAACTTACACTGAATAAGTGTAGTGAACTTATTCACTCCTTAATTGGATCCTTAAGTGGATAAACTTATTGAAGTGAATTGAAAAATTCCATTCAGGATATCAAGTTATAGAGAATTTTAACCAAACTATGAGTATAGTATTCAGTTTTGGAAATTAATAAGTTGTAGGATAAAGGTGACCAAATAGGTAAAGGATCAAAATTTTAAAAGCATTGTAAAAGTCAACACCGGTTATTAGACTACAGGGAATGTTTACACAGTCTGAATGCAGTGTTTAAATTCAACATTATTAGTTTGACGGACACCACGAAAGAAAAATGGAAGTCAAATTTTGATAAAGTTTTAAAAATATGTGTGGGGCTTGAAATTAAGTTATTAGTAGTGTCATTACAAATACGAACTCGTTACCTTGGCACAACTAAAATCTGTCAACACCTTCTTGAAAATTCAAGGATTTGATCTACGTTCAAAACGTTTGTAAGTTGTGTTTGCAAAACAACTTTACATATTATATATCTCCATATGTCTATGGAGTTTGATACATATGAAGCCTGTAGATATCTGTGAACACGCACATTTAAAAGCTGCGACAAAATTGATTCACATTTAGACATTATGGTTATAAATATAAATACAAATTCAATGAAGTAATTGGGATTTTTAATGCTTATTATACTCATAATAATAAAAATATAATAATGTTTGTCTTTCTTACAATGGTTATTTTACTAAAATGATAGTAAAGTACTCGCAGATTTTGTAATTTTTCTTTTTAAAGTAAAGCAAAACCTTCTATAATCGTGGTAACGGCCAGAAGGCCACGCCCTAAAAATAAAGAATCACGGATAATAGAATTAACCTGGTTTAACGGGCGCTAACTTGTCTCCAAAGAATTCCGATAGACATTGCCGGGAGCCTTTAATTGTGCTCATGCCCTTCAGTACACTCAAGCTGGTCTTCATTTAAAACGTGCAAATACTACGTTTTAATCCACCAAATATCAGCTGATTTAATAGTGTTACAGAGTAACATGCAGAGTGTACAGTATGCGATGAAATACAACAAATTCAATGGCTACAGTAACCAAACAGTATAACAATTAAAATAATTTTTTGCATTAAGTGCATTAAGAAATACAGTAACGGCTAATTAATTTTACTGTTTTTTTGTTCATTATTATTTTCTTATGTCTCTTTTTATATTTCTTAACGTAATGATTCCGTTAAATTAAAAATTTTGCAGCTCAAAATATTTATTTTTTCATTCTCTTGCTTCAAGAGATACTTTTTTCTTTACTTGAGTTAAGATTATCGTAATCATCCCTTTCTGAATGACTTTCTATAGGCGGGATGTCTGTCCACTGATTAATTACGTTCGCTGAATCAGTGTTATGAATTCATTCACGTATCTTAGCCACCTGTTAACGATTCTCAGAATTGCAGTCTTCCATCAGACTAAATGTTATATGTTTAGTTTATAAACTTTACGTATATAGTAACTTATTGTATCCCTACCACATCTTATAGTCGTTATTCCTTTTAGTAGTGTAGACATGATAAGCTCCTGTCGCCATGACAGTAGAGAAGTTGTAAGTTCGTTTGATTCTTAGTACTGTACTGATACATATGGAGAACTTTACTTACAGCTTTAAATTAATAAAATGTATTAAATTGATTTTGTTCTTAATGAATAATTTAATTCAAAACAGTTAGCGAGTTGCAGCTCAGGAAGCTTAATAGTTCATCGTTACTTACCAATTACTAATGAGTTAATTACTTATATATTTTATTTTCTAATATATCTTGTTAATGAATGACATCATTATCGTTATTATTATTATTATCATTATTGCAAATATTACCAATCTTGCATGTCTCAGGTATGTAGGGAGGTATTCATACAGTTCTATACTCTCTATTCACATCAGAATCCAGTCATTCTGCTTCTCTGTTAGATAAAAATCTTCAAGGAGGTTGGGATGGCTAAAAGGGGAGATGTAGAGTCCATCACTATAATTATTATTATTAGGAAGTACGTTCCTGAAACTCCCTTGACTTTACCAGAGGAGAAACACACTGAACACATCACAGGGTGCAAGACGAGCTTGGTAGAGCGAAACTCATCGTCGACATGATCACAGTGGCAACATGCCGTCAGGATAACATCACCGTTGATGTCAAGATTGGTATTTCGCACCCCAGAGATTTGCTGGATATCATTTGATCAATGAAATCCCCAAGCCGTTTGGAGGAAGCAGGAGAAAGCCCTTCAGTGACTTCGGAAGCAGGCGGACAGAGAGCGGGATGTGGCAGAGGCTTGAACTATGTCCTGCCATACAAGTTCCTTTACCGGAGTCTGCTCAGTTCCCAGGAGCAAGAAAGTCGCTTATAGTTCACCATAGCAGAAGAAGGAGAAGAAAATTACGATAAAGAGTCACGCCTTTAGTGGTCCACACTGTGGACAAACACATGGGCAAACGTCTAGTAAAGAACTCAATAGCAACAGCAGACTTCGTTATTCATGTAGGGCATGTCTCTATAAAGAAGAGACAGACAAACCCAGGCCAGAGGTGTTCTTGATAAGACCGGCCCAAGGCCAGTCTTACACGGAGGTCCTGGGTGAATTCCGTAAGAAGGAGAAGCCAGAGGTTCCGAAGACTGAGACTCAGTTTATCCGGCAAATCAGATCAGGTGGCGTATTTCTGGGTATGGGCATCAAGAAATCTTCTGGAAGGAAAGAGGTTCTTAGGGAGCAACCAAACGCATCTTGGGGAGAGGAGCCGGTCGTTTCCGCTCCTGAACCCAGATACACTCTGAAAAGTGAAATATAGATTTCCTCACCGTCAGAGAAGAAGTTGAAGACGCGCTTAATCTAATCTTCCAGATCTGGGCAAGGTTAAAGAAGGCCTGATGCCACGGAGGCCTAGGAGTATTAAATCGCCAATAGGAACCTTTGAGAGATTTCAGCAGAAAGGGTACTTAATCAAGGCATGAATAAAATCAGATGAGTGTCGTGTAGGGTACGAAGGAAAGTTGTGTTCTAGAGATGATTAGTGTACCTTGGATAAGGTCACGTAGCTAGGAATTTTGGAAGCCTCGACAGGAATAACCTGTGTTAAAAGTGCGAAGGCACCGAGAACAAGCTGAAAGCTTACACTGGCGTGAGCTAGGCATGAGCCAATAAAACCTGGTTCGTATACCAGGTTCAGGTGTTGGTCAGAAAAAGCGTCTCGAATTATCCGTGGCCTATAAAGTAATATGAATGTGAGGATTACGATTTCTAATACCCTCCTATCTTGCGAAGCTACCCTTCTATCTCAATACCCTCTATCGTTTGGCTCTTGAGAGTTGACCGATCTGCGAACAGTATCAGTATACAGACTGACCGCGTCATGGTACCCCAACCTTCTCGGAAAGCTCAATTGAAGAGCCATTCGTCTAGGTGACATTTGGTCACATCTAGATCAGCGCACGGAACGGTTCTAGGGGCTGATCTCTGGAATAGGACCTACTGACCTACGACAGCTCTGCTGCATGTAGAGATGCCTGACGAGACGTGTCTGGTCGGGTACGCCGACGATGTGGCAGCACTCGTTGCGGCTCGAACAGTTAACTTGGCACTGATCAAAATCAACCACATCAGGCGGAACATCAGCAGCTGGATTCCGGCACACGGACTTACGCTATCCTTGAGCAAAACCTAAGTCGTCATCCCGACCAAGAAGAAAATTTCAATCGTCCTGCTTCTGAGCGTTGATGACGTGATCGTCGAAGCAAGATATACCTCAAGCGGTTACACCAGGTGCAGAAGCGAGGAATGTTTACAGCTCCACTTACTGCATTTTCTCCAGCTGTCTTGGTAACTGCTAGGGCCATCCTCATAAATTGTATTGCTATAGAGCGAAAAACTGCCTCATTTATAAAACTGAGTTCGGAAAGAATTGCTTATAGGTACTGTCCAGGGGTCATGAATGAGGAGGAGTTTCCTGTCTCTAATGTGATAGGTGGATCCCAAGAACGAATCCCTGGTGGCAGAGACCAGCTATTCTCTGAGAGGAGGACATCTGGAACAGTGTAGCTTGCATATATATGCTATAGTGCAGCACATTACTAGCCTTAAGTAATGTGATAAGGAGTCCCAGGCTAGGTCTAGATTTTTATTGGAAGGGTTTTAGTGAGTAGTCCATTTGAGGTGTTAGTCCGCACTCGATGAGTAAATACATTTCTCTCTCTCTCTCTCTCTCTCTCACACACACACACACACACACAATAATATTACACCGTACGGAATTTCACGATCTACACAAATTACAGTTTAGAACTGGAGTACAGATTGACGAATTTTCATTCGGCTGTGCACAGTTGTTAATAACACCTCATGTGTATTTCACGTTGACGCTGTTGAAACACGTTTCGTGATGTGTGCTGCTTTGCTGCATTCTAATTATGCTAAAATCTTTTATTGACATATTAAACAACAACAGAACTTATTTGTATGAAAATACAGGTTACACATGAGTTTATTCTTTTCTTTCCTACGTACCACACAAACGTCATATAATGTGTGTGTGTGTGTGTGTGTGTGTGTGTGTGTGTGTGTATGATTCTATTCCGCTTGTTATTTAGTTGATTACATCTCATAGTTAACTATACCTGTTATTACTGTACCTGTAATAAGCCAGAGTTCCCTGAGACAGTCGTCACGGAAGCTGCGAACAGCAGCTCGCTGGCGTAGCTCATGACCGGCCTCCAGGGACTGAAACAGGAACGCTCCGAGTACGACGTAAGCGAGAACCAGTGCGGACAGGATCAGGTTGTGCGAGGCTGCACAGCGAGCCGTCACGCCTCGTCCGTTTGACGCTGCGGGCATCGACTCCACGCTGCTTCATACGCCACTGCTACACTTCCGTCTGCGCATCAAACAATTTCTGCTTTTCACTTCCCTTTTTTAGTACATAAAACTTAAGTAGAATAAGTATAGTTACGAGGGGAGAAATATATGTATCTGCTTCTTGTAAATTATTATTATTAATAACTTCATTAGTTATGAAATCTAAATTAGTTTTTATAGGTCAATAGTAAAATGTACATATAATGCTAAATGACATTTGCCTATGTGCTAAGACAATTTTATATGTAAAAGCCACAATTTTACATGTGAAAACTGTAGCCTATATATTTTATATAAATATATAATATATATTAACGTATAGCTTATAAGATTTTAGTGTTCTCTTATTTTTCTTTTTATAATTAGTATTCAAAATAAAGCTCCAATTAAAATTAATGTCATTGTCTCTTGTTCTTCCTTAATTGTATACGAAGCTTGTACTTTAGCAATTATTAGTGCTATATGCCACAGGACAGTAAGCATTAAGCTTATTTTGTAACATAACGTGTTTAACAAATTAATGTTCTGTTTGAATATCACAGAGCGTATACAATAGACGTCATTTGCATTGTTACTTGCCTTTATGAAGACAATGAAATTGAATTACTACCGCTCTCCTGATAGGCATTTGTAAGCAAAGACATTTGCCAGAGTAAGGTATGAATAACAGCTCAGCAACATAATGCTGCAGTTTAGAGAACAGTATACAACTTAAAACACATAAATATTTTGGCATTTAAAATACGAAACCGGATCACGATTGTACTTCAGCGCTTTTCTACATTGATTAACCGGCATACTTTTAGCTGTAATTGATGTTTTCAACTGAAGCATTGTCGCCTTGTATTGAAGGAAGAGCGAGGTGTATTGCCTGTCTGTGCTGGAAACACTCGGCAATATTCCAACGTAATCTAATTTATCTTACGTACACTGATTGTGTGAATTACAGCTGTAAACATATAGTTATGTAAATATAAAAATTATAAAGGTGAAGCCATCTTTCATGTAAATGGTGAACATGCTAATCTTAATATACTGTTAGTATCGTAGACGTATAGATTTTATTAAATCTCAGAGTATCTCTTTTTGGTCCCACAACCAGTATATTGAAGAAAAGCTTGTTTACCTACTAAAATGTGGAAACAGGTGACACTTCACTTTAGGAGCACTTAACTTTTTCGAGAATGGCACACAAGACAGTAAAAGAGTAAACATGCCTAATATTTATTTAAAGTAATGTGTGGTACAGTTCTATTTTAGGGACAAATAGGAGTTTTTCAATGTGAATCTAGTATTGATAACGTTATTATTTTGAACCAGGTAATTGAGAAGTGACCCGACATTAATGTGAAAACTCACAAATTTCAAGCACCAGAAAGTTGTTGTTTGTTGGAAAAAAAATTTACTTTAAGGTACCAAAAGGTAGGCCTACTGCAGGCATCTCACTCAGATTGTAAAAATGCATATACAATCACATAATTAAGAGCCTATTCTGGAGAGAATAGGAATAAGAATTTGAGAAACACAAGAAGCTGTCTACATGTACATGTAGAAGAATCTTATTTCTGCATGAAGAGTCTAATCTTTTGTCTCTTTTGCTTCTTACATGTGTAGACAATGTGATACGGGGATGTGAAGTAAAACTAGGAATGGGAATTAATGTTAAATACTACATTGAGCATTCCTTTGTGTTCTGACGATTAGATAAACATTCAGAGGAGTTGAGATAACTTCAAACTTTTATCTTTACGAATATTAAATCTGTATCCTATTAATAACAAAGAATTACAATATATTAAAAACATCGTAGAAATATGACCATTTAGATCTAATTTATTTAGACCCTAAAATTGTACAGTAGATCGGAACAAGCTGCTATGTCCAATTTGTACAGTACGCTGGGGTATGTCAGTTCATTACATATTGGAGGTGTGAAGAAATAATAAAACCATAAATACGGAATTTCAGCAGAAACTTTTTTGAGATAAGTCGAAGGCGACTAGCGAGACGAATAACTATTACAAATAACTAACTTCAATAAAGAAAAATGACTACCTTTGCTCTCTTGAATAAACAAATAAGAGAAAGTTACAATTAGTAAATCCTTTACGAAAAAAATGGGTGTGTCACGGGACACGCCAAAAGTGAGAACTTCAGTGTCAAGTGGCGAGCAAACTGATTCAGCTTGTACAAGCTTGCTCGTACCTTTTTTGGAGTAGGAGAAATTTTACTACAAAAGGTTTAAGATTCAAATTAGAGTGAACGGATAATTAATTGACACGAGGGCGTAATAGTGTTTATATACATTATTTTATTACAATATATCAAAAATATTTCATATAAACGTAAATAGAATCATATCACGTGTCGTATTATTGTCAGTATAAAAAAGTTAAAAACGTAGGTGGTTACTAACAGCTGGTCGCATAATTAACCTCGTGTTTATTAATTGAAATTAAAATCGTAGCGGTTTTCTGAAACAATTTTTCTTGTAGACTGTAGACAACAAAGTTTACATAAAGTTACTTAAAGTTACATAACATTACTTAATTTTATTGAATTTGCGCTTCGTATTTTTAACGTTGAAAACGTTTTTTGAAAGCCTGCAAGCCTGCCTCTGAGTATACACTATACAGTCGATTTTTGATGAAAGTCTCCCCTGACCCATTTTCCGCAATTGTGTCAAAAGTTCAAAAGGTAGAAGGACCGGAAAGGTGTCAAAAGACGTGTTTTGATAAGGACTATCAGATTTCAAGATAAAAGTTTGGAAACCACTTCCGGCCTAAATACTATTTGGCAAAAACATGATAAAATCGCTTGTTTTTTTGCTTGTTTTCATTTGGATTCAAATCTTTTGTTATTTAACTTTTCTGTATTTTTATTGTTCTAAAGTGTTCTCTCATTCAATACCCCCAGACCGTTTTTTCATTTTTCCATTATCATCAAACCGGAAGTAGTTATAAGAATAATAAGTCGAGTATGTACTGTTGATTGAGTGATAGACACTAGCGCTAGTAGTGATAGATTTAGTGAACTACTTATCTTTGTGGATGTGGTTATGTTTCAGTATACGTTGTGCAATCATGCCGAAACCACGCAAAAGACGTGCATTCGTTACAGAAAGGATTGAAAACTGGAAAAAACCTAAAATGTTATTAAGTGATCAGCCTGGAACGAGTCGAGAAGAAGATAGTGTTATAACACAACCAAACGATGAAGCCGCGAAGAAACGCAGAGTTCGGCAGAAGAAACGTGAACTTACTCGTGTAGAATCGTTCCATCATTATATGAATGATAATTTCTTTTCTAATACATTGACTGAGTATTGCCATGTTTGCGATAGAATATGGTGGTCTAACCAATTGCGTAAAGTGAAAGAAAATACAATCGAGTGGAATTATCTGGTTAAAATAGGTTATGATCCTACAGTGTCTAATTTTAAGGTGTGTGATACGTGTAACCACGATTTATATATAAGACGGACGCCTCATATGTCAACTGTGAACGGGTTCGTTTATCCAGAGGAATTGAAGGATTTACCACCTTTGTGTCCAATATCGGAAAGACTGATTTCGCCATGTCTACGGTTTATGAGTATACGTCATCTTCGATATTTCAAAGGGGTAAAAAAATTGTGTGGACAAGTGATAAATGTTCCCGTAGATGTCGACAATATGGTGCGTGTGTTGCCGACAAAGTTCAAAGTTCTAATACAAGGATAGTTACGTAAGGTACAATAATTACAAATATCTATGTTCCCCATTTTGCATTTGTCCTAAAGACGTTTTCAGCGTTCAAATTATCGTACAAGGTACGAGAACTGTGCATTTTATTTTTGAATATGTAAATGCAGTAGGCCTAATGTGTTTACACTAGAAACATCTTGTTTCATTTATAATACTGGAAGCTAAGGGGCACAATTAAGCCAAATCTTTTAACAAAAACTTTGAACTTTATATTTGTGTTTTTGTACTTTTGTATTAATATTTACTGTAAACACCTGTTAACAGCCAAACTATTTACATAAATTTTAGCATATATGTCTTATAGGAACGTTAGCGTACTAGACTACACGGATAAGTAATACGAAGTGCACAATGGAGTATTACGCTTCTTGTAGTGTGTTCATATTTATTACATACTTGCTCATTTTTAAAACATACAAAACTAAATCATGCACGTAGACAACGTATGCGTATCAACCATAACTAATGAATCAATGTGAACTACTAGAATTTCTGAAAGTCACGGACCCGAGACGTGAAAGGAAAGCTACCGATATTATGAACTTGATATCGTTGACACATCTTCTAGAATGTTATTTGTTCAATACAAAATTAATATTAAATTAGCTAATTTAAATAATTATATGTACCCGTCAATGTTTTAACATGATAATGTTTTTAGGGTGGGGGTCATTCCACAAAAATTTAACGTCATCGAAAAATGTAACGCTTCCACACTTTCGATTTCCCACAGTCTAGAAATCTTCGGTCTCTGTCGTTTTAACATGATAATGTTTGTTATATAGTAAATATATTTGTTATATAGTAAATATTTGTTATATGCACATTATACGTTTCAAAAGGCTAAAAATATTATCATGCTTCGATGTTTCGGTTTCGTCGAAATTTCTTTATTTTTTCTTGTACTATACACTGTACAAATAGTAAAATTAATTTTGCAAAAGAAATTAGAAATTTAAAAAATATTAAATGCACTTAACTAGTCACTTTACAAGTATCGAGCACACATATCGAGCTGTGTAAATATATTATGCTAATAATGAACTAAGTACAAGAAAAGGAGTTCAAAAGTAGGCCTATTCAGTTCGATCTCTCAACATGTGAGTACATTTTCTTTTATAGTAAATAAAATTATTTTTAATAGTTTTACTTGCAATAGTATTTAAACATTTAGAATATGCTCACATTTTTTTAAATATTACACTTTGCTTAAATCACAGGTAATGCACAATTACCACACTTCTTGGGTGCTGTGTGGCCATCCTAACATATTTGTGGCCGTGGGGAAATTTTGAATAGCTGTGTGAGGAAGAGAGGTTTATTGACCTGGAAACGCTGCTTTCTCGTTTCAAATTTCTTTTCATATATTTTGTACCCGTTGAATCACTTTATTGTCCTAGGAGCGCGAGGTGTATGGGAGTAAGCCGGGCACCGTAGTGCCGTATATGAAGTTCTCACTTCAACAAGTTACGGAGAACGAACTGGCAGCCACAATAAAATAGGGCCTCGTAAAAAAATGCACGACTTGTGTATAGTAACAGATGTGAACAGTTAATCTTCGTAAATCGATAATAAAGACAGTGTTGTGTGTTGTGTGTCGAGAGTGTGTTGTGTGCTGTGGGTATATGTGTGCGTACGCGTCTAGTGTTAGAATGAGGTTATATATCTGTTTAAGATTGCGAGAGAGAGAGAGAGAGAGAGAGAGAGAGAGAGAGAGAGAGAGAGAGAGAGGGAGAGTAATGAGAATGTGAGAGCGTTGTAGTGTAAGTCTAGAAAGAGATAAAGAGAGAGAGAGAGAGTGAGAAGGTGGGGGGACAGAGTGGCGGCGTGAGGGGGACAGGGGGATGGAGTGAGAGAGATTATGACTACCGACATATACATAAACTACATGAGACTATGGTACTCTGTATAGACCAAGTTCTAGGTAAATAACATTGTACATTAATAAAAATATTTAATAATAACCATTTTCATATAATATATCTGTTATCTATAATGTTGTGTTGCAATAGTTTGTAACTCTTTAATGTAAGTTGCTAAATCTATACTGTTATCTGGTACATAATTCTATAATGTATGTGAGGAGGATAGTGTTAATAGAGATGGTGAGAGTTTTAGAGTGCCATTGTAGAAAGATACAAATGAGAGAGAGAGAGAGAATGAGTGAGAGAGAGAGTGAGAGAGAGAAAGTGAGAGAGAGTGAGAAAGACAGCAAGAGAGAGAGTGAGTGTGAGGGGGAGAGAGTGAGAGAGCGCGTGCAAGTGAGAGTGAGAGGGAGTGAGAATGAGAGGTAGAGGGATAATGGGTGAGGGAGAGGGTGTGATTGTGGACATATACATAATTTTACAATATTCTATAGTATCTGGGTTATAATTCACAGCGATATGATTATAAGTATTATCCAATTTCACTTGATAGATAGGTTTACCATAAACTTGTGTTTGTAACATTACGTAAATTATCTGATGTAAGTTCGTAAAGTTCTACAGTTATTGTGTAATTTAGAATTTTGTAAGTTAATGATTGGGTTTAATACAAGTAGTAAGTGAAACATGTTAAAAATAACTTTTAATAATTACATAATTGAACATCCTTTAATCTGTATTTAGCTATAATATATTATAACGATTCATATTGTCGTCCTATCTGAGCGTTATATGAAAGTGTCAAACGGAGCGAGTATAGCGACGTAAGCAAGAGAGGGAGCGTATAATTGCAGTCATCTCTGTCTAACCTCGTCACTGCTACGACAAATGCCGGTACAGACAGGAAATTTTACTCAATTGAATTTATGTTTTAAAATTACAATATCTTTAAAACCAATAAATATACAGCAATTCTGAAAACAGCATAGTGTTCAGCAATTAAAGCTCTATAAGTAGCCAAAATATCAACAAATTTAATTAACATTTACAGAAGATATACAGAAGAAGAACGCCAAGCGAAATAACTCGAGAATTAGGCTAGGTACGAATTAGGTGTTTTCACACACACACAGATAAAGACCTAAGCAACAATATTCTGTGGCCAGATCTTTGAAAACACGTTTGCAAATACCTGTAATCAAACGATTTGCAAACAAAGGAAGTACGATTTTAGCCAGTAATTCTGTGCCGTCTCAGACCTGTCAAGGGGCGTTTAGTCGACCTGTCCGATATTGTTTCAAATGGAAAACGCATGATTTATTTGGAACAACCAATCAGAATCCTGCATTTAGAACAGACGCCAACTCTGACGGAGGGTAGCGAGCACTCTTCGTTCGGATCTTCAATGCGCTAGACGTGTGTAAATTACGTGCTTAATTTCACAAACACGCAAAGTTTCATTTAAGTAAAAAGTTCGAGAAGTAGTCCGCAGTTGCAGAGGAACTAGTACAGTTCGACAACAACTCTCGCTGTGTAACACCACATTAATTAATTAATTAATTAATTAATAATCAATTGTGAAGTGACTGGTGCAACAGAGAGCTACAGCATCTGTAATTGCCCAGATCATCGTTCAACAGGATTGGTCAACATCATTTCTTCTGTGCTGAACCATCAAAAGGAGGAGCTCTACGGATTCCTATCTACGGTCGACGCATCAAACAGTAAGAAATAGATTCATTGATCAATGAAATAAATAATAAATAAATAATAAAAAAATAAACAATTTTAAAAGACACTAAGTAACTTCACACTTTGTATTTAATTAGTAAGATTAGTTATAACATAGTATAAGAGTGTTGAATGGAAAGTGAGGTGTAGTGTTGAAAGTGCAAATTATTGTAGACCTGTTCTTTAGCACTGGTTTGGGAGATATAAATTTTCTTAATTAAACCAGATAAGAGCAATAGGTCGTTTGGACGTTTTAATCTTCACTTTTCACGCACACTCATTAATTATAAGAGTTAGGGTAGCAATAAGTCCTACAATTAGCATTTTTCAAGAAGTTAACAAAATAATTAAAACGGTAATTAAACAAACTTCAACAAAGATTTTAATTGTTATTTGTATCGATTCCCCTTGAATTCCACATTCACTGAACGAATCCTGAGAATGTCATTTGTATCTGGGATTTGTTCTGGCGCCCAGGTAAAGTAAAATCACGGGTAAGTAACGTTTTATCTATCATTAAATATATTATATAAGTGTGTTAGATAAAAAGTAGCGTTGTAATATTTCACTATGCTATATGTTGACTGGTATATGTATAAACGTTTCTGTACCAATTCTAATTCTAATTGTTGATTATTGCTTTTATAATTAATTAAAAAATACCATTACATTATGAGTAATTTAAACTGTAATAGTGTATAAATTAGGTTCTGTGATATTATAATTTTCTTGTTGTCTTAAAGAAAACATAGAAGATGTTAACAAACTATCTCAACTCCTTCACATATACAATGATACGTACATACGCACGCAAACGGGTGTGCGCAGACACACGCACACACACTTACTACTGGGCCGCGCGTGTAAAACGTGTGTGCGAGAGCGCGCGAGTGTGTAAACGTTGAGTTTTTGCTTAGTCACACATGACGTCGCCTTTATAAATACTGTACACACGAACCAAACCTTCGATTTATATTTTGTTACTTCAGCTTTTTTAATCTTAAAATGTTCTTTAGTGTTTTGAATTACTTTATCTAGTGTGGCGTGTATGACAGTAAAGATGATTTTTATGTTTCTGTGATTCATACGTATCGAAACGACGTAGACGTGCGAGCGCTCCCCCTCCCCCAACACACACACCTACATATACACACAATGCATAAATCTGTTACTTCTATGTATGTGTGCTACTAAAAACTCTAAATTAAACTTTACAAATTCTTCTTTGTAGCTTAACGTTCCAAAGGGAATACATTTACATAGCTAAGAACGTCACTTTAACTTGTGTAATCAGGTGACAGTCCACTTAACCGTGTACCGTACTCTAACACAAGAACAGACAGACCGCATTGCCGCTCGTCCATTCGCACCCTCAGCGTAGTACAGAGAATTGATTTATTGTTCATATTCTCCTTTTAGTTGTCGCAAATGGCGTCTCCTTTAACAAACGTACAAAGCACTACTTATTTATAGTAGGCCTAAATTAATTAATCGACTACTTCTTTCCTTCAATTACGAGCAAGCGTATAACATTTTATTTTATAATGGCGTTGGCTTGTAAAATAAGTTTAAATTTATTTGTCTCATTCGTAAATATAATCTACAGGATTTTACATTAATTCGAGTTTTACTTTTTCCTAATTAAAGTGTTGTTTATTGCTCACAGAAAACACTGACTCTGCTATCCAATAACAAACTTTAGGGTTCCAAGTGATAAGTAAGCAATTCGAAATCAATAACAAGAGAAATGGTTTTAGACACGTCATATACAGAAATCGATTGTTTAGCATAGTGGATAATTTTTTCACGTTTTCTACACAAATTTTGCTTTGTTATGGCGTGGAAGCGTTAGCGTATAACCATGACTTGTTTGTTTTTAATTCATTCATGTTGCAGTAATCTAATAAATCTTCTCTCTCAGCCTTGTACATGCTTACCCAACACTGAGTCGATTCCCCTTCACTGTTCTTCACTTGCGTTGTAATTATATTACTGTAAAAACATTTATGACTTTGTTTTCAATAAAGTTCCCCTTCCTGCTTGAAAGATCCTATCACGAGAGAAGAAATTATCACTCTTTGTATTTCAACATTGAAGTTTATTCATTACTCGGAACAAACATGACGCTAGCTACTAGCTACCCCCTGTGCCGAATGTCACAAGTAACTCGTTTCGAGAATTGCATGTAGGCCTAAGTTATATAAGCAAACCTGCTTTTCTCTGTATAAAAGAATCACATTGCATATTCAATCTGATTCCACATATTTAGCTTTTTACAGTCAACAGAAGTATTTAATTATATTTTTAAAGAACAATCAGATTATTGCAAGAATATATATGGCTATTATAACATGTGTACACCTTGCTGTTTGTTAAATTTATTTTTATTTGTATATAACGAAAACATTTTACGCCATTATAAGCAAAACATTTTCATCATAGACATCGTTGGGTGCACTCACAATTCATAAGCATTAGACGTGATTTACTACATTACTATTAGCGTATGTGGAGACATAACGTTGTTACATGCTGATAATTACGTTGTACCAACATCCTGTGTATGGTTATGATACTTACTGTCAAATTCTGACAGTCAAAATAGTATAAAAATACGAGGATTGTTCAATAGAAACACGTTTGATCTGCGCAGCCATGACTTCGTCGCCATGGGAACGGAATTCATTTGTTTATATTGTCTGTTTAAGTACTAGTGACGCGTTTAACAAAAAGCGTTGTGACTGGGTTGAAAAATGGCATCTATGATGAAAATCCGTCCAAAGATAATCTGCGTGTTATTCAGTTTTTGGTCGCTGAGGGTCGTCAGCCAATGGAAATTTATACGAGAATGAAAGCTATATATGGTGACTATAGTTATTCTCATACGGCAGTTGTTGAACGGTGCAATAAATTTCGACAACGAAGAGAATCCACTGAAGATTTGGCCCCTCCCAAACCTGCACGTGTTGCAGCATCAGATGAAAATGTGAGACAGCTGGAAACTGCTTTACGCGCAAGTAGACGCATTAAAGTTAGAGAACTTTCTCAAATGTTGAGCATCAGCGTGGGAACTGTTCATTCCATCATTCATAGTCTTGGCTATCACAAAGTTGCTGCTCAGTGGATTCCACGACTGCTTACTGATGAGTAGAAAAATTTGCGTTCGGCCTTATCATTACAGCATTTGATACGCTATCAACAACAAGGTAATGCCTTTCTACACCAAAGTGTTGCCGGTGATGAGTCTTGGTGTTATCACTACGAACCAGAATCCAAACGTCAGAGTATGCAGTGGAAGCATGCACAATTTCCAAAGGCGAAAAATGTCGGTCCCAAACTTCGGCAGGAAAAGTAATGGTGACCGTATTTTTTAATTATCAGGGTGTACTGCTCTTAGATTTTAAAGAACCTGGTATCGACATCAACGCTGAGAGCGATATGCAGCCAGCTTAAAACGCTTCCGGGTCAGCATCAAGAATAAACGTCCCGGGAAGCTCACAAATGGTGTCATTCTTCTGCTTGATAGTGCTCGACCCCATGTAGCCCATACGATTCAAGATCTGCTTGATCGTATAAAGTGGGAAGCCTTACAACATTCACCTTACAGTCCCAACTTGTCCCCGTGCGATTATCATGTTTTTGCCCATTAAAGAAATCACTAAAAGGACGGCGGTTCAAATCAGACGCTGAGATAGAGTTTGCTGTTAGCGAATGGTTCCGCAAACAGCAGCAATAATTTTACCAGCAGGGAATACATATTAGTGCAACAGTGGAACTCACGCCTTAATGTTAATGGATACTTCTTTTAAAATCGTTGAATAGAAAATGCTTTACAGCCTCTAAACGTGTTTCTATTGAACAATCCTCGTACAATAGAGTCGATAATTGGAACGTCGGAAACGTGGACCAGGAAGAGGAACAATTCGATTCTAACTAACTATTGTAGCAGCAGCAGCATCAAAATTCAAGACTCAAATGAATCGAATATATTGTAGGAAAACTTTTACCAATATTGTCTTTTTTAGCCTAATCTATACTCTATCCCATATTTTTTTGGAGACAAATGGATAGGGAAATTGTGCCAGCAATTTCAGTTGTGACTCTAGCGACCAAAAAGTGCTCCTTGAATTTTACTGTTCGGTTCGATTAGGTGGGCAGAATTGCCATGTATAACGCTGCAGCTTAATTATCACGATAATTTCATACCTGAGTTACTAAATCGAAATGCTATTTAAAAGGTTTTGTAAGAAAAACCTGGTTTGCAAGTATTCAAACAAAATTTGAAAATTAATCAAACTCTCAGAAGGTAAAATGTTCAGTGGGATAAGTGGAGAATTTCTGAAAAACAGTGTGTCTAAGGGAAATTTGACACTAAGTGACATAAATACTTGAAAAAGGACAACGCACTGCAGTACAGATACAGGCAGGGATTTGCAAAGAAAATTGTCTGTAATAGTTTAAAAAAAGTATATATAACGTTTACTGATACCCGAGAACGCTCTTATAGTAAGATGAAGCTTTAAATAGATAGCCTAATTTTAAATTAGCATTTGAGGATTTTAGGTCAATGCAACAAGCTTGTATATGTTACAATTTATGGTCATGGGAAGAAACAGCTTCTTTCAGCTGTCAGCTGTTTACCAGCCTATAACAGGATGCACACAAGTTGTCGAACGAAGAGGTCAATAAAATTATGTCACGAGTGATCGAAACAATATAGAATAGGGAAAACAGAAAATGGGATCTTCCTAACTAACAATACCTAATATATAGCCTTCAAAACAAAGTGAAAAATGGCGAAGAGACGTCTTTTGGGCTGATTGTACATTCTTGTTATCTAGAAAACCAAAGTGCGTTTTTCAGTCCTCGGGTCAACTCAGTGTTTCAGATGAGTAGCTGAGATATTACTACGTGGCTAAGTGGCGTGGCCAGTGGCGTAAATACGGAGAAGGATGAGGAATATCAATCCCTCCTCAGAGCTTTTAAAAATTTCTACAAAATTCCGTAATCACTTCACGTAGATCTATTTCTAAATCAGTTGGGTGAATTAAAATAAGGCTTAAAATAAAAGAAGCCTTATTCTAGAAATAAAAGAAATTACAATATTTTTAAATTAATGAAATAAATTTATAGTGTTCTTTATAATGGCAAAAAAATATTTAGCAGATAATGTATGTATTTGAAAGCTTACAAAAACAAATGTAAAGAACGCCCTCCTAAAGAATAAGCTGTTAATCAAAAACGCGGGCTGTTAATCGACTTTTATCTCTTCGTCCACAAATCTCTTTACAGGACTATCTATGTTATAGCTCGTCTGGTCTAATATCTCTATGGTGTCAACTGTTGACTCTGTACAGGTAAATAAGCAGTTTCTTAACTCTAATTTGGTAAAGTCGTAATAATTTATTGCAGGAATTTACACAAAACGTAACGTACTTTGAAGAGAACTATACGCTGTTTAAACCTTTCTTGAAACAAGATCCTTAAATTAAAGTGCGAATGGGTAATAAAACCAGAGATTTTCAAAATATCTTCAGAAAGACTCATTTTTAATAAATTTATTAAGAATACAAATTCAGAATTAAAGTGATTAATAATGGCATGGGATTTAATTGCTTTTAATTTGAAAAAAGGATTAGTCAAAATATTTTTTGAATAAGCGCTTTTCTATATTTTTGTTCAACCCTTATACTTCACGTGCAAGTCTGCTTCCTGGAATACCTTCCCATTCCATCAAGTGGTACTATTTGTCGCATCCAAATTTTTTTAAATCATTAGCAGACCCTTCGCAGGTAGTCATCCAGTAGAGCGGTACATAATGTCGGGTAGTACGTAACGTTGCTAGTACGATTTGTCGGGTATTCGTGTTATTACGGTAACCCATTTCTATTGTGGTACAGATTTCCTCGTCGCCCAAAATTTTATAACTGTTTTCCCCGACAATTTATCATTACTTGTTTTGTCAAAGTTCTTTTACAACGTCTTGTCGTATATATTCTACGGATTCTAAATATATTCCTATTTAGAAATAGGATTTCGTCTCCAAGGTTCCTATACATTAGACTATCAAAACGGCTGCAACTTTCATTGTAAGAAGCAATCGTATTACCACCCCCTGTATACGATCATCGGTGTTTGCTAAGAACCTCGAAATTCACATACAATATCTTGTAGCACATTCACATTTAAAAATGAAACTAACAGTAAATCTTTTCACTTTTTCATTGCGTTTCCCAAAACACTGTTGGCAAAGACATTTAATTGTACTTGGATTTGTTGTAAACAAACTGAAACATTTAAAAACATACGTTCGTACTGTTTACATATTGCTTGAAGTAAATATTTACTTATAAAACTGACTTTCATTTAAAATGTTATTAAGCTTGCAAAAACAAAAACTGTAAATATTAATTATCCCCAAATATATTTCCGTTAAAAAAAATATACAATATTTGCCCTCAGGTAATTGAAGTACGTGTTGCTGGGTTTTAACTTTTATTGTAGAATATTTACACTGAGTAGTATTTTCCATTTTATACTTTCTCCGTTTTGTTTACTTATATGTGATAAATTGTTGATGTATAATATTATACATTGCTGTGTGTATATACTACGGAACTCTGTGACTGTTTGTGATTTTAGTGTTTTTATCATATAGCTGACGGTGTTTTAGGTGTTGTGTCACGTTTTTCAACTTTGTTGCAACAAAAAATATGAAAGTTTAATGAATCAACTTTTACGAGGACGATAGTGTAATTTAAATTAATTTTTCAAGTTATGATATTACATACTTTATAGTTAGTTAGGCTTCACAGAAAAGAGTTTCTTGAATTTATACGTAAAGGATAATTTTAAAAATTATAATAGTAGAAACCGGCTTCTTACTATTTCGTAAATGTCTGCTGACAACGGTGAAGAATCTTGTCAGATGAATCATGTGAATAATCTTGACAACAATCAACAATTCATCTAAATTGAATCGCAATATAATAAAATCGCCTTTTTTATAATAGGATGCTTTCTCGCATGACATTTTAAAGGCTACAAACATATATTTTAAAGTAGCAAATATAAAATATGAATTATAAAAAAAATGTTTGCTTTATAGTAGAAGAGTATGTAGAGATCAACATAGGCGAAATAATTGCGGTAGCAGACGAATACTTACTGGAAATAATAGAAACATAAAATGTAAATATTTTCTGACAATAAAATTGAGAGTTTTAACTTAAAACAGTGTTGTAAGGATTCTTTAGTGAAAATAATAGTTCACTTCATGCACCTTTACTCGTACCCTTAACTTTATTTAATTTATGATGTATCATTTTATAAAGGGCGTAAGATCAAATTTACATAACTAATTGTTAGTTAAAACTTATTCCCTATTCCTTAGTACAAACCACATTACATCCGGAGAGTTTATTTTCTTCTCGTTTCTATACAATAATTAAAATTGGAAAAAGGTTTAAGTCGTAATCAAATTATTTTAAAATTTAATAAGGATCTGTATATACTTATTTATTAACAAACCCAATCGCCAGGACCTTAGGAGCTATAATAATTAAATCAAAGCTGTCTACATAAATCCGTTAAATACATACGTTATTTGTCAAATATTTCTTTTGAGACATTTTCACAAAATTTTACGGAATGAAAATGACGGCTACAAATATAATGACTGCTCCGACAACACCGGCCAGCGGTAAGCGAGAGTTTTATTAACCTTATAACCGCTAGATTATGAACGATGTTACGTGACAAGTATTATGACAGTCTGAGTGTGAGTTCCGGTTAAAGTCTGTAGTGTAGAACTTTTGGGGTGACAAACTTATGATTCGATTTAGCCTGGAATCATCGAAATGGATTGTAATTTTGTTTTACCATTGGGTTTACCGAATGGCTTGTTTTATATTCATACGCGAGCCTGGATAAAAGCAAACTCTTTATTATACTTAGGCTATATACATATGTACACTCTTGTACAAATGTGCGATATCCCCAATTCCGTACAGGTGCGTAGATAAGGATTTCTAGGCAAGAGTATTAGGAATTGTTTATTACAAAGAGGGTGTAAAAAAGATAAAGTAAAACAAATTGTTTGTTGCGAGCAAGTACCTCTACTCCAGCACTTTATTCTTGAGTAGTACTTAAAGAAAATCAAGATGTATCTGGCTTTGCAGATGTAATAAACACTCATGTAAGATGATAATAATAATAATATTATTAACAGAAACTAAACTAGTTGAATCTGAGGAAAAATATGAAATGAAACAAAAATATTATATGACTCAAAGAAGTGAGAATGCAAAAGAAGGATAAAAAATGTTCAATAATAACATAGGCCTAAAGCGATTTTATTACACGACTCTTGGTGTTAGTCGTACAACACGAAAAAGAACTAAGAGACCCAGAGCCACGGCAAAACCGCTTGTATTCTTTGAATTGCCTACATCATTACTTATAAAAAGAGAGAAAGAAAACTTGCACAATAATGTAGGCAGGGAGCGATTGAGTAAATTGTGGTACGATGCAAGAAATCAATGTAATATATGAACTCACAGTGTCGTAATGTGGATCCAGAAGCGGACTAATTAAGACGTATGTTAACAAGAAATGTATCTTTAAAGAAAATACAAATGAAAACAAGTGGAGAAAGGAATTTAGGAAGAGGATCACATCAAAGCATAGATATTTGAAAATTAAGGAATATTTAATAATTTTATGAATAGTATGTATTAAGGAGCACTGAATAAAGTGCAGGTGAATAAGTAAATATCTAAAAATAATTGTTCATCTATTATAAGATAATAAAAAAATAATATAACATAGAATATTAAATTACATAAATATGAAAGTATTTGTGTTATGTAGTGTTTATTCTCTAGACTTATATAAACGTAAGTTACGCATGGTATCAAGTACCCTAGTGGTAAACAACAAAAGAAACAGTTTCGTAGTACACGGAGGCATATGTGGCCTAGAGGTAAAGACTATTAACTCCACTTTTTTCCAAATTAGAGTTATTATCACCATTACAATCAGCGTTTATGGTTCTACAAATAGGTAAATACAGTTATATCCTAGGTGTAATGGATATGGAGACAGCGTTCTTAAAAATCAAGTTAAGTACCAGGCAGGCATATTTTGATAAAGAACGTTAATTCCACTTTATTACTTACTTCAAATTATTTTACTTTAATATTGGTGACTGCCTATGATGTGTTGCGTTGTAATGTGTAACACATTCATTGATTTGAGTCCCGTTTTTAAGGTGTTTGCTGTTTATTTGCTATGTTGGAGGGTAAAATGATTTTTTTTTCAAGCATATACTAATGTGGTATAAACTACTTATGAACTAGATTGTTTAGTTCTCAAACTACCATCAGTATTATATACCTAAATCTGACAGTTTTCTGTTAGGCTAACAGCACTCAAGAAATTGTGAATAACGGATAATTACCAATATGTACAAATTTATTATTATAAATTGTTAATTTATTTTTTGTGTGTTTTGCCTCTCCTGAAACATTTACAAAATGTGACATAACGCTATTTACTTCTAGACCAGAACTTAATAAAATCTGGTGCTTGTGCTTTGGATGCGAGCTAATACGTTTGGTATCGTACAGTCACTTACAGTAATTACACCTGACTCTTACGTTCAGCGTCTCACGGAGCTGCTGACTTTATAAGGAATATAATACGATTATAAAGCTTTCTCACCTATTTCGAGTTTTAGCCATGTTTACGACGTGTTGTGTGCAGCAGTGATAGTCACATTGGACAACATTTGGACCTTGCTGTTTCCTGGCTGGCAGGTAAGTTAGTGCTTACATCTTGATGCTGATTTTATAGAAATCTGAAAACAGAAATAAATTATTAATAAAAACACAAATATATGAGACACTTAAGGAATATTGTTAGTAGCGCTAAAATCAAGGGTAATTGACCCAACGTTTCAACGCTTAAGTAAGTGCTAACTTAACGCTTAAGCAAACGAATACTTAAGTATATTTACTTAACACATAGTATGTCGACCTATATAAATTTAACTTGTGTAGTATAAATGCCGTCGACCAGACTATGCTTATCAGACATTTAGTACAGAATATGCCTGCGAGGTCACTCAGGGTACTATTTTTTTTTTTTAATACTATGTAATATTTTGTTATATGCTGGACCGGTTACGTACGAAGGTTACTTGAAACGTTCAAGCAGCAAAATTTATAAATTAGCGTTAGACTAAATTGTTGAATACGCTGTAAGATTGTTATTTCATATATAGGCCTATTGTATGCCTGTTTATTTCCAAAATTATCTGTTAATTTATTCGTTGTTTACCAGCTGTTGAAATTTACGTTTCACACGTGTTTTGAAATTTAAACAAATGCAAACGTCGTACTGTGACTTAATTATTTAATGGTTCGTAACTGAAAAACAGTCGTCTGTAAGTGGACATCGAGTTCAAACGTGGTCGTACGAGTATTGGAGATGATCCCCGCAGTAGACACCCAAAAAGTGCAACAACTCCAGATATCGTTTAAAAAATGTATACACGATATTGAAATTAAGTGGATGAAATTCGGAGCTCATAGGCATATCACGTGAGCGTATGTATCATATTGTAAATTAAGAACTTGGTATGAAGAAACTTTATGCAAGGTGGATGCCGCATTTGGAGTTCTTGCACTGTTGAGGCGTTCCACTGCGGGCATTATATTCAGTATTCGTACGATCACGTTTAAACTTGAGTGTCCACTTAAAAACTATTGTATTTTAAGACGCACCAACTCCTAACACATTTACCATTTTGTTGTGAACCTCTATCTACGCTAGAATATTTTAAACGAAGAATTCAATCACACCATGATGCTGGATTCTGCCCACTATTCACGCATAACACGTAAATTTGAAACTGCTGATAAACATGAATAAATTAACAGATTTATTTGGAAATTAACAGATGCTTATATGAAATACAAATCTTAAAGCACACTGAAAAGTTTAGTTCTACCATAAAATTTTCAACTAACACAAGTAAACAAATTTTTCCCAGAACGAGCTCAAATTTAACGCTGTTAACGGTATGACATTGATGGTAGTTCATTATAAACAAAAAGAATTTATACCGTACATAAGTGTTTTAAATGTGTTAGAAGTTTGATAGCATACCATAAAAAGCCGAATTGGAACGCTACTTCCTAAGACGGAGACGGAATTGGAACGCTACTTCCACATCTGAGAAACAAGAAGCTTTTGTAAAACATGAAAACAATTAGTTGTGCTCAAAGTTGTGTGAATCAATAGTTATAACTGTTAACCATTACGGAAATAAGTATGATTTTAATGTTTCATAAAACTATATGTGATAAAATTGATTCTGTTTATTCAATTTATACCAGGATTTTTAAATGGAAAGAGAAGGTAAGAGTTGGTATACTCCGATGTACTGTCCCCCCTTCACCTCAAAAAGAAAAAAGTCACCACCCAGAGATATATAAAGTATGTATTAAGTCTGGGAACCTTAATGATTGAAGTAAACTGTTACTTACCACATAAAATAATATAAACTAACATAACTTAGTTACAACGAAAACAAACTTTTCTCAAGAATTACACTATGGAACACTAGAACTAAGGAATTTTAAATTTTATTGTTCATTGCAGGAAATTAATTTAGTTTTTTGTAAACACTTAAATATCGTGCAGCCAATTATTTAGGCCATTTCCTTATCTCATCAACTCTGTAAGTGTAAAATGACTGTGTTCAATAATGTGATGATTGAAAAACGGTAATATTGGTTTTTCTTTAGTGAATTCGAATTTTTAAATAAAATGTAAAAGCTTATACTAAAAATTAATGACTTTTCTGTAAGAGATTCTTTTTAATAATTATATTAGAATTTGGTATAAAATTACAGTAACAAACAGATTAAATATGTTTGCTGTAATTAATTGTTTTGTTGCTATTAGTTTCAAATATTAAACAGAATATAACGCTACTGTAATGTTCCTCAGACCAATTCATTTAATAAAACATAGCGTCAAAGCAAATATACTAACTGCAAACGTCAAAGAAAGAAATTATTTTGGGCGTTCCTTTACGAAGTCCATTCTATTACATCGCGTAAAGCGTCCGCCTAAACTTTTTAATTCTTTTAACACTAGAAGGCGAAGTTTTGTGCCACCGGTTTTATTTTCAATATTTTTACAATTCTTGGTTACACTGATAAGAGCATGTGAACTCACTTAGTCAATTGGCTGTTCTTTCAATAAACAGGGAGTACAGAATTACCTAATGTGAAAATTCTTCTTTATTGTCGTAATATTATGTCAGGTAAAGTAATTAATTGAATACAATAAAAGGAACAATTGCAGTGGTTATTATACTGTCCCTTTCCCATACAATTAAAATATTCGTAGGGCATAAAGAAGTAAGTGTAATCTTGCAAACATATAAAAATATGAAAATCCTGTAAATTTTAAAATAAAAAACAAAAAAGGGAAACAATTAACATTTAACGAACAGACGTAGTAAAACGTAACACGTGACCACAACATCGAGTAACACAATAGAAAACTACTTTCATACTTTTCTTTCTAGTAAGTAATATTCACCTCTGCAACATATTTACAATTATATACATACATATAATTATGCATAATTGATATAATTATATATTTATATAATTGAATAACAAATTAACATTTAATTACTTTAAGTACTTTAAAATTAAAAACATGAAAATTATTAAGTAGGCCTATAAGTTGGTCTGGTAGAAATTCTACACCATTAAGTTCGTACTCATAGGTATTGCGTGATTCTTCAAATTAAGCAACACATGCGAAGGGGAGTTGAAGGTGTTAATGTAAGGAGAGTGTAAAATATAGTTGTTTCATCAAAATTCAGAAGAAATTTGATTTACGAACGGGTTGCATGAGTCTCTGCACACAATACCGCTAAATTGTAGGTTACGTATCTTTATGGCGTCATAAATAATCCTATATGCGATATAGTCACACCACATAATTTTAGTTCACTGCTAATGCAGTGGGGAGTAAACTATTGATTTGAAAGTTATCGTAATCCTGATTACGTAATGTTTGTGGTCAGTGGTTTAAATAAAGGTCGCTGTCAAACCATAATAAATAATGCCTCATGGAGCACACAGGCAGATTTTACTTAAAACAGGCTTTACGATACAGTAATGTTATCTCCCTTAATTTAAAATCTGTTTACGTTGAGATGTATCTTTATTTAAATAAATATTTAGTTTTTGTATACATATTGTGTAGGAAAATTATAACTCTGATGCCACATGGGACAAAGATTGTTGAGCTAACCGGTCGCTTTACATAAAAGATACATTTTCCTCTTTAAATCTAAAAATACTGCTAGTAATTCTTTCCGTCTAGCAGTACATTTTTTTTCAAGGATTACTTTGAGACCTGAATAACATATGTCTACAGAATTCATCACTGTCTAATTATCTCTACTGTTGAAAACAAAAATGATCATAATAGTTGCCTCTGATAATATTTTTAATGTCTAATTACTTGGGAACACTTCGCATCTGAGGCTTCGTTCGGTAAGTAAAATTTAATAAACGGTATTGTATTCAAAAGCCATTAGACGACACAAGCGCACATTACTATTCAGAACCCGCTGCCACACTAGCCTGTTATCATTGTTTTCCTGTTTTCATTTGTCTCATAATGCTTACACTAATGTTAATAAAAATGTTTATACAACTAAAGGAAAAAACTTACAAATGACATAAACGTTTGGCAAATTTGGCAGGACGTTTCTTTACAAATGTTCAAGCATAAAGTATATTCTGTAATTAACACGTCTACAACATTATTTGTGTCAGTTTGCTTATATCTACATAAAAAATTTCGTTTAAGTAATTCATCTAAAAGAAAACACGTTTTCTTTTAAAAAAGATCTTTGTAAGGAATTAACTATTAAAATAAGATATTCTTTTAACACAGCAAGTCGCGCGACCTTATTGTTCAGCCACTTGATTAAGCACAGCTTTCCAAATGCTTCTAGTAAACTGATCATATTCACTTTCTGAATGGCTGACCATCATCAGGCAGAGCACACGTTATTAATGTATAAAATGACAAAATCAAATGAAAAGTAGGTTTACTGTATTAGTGTAGGTAACTCTCATGACACAGAATCACATACAGGACTATACTATTACAAGAATACAATCACATTATTCAAGAATAATGTCAATATCTATACAAACTTGCAGTCTGTATACAAACTATAATTTTTAAAAAGGTGATTCAGAAAAATTTTAATAATTAGAAGTAAGTTTCTTCCTTCATTAAACTAAAATAATTTAAAGTAAACTACAAGACTAAATTTCTCGTTAATTCCGTCATACAATACTGACAGGAGATTACACAAGCTATTTATGTATCGTAAACACGGAAATTGCACGCTAATTGAACTGAAGTGCGCAAAGAAAAGTACAGAATTTATCCTTCTAAGTCTCCTCATTGTGAGATGTATCTTTATTTAAATAAATATTTAGTTTTTGTATACATATTACATGTAATACATGTAAGTAATTAAACTTACATGTAAGTAATTAAACTTAAGTATGTAATAAAATTTTTAATTTCAATTGTGTATTACTGTAGCAAATGAGAATTAGACGTTTTTAAAATCCTAGTGTAGGAAATTTAAGTTACCTTTATAAAATATAAATGATCTTAAATATAAAATGCATTAACTTTCACATTTCATTGTTTAAAACTGACTATTTACAGTTTGAGGAGAATATTAATTTCATAAATATAATTTGATATACTAAATAATTCAATGTAATGACATGCACAATCGAATATTAAAAATTTCGAATATACAAAGAGCACAAACGTTTACACAAATTAATTAATGTAGTATGTCTGTCCGCAAACAGATGTAAGTAAGACTTCTCATTGGTTGATTTTAACCAAGCTAATCAAGCACTTACACCATGTGGTTAATGCATAAATGTCGTTAAAGAGAATTTTTTGTTTTCATCAGTTGCAGTTAGTAACCAATGACTACTGCGAACAATGCCGTTGGTGAAGCCTTTTGACAGAAATCTAGCCGAATCAGACTTGTCTCAAGACTATGTATCGGAGTATGTATATGTCGTAGGTAAATTGCTACAATAGTAGTACCCTAATTTAAAAGCCATTTTACTAGAACATTCTTTTTGTCTTACGCACATCACGTTCGACGACTTACTGTCCCCTACCTCAGTGCGACTGAATTAATTTCGTTTGGTAGTAACAAAACTGATATTCCGCTGCTTTTGACCATTTTTATTTTTTCTATCTAAGTAATTGTCACCAAGCCACGCACTAACACAGTACTAACTTATTAATTTCTGAAACAAATAGTAAATTATAACTGTTTTTTATATTTTTGTTGCACACAATTTTTGTGGTAACAATTTTGAGTTTGCATTTGTAAATGTTTTGGTTTTCGTTCATTTATTGATTGTTACGAACGACAAGAAGTTAGTAATACCTAAGAAATATATAAATTCGTATCTGTATTATATTTCAATTCGAGTAAGTTAAAAAATAGCTTCGGCTACTTCGTTTAATTCCATGGAGGTAATGTTAACCTCATTCCTAGACGGACAGATCGTTCATATTTTAATTTCATTTTAAAATCCAAAATGTATAAAATTATGTAGGCAAACGTAGAAACATCATTCACTTTACACACACACGCGCGGTTCGCGTATGTGTGTGAATGGATTGTTATATAATAGTATGTATAGCTGTAACATATCACCTATGAATTTAAGGATCCATTTAGTAAGAAAAATCAACTTTCTTGAAAAGAATGGCTATTAAATAACAAATTATGAGCAATATAAAAATTATATTGAAATTTTGATTTTAGCGTAATGATACTACGCTGATTGTACACTTTTTAGTTGTTGATTGTATGCTGTTTTTACATTGATTGTAATGTCTTGGTCTATTCAAGTCCCTATCATCCCAATAAGCTATTATATGTCTTTAAACACATTAAGCGTAAGAAGTGATTAAATAAAATCACATTCACTTAAGTATGCAATTGTTTATTTCCATTAAGTGACGGATTTTGTAAAGTATTTTTTATTACGAACTGTTAACAACCAATATTTCTACGTATTTTTACTTTCAAAGCCGATTTAAGTGCACTAACGTTTCAGTTTAATAAGTTAAGTAATATTAAATGATATTAAACTGTATTACAAAATTAAATACTATCAAGAAAAATTAATAATTAAAATAATATACTGATAATATATTTATAAATAATTAATAATTAAAATGTTAGTAACATTGATATAAATATTTAATCTTTTATGAATATTAAAATATTCCTAAAATTTAAAAGACTTCTACTATATCCGGCATGTTTAGTGCAATGATGAAATTCGTTTGTGTTCACTGAGCATTTAACTTATTAGTTGCTGTAGAGAAAACAAAGCGAAGAGATTTAGTGGCAGGAATGAAGTACACTCGCCACAGTAGACTGACAATGACGTATTGCCAAGTGAAAGATGTTGCAGCTTGGACAACTCGTACAGTAACTGTGTCAGACGTTCCTTCCAATGAGTTTGTGCTGCTTTAGAGTTTCAATTAGTCTGTTAACGTTTTAGATTAAATCAATATTGGAAATTTTCTGCAATAAAGGCGTGAACACAAAAGTACTTTTCAAAATTATTGCAGGAACAATTGAAAATTTTACGTGAGCTGATAAGACGTAATGCAGGTAGTCTGTAAGGAAAACGAACAATTCAAAGATACTATAACGTATCCACCCTTTTCATACCGTTTGTGTGCATAACAGATTTCGTCAGGAGAAATGACTGAATATTTCGGATCGTATGTCACGAAGTCCAAATAAATCGGTTGAAAGACTGTCCAAAAACTGTACACAAAGAGGTCTAACGAAACATTTACAGCTATAGCCCTGTAGCCGTACAGAATAACTACAGTACATCAGTCACACAATACTGACAGTAATAATCGTGATGGATGTTGCCACTAGTTTAATAATTTTATTAATGTAAATGGAGAAGATGTTCGTGACGTTAGATTTTACACAGATGACGCATAGTTAATTTATCCGGCCTTGTCAACAGACAGAACATCGTGTGTGGTATGGTAGTGAGTATTCCCCATAAGATGTTGGGGCAGCCCTTACACGACGAAAATTTGGCTGCATCACGTAAACGGATAATAAACTTTCCATAAAATAATGAATACTGATCGTTATTGTAATGGTCTTATCTACTCTTTCATCGGAGAAATAAATGACGAAATTTATCACGTTTACTTACAACAAAATGGAGCCACAGCCACACACCAATATTTTACTAAGTTTACTCTGTGAAGTTGTCAGTGATAGACGTATTGGAAAGAAACTTTGCTCACCTCGATCACCCGATCTACTATCCCCTCGTTGTATTATTTGTGGGATACAATGGAAAGCGCAATTTACCGAAAAACCTTGACACCATTTTCGAACTGCAATATCACCCAGCCCATTAGTGCCATCAATCCCATAGAACCAAGGCGTCTTTTTCAAACAAGAGAAAACATAACAGACATGTCTAGATGTAAATGTATGCCACTTAGAATTTTATTGTAAATTATTATCCCGAATTTTATCCGCAGGTTGTATCTAATAAATTAATTATATGATATTTGTACAGTAACTTTTTGTACACAATTACTTTTAGGAGTGTGTGTAATGTTAATATTTACAATTACACAAAAATTGAACAAAAATATTTCTGAATTAACTATCCACACAGTATAGAAGCCGAAATAAATTCAGTCAAATTTCTAACCGTTAAAACGTTGCGAGACTCTGATGCTATCGTAAGAGAACTATGTAAGGAAGGAAGTTTGTATTTTATTTGCGTCATTTTATGTAATTATAAACGTAAGTTTATATGTTTTGGTCTATATGACTACCCATACGAGTGACCTGATGTAACTTGTATTAATGAAACTGAATTCGTAACCTAATTGCTAACGTAGTTTGAGATGTAATAAAACATGCTGTAAATAAAACGCGATCAAATAACGATTCGACTAACTGCGTTAACAGGTCTCCAGTAAAGTCAGTTGAAGGACTGATTAAGTGAGAGCCACGCCCTGACACATTTTAAATAATTGCAATAAAGAAGAAACTGTAAATGTCTAATCCATTTAAAGATAACTCATATATTAATATTACACAGCCCTTAAAAATTACATAGCTTCCAGTGTAATATCTTTATGTTCATATAGTCTGTACGTGTACCATTGTTATACTGACACTCCGTTCAACCCTTAATGGCTTTTTTTCAGCCCTACAAATTCCTTATGGCGATCATTACAAACGCGACTGTACAAGTTATTTTTAATTTAATAAATTCGAAAAATAAATTTATTTTTATCATCAACTGTCAAACATTAAACTGATGGCCTTAAAAAATTGAAAATATGGAAATTATGTTCCAAACAAATAAACCTTCAGTTAAGGATTTCGAGGCTAAGTGACGCAACGTGGTCGTTTTCCATGTATAAATAAAACCCTGCTACTAGCAGGAGTCGGTAGTAGGCTACACAGTAGAGCAAATTGTAGGGCGGTGATTTGTTGCGCAAGGATGTTCGTTTGACAGAATCGAGTTTCCGTATATCATTAGAACATTTGACGCTAAGTGGTCGTTTTCCATGTATAAATAAAGCCCTGCTACTAGCAGGAGTCGGTAGTAGGCTACACAGTAGAGCAAATTGTAGGGCGGTGATTTGTTGCGCAAGGATGTTCGTTTGACAGAATCGAGTTTCCGTATATCATTAGAACATTTGACGCTAAGTGGTCGTTTTCCATGTATAAATAAAGCCCTGCTACTAGCAGGAGTCGGTAGTAGGCTACACAGTAGAGCAAATTGTAGGGCGGTGATTTGTTGCGCAAGGATGTTCGTTTGACAGAATCGAGTTTACGTATATCATTAGAACATTTGACGCTAAGTGGTCGTTTTCCATGTATAAATAAAGCCCTGCTACTAGCAGGAGTCGGTAGTAGGCTACAAAGTAGAGCAAATTGTAGATCGGTGACTTGTTGCGCAGAGATGTTCGTTTGACATAATCGATTTTACGTATATCATTAGAACATTTGACGCAGAGTGGTCGTCTTCCATGTATAAATAAAGCCCTGCTACTAGCAGGAGTCGGTAGTAGGCTACACAGTAGAGCAAATTGTAGGGCGGTGATTTGTTGCGCAGAGATGTTCGTTTGACAGAATCGAGTTTACGTATATCATTAGAACATTTGACGCAGAGTGGTCGTCTTCCACGTATAAATAAAGCCCTGCTACTAGCAGGAGTCGGTAGTAGGCTACACAGTAGAGCAAATTGTAGGGCGGTGATTTGTTGCGCAGAGATGTTCGTTTGACAGAATCGAGTTTACGTATATCATTAGAACATTTGACGCAGAGTGGTCGTCTTCCACGTATAAATAAAGCCCTGCTACTAGCAGGAGTCGGTAGTAGGCTACACAGTAGAGCAAATTGTAGGGCGGTGATTTGTTGCGCAGAGATGTTCGTTTGACAGAATCGAGTTTACGTATATCATTAGAACATTTGTCAGCAATTACATGATTATAACAAACGCAAAAACAATTCCCTGGTTGGTCGTTTCGTTATTGTAACGGCCTTATATTTATTTGTGTTTTCTAAAATAATTTGGTCCCTTTTTCACACAACAAAATATTTTACCAGTTACTCTATGTGTCATGAAATGCGAAGTAAGTGTCTTCTTTTCTCAAAAATTTATTTAACAATTTTATATCTTTTTCGACAAATTGAGATTGTTTTAAAGTTTTTAGACTTGAGTAACAGTCCAGATGTGATCCGGAAAATGTCGACGGATAGGCAAGTCAGGCTATAACTTTTTTTTGTGTACACGGTTTGAATTAGTTGGACAATTCTAGGCAAACGCGCAATATGTGTCATGCATCGTGCATAAAATATTTTCAACATGTAGAATGCCTATAAAATATTCATTGTTTTCCTAACACAGTCTATTAATTTTATATTTATAAGCCTTTATATGTAAATGACGATGTGTAAAAGATTACTCATTTTCGCAAACAGTTCGCGAGTAGTCATTTAACGCGGCTATCGAGAGTTGCCTATATTATTCTCAACCTAAACCCACTTGTTCATCCGATTTAAAAATTTTATTACATTTCAACCAATACCACTTTATTTAAGTCTTGTATAATCATTATTGTACGTTATCAATTTTGAACTATTTTGTTTAATATGAAGCAATTAAATATTCTGCTGGCAAGTAAGATTAATAACTTTTTTATCAATACTCGCAGGAAGTGAAAATTAAAAGAAATAAGCTTTAGTTATATTATTCATATCAGTGTGTGGTATGTTGGGTCATAAATATAACCGATAAAAAGCAAATAGCAATATCTAGATGGTTACAGTATTAAAATGTCCGTTGTACGTATAATTTCAGATGGTCCATGTTTGGTGAAAACGTGCTTAATGTGTCATGCTAACGCAAACACATTCCGCTTATTCATAGATATTACAGAGGACGAACACTAATCCTATCAAACAGAAGAAGCCTAACATACTTCACATTGGTACTGTATATGTCTTACAGAAAGACAATAAATATCGATGAAAAAGTAAACGTTTCTGCAGCTAAAGCAACAAGAAGAAGATAAATATAAGAATAATAATAATGAAGATAAGATTTGATACTAACTCTATGAGTAAATCGCATATGATTATGTTAAAAAAAAAAGATCGGTGCTTCCCCACTAATTGTACCTGAACTACATTTTCTGTTTTGATTATGCGATAGTATTGCATGTCTTGCAGTCCAGAAGAAGTGTACAAATTCAAATTAATGTTTATATTGTTGAATGGTATGTGAAAATATACAATATTTTAATACCTAAAATTAGTATGAATGCTTTTCTTTGTTTACGTTTTAAAGAAAACGGATCTCATGGTTTGGTAAAATAGAACGTTTAACTAAGTAAATACAATGAGTTTAACACAGTAACATTTGTTCAAAATTCAACATGGAGAAAATCAATGTAACTGAAACGAACAGAACTAAGCATACTTGTCACAATCTAACATTTTCTTCTTTTTCTTCATTCATAATCATACTAATCTACGCCTATAATGTTGCTCATGTTGAATTTATATTATGGCTATGAAATTGTATTTAAATCAAACGTCACGTACCTAACGTATTTTGTTTACGCAAACATGCTACAGTTAAGGCTGAAGACATATCTTTACGGATTTTATTGGAACTCTAATTCGCATGGTATACACGAAAATGCCGAAAAAATTGCAAATGTAGTGCTGGACCATAAAAAGCGAAGATATGGTCACAAATGGGCTTCGGCGATAAAAAATGTGCATAATTTAAGGTTTAAAGCTGAAAATGACCCGTAAGAGGTGACCCTTGTGCCATTCCGACTTACTTCGAGTTGGTTTATTAGTTGCGAGACTTCTTTTGTTATAGTCCTGACAATATAAATTGAACAATCACTTCGAGATGGAAACAGTTTGAGCAGTGGACAAACACCTCGTTGCGAGGCTAACAAAATGTTCGTTCATTTCGTACATGAGCACAGCATTGCTGTACAGTGACAGTGTTACCATTGGGCGCAACAAGGTTAGCGAGAACATTAGAAGTATGTTTGTGACAGAGACAGAGGGAGTACATCAGTGAGACGGTGTACCATTATCGCGTTGCATCTCCTTTCTAGACTACTTAGCTATACTTGAAAGTAAGGGTAATCCATTCCCTGGGTCGGCGGAGCTCAGCGACCAAGAAACGCTGTCACGTTTCTAAGAAACTATGACGTACGAACAAGAATATTAAGTAGATACGAAGGTATGAATAAGCAGGTCCAAAGTGAACACTGGATAAACTAGAATTGCTAAGCAATCTCCCATTAGAGAGTAAATAGCAAAATCTTGTACTGCAGTTCCAATAGTCCAAGTTATTTCCCAGAGGTTACTCGGTATCCCTAACGTTGAATCAATAAACGTTGTTCATTTTAGTTTTTTTTGTACTTTTGGTTTTCAATCATATGAAAACTCGTTATGCCATTATATGTTGTACGTTATTCATTTTCTTATCACACACTTTCTTTACATTTTAATCGATGTAAACGTTATTATTGTGTTATTATAATATCGTATTTCTTTGTATTCATTCTGAGCATTCTCAGTGCATAAACCAATAATAATTTGTGTAGATAATGCTTTCAGTTCAACGTGAGTTACAGTCACGTTACTTAATATAACACAGTTTTGTTAACCCTTAGTACAGTATGCTGAAATTGATAATTTGATGTAAGCTTGATGATTACATTTTGACGTTTACCGTAATATTGGAGATTTTACGCAACGATAATGTAGCGCAAATGAAACTGTTGCAACGAATTTCAGTGAAACATCATGAAAAATTATACAGCACAATATTATTTCTGCCAGACAACGTCAATACTTCAACAATGAAAACGATTACATTCAGAAACACGATAAATGTGACATTGCGTTACAAGCCTAGAATCAGAAATACAAAAATTTATCTTGTAGTCGACAAATCACAAAGTCCAGAATTTGAAACGTTCTCTTCTACAGCAGATATACATATGGATGTTAGAGCTATTATTTGAATCTTTTTCTTAAAGTGACATGAGGTGTTGTCGTATGTGTTAGGCCTACATCAATTATACAGTCAGCATAATTGTTTTGTAAAGTGAGTTTTTTTAGACATATATATCCCTGGAATGATTATTCTACAATTTAAATGTATGTGGAATTCAAAACATTATGTGTTAACGAATTCATATGTGCTCCTGAATATATTGATAACGAATTCAGAATAAGTTTCCTGACACCCGCATGCTGAATAAACAAGAATAAACCTTTATATTTTTCTATTTAAATTTGCATATTTGTTTTATATATTTACTGATTTTTATATTTTATTTTTTTAAATTTATTTATGTGATACTGAGTGTTGAGTAACTTTTAGACCACCCCAAAGTTTATCAGGTGTGTGTGTGTGTGTGTGTGTGTGTGTGTGTGTGTGTGAGCGTGTGCGTGCGTGTGTGTGTCCGTGTGTGTGCTTTGGTAAACTCTGTAATTACAAATCGTATTAGCGGCAGTTTCTGTCTGTGTTTGACACACCCAGTGTCAACAAATTCACAATCAGAAAAACTAACACACCAGTTACCTTTGACATAAAAGCTGTAGCTATACGATACACATCTGGAACGAATTTCGTGTATGAGTTCTACGCCGTTGCTTACAAAAGCTGCACACAAAAGGTTAGAAACGTAATAAAGGGACGTGTTCGACGTCTGGAAAAGAAATAAAATATATAATGTTATATTACGGGTAAGACAAACCGACAGTGCTGTTGGCGTTAAACCGTCCACACTGTAGTCCTCATACAGCAACCCTGAACGGCGTATACTTAAGATTTTATTGTCATAAAATCATACTTTTGTATCGTCATAAAAATTTATTCGAACGATTTAATCCCAAAGATCCGTACTGCACCGGACTAAATCTTATTCTCTCCATTCGGTACAGTTTTGAACGCCAGTCAGAAATGGAAAGGAATACTACAAGATAAATGTAAGTTAAATAGTCCATTTATGTACTTAAATTAAAGAAATAGTATAGCCTATTCATTCAAGCCTATTCATTCTAACAGAGTTCCTTCAGCGTTCCCTGTATCTTGCATCGCATATGCCAAATTTCTCTAGTTTCCCAATCATTGCTATTTAGGTCTCTGTTTCATATCCTGTTTAATCCATTGCATCCATGTAACGATAGGTTTACTTTTCTTTTATTGTATTAAGTGGCACGCCTAACCTTTGAGGGCATCGTTCATTTTCAATTCTTCTATTGTGCTCATACCGTTCGAGTTGCGTCCTTTCTATTCGTTCAGTACGGTCTCTTCACGCAAAAATTATATATAAACTGCGAATAAGCTGAGTCACCACCATTGGACTGTCGGTACAGGATATTGCTTTGTGACCGTTAAGGAGTATTACGGCTTACAAGAGCCTGAAGTCGTTCATGTAGGTGCGTTTTGTTTTGCAGGAAGCAAATAATTCCACATACAAAGTCAGTAAACTATTTGAGTATGCAACTAGATGATAACTTAGCTGGGAGGAAATCTCAAGGAAGAACGACAAAGCTTGGAACGAATTCAGGAAAACGTGGCAGTTGCTTGGAAGGTACTCTGGTATGTCACTGAAACAAACTGTTACTCCACAAAGAAGGTTTGAAAAAATCTGGGTTTATGGTATGCAACTTGCGGATTTCACAAAGGAATATAACATTTAAATAATTAAAACTTTTCAAAATAAGGTACTTCGAAATACTGTGGCCGTTTCGTAATATGTAAGAAATGATACCAGTACATCAAAATATGATTATAATGCTTGATAATGGTGGACTTGTTCGGCGGTTGCAGAGACAGAAACCGTTTGAGCTGACGTAGGCGAGAGAAGTATTTGAAGGAATATCTGCACGTGAGCAGAGTGTAATGTAGTGAGGAGTGCACCAACACCCTCAATTGTAACATATATATTATAATAAAATTGCTTGATAACTCACTAATTATAATAACGAATAAATTTTTTAAAAATCGAAAATACTTCTTAAAGCAAGCGAAGTTACCAGCGTTAATACAGTCAATACTGTAGCTACTGTGAAAAGAGATTTCATAAAATTCCTCTTAAAGTACTTAATGTGTACGTAATTGTGAAGTTTTATTTTTTGATGACATTTAGTACTTAATATAACTGAGCGTAAAATATTCATTCTCATACATCGATTACAATTTGCTTTTATTTATTAAATAAATGTACCTCTCAAATAATTTTGTCTTAAAATTTTTCGCTGTGTTTAACCTACAGTTGTCCAAAGACGATAATACATATCATAATTTATGAAATATTTACGTTTACAACAAAAAGAAGAAGTGCTAAAAAAAAGAAATATATTACTAAGTAGGTTTCGAAATAATTATCATTTTTCTCTACTGTGACAATGTTATGGTTTTATATCATTCCTCGTGTAATGGTGTTTAGCACTTATCATTTTACTATACTGTGACAATGTTATGGTGTTATATCATTTCTTACTAATGGTGTAATGGTGTTTAGCACTTCTTACTAATCCACTCCAGTAATTTTAAAACGTATTGCTTCCATAAAACATATAAAATATAAACTTTTCATATAACTTAAAATTATGAATTATGAATTAATATAATTAAAGATTTTAAGGTGAAGTTTTAAAGTCAATATTCCAAGTGGTTAGGTTGCCAGGAATACATTTACCATAACGACCAAGAGCTCCATACCATATAAAGTTAATTTATATATTTAAGTGTTTAATACGTTAACAAAAACTTAAATTTTTAATAATGCTCTAGGACTCGTTTGCTGGACATACGTTTGGAGTAAAGTGATGTGATTACAAATTATTTATGATAGCTTATTAAATACATTTACAACTTTGCAGATTACTATCGCAGCAAAACGTTTGGAGACCTCAAAAACGCCAACACACAACAATTAGCAGTCGACGTGTAAACAAACATACCTTACAAAACGTCATTGTACGCCCAGACGTCGGTAACTCCGACAGACAACAAGTGAACATATCTCAACTGTTTCCGTACAGAGGAAACGAAATACACATTTGCTGCACGTCACATACCGATTTCTCACAGCGCTCAGTTTAGCACGCTCATTATTCTTGTGTCGTTCTGACTCGGTGCTTTTTGTGTGTATGTGTGAGGGGGCAGGGAGGAACGGGCAAGCGACTCGGTATTGTAGAGAACAAACAAGGAAAAGGAAGTATAAATTTGGAATGACGTAACATTATTACGTGCGGTTCTCAAACTTAATTTTAACAGTTTGTAGCTTCAATGAAAACTAAATACAGGATACTGCGAAGCGCAAGCGCAAGAGATGTAGGGTTTTTTTAACACGCACAATATTTTCCGAAACTCGTAAACACATCAACTATCAATGTAATTTATGGAAACTGAATGTGATTTGTGTCAGATTATTAGTAAACGTAAAATATATCCCGTAGCTGTTTCTTTAGTACAACTAGGCGCTTCCTTAGTTGTTGATATCACTTCTTAGGTATCAAGATTCTAGTCTAGAGGAAAATGACCACTGACGTGAGAGGCGAGACGAGGACTTCTGTGACAGCCGTTTTGTTTTACAATGCTTATGTTTTGATTCTGAGATAGGTTATGACTTTACATAAAACTTTGTATATCCCGTCACGGGTGCATATTTTATTTTCGCCAGATGGAGTTTTCGGAGTTAAAACACACCTCGAAATTTCAGCTTAGGTGAAACTTGTAATATCGTGCCTTCCCATAAGCCAAGACGTAAACAGAAAATCGTTTGGGAACACATACTTGCAATTTATCATTAACAATCAATTAAACTTCCTGTCATATAACTTAGTTCATTTTTAATAACTGTACAATCTGCCAATACATAGGAAAGAATCGCGCATCCTGTCAGTAGCCATGTAAGAAACATCGACTGTCGCGCTTCATGTGGTATCACACCCTATCGAGTTGTCAAGTGTCACTAAGGCAAGTAGATGACAGAAAAACAGACAAAACGTTAGTGGCGTAGCAAATGGCGTGGATTGTTGTGCGAATCTGTAAATAGCGTTTGTCAGCTGGATATAGTCACACTGGCATTATTTCACTGCGGCATTGGTCATGGTGAAGAAGAGGTGGAATTTCGGGCTTCGACATAGTCATTCTGTGCTTCCCGAGCATTCTCGCGGTTTTATAGCGGGTATAAACGTACACAACTGCCTGAACGTTGAGTTACTGCTAAAGTGTTTTGTGTCTAGGAAACTCTGTATAATGACTTTAATATCGTGTTGGAGTAGACAATAGTATTAAGTATTTATTCATGCAATTAACTTCAACCGTCCGTTGTCCACAGCCACTCTTTGTGTAGTTTAAACTCTTTCCAACACATACGTTTTCTTTCTGCGGATGGAGCCAAAACCGGAATTCGGACAACGATCACCGATTTGAGGAGTTACCCCGATTCACCTCGTTTTTGCATCGTTTTGCCTCTTCACGGGATCACTTGGCACTGTTCGATTTCACCTGACCTCACACAATCATAATTACACAGACTTTTATTCCAACTTAATACCGTTGTATGTATGTAAGAAGGGCAGTTTCATGAATGCCTTGGAGGAGTATGAAATCTATGGTGGATACGCAAACCTAAGCAGTCGCGATTTCGTACTAAATGATCAACTGAACTTTGGATCCAACCACCTGTACGATATCGCCTTGACCCTGCTCGCTAAGACTACGATAAAGTCTAACCGTTCAGTAGCAGACTGAATTCGAACGGGGGCGCACCCAACATCGCGTACAGTTCTTATGCACATTGACATTTTATTAATTAACGATCTCGTAAGAGTGACATAGTTTCATTTGATTTTATTATCTCAAGATGGAGCAGAGTCTCCGAAACGCGTTATTGAAGAATTCTATAAGAAGTCATACGGCGTTTTATTGAAATGTCAATTAATTTATTAACTTTGGAAACATTAATGTAAGGAAGTGAATTGTCATTCTCAAATGTCACATGCAGACAGTAAAGATGAAATACTTTATACGATTGTTAAAAGATATTAACTGAGAGACAGGATATAAGATGTAGATATACAAGGGAAGCATGTAACAGATACATTTGCACTCAAGAACAATACAAATTACAAACGGGTATTAACCCAGACACGTTACCACTCATCAGGAAGAAGAAGTCTCTCTCATATGGTGAAGGAAGAGATGTGTACCGTAATAGTCAATTTGCGCCTAGTATTTGAAGTGAGGAAAGTTTGATAAACGAAAGTGAAAATTATTTACAATAATTAGGTAATGAAGAATATCCACTAAATTTTATGTAGAAATAGAAAGGTACAAAACCTACCATTCACCGAAGTACTTGTCAATCATATATCAGATTTAAAAAAATACTCGTATGTCAACGTTTGTAAATTAAATATTGAAATTATTTGTTCAGATAAATCATATGCAACCGAATTACACAAACCTTAAGCAAATACATATGTTGACAGGGTCGTACAACTAAGTTAAGTGGTACTAATGGTGACAAGGGAAAATGATATCGGCACTAAACTATACTATACATTTGATATACCTTTCTTACTTAAATATTACATTAAATCTCTGATACAATATGACAGTGATCCTAAACAAAGGCAGTACAGAACGTAGTTTCTGTGGAGTAGCAATTATTAAAGAGAAACTTCAATTGCTTGCTACTTTTGTTTTCGTTTGTATGTGGTGTAAGCACTTGTTTAAGCACTTCCTGTCACATATTCATCTGCCAGTTTGCCAGTCTGATATTGCATTTCATAAGGCAACAGGTTATCTACATTATAAATTTCATAATTTATGAGATCTCAATTTTGTGTTTGTACGGATACACTATAAATAAAACACTATAGTTCCCTTTTCCTCACCTGTACACGCAGTTCAGTCTCTCTGCACAATCCATTTTTACCGAATATGTAGTGGTTTCTCTACGTGTTAGACACTATTAAGAGTGAACCTTTCCTCGTTAAAAATGTTCAATCATCTGCATACGTCTCATGCAAAATCACCTCAAAATCTCCTTGTCAGCATACTTCAGTTTGAATTACTTCTACACTCTCTTGGCGTAATCTGAGTTTTATAATAAAACTGTAACTACAGTACAAGGATTATACAAATTATAGTAATATTTTATTAGCATTATATATCTGTTAGTTACGAGGTTTTCTGTTCCATGCAACTGTCATTCCTTTATGTTTCGAGGGATGTCCGTAATCACTTCTTGTCAGTGAGATAGATATCCATAATTCAATAGATGATACTTGCTAACAGCGTTATCCATAAACTCTCTAGCCTTAATGCCCAAGTCCATTACCGTAAAATATGAAAGCCTGGATTACTAACTACCGGAGTAACATTATTTTCTCTCTTAGGTACGCGTCTCATAGCATGGATCTGTTCTCAGTTTCCACAGCCTTATTGATTTCTATTGTGTTGTCCACCTTCATTATATTACACTTTATTGTAATCCGCGACTTCCTCTCTGTTATAAGTAAGGTAATTGTAACCCTTCTTATAACATTGTGACCCGATGTGTTGTAGGACTGCCAGAGACGTCTACTCTTGGCACCACGGTTTGTTAATCATGCATTAGTTGCAATTTTCATTCGTTGACGGAGAAGTCAAGAGACAAAGGACTAATAGGCCCGTGAGTATGGAGCGTGGGTACAACGTAGATATCCCGGGTTTGATTTATAAGCTGCGCTATAAAGTCAAGGTGAATTTTCCAGCCCACAGGTGGTCTTCGCATTGGGCAATGAATTCTTGGAATAATATTCTGGAGTAATAGCGGGAGGCTGAAGCGTACATTAGCATACAGGACACCGTTTACTTTTTATGCTGTATGGCTCGCATAGACAGACTACTCTGTCTGGTTTTCATAAACCAATGAAGTGACACAAAAAAAAGAGCCATGACACAGAGGTGACACCGAAAGGAGCCATTATTATTTAGAATGATGTTTGTTATATCTGAGGAAACGTCAGCTATGTCAGTCGAAAATTTATGTTAGAATCTTAAGAATTTTACAGACCTTACAACCCGAAGTAAACACATACCAAAATTATTAGGCACGTTTATGTATTATTTTAATTTTCAAATTTGTATTATTTTTCAGAGTACAGAATTAAAGGTTTGCTAAGCTATGGCAAAGTTATGTAAATGTCAATATTATTAGCTTTAGATTTGTTACAAAAAGAAGGTTCATGCTTAGTCAGGAAGTGAATCAATTATGGTACATTACCTACATCACTTCTTTAAACAACTAGGATTATTGGTTGCATAAATTATTTCAGTTCTATAATACAGACGGCCAAATAACGGACTATAATTTAAAGGACTTCTTTACTGAGTCGTACGTACTAAACGTAAATGATATCAAAACCGAATACGTAAGATCGACTGGTTATATAAGCAATATACAATATTAGAAACCAATAAGGAAAAACCGTAAAATAATGCTTTAAAATATAATTTAAGTAATAAACAAAAAGTATTGTAAACAAACTCCTTGGTATTAAATGAAATTAGTCCATTCTTTATATTTCTAATCAAATTCCTTCACCCTTCAGCTCTACACGTATAAATAACTTTTATAATATATATGATTACATAATGTTATATGCAATTAAACTTTTAATAGATAACGTATGTATTAGAATCATAGAGAGGCTGTAAATTTGTAACTCTAGATCCAGTTCTAATTGAACATACTGCAGTGATTCTCTGTTAGTATCCAGCATTACGTTCTGCACGAGCGTAAGTGTAAATGAACTGAAAAGATAACTGTACACCGTTGAAACAGTAAGAAGACGAAGGAAGATAATTCGAAGAGAGATAAAAGGAGCGGGAGACATGGCATGTGGATGATGAAGTTGTTTCCGCGGGAAGGTGTGCTCGCGTGTCCGTTATAACACTAGTGAATTATAGAGAATAAATGTTACCGCCATAAATTACAGTGTTTTATTTTATGTTCATTCTGTTCGTCTGTAGAAACACGAAGAAAATACAGAGTCTCTTCTACAGAACTCAAGGAAGCACTATAGGGCAGAGCAGGCATAAATTCTAATATAAATACATTTTCCTTGCATCCGTTCCAAGTAATAATATTGATGCTATACGTCATTGAACGCAATGGAAAATGATTTTTTTTTTGCTCAAAAAATTAAATTGTACACATTATCATTATCTACGTACTCTCAGTTAACATACGCTAACAGAAGAAGACAAATTTATTGGAGACAAATATCTAGTAATAGGCCTACACTATAAAATTATATAAGAAATGAGAACTAAATAATATAGTTTTGTAAGTCTTGCTTGTAATTTTATTGAAATAAACAAAATTAACCTATAGAACGTAATGTAAAGAAACAATTTACTTGTCATCAACAAGTAGGTTTTCTGCATTTTAAGATATATCAGAGTAAAGTGCTGCGTATTCAAGTTATCGTACCATATAGGCTACCCATCACGTGTTCTCCTCATATCTTCTTTGACATCTTGAATCCATGTCGACCTTGTCACTCTCTCTTTTTCGTCCATATATGATACGAATTAGCAGTGTGGATATTCTGCTTTTTTTTCGTTATAACTGAAAATTTTATGTATATTTATAATTTTTTGTTAATTTAAAACATTCCAGCTGTCATTCAATGTTTCTTTTTCTTTCTTTCAAGCTTTCTATTTTTCCTGGGTCACCATACAGGCCTCTCTTTTAATAATTCACAAAGTTCCTTTTCATATGCTATTATAAAATCTAAAAACTGTTGATAACTATGCTGTTTCTGGTGATGAGATTAGTTAAGTAATTATTTTTTCAAGCTATAGTTTCTTCTTTCTTGTTAAGTTATTCAATGTTCCTTATTTTACTCTACTTGCAGTTCTCCCTGTTGTCCCTAGTATATCTCTCAATAATTTAATATGTATTGCCTTTTTTCTTTGCCTCTAATCTTGGTCTTAGTTCCTTCTAAGTTTTTTCTTATTTAGAATATCTTTTCATTAGGTTTGAAACAATTTTATCAGATTGCTCAATTACATCTACGTAAGTCAACTGGTATTCTCAGCTGCATTGCCTTAGTACTTTCTCACACACTCCGCATTTCCACCATTCTGTTTTTATTTTCTCTACGCTACTGCTTTGAAATTTTACCAATTTTTATTTAAGTACTATTTTAATAAAGAAATTATCAGGATTATTGTTTAGTTGTTTCATAATTTCACTTCAATCATTATGTAGAAAGTTTTCTACTTATTATGGTGTGGTTTTTTCAATCAGTGGCTGAGGGCCTCCGCATACTATTGTGTATTTTCTTGTAGTTTATATTCGTACATATGTTTTGAGCTATCAACTACAAGCAGTCAAAAAGTGATACCTTACTACTATTAATAGATGTGCCAGTGCAGTGAATGAAGTGAAACTAAATTTATGTAAAAATTAAAAATATTAAAGAACTGCTTAAACTTTACATTTAAATGAAAAGAGTGAACAGAGGCAACAGAACTGGAAACAAAAGATTTTTCTAGATGCAACGTGTACGTCTTTAATTGTTTCTGTGGTGCGTCTGTTCGAACGGCTTCAAAACCCAAGTGATATGTAAAGCCATAAGTTGAGAAGTTGCACACATAGCATAAGCTATACGGTTGTTTCAAGTCGATGGAATGTCATGGAAAAAAATAACAAACGAGCAAGTTGTAATGCCGTCAAGAATCTGCCAAATAGCCAATAGCGTATCATATGGCAAGTATCTGCCAACAGCCAATCCCCGACAATGCAGTTGTGATAGGAGTCTTCAAAAATATTTAGGCTATTACTGTTGTGCAACGTGATGTTAAAAAACTATCTGTAGTTACTGATCGGACTGCTTAAGTAAATATTATAAAAACGTGACGTTACAACGTATTACAACTATTGCGTATTGGAATAATGTCCAAAGAAGAAAAACGTGGACATACGCGTACACGGGCAGGTATACCCATATTAAAAGCAACCGTGCCTTAAAGTGCTGAAGTATTTATTAATAAAACTCGTGAGTCTTTCTATTAACACAGATCTAGATGTTTATTTTTCCAAATATCACCACCTACGTAACATTTTTAGTTACTTCCGTTGTTCAAACTTGACCCGACGCCGCTGACGTATGCGAAGTGTGATAATTTTCTAACACTAGTTAGTAAATCGCTATTCCAGAAGATTGTAAGTAGTGAATATTTCGTATCGGACTATTTAGTTTATAAAGAATTATTGCTGAGCAGTAATGCCGGTTTATAAAGAATTACTGAATTAGCAGTAAGTTGGATTGAGATAACTGAACAAATCACGTGATCGTTTGCACTCTCTTATTTAAATAGTTTCCTGTCACAGAAAATTAAGAAATCCATTGAGTCCTATTGACAACTTTTTTTTTGTGTGAGGAGTTTTATTTGCCCGTCAACGTAAGCAAGTTAATTCATAATAATTTGTTACTTATATTAATGCGTTAAAGGATTTTTTCGAGTTAATATGTTGAATCTTGAATTTTGAAGTACAAAACAATGAAAATAATAGGACAACAATAAGTTATTACACCTTTATACGCTGTGCATTCTACGGCAAGGGCATTGATTAAACCTAAATCTAAGTATAACACCAAACGGATACTAGGCTTTCAATGCCGTTAAACAAAAGCAGGATTAAAAACAGAATTATCACTGTTGCACACCGATACGATACCGATATCACTGTTGGAATTGCGATCCGACGATGAGCTGAGAAGCTTAAAAGCGCTAATCGGAATATTTTTTCTATAATGGTGTGAAAGAGTGATAATTCTGTTTGTGATTATAACCACTAACACAACTTTCTTAATTAAAAAGCAGGTTTCGATTTGTTTGTAGAATGCGAATGCATTTCAAACAATAAAATCATGACACGCTAAAACTCATTTCGTTCAGTAAATGGGGGGCGAACACTGCAGTTTGAGTCCAGTAAAACTGTTTACAATATCAGCATACATTGCTGTTTTATAAGATAATTTGAAACAAGCGGAATTTGAATATTAAGAACAATACAACAAAGGCTAGTTAGTTAATCTTACTCCAGTGCAGACTTTTTACCATGATATTACATTGAAGATTTCGATTACCTTTAAGTACTACAGTACTACAGTACTACCTAACCTAACCTTACTACATTTAACATCTGATAATATATTGATTCATTCGAATTTGTGGTAGGGAGCATTGGAAAGATTCCGCTGTTAAGTCAAGAAAACCAAATCCAGAATAAAATTCTTACGACACGACCATAATTGTAGATGATTCTTAATGATTCTTAAAAGTAGTTACTTTTATAAATACACAAATGCGTGCATTACAAATAGTGAAATGATAAACCCTGGTTAGTGAAGTAAGCTTAAGATACAGAACACTGTAAAACAATACAAACTCATGACAAATGTTTTTTTAGTATGTAAAATTACGTAGCCATTGGAAAATTATAATCACAGTACAATCTATGAGAGCAAATGTGAGGGCGGAATGAAAGGACAAATTATAAAATAATAATGTAATAATTCTAATTCTAATTATAAAATTATAAAATTCGAGAATATAAAATTATATTTGGCATGGGCATGAAAGTTTCCTTTTTTATCTCTGTCCAGGTTCTCGTGTTGTCTTCTCAAAACTCCCTCTTATGAGACTGCTACAGAATGTAGCAGTAAAAAATGTTTATTTATAGTAAGTAATCGAACGCTGTTGTACAACCGTTTGTAATATATTGTCTAAAAATCCTTCGTATACTCGCGGTTATAATAATATATTTAAAGTTTGTGTATATTTAAATGTATATTCGTGTCGAATTTTGGTAGTCGTCATAACAAAATATGCATGCTTATGTTATTGTTGGATAGCCTAAAAGTTATAATCAATTATTATAAAATTATCACTAAAAACAAATTAAAGTTATAAACATTTGTTTTTTGTAGTTCACAGTATCTTTTGTGAATACTTCTTTATGAGTTTCTTTTTAATTATTGTGATTTTTACCGCTCATCCTCCTTTTCCGACATGCGGCAAGGTTTTGAATTTACATAAAAAGAAATTAGGCTGCTGTATGTTACAAAATTTATACAGAAAAACCATGAACCTCTTTTGATATTCGGTTATCTGACTTCACACGTAGCCACAAAGCGTTGTGATAATGTGATATTCATAATTAATATCTTTTTATGTAAAAGTTGGACACCTTCATCTCGGCCTCCAACACAGAATGAATCAGTTCCTTTCATTCTACAAGAGTAATTTCTTCTAGTCCTAAATAATAACGACGAGCAGCTAGTCAGATACATATAACGGAATTACAAGAAACAAGTTTTACTATTTAATTCAAAATATTAAACAGTCAGACTTTATAATCAGAACATTAGATGCTTCACAGTTCCTGATTCATGTTATTTCCCTACGTGCACAAAGGAACGACGTAAATATTTGCAATTCTATGAGCGTTTTTGCAGTTAACTAAACAAAACAGTAAACGTGAGCTTTGTTCCGCGAAATAACCAAGTATAACATTAACTGAAGACCCTAAAATGAATGTATAATCGTACCCGACACAACACGGGATACACAAAGAACAACGTAGAAGATAAACGTTGGAACATTACTGTATAAATTACCTGGGTACTGCTTACCTTTACATCCAAACCAAGTAGGTCTTGTAGCACTTGTGCATAAATAAATACACAAGTACGAAAGGAAAATATTGTTAAGATTATTATTACTAACCGGGCTGTAAGGCTATGGTCGACTGTTATTGTGAACAGACGTTTAGCCCCACCTCAGTACAGTACTGTGCATCAGTACAGGGGTAAATTGGCGGACACCTTTCCAAACACTTTTTTGACAGTAAAGATGGCCTCCGATGGTGAGGCTGAAAAGTCTGTCCACAACAATCGACCACGTCCCAACAGGCCGGCAAACGTCTGCCCACAACAACAGTCGACCACGTCCTAACAGGCCGGCTAGAAAATGTCCACAACAACAGACGACCACGTCCCAAAAGTCCGGCAAACGTCTGTCCACAACAACAGTCGACCACGTCCTAACAGGCCGGCTAGCAACTGTCCACAACAACAGTCGACCACGTCCCAACAGGCCGGCAAACGTCTGTCCACAACAACAGTCGACCACGTCCTAACAGGCCGGCTAGCAACTGTCCACAACAATCGACCACGTCCCAACAGGCCGGCAAACGTCTGTCCACAACAACACTCGACCACGTCCCAACAGGCCGGCAAACGTCTGTCCACAACAACAGTCGACCACGTCCTAACAGGCCGGCTAGCAACTGTCCACAACAACAATCGACCACGTCGCAACAGGCCGGCAAACGTCTGTCCACAACAACACTCGACCACGTCCCAACAGGCCGGCAAACGTCTGTCCACAACAACAGTCGACCACGTCCCAACAGGCCGGCTAAAGTCTGTCCACAACAACAGTCGACCACGTCCTAACAGGCCGGCTAGCAACTGTCCACAACAACAGTCGACCACGTCCCAACAGGCCGGCAAACGTCTGTCCACAACAACAGTCGACCAAGTCCCAACAGGCCGGCTAGCAACTGTCCAGAACAACAGTCGACCACGTCCCAACAGGCCGGCAAACGTCTGTCCACAACAACAGTCGACCACGTCCTAACAGGCCGGCTAGCAACTGCCCACAACAATCGACCACGTCCCAACAGGCCGGCAAACGTCTGTCCACAACAACAATCGGCCACGTCCCAACAGGCCGGCAAACGTCTGTCCACAACAACAGTCGACCACGTCCTAACAGGCCGGCTAGCAACTGTCCACAACAACAATCGACCACGTCGCAACAGGCCGGCAAACGTCTGTCCACAACAACAGTCGACCACGTGCTAACAGGTCGGCTAGCAACTGTCCACAACAATCGACCACGTCCCAACAGGCCGGCAAACGTCTGTCCACAACAACAGTCGACCACGTCCTAACAGGCCGGCTAGCAACTGTCCACAACAACAGTCGACCACGTCCTAACAGACCGGCTAGTGCGTCTGTCCACAACAACAGTCGACGACGTCCTAACAGGCCGGCTAGTACGTCTGTCCACAACAACAGTCGACCACTTCTTAACAGGCCGGCTAGCAACTGTCCACAACAACAATCGACCACGTCCCAACAGGCCGGCTAGTACGTTTGTCCAAAACAACAGTCGACCACCTCCTAACAGGCCGGCTAGTACGTCTATACACAATAACAGTCGACCACCTCCTAACAGGCCGGCTAGTACGTCTGTCCACAACAACAGTCGACCACCTCCTAACAGGCCGGCTAGTACGTCTGTCCACAACAACATTCGACCACGTCCTAACAGGCCAGCTAGCAATAACGTCTGTCCACAACAACAGTCTACCACGTCCTAACAGGCCGTCTAACAATAACGTCTGTCCACAACAACAGTCGACCACGTCCTAACAGGCCGGCTAGCAATAACGTATGTCCACAACAACAGTCTACCACGTCCTAACAGGCCGGCCAGCAATAACGTCTGTCCACAGCAACAGTCGACCTCGTCCTAACAGGCCGGCTAGCAATAACGTCTGCCCACAACAACAGTCGACCACGTCCTAACAGGCCGGCTAGCAATAACGTATGTCCACAACAACAGTTGACCACGTCCTAACAGGCCGGCTAGCAATAACGTATGTCCACAACAACAGTTGACGACGTCCTAACAGGCCGGCTAACAATAACGGCTGTCCACAACAACAGTCGACCACGTCCTAACAGGCCGGCTAGCAATAACGTCTGTCCACAACAGCAGTCGACCACCTCTTAACAGGCCGGCTAGCAATAACGTCTGTCCACAATAACAGTCGACCACGTCCTAACAGGCCGGCTAACAATAATAATTTTTAAATGTTGACGCCAGCCGTGAAAGCTTAAGAACTCTACGGGTAGGATGTTTTACGGAAGTGAGACAAAGTGATAAAGTGAGTTTTTCTTTAAGGCTAAAGAAAAAGAATGCGCACCCCTCTGCTTCTTAACCTTTCTTCACAGGATTCGGGGGTTATCCCCGGTCCCTGATGGTCAAGCATAATATTTTTACACGTCAGGCTGGGAGAATCTACCGGCAAGCAGAGCAGGCCATGCTCCGCGAATGCATCTAAGAGATCATGAAAGATCTGGCACTGAATGACAGGAACGTATTAGATTTCCATTTGTTCCTGAGTGGTAATTTCACTCGCAGCGACTGGGATCTGGCGGATGGCCTAACAGAGTATTCGAGGCCGTTCGCTAGAGTGTGAAACCATGAGGTCAAATATGGGGGAGATCGACCTGACGAGAATAACGTCTCCCGACCAGCAGTTATGAAGCTGTTAAGGCCCTTGGAATCATCGGCCCACCGAAAAACAACTTGTCTTCGGAGGAGCTTCGAGCGCGGACGGTCGTATGTTATCGGCGTATAAGCGGAATGTGACAGTAGTGATGAACACCCGGGACTACCAGAGGAAGATCGAGGAACGTTTGGATCCAAAAACATACAAGAAACTTATGAGGAATCCCACGGCGGTAGTCATAAGAAGGACCGATTTTCTTGTGAAGCGATCTTCCCTAGCGCCTGTTGTGAAGGTTTCTGTCCGGTGTTCAGAAACGCTTGCCCCGAGATTGTATGGCTTATGGCTTACCTAAAGTACATAAAGTCAGTGTTCCGCTGCGTCCCACCGTCAGTGGTTTGGGTTCGCCAACTTACAACCTGGGGAAGCACCTGACCAAGCTGCTGCGGCGGTACATCGATTGTCGTACGGGCGGGACTCTATGCACTTTCTTGACTTTCTCGGCGGCTTGGTGTTGGACCATGGACATGTGATGGTGAGTTTCGACTTCGTTTCGCCGTTTACCATGGTTCCCGTGCAGGAAGTCCTGAGCTACATGGTCGAATTGTTCCCGGCAGACGTGACTGCGTTGTTACGCCAAATACTCACGACAGCCTGCTTCCAATATAGCGGCGACTTCTACGAGATGGTGGATGATGTTGCCATGGATAATCCCCTGAGACCAGTAGTGGTTAAAAGTCTAACGCAATATTGGGGTGAATTTGCGGGCACCTTGCCAAACACTTTTTTGATACTGACGATTACCTCCGATGGTGGGGTGAATAACTACAATCGACCACGGCCAGCAAGTAATAATAATTTTAACAATTTTGACACCGGTAGTGAAAGCTTAAAAACTTGCATAAGAAAGGAATATATTATGAGAATTGTAAAAGTCGCCTTTTATAAAAATCTGGATTAAACTGATATTAATAGGCCTACCTATTTGCTAAGATAACATTGGTAGGAAATATATGCTTCATATTAGTGATCATATGAAGACAATTTCATAGTTGTGTTAATGAAGTATGATCATTATCATTCTAACCCAGATTTAGAAGTAACGTCAGTGCTTGTCATTGAGACACATTACGCAACAATGTGAAGTTGTTTGGAATATCGTTTATATATGTTGTATTCTTTTTATTATTATATAAAATGTTATAATTGCATATAAATATTATCGTATTATCACAAAAATATTATTTTCTCTGTCAATTTAAACTTTAGCGTGTTGCGTAAAATTATTGATAGATGAATATCCTAACAAAGTAAAAGATGAAACTAATACAGAAACCATCCATTTCTACACTTATCGTCTAGGCCTATTTATTCGATAAAAAAGCAGCTCGATGTCAATACAATTTACACAAATTAATATCTTACAACGTGTCTCATACGTATTCCCATGTAATCTATGTATTAGTTGGATCTGGGTAAACTAAATTTTGAATAAATATAGTTAGCTAGATGTAAATATATTGAAATATATAGTGTTACTTATTTTTCTAATAATTTTTAATTGGCTATGATTTGTTTCAATTTATTTATTCTAGATGTTACTTGAACAACTTTATTTTTCATATTCATAGGAGGTCTACTATTACCTAATTGATATCATGTGTATCGCAATAGTCGGTTTGTAATTTCCTATATTGTGATAACATGTGTACGCAATTGTATTATGTGAAATTTCGATTTATTGAAGCATTTACACTTCCACAACCAATTAGTCTCTCTATAATATAGAATATAACATTATTCTCTGTTATTATAAAGTGTTTATTTCTAATAGTAATTTTATACAAATCACTACGTTGTCTTTGGTATTGACGAGCGCTTTCGGCAGTCAAGCCATCTTCAGGTCATTTACCAACCTAAATGACCTGAAGATGGCTTGACTGCCGAAAGCGCTCGTCAGTACCAAAGACAACATAGTGGTTTATATAAAATTACTAGTAGAAATATTTGAGACCACTAACACTCCAATACAACAATAAAATAAAGTGTTTAGTATTCTTATGTATAGTATTAGGTTATTTCTGGTAAAACTAGGTACATATACTATATTTAGTCAAAAAGTATCTCATGTATTAAATATATATTCAGTATACTTACTAAATAAAAATGCATCATTTTTTTAAGTTCCTAAATTTTACAGTGTCATCGAGACAGGAAAATAATTTTAAACTGCTTCAGTTTATGTAATCGGGAAAGAGATTAACTAATACATTAAGTTTTAATATTTAAATGCGTATACCAGATCGCCACCTTACGTACCCATGTTCATTGCTGTGTTAGAATTTAAACGCAGCAAAAATATAATATTTTCCCTAACACGAATGTTTATCCTTACACTTCACAGTGTGTGTTCTATTTTAGGTTATGGGCTTGTACAAGTTTATCACACGTTAATATAGAGGTTTAATATTAAAGAACATAGAAACATTACGGAGGGAAGCGTTTAGTAAAACGTTAAAGTCCGTGACATGATTTGATAACGAAAAGGTAGAATAATGAGTAGAAAATAAGGAGAAATATTATTCATAACAATTTACATATACGTTCAGTTTAAACCGTGTTTCTAGTTGACTATATCTTCAAATTAGAACATCACACTTTCTTCAGGCTGTGATCTGACAAAATAGAATACTGATTAGAGATCCTGAATATGTTTAATTGCTAACGGAATGCCAACTTGAAAGTTAATCCTTGCTCTGTGTGCAAGCGGAACACGCGCGCCACCAAGCTCAGCGAGGTATGCGTGCAAGTAATGACGCTTCTAAATTACAAGGAACTGTCGTTTCGCAGCATAAATCATATAATTTCCTGAGCACAACTCCCCCACACAGTGTAATGTGTTCAGCACGTACCACATAACACTGTTTTTTAACGGCTAACCGTAATAACAATCAATAATGATCTTCCGTGTACTGTTGAACTACGTAAAGAAAGCAGAGAGCAATTAATTTGCGTCTAAAGTCGAATTGAAGTAAGCCGTACTTAAAAGGGAGGAGATATGATTGATGAGTTACTCTTGTTTGAAATGGAAAGCGTATAACGTGACTTGCTCGAATAATTACTGGTGATTAAAAAGTTTTAATTCAATGGAACAGAACAATGTAATTAGTTAAATTTAGTAACGAAGGGTACAGTAGCGTAATTATTTGAAGTGTTGTTCACGATCAAACGCCAAGAATAACGACAAGGTCGTCTTTCCACTCATTTATTGATACGGCGAACATTGACTTCCGTCATTGACATTATGTGATTCGTTAGTAATGAGTATATCTAATAAAAGTATGGGTAGTCTGAGGTAGTTGGTAATTTTCGTAAGCGAAATTCTACAAGTTATTAATAGGACCCGTGTTCACACTTCAGATCACCTTAGATATTTATCTATAATTTAGTTATTAAGTTATTTACTCAGATGCTTAATTACATTATCTATGACATCACTAAGTGTAAAGTAAGCATAAAACAGCCCAACGTATTCGTACTTCAAGATAACACACAGTAAATAATCTAACAACAAAAATATCTACAGATCGTCGGAGTAGAATGTCGGGATAATTAACTCTCATAGAAACATATACAGTTCTCATTAGTAATTTTAATCCCGTGAAAAGTCTTCGGCCCGATCAAAGTAAACGGTTGCGGCTGTGGACAGAAAACGTCATTATACAACCTTCAGAAAAGACTAGCATTTTCGTAAGCTGTAAAACGTAGACTGTATGTGTTCATTTTGCTTTATACAACTGCGCCCGACGTGAGCTCGTCATATACTATCTCATTAACATTTCTAAACACACGATGTTCACAAAATAATGAACGTAAATGTTGGAGTTGATTACCATTCTGAAAACTGTAGTTGAGTCCACAGTGTAGATATCGTACCATTTGTTACAGCTGTAGGCTCATCCGTTTCACGCTTATCGTTATTGTTTGTTAATTCCTGAAATACAAGATTTAGTCTTTGAAAAGTAAGTAATACCAGAGGTCCAAATTATAAGAGATGTCTGTGTCAGTTATATATGTAACAAATTTTTCAAAGATTAACGGGACTATACTACGTTAACGTATTTGATTTACGCCTGTTATATTTTTCATCTGTTGTTTAAATAATCATTGTACACTTTGTTACAATAACAAAGCTCTTTCTAGCATCATTAGCACAAACTGTAGCATAGCACATCGTAAAGACGTGACCGGTTTAAAACTGGCGATTTGAGGTATATGTATTATTTAGACACTAGCGTGGGTATATGTGACGTTCTAAAGCTTAAATAGCAGTACTCAAAGGTAAATTTATATTGTTAAACCCCAAAGTCAGTTAGGCCTAATGGTGTTACCTGTTAATAAAAGCTCATTTGTTATAATTTCAACTTATTATGTGTTAATACAGATAATAATAATAACTTGAAGTTGAATACAGTTTTCGTAAATTATAGTTGGCCCACGGATCGTTTGACAAAAAATCATACTTTCATATGCGGCTTTTGTTATATCAAAATAATTAACTGTAAATGGCAACCAAAATGATTTAATTAACTGGAGGTAATTACATTTTTATTACTAATAAAAAATATTTTACTGTTTTTTTTTTTAATTTTGTCGTATCTTTTTCGTATGTTTATAAGAAAAAAGTATTTTATACTATTTCGTTTAATATAAATCTTATTATGAAAATTCCTCTGGTTCACTGTATTGGCTGTTCAATGTTATCCTATACATCGTGTTTTCATGTCTACCTGGTACTACTTCCTATATAGATACTGCATTCTATTTACATACAGTTGAGAGTAGATGTATAGAAAGGAAAATGGTTCTGATTGGCCCTACCATAGATTAATGTGAATAAGAGAAGCTGTAACTGTACAAGACCATAAAATACATTGTAGCATCGTTACACACACCAATCCGTTATTGCACAAATTAGTTACAGATTATTTACAATCTTACTACCATTTTTTTCAAGGCTAACCTGTCTTACATGTAGCGGCACTTCCAGTCATTGATTTAAATGGAACTTAATCATAGAAATGTGTAAAGAGTAAAGAAACGTTTAACGTAAACTTACGTAGTCAGGAAACTAGGAATCAATGTAAACCGCAGAAATAAAAGAAGAATCATTTAATCACCTACAAATAAGCTAGAAATACCGTTGAAAATGTCTTACAACTTTCAACAACAAAGTGATAATATACGAGCATTATTTATGTTGAATAAGCATGTTTCTTATTTTTTGTTTAAAGCAGAGGCGAATCCTCAGATCAAGCAACGCAAACAGTCCTTGCCCAAAGAAAATCAGGCAAAATTAAATAAATGATTACGTTACCAACATTACTGTTGACACCAGAAACGGTTTCACATGCCTTCTTATCTCTCATCTTTAGAAAATCGGTGGCGCATTTGTCACCTGTTTTCCAGACAAATGATACTGATGACTTGATTTGATCAAAGTGATTAATATCTCTTCGCTTACAGTTCCATGCGCTGTTTTAAGAGCTGACTGACCGCTCCGCCCACAAGGCAATGACTTCAAAAAATGCTTCGGTGCACTAACTATGAGATGACTATAATTTAAGAAATATAATCCTGACTAAGGACTATAATCCTTAGTGTTTATTAGGATTTCATAATTACGCTTCCTTTTTACGATTTCATATCTTCCTTTCTTTTTTACATTAGGGTACAGTTAGAAATACTCAAACTTATAACAATTATGATGATTTGTTGGTACTTACGTACGTACATTGCCAAACAGCACAGAGAGTGGTTCCCAGAGACGAAAAAAGCATGCTATACTTAGTAGTGTTTTAACCCTCTCGGAGCGCTAGCAGTATCCCGGCTCGGAGAAATGCGGCCACTTTTTCTTTTGTTGTCGTTGTTTGAGGTTAGCTCCCCGCGGCGTGTCCTGGGTAGGCCTACAAGTTGTTAAAATCATAATTTTGTTTAAACTAGGAAGTAGAATCGCAGCTTGTTGAACGCCACTTTTTTAATCCTCATACTAATTACACTTGATGAATATTTTTACCACAGCGACACAAACAAGTGTAAACCTGAAAAGTTTTTAATCACTTCCTAGCATTGGAATTTTATATAAGTACATGTGCTTATATTGTATAATTTTTATTAGATTTACAAAGCCAAACAAAGAACCATTTGATCGTAAATTTGAAACTGTTCGGAAAGACTGCTATTAAATGGGCTAACGTTAATGCAACAACCCCTATATTTTATCTTGCTGACTTGTTTGTTTCTAATTCCAAACAAATCAAGTAAATGTATATAATATGTTTATAATATAAGCGCAAACCATCACTAACTTTACCCAAAGGCTTCTTCTCATGTTTGTTCAATTGATATGACGCTTCATTAAGATTTATCAAGTATTATATATATATATATATATATATATATATATATATACTAGTATTTTCATATTGTAGAAAAGGAAGTACTGTTCAAACAGGTAAAAATGAAAACGTTAAGCACTTAGGAATCACGGACATGACGCAATATTGAATATTAAAGTAGGCAGTCCTGATAAAGTATTTATTTCGCTTTTAATATTTATATAGAATACATTCCAACAAACCAATATATAATAAATTATTAATTTTATTAATACACTAGTCAAATCAATTGCCAGAAGTATTAAGCCACGTTACATAACCGCACTAATGTTAAAAGTCAACCTGTAAACCAACTAAACAGACATTAGGGACGAAACGTACAATACTTAGTGCAGTGGCGCAGAAAAGAATTAAAGAAAAAAGAAAATATACGAAACTGCAAAAAATTGATTTTTAAAAACATGATAACAAAAGTGGTGCGTTATAATCGTCTTGTGAGTACAAAATTGTGTAAACCTTGCTACTCTGATGGTGAAAATTTGTATCCTACTTTTGAGATTATGCCCTCTTAGTGAGTAGAAAATATATAGTTGTAGATTCACATCCTGCTTAATTTCAGTCAAAAAATAGGTAAAGCGATTGAATTCTATCTGCTGCAATTTGTTTAGACATGTACTCACTAATGCAAAGTTTAAAATAATTGTACAAAAGAGTTAATACCATCAACGTATGCAGAAAATGGGAGTATATTTGTGCCAGTTTCCTGGTATCCTTTGTTTTATTTATATTGTAACATTTATTTTAATACTTTTTTGTAATTCTTATTTCAGATATCGAATAACATAACTCGTATGTTTTAACGCATTTGATGATTACAACAAAATAACATAGAAAAAGACGTCTACTGTAATCCCCCCAGCATGACGGTGGTTAGTATCTCGGAGTACTAATCACTAATACTAATGTAGATAAAATACTTAATCAGCATTTTATTTGATTTTTACTTGTCCTGCAAATAATTCACAACATTTGTTAAATTTTTACTACTACGAAAAACATTTGCGTACTCCGTAACATGTACGATAAAAAAATTCAGTATGTTTTCTTGGAATATAACGATTTAATCATTTATAATAAATTCAAGTATAGGGTCATGAAAACTCAACTTACGTGAAATAACAAGTCATTAATACGTCTTAGTATCATTTACCAACATTAAACACACTTTTCTTACGTACCACACAACACTGCTCGGCTTTAACACTCGACGTGTAAAACATGTTTTACCTCTCGAGAAAAGCTACGAGGTTACATAGTGTAAAGCAAATTGTTTTCCTCTTTAGAGTCTTTGCGCCTTATCCAAGCAGCTATCAGCTAACAATCCGACTACTTCAAAGTTTTCATGGTGATGTAGTTATACTTCTTGTTTCCTCCTAAACATTTCCGTCTTCTTAGTCACGAGGCCCAAATTCCTGTTTCTGTGGAAACGCTTTTCCTAACAGACCAAGATAGAACAACGGTATATTTTAATACTTAATTTGAATGTGATGTGTCGTGTTAATATTGCCCATTTAAACCTCACCACAAAGTGTGTAGCACTTTTAATTTTGTTTACACAACTGATTTTAATTGCATCTTCACATTCTATTGGTTACAAAGCATAACTTATAAATAAATACGATGAATTTAAACGTAAATTTATAAAACTTTATTCAGCACTAAAACGTGAAACTAAGATAAAATAGGATACGTTGATGTATAAGAAGCAGTTGTGTAGAACGTCACATGGGTAAACTAATAATAGGTTTTATTGTACTTTGCCTTCCATTAGAAATCGTAAAAGATAATGTTCGTTTAATGAGTTAAAAAAAATTGTAAAATACTCATTGTTTCTCATTATTGGTACCTTCATAAAAAGTACAACTGTACACGCCTTTAAAATTTAAATTTAGCAGAATTTGTGTCTTTACGGAAAACTTTACGCGAGAAGGTTAGAATGTCAAAACAGCACACACTGCATCACCTACGATCTCTTTTTTGGGATGGAGTAAGGCCTGATGGTTAATTGCTGATTCAAAGCTTAGGAGGAGGGAAAGCCACAAAGGCTTTCTGTAGTACTAAATAGAAAACTCACCTTACTAGTGGAAAGACAAATGGAGTTAATTAAATAGCCCATAATTGCAATGGAATTAATTGCAAACTGTTGGGCTAACTGAGGCCGTTGGCTTGATTTGCTTTGCTATTCTCAGTTAAGTTCTGATATATGAGCAAAACACATCCAGTAAAGTTAGTTTTACTAAGAACTCAAAGTTATCTGCAACAGTAGAGGGTCTGCTATGAACTATTCTGGTAACTGAATAACAAGAAATAACATATGTGTCAATGAAGAAAATTTAAATAAACTGTCTACGCTTAGAGACATCCCGTTGTTAAAAGAGAACTTGCAAATTTCTATTATTTTAACGTTGTTAATTAAAGTTGGTAATAACAATGAAGGAATAAAATGCTATTTTGTTTTTTCAGAATAATACACGTTACATGTTATTATACGTATACATGGCCGAAAATTTGGGTGGAACACATTTCGAGCAACTTTTTGAAACAAATTTCTTCTCGTAAGAGAGTTAAAGTGAATACACCCTAGAAAGTTACTCAAATCATTCTCTCTAAAATCAAGGAGTAACGATAAACACAAATGAATATAACAACGATTGCAAACAGAATAGTCAATTTTGCTGAATCTCTAATCGTTTGCCAGTTGATAGAATTCTTTTGTAGCGGCACCATTTCCTTAGAGTTCAAATTTTTTCTCGATAGGAAAACTACAATGAGTTTATAAATTGTTTACATGAAATTTTGGAATTGTTTATTTTCTCCTCCAAATAAGGTAAGAGTGAATTTTAAGTGAAGTAGCTTGCAAACATAAAGTCGTTTTAAGAGCATCCATTAAGGGCCAGAGACAATCATTAAACAACCTGTTACAGATCAATGAAGATGTTTAGTCTTATTAGTGTTACGCGAAGGTTCTCACCACATCGCTAACACTATCACATTTTTGCATTGCGAATTATGTAATACCAGCACAGACTTACATAACTTATACCATGAGAAGTATAAATGTACGTTTATAAATTGCATCATACTTACTTTTATTAAGTTTATTACTTTTATGCGTTACAAAGCACAGCAATTAAAAGGTCTTCGAATTTTCTACCTATAACATATCTATATTAACTTTTGAAAACCAAATATTAACTTTTGAACAAGGTATTAACTTTTGTATTACCTACACATGGGACTTTTTATGTTTATTATAACTGATTTTTAATCATCCTCTAATTTGCAAATAACAGATTACATACCATCTGTACTAAGTTGATTAGCTGCACTTTGGGAAGCTGTTCCTGTGTATTAAAGATTGGTTGGTGACAATTACATTAATTTATATCTAGATGACTGCACACGCGCGCGCGCGCGCGTACGTAGAGGTGTGTGTGTATGTATGTGTACATGTATATTGTAACGTTACATATCGTCACCATACTTTGGAACCCAATTTTAAACATAATATAACCATCAGCGGACACATGAACCACCAAATATAAGTAATTGTGTAACAAATATTACATTCGGTTCAAAAACTAATAAAACAAAAAAACAATGAATAATATAGAAACAAAACAAATTAAAACTAAACAAAGACTACTAAAAATAGAAGTATTTTAATTTTTAATTAAAACAAAACAAAGAAGAAAATATATTAAATGTGATTAACCCAATTACCCAATAGATTAGGTAGGTGAGTAAACTAAAATGCAGGGATAATGAAAATGAAAGTAAGTGAAGGGGCATCGTGGGAAAACCCAAATGCGAAGATAAAGCACGGAAGAGATAAAAGATCTCCAACACTCTATACCAAAATGAGTATAACTGTGAGATAAATAAAATAAAATAAGAGAGCTCCAGAGTGAAGGACAGTTGATACCATAAAACCATTGATAGACTATTTTAGATGACTTGAATATGACTATAACTCTGAGTTAAAATAAAAATATAATCAATAATGATTAGGGGAGTGCATTAAAACTTGTATTAGTACGATATAGTAATATATAAAAGAGATAAAAACAAGATTGTATCTTATCTGTTATTTATGTAATTTAGATAAAACCAGGGATATCAGAAAAACTGATAATCACCAGTAAAATTGTAAATAGGATGTAAAAGAAATTGAACAATAACTACCGAAATATTAAATGAAAGTTAATACTATTAGTATATTAGAATAATTGAGGGAACTGTATAGAACCAAAACACCAAGTAAAGCCATTGTTGTAAATCAGAGTAGGGGACCCACATAACCTAACTCAATAAGCATTTTCACTTAGAATGACAATAATCAATGCTAAAAATGTTATAAAACCATATTCTATTATACTATACTGAAACTAGATATCATAAGGACAATACTATGGCCAAGATTAGTTACCAAAGGGTGATATGTGTTGTGATTAATGTAAATTAACAAACTGAAATGGACATCATATAATTTACCCACTAAACACACTAAAAAACCTTAGAAGTACTAATTAAAAGAAAAAGAAATTGATATCAGTATAAAAAATGACATGCAATATAACTAATGTGGGGTAAACCAATGATAATTATCACTGAATTAAGTCATAATAATAATAATAAGATGTACTTGTCAGACAGCACTAGATGCAAGAATTATTACTGAATTACCAGCAAATAAGAATATCCTGATGTAAACCAAAATATTGTAAAACTTTATAGTAACTATAACGATTATTTATGTCAAAGGTAAGGACTTCAGAACAACTGTATAATTTAGAATAAAGATAATTAATATAACACCTAGTAGTGCAGAAATATGGGTGATTATAAAGACTAAACTCAACAAAATAAAAGAGAATTAACAAAAAACTGAGGTGACCAGAAGTTGTAACGGTCATCTGAGAGTAATTATGACATACTAGAAATTGTTCAGAGTCAACTATTAAAATATAATAAGTGAATCTAATTTGTAGTGCTATAAGCCTTGTAAGTACACAAAAGGTCTTGGAAGGTATCATATCTATGAGATATGATAACCATGTATTAATTTGAGGCAAATAGTACGTAAGTCTGTTATAAATTATGTTAAATGTAAGTTCAAAAAACTATCTTTGTTAATAATGGACGAAAGTATTATATGTGAGGTGTCTCAATAACGAGCCAGAAGCCAAACAATCGCAATATCATGGTAAGGTTAGATTAGTAATCACAAGTAACGTAAGAATGTTATGTCAGTTGTAAGGTATTTGGATTATTTTAGACAAAATGTTTGGCGTCACTTTTTTAATCTCAACACCAAAAACCCAAGCGTTCTGTAAAATTAAATAATTTAGAAAAGGGGAGTATGCACACTCGAAGGAATGTCATCAATCTTTCCACCAATCAGAAGAGTTAAATCGAGATTTGGTCAGGTAACACAGATTGGAACAGCGAAACCGACGCCAGATTTGAACACACTTTTGCATTGGGACTGAAGCAAGACAGACGATCGCTCTGTACGCCAAAAAGTCGAGAGTTAATCTAAAATCGGTGCGGGCATCGAAAGTAAACTTTGGTCAACCTAACCAAACTTTTTTAAAGTGTTTTAAAAAATGTTAATTAATTATACGATGAAGTTTAGTGAAGGCATAACAGTGAAACAACGATTGCAAGGTGTACAATAAGTTGTAATCGCGTGAAATAAAGGGAGTATAGTGACAATTAATGATACTTAGAAAAATTATAAACTTATACGATAAAATTTATCGAATATAATAAATAAGATGATTTAATATATACATTAAAGGGGCTTTGGACCTTATTACATCAATTAATTTGTTTATTGCTAAAAATATTTAATGACAGCTAACTATACTTAAGAGTTATTGACTTACCCGATACAAGTTATCGAATCTGATGAATAAGATGATTTGTTATGAACACTGAAAGGGGTTATAACCTTATTACATTTGTGTATTTATGTATTGTTAAAAATATGTATTCTCAAACCAAAGTTAACAGGGTACTATACATATACGCCAGGTTTAACCTTACATTTTGACATTAGTCATCTTGTGAGTTTTATGTTATTACTTAAGATTTTATTTAATAATGTACTCACTCTCCTACTACTCAATTGTTATAGTAGTGTAAATCTTCTAGTTACGTACTTTTCAGTCTAAAAGAACCTATTTTTAATAAAACAACTTAACCAAAACTTTCAGTGTTACGGTTAATATAACCAGAATAACCACCCTGAGAAAGATATTTTATAAAGCTAATTATTATTGTACAATGAACGATCATCAATTTAATTGTTATCTTACATTATTTCATGAGCATTATTGATGAATAAACAGTATTTTAACAAGAGAAAAGAGTTAACGAAATTATTTCTTTAGACGATATGAATACAGGTTAGGGGAACAGCTGGCAACAGTTGGTATCTCTCGCAAGCGGCATGAGATGATTTGAATATTTTAAATTAGTTAAATTTAAACTAATTAGTTAAATTAGTTGTTAAATGACCTGAAGATGGCTTGACTGCCGAAAGCGCTCGTCAATACCAAAGACAACATAGTGGTTTGTACAAAAATACTAGTAGAAATATTTGAGACCACTAACACTCCAATACAACAATAAATTTTAAATTATCGTCCCGACCATGCTTTGTTGACAGGACGGTTAACAAGTGAGATCTTCATTACAAGTAAGTACTTCACTAATGAATAAAATTGCTTTCAGCGAAGATTAAATTTATAAACCGTTAAACAAAATCACGACGTCCGACACAATTAACAGGTGCCAATGGGGGAGTCAACTTAGCCGATTCGTCTCAACTAAAGGAAATCGAATTCAGTTAAACCAACGATTCATAACAAACGACAATTGATACCACAATTCAACTACTTTAATAATAAAGAAATAATAATAACAACCAAACAGATAATAAATTATAAGAAATATTAAGAGGTAGAAACCGTCTTATTACAATATACACACACACACACTGTACTTTGGGTTGAAAGCTTAGGTCACATTAAATACATTAACTAAAATAAGTTCTAATTTGTAATAGTAGTCTTAATGCAATACAATCAGATCATTGTATGTAGTAACACTTTAATTAAATTCAAAGTGTAATTTTCAGAATTAGAATTTCATTCTAGGACAATAATTTGCTAACTCTGCATGGAACAGAATCGTGAAGGAAAAGAGAGAAACCAGTGATAGTTTTGAGCAACGTACACACAGTTGTGTTGTTTTCAATCCCATTGAAAGATTTATTTTCTTCATCATTAGTTCGCATTCTCGTTCGCCAGCGGCCTTATGTAACCGACTGCTCCAAAGTTACTCGTTATAAGATATAATTAAAAGTTTTTAATTTGTCCATGTAAGAACGTAAATCGTACATTTTATTACGATCGTGTGAACTGTTCTATTATTGAATGGAAAACTTCAAGTGGAAGTATTTAAATAAGTTAAATTGTTTGTCTAACAACGTATGGAGAACAGAATATCTATACTGAGACTATCTACAACCCCTTATCTCAGATCAAGCTTATTAGTCTGCTTGTAATGACTGATAGATTTGTTAACAATTTAAAAATACCTTTTTTACATAATAAAATGATCACAAAAACTGAATGTAATGCAAGAAAATTACAACATTAAATATGATACAGTGATGCAACAAAGTAATCGAAATAACTGCAAAACAGGTGTTAATTAAGAACATGCTTATAAACAACGGTTTCTTGAAGGCGGTGACACATTTGATGTGTGACTTTTGAATTACCATTAGTATAAATAATATGATTAAATTTGTACGCATAATAAGGGATTACGCAGTAAGGAATGACATTATTTTGTTTAAAGGACTGTGATAAGTGCATGTTTGTCAATGAAGGGAAGTGAAACAGAAATTCATAATTCAATGAACTTTGACAGGAATATTAATATGTGACACGTCAAACCCTTCTAATAATCTATGGGGTGTTTTTATTTTAGTGTTTATAATGAGACCGTAACGTGTTTACGCAATACTTGATGCATCCATAATTTTGGAATGTCCAGTGCTAATGATACTCATCGTGTGGAATTCCAGTGCTAATGATACTCATCGTGAAAACAAACGTCAGACCTAAAGTGTTAGAGGTTGAAAATAATCTAGACCTATAATTCACACCAATAATATTAATACGCTGATGATTGTCAGTGTGTTCTCTATCTCTAGATTAATAACTAGACTAGATAACCATTGGTGTAATAAGCCCCGGTAATAGTATTAGCAATTACTTTAGTAATAATACTATTTTTACTAACGAATTAACTAACCAACTAATTAATTTACTTTCTTAATATTGTTAGCTTAGTGCGAAGCATCTGTTTCTCTTCAGATTACTGAAATCTTCATTTCATCTTATAATTCAATCCTTACTTCTTAATTTTTCTTTACATTTTACGGTAATTCTCCTTGTATTCTTTCTTTTTACAGAATCGAAGATGTGGTTCAATAAAAACTTTTAACAATTGTGTGGATGATGCACTTTTATTCCTTCTTTGGATGATTTCACTTTTAGCTTCCTGATTTATAATTTGCTACAATACAACGGTTGTTATTTCATAAGGCTAGGATATTACAATTATTTTCTTGAGGAACTTGTCTATAGAAACTTAGAATTTACGTTTCTTTTAACTTTTTCAAATTTCTGACTCAAAAAATCAAAACAATTTTAAATCTAAATATCGTAATTTTTGTTTCAAATTTAGTAGTCAACAATTATATATTACAGAAATTACATCTTAGGACTACACCAGGCTTGCTTGTCATCTTATGTATAAATCTAATACATTAATATAATAAATAATATTGCTAGAAAAACAAGTGCTTGCCAAACTTCAATTTTCCGATTACATTATGTAATAATGAGTTTCCAGTTTGTATTTATGCTGACAAATTTTTTATAAAGTAATTTAATTATTTAATACTAGTTAAATAAATAACGTAAGTCTTCAATCTGGTACACATCTCTTTATATTTACGTGATTGAATCTTTGCCAAATCTAGGAAATTAAGATAGAGTTGACTGTGTTGTTCAAGACAAGTTACAAAAAACAAAACGTATGTATAATTACTCCAGAGTCGATATGATGATGTTTGAGCGTGGACAGTTTGACGGCAGGAATACCGTTGGTTTTATTTTACCAATACTATAAACTTACTTTATGTATTTTATTTCTGTCCGAGACGTCACAAATGTTCCTTTACATTTCCAGCTGTTTGCATTGAGCCTTTGTAAGGAATCGGGTAAGTCTTTTAACATCAAATTCGTTTGTGATGTATATCGTGTTGGTACCGCTTTCATGTCAAAGGCAACTGGTGTGTTAGTTTTTTCTGTTTGCCGAGTTTGTTTACACTGGGTATGTCAAACATAGGCAGAAACTACCACTGACGCGATTTGTAATTTCAGAATTTACGATTACACACTGGCGCGCGCGCAGAGATAGTATCGAATTGCCGATTGACAGTTATTTTTATTCCTAGTTAGCGTTTTCTTACTAATATCGCAACAATTGACAAGCATCACATGGTCTACGGACGTTAAGTATGAGGTTGCATCCACGAAGTGGTATGTGTCACTCGAAATATGATTAAATTTATTTTGGACGTTATTTGTCCTATAAACTGTATAATCTGTCATAAACTGTAAACATCAATAAACTGTATTTATCATTGTCCTTTGTATTCTTAGAGTAACGTACGTTTCGTTACAAATGATGCGTGTCTTTGGATACCAATAATGAAACAAAGTCTGATGTTCGAATTCAGAGGAAACCAGACGGTGCCACCTCTTCGGATTACTTACATGTTAACAAACAATTCGCTTCCCTTATACTTGAAAATGTTGAACATTATTACATAATTACTATGATTTCAGGCAAAATTAGGATGGTATCGCTTAACAGTGTACTGTAAATACTGTAACATCGACCTGTTACTGAAGATTGCCTAGTGCAGTAAAGCAGGAAGATGTGTATCACGCGGGTAACGCCAGCCTACTTTCAATCTAGATGAAGGACAGCAGCATTAATTTACCGGAGCATTTTATTTTTGAAATGAGAAGAAAGAATACTTGGAAAACGGAGGACAATCGTGGGCGAAAGAATAATACAACTCACTGGGAAGTAGTCGATATCGACAAAGTTAAAAATCCTTTGCCAAACTTGTCTGTGAAAGAGTTTCACAGGTATTATTACAAGTCAACTGCGAAAAAATTCAACATAGACCGGTTAAATAGTTTAGTACAAAATGTGTTCACACGTGAAAATGTAAACCGTATTTGGAATCCAAAATAACCCTAAATAATCATCCACAAACAATTAAAATTCCTTCCGCAAAATTTAAGTGTGACACGCGACGTACAGTATGTGAAGTGACAATACGAGCCTTCAAAATGTATCCTGTTAAAAACGTTTGGAGGAACATTCTCTCTTCAACCAATGAACTATTGAAGATTTTCTTCAACCAGTAAACTATTTCTGTCTACAACAAAATTATTGATAAAAATAAACAAAAGTCAGTTATAATTTATGGATAAATTCTTTATTATTAAATGTACTATGCATATTTTTACGGGGTGCAATGAGGCTACTTGAGCATTGGACGCGGCAGGTCAGCAAGACTGTCACACTTTCTCGACGCGCCAGCCACATTATGGTCGACTGTTACCGGTATCCATGCTAACTTGGTCACGTTTTACACTCTCCCGAAGCGAAGATTTCCGTTGCGTTATCAGAGTTCTTGTTAATGTAACTTGAAAATTGGTGACTTGTATTATTCAGTGCAGCAAAGTTAAAAAAGCATGATAGTTATTATGCGTTATACTAGTGTTTGGTAAGTGAAATCCTGAAGGATTTTTCGCATACAAGTGTGGTCTTTACTTATTTAACCGCAATTAAAGTTGTGAATAGCGATTTATTTGTGTTCAATTATTCTGTTTCCACTATTATACGACGATCATTATATACACATATATATAATATATGCGCGCGCGCGTCCGCGTGTGTAATTATTTATATTATGAATTACTTGTAACTTAGCTGTAATTAGCGCAAGATATTAATTAAAAAAGAAGAATGGATCTATTCATATTATTTTAATTATAATATTATTCAGATGAGAATAGTTTTTCATATTATATCAAGAAGTTGCAGAGACTGTACAGAGGAAACTTTTTAGAACAAAAAAATTGTAGTATAAGAGCAGATACAATTAGTACATTTGCTGTGGTCAACTAGTAATTCAGTTTTGTTACAGTCTGAATATATTCTCCTTATTCAGAATAATGCCAAGTATGAACAAGCATGACTTGTTCTAAAAATGAACTTTAGACACTTAGACAATGCCATCACGTGTAAAAGTAGGCAACTCTCAAAACGACAGTAAAAATTAACTTTTTATGGTTTTACATTTTGGAGATTAGACCCTTAGATCTCATAAACCCTGAACGGCAGGCTAGTTGTGCGTTTTCGTACGTGCAAGTATAAGACACGACAAACAGTTTAACAACAGTAGTGAAGAGGTTGCTTTTGACAACAGTACAACTGTTAGTTACTGCAAAGAGAAAAGCAAACTCTTGTTACAGTGTTCCTATAGATTTCTAAATGTCTTTTCCGCCACGCTGTATTACAAACCACCCTAAAATCCCCTACCTAAAATACCCTAATATGAAAGTTTTTTTGCAAAAGTGTAAATGGGTTTGTGCAGAGTTTGAATGTGTACGTACGAGTGTGCACAAGCTATAAGAAACGTTTTTGCTGTGATATTGTGTATTAGTATGAAGAACATAAGCAGATCTTTATGCAAATTACGGTAAAATTATAGTTTATTTTTAAGAAAATAATTTTTATTAAACATTTAATCAAGACAGTGTCATGAAGGCTATAAATTAATAAATTCAAATATTACTTAGAAAATACAACAAAGAGAAACAACGCAGTAATTTTCAGCACAGCGCAACACGTATGGATATGACGGAATCCGGTCTGTTGAGTACACCTCACGTACGCGACGATCAATAGGCGTAATAACGCTTTCAAGGCGCGAAGCAGTGTCAAATGAAAGTGGTTTTTAAAGTAGAAATCCATTCAGTTGAAGCAAAGTTTCCTGTGAAAGCAGGTTGTGATTTCCCGTGATAAGTATAAGCACTGTTACATCGTTATGTTTCCAGTTCCTACTAACTTTCAGAACAATGATGATAATGTCAATAAATCCTATGATTATTCCCAAAATGTGTAAAATCAAATGTGCATAGCACATTGATGACGAAACTTTTCTTAGTATCAGTGAAATTTAGAGAGTTCGAAATCTCAGTGAAATTAAACAGTTTGACTATTGATATAACTACTTCTTATAATAAATATCTTGTATTGTTATTTCCAGATAATAACTCATCAAGTGTACATATCATTGTAAAATAAAATAAAGTTTTACTATATAGTATAGGAGTATTATTACACTAATGTATAATGTATTATTATTGTACTACACATACTAGTTCACTGTCTCGTACACATGATTGTATTTTCTTGGGAACATATTCATGACTATAGTAGTAATTCAATTTTAATTAATACTGTCAAAATTAATGTATGAAGCAGAAACAGAAGGCAGCTTTAGAAAATTGTAATAATAATTAATCATTTAGATTGCAGGGATGTTTATTATTAGCGGCTTTAGCCATGCTCTGCTCTTCAAATAAGCTTCGGATTAACTTAGCTGACTTCGTTTTTCTAAACATGAACATGTATTTTTAAATACAGCAACTTGTTGTGCAAAAAATAGCAAATATTAACTCCACAATTGTAAAATAAAATACAGGTGCCACGTTTTTTTAACATTTTAGGAAACTCCTTAATGCTGTAGCTGGATTAAAGTCCAGCTGACATAATGTTCACTAGCTGTAGCCATTAGCACAAATGCAGGCGGGGAAGGATCACGGGGTCATTGGATCATCCTACAAAAAGCTATTAAAATTTAAGCAAAATTTCATAATCACTTCACGTAGGCCCACTTACAAGTCAGTTGCGTGAATTAAACTAAGGCTCACATATAACTGTAGAAAAAAGAAATTAACAGAATTATTTATAAATCAATAAAATAGTTTTTCAGTATTTTTTTTACGATGAAGGGTTTGCAAGGATTCGGAACGATTTAACACCGAACTTTAATTAAGAAAGTTGTGTTAGTGGTTATAATCACAAACAGAATAATCACTGTTGAACAGCATTATAGAAAAATTTTCCGAAAAATGATTTCCGATCTGACGACGAGCTGTGAAGCTTGAAAGCGCAAATCGGAATCATTTTTCTGTAGTGGTGTGCAACAATGATTATTCTGTTTGATTTAACATTGATTGAATGTGTTTGTGTATGTGAGTTTGTGTGTGAGTGAAGGAGTTGAAACAGTTTGTTTTACAAGACCAAAATAATTGATTTCATTACATATTGTTTTCTTTAAATACATCGAGAAAATTATAATATACCAAAACATAATTCATACAATATTACAATTTAAATTACTGATAATGTAAAAGTTCCTTAATCATAGTAAAACATATTATAGGTGAATACAAATAATTGTAGGGATATTCAATTCTGTATATTATTAAATGTTATTTTTATCACGTTTTACTCACTACTGGTAATGAAAACACTGTCATTAATTAGGACACACTATTTTAATACATTAATCATATAGCTATAACTATCACTGGAACTATAACTATATAACACATGTAACTATAAGTAATTTTAATCAATTATCTAACACATTCTCTCAATTAATTGACCTCTTATGTTTGATATTTCCTCTTCTATCCGTACACAGTCGTGACGGTGACAATAAATTTTGTCGAAACGTCGACACAAATAATTTAAAATTTGTGTTACATTTTTTAACAGATCCTCGCAGACCCCTCATCTTTAAAATTTATTGATTGGCGGTCACTACGAAATTAAATGTTCCTTAACAATGAGAATCACTCAATATTTGGAACATAACGGATCCATTTCGAACCTTAAGAACAATTATGCAGGCACCAAAAACAGAAGGCAGAGGCTATTAATCTACCTTCAGCTTTTTCATCTAGACGTAGTTTTTACAGGTTGCGTGTGTCACGACTCCTCTATCCCAATATCTCTATGGCTTGAATCGCTGTCTTTGCACGGGTTAACTAGCAGTTTCTTAATTATAATATAATTCGGAAAATAAGATTTTATTTTGAATTTTACATTAAAAATAACGTATGTTAACACAGACTCTAAAATTTCTTAAGACGTTCTTGGGACAACATCATTAAATTAAAGTGCATAGGTGTAATAAAAGATAGGCCTATTTTTCAAAATGTCTTTAGTAACAATTACTTTGATAAGATTTATTAAAAATACAAATTTAGAGTTAAAGATTTTGTTTGTATTAAAGTTGTAACGTGAAGTTGGTTTTCTCAAAAACTTCGATACGCCATGAATTTATAAAATATATTTACAAAATTATATAGAAATAATCCTGAATTCCTCATTTGCCTTGAGAAAAATAAAGGGTCTACCCTTTAAGTTAGTTTCATCACTCACCAGAACCCGATTCCATCCCCTCTCCAGGGTCACTGGCTGTAGCTGTGTTATATGTTAGCGGCAAGGATCAAATCAATTTAATTTAGAAGACTGTAAATATTGACCCAAGAATAAACTTGGGAAAAACACAGTTTATTCCGAGTTAAGTGGCGGCTCAGTAGACCAATGGGTATGGCACCTGGCTACTTATCTAGAGGTCCCGGTTTCGATTCCCGGGCCCGCACTATAAAATCAAGGTGCGTTTCTCAGGCTCCAGGTTGACTCAGCCTGTTGAAAATGAGTACCTGCGATACCATTCTAGGGATAATAATGGGCGGCTGAAGCGTAGTGCTGGCCACACTGCCTTCCTTGTATGCCGTACGGCTCACATAAGGCAGCCTATCCTGCCTACTCCTAAGCTACTTCGGTGGTACACATGGGAGCCATTATTATTATTAAAACACAGTACTTAGTGAAACTCTTGAGATGAGGAGTTGAATATTAACGCGTTTCTTTTGTGGGTAAAGTAAAATGTCCTACTTGAATAAAATAATATCAAACAGTGTAAGACGCAATATGATGGTCAACTCGTTGACGACAGAAATTGCAAGTTGTCTTTGGAAAGACTGGAAGAAACTCTGTGAGGAGTGTCAAATAGCTCGTGTGTGTTTTAAATGGAAAATCTGAGTCAACGCGTGCTTCCGACACTGCTGAAAATGTACGAAATACACTGAAAACGTGTAGAAACGTGTAGAATCAACAAATTCACAGTGCACTGACAAGCGTCGAAAACAATGTGTACAACGCGTGAGCCAATAAACAGGCAATTTTTAAAATTTAATAATTTATATATTTACCATTAAATAAACTGATCTAAATCGCTAATCTGAAACCCTATGTAATGTCATTTAATTACGACTGAAAAACAACTAAATGCTTAGCACTGTGAAGATTGCCACCACTTTTATTCCCATGTACTCGAGTCGAAATGTTTAGTTTTCCATTGTACGACTTAAAATGCAGCAACAGGAATTGTTTTACTCTCTGTGTATTACACAGGAGTTGCTGCAGCTCCATTATCTGTTTTGTTTGAGCTTTTCGATGTTTCGGGAGAGGGATGGATCAATGAACACCTTACTCTTCGAATACCCCAGAAAGACAAAATTACATTCTGTCAGATATGCCAATCTCACGGGTCATAGATTGGCGTATCTGGAATCAACGTAGTTTGGGAAAAAGCGCATAACTGCATTCTATGATCTCGTAGCTGTGACTGAATGTCCCATCATGTTGAACTACATGTTTGAGCAAAAGAATTCCCATTATCGTTTACGGACTGATTAAAGAAGTACGGACTTGCGTATGCCGACGGACGCTACCGCACACTATACAGTGATTTTAGTACTGTTGCTTCTGATGCATGTTGTAAGGGTTAGTTAGTGCTCAGTTCTAAAAGCTATGTTTACTTACATGTCCAATCAGATGGGTAATCTGAGTAACAAATTGAAAATAATGGTGTGATCGTTAACGTTTATAACATTCAACACTTGGCGCAAAACTCAAATGGTTTATTTTATCAGCTCTTGATCAGTACTGTATAGTGCTTGCACCACTTGAATATTGTATTGCTCTATGTTTGCAAACGATCCTTAGGATACAAGTATTCGAAATCGCATGACGACGGACGGGCAGAATGTTTAGGGCTACGTAGCTCAGCTCTTATGTAGGCAATGTTTCCTGGCGTAGGCTGTATCGTGCAACGCAGAGCTGGTTGCAAGATTTCTCCATTCAAATATTAAGGAGCATATTACTCGCACCGTGGATATTATCTCGGTAAACGGTACAATACGGTTTCGCCGAGATGCCGTACCCACATCACTTGCGCCGTAGCCTTGTTAAGCAGAAGTGATGGTCGGAAATAATCAGCAACAACATTATAAAAACATCATCTCGCCGGTATAAAATACATATGTACGTGCTGCCCTACGGATGTTTCGAGCTTAATTATTGGAAACCGAAGAAGTACCTTACACGATCTGTGATTCAATTTGCATTCGACCATAAAAAATGTGGTCATCGGATTCATTAATCTTGTGGAGAACTACAGCAGGGTGCGAGAGTACTTCAAGTCTGCCCAGACGTACACGTACGTTCTTATGAACAGCGTTTATGATGGTTATGTTCAAAGCACGGACAAATGTACCTAACTGAATGGACTCATGATCCACTTTATCAGCAACCGTCTGAATTCCACATCCTGTGTAGCAAGCTATAATGTACATCGTACTACATTTTTTCTCAGATGTCGCACCCAGAATTCTCCTTGTAGCTGAGAATTGAAATTTCAAAACAAATCCGTCTAGTCTTTTCTCTCCACTGTCGATTAATTTCTTAGAACTCGTTGAACAACAACGTGATTAGGTCTGTTAATACTACTACTAGAAAGGAAATTTAAGTCTTACCTAATTGTGGTTGGTTTCTGAACTGTTAGGTTGGTTTCACAAAGCTGTGATTATGGATAAAGGGAATATGGAGCCAACTCTGTGCATGTAAATGTCATTATGAACAAATTTTTCAACCAGCGCCTGAAGGCGCAAGTAATGCGCGCCGGATTTTAGTTGCACGTGCTGATGGTACTCAAACATTGCGATGGTTATCGAACTGGCGACGAAACAATCATGACGCAACTATCGCCACTTTTGTAAAACGTCTTAATAAGTTATCTAACCAACGGGCCATAATAACTGAATCTTTAAGTGTTATCGAATGTTTCTGAACACACACGACTTTACCAAAGAAACACTATGCTTATAATGCCCGGTTTATTGGCCTTCTCTGTGGCAATGAAAGAAACAAGGATGGACATAACCTAAATTTATTCGCAATCAAACAGGAATGTATAATAGAATACATCACAACTATGAAATTAAATACAGGTGGGCATGAAATTTCGCAACCCAAAAGATGGAAAAATGGGTATGAAGGTGGAGAGGGTTAACAGGCGAGACTTTGAATACTGCACTTTGTGAAACGGAAAGATAGACTTGTTAAATACTGAACAAAAGTGGGTCTGATGAGAACTAACTGCGTAATAATTAAGACGCCATTTGCATAGCACTGATCGGACTAATATTGATGATGAGGATGATTATACAAACAGGTACGGCAAAGACACGCGCTGGTGGAAATTATATTTGTTGTAGATCCCACACAAATTACAGAATTATTTTTTCGTTTCTTCGTAAACTTCATTTTCTGACACCAATTGGAAACAACAAACACTTAATATTTCATTGAACAAAAACAATTTCATAAGTTCTAATTGAAGTTTACTTTTTGCAGAAAGTGCTTTTTGGTAAGTAGGTCACGAGTTACCACAAAGTCAGTACTAATGTAATGCTATGAAAAAGTACCATCAGTTGAATAAGTAAAGAATATGTGAAATTTTTCTGATATTGCTTCATTTCCTGCAAGATTTCTTTATTAAATTCCTTAATTCTTCTTATCTCTTGTGACTGAATTCTTCTTTCTTATACTTCTGTTATACCCAAACATCCTGCCATACAAGAGTGTTGGTACTGCCAATATTTTATACAATTTTAGAATTGATCTTCCCTCCTTTTTTTTCTAAACGATATTTCCACGTCCATTTATACGCTCTATGATTTTTAATCTAAGAATCTGCTGTAATCGAAGAAGATATTGCATTGTTCAATACCCCAAAGACACAAGTTCCACTCACGAGAAAGCCTTAACTCTGTTTCTTAAATTGAAGCTTTCAACATTTATCTGTTATGTATTTGTTGTGTACGTATGGTTCTTGTATAAGTTTCTTCATCATTTTTCCTAAATCCTTCTAATACCTGTCAGTGGATCTGCGTATAAAATTAGATATACTGTATATTATTTTGTTGATATTTTATTGTGTAACAATGTAACGCGTAATAAAATTGTAAAGATTAATTGAGAATAATTGTTCTTTGTGGTTTTAATTACTGCCAGGCTGTAGTGAGATATGTACTCAGTTGTTTAAAAGGTGTACGTACAAATTATTTTATCTGCCATATGAGTTCTGAGTCGTTATTTTCCTATGGCACAACAAAGTCGTATTATTGAACTTAAGCGTATATCAGACTTAAGCATCTCTTCACTCGTAAGAATTAAGAGAAGATTTGCCGTGAAAATTTATCAAAACGATGACAAATCTGCGTAGAGACAAATGCTTAAAAAATTGTTTCTTTTGTCGCAACAGCTTCTTCTGACGTCGTGTCTGACTCTAATGATGCCTCTATTAATTTACCGTAACGAGTTAAGATCTGTCAGTTGTAACAAAGACGACGGCAAACGCTTGCCTTTCCTGAGGTATTCAGCTTTTAGTGGAAGATTAAATATATTCCAATTGTCGCTGTCTTCTGAAAATTACAGGCATTACAAGAAGGCGTAATACTATAATTACTTGAAACAGTTAACCTGAAATTCCAATTGTCATAGAAATATCTCGATAACTAAGCACTTAATAAAGTGTCAGTTTATGAATTTTTACTAAGTGCGCGAAAAGTGCCTTAACTATCAACCGTTATGATTATAGTAGTTACACCTCAGTTAATTTGAATAGTACGGTATTCATTACGTTACTTTCAAGACAAATTTGTAATTTTCAGTTTTATTTACTTATGCGAAGGGAATTCCAATTAAAATATAATGAAGAAATTATTTACACCTTAATTAAATTTAACTGACAAATCGATTTATCGTGCGAACGAGTAACAAATTATATCAATATTATTCTCAACATACACACAGAGATAATTGAGTCTTAAAGGTAAAAAGCACTGAAACAGGTGAGTTTACAAAGAACGTGAACATGATATAATTTCCGTGTAAATGAGTTTGCAGGGACTACACGTATCCGGTCCCTTAATCACTAAACTGAGGCAAAATTTAATTTCCACATTTCCTGGAGATTCAAGTTTCATCACGTATTTTATTAAAGGTATTAAAGGTTCAAAGGGATCTTAGATTTGTCACAGGCAAGATGATGGTGATCACGTCTGCTTTTTACTCACGTCTCATGTCTCCTACGTCACCATTCTGAGGTACAGCTTGTGTTCAGAATAATCAACAATTTTTAAAGTAACATGTATTTAAAAACGTATTAGCCTAAAAAGTTGGCTTTGTCAACTTTGTAGCAAAAGTATTCGGTCCTCTGACGATTCCTCCGTCCCTGTCAATCTGTCTACTATAAATCTATCTGTCTACTATAAATCTATCTGTCTTTCTCTTCCTTCTCACCACTCTCGATCTCTTACTCTGTGTGTGTGTGTGTGTGTGTGTGTGTGTGTGTGTGTGTGTGTGTGTGTGTGTGTGTGTGTGTGTGTGTGTGTGTGTGTGTGTGTGTGTGTGTGTGTGTGTGTGTGTGTGTGTGTAGAGTTTCTGGCAGATTGATTTATCGTGCAAATGAAAAACTAAATTACATCAATATGATTCTAATACAATTCTAAACATATACACAGAGGTAATTGACTCTTTTAAAGGTAAAATCATGAAACAAGTGAATTAACAAAGAAAACACACACACACACACACACACACACACACACACACGCACACACACACACACACGGTCAGTCACTTTACAAGTTGAAGGGATATTAAATTTTATGCATAACAAAATTAGATTATAGGGAACATTTTATACTCTCATCCATTGATACTATACATACGTAGTCCTACGTATGAATCTGTGTACGGGGAAAAGAGAGAGAGAGAGAGAGAGAGTGTGTGAGTGAGAGAGCGGTGGTAAAAACAGGGAAATAAAGCGCAGGAATCGGCTTATCTTTTAGATTAAATATTCTACTTTACATGCAGTTTTATAGTGAACGAAAACGTATCATTTAAGAGTGTGATTATGAAAAGCCCTACCTCACGGTATAAAAGAGATGAGATGTGCAGATTATAGAGTAACACAATAGCAAATTTGCTTACACTGCTATAGCTAGCTTGTAGTTAGCTGAAGATAAACACTTTGTTAATAAACACCGTATAATCATTAATAACAACGACTTCGGGTGTAACCATGAATTACACAAGTATTCTAAAACTTTACAATACATTTATTGCTGACTTTTGTAGTAGACAATTTTGGCACTATCTCAGAGATATATTGAACGTGCCCTGTTAATTTGAAAATAATTGTATTTTATTGTATTTTCCATAGATCACCTTAAAACATGCAACTATTTTGTTTATAATGAATGTGCTAACAATAGAGAATGAAACCAGGGAGTCACTTTGATATAAACTGCACTAACACTATAATAGCATTTTTAAATCTACTATTTCATTAAATATAAATGTGTTTTTTTACCCAATTAAAATTTGATGGTGTGTTATATAGGAAATTATTCTGTTTGTAGTACACAGTTACATACAACGAATATGTTAACGCAGTCACTTATTTTGCACTAACTAGGTGAATTGTGTTCAGTTTTGTGGTTATAATTTTAATTGCATGTTTTCAGTTTAGTGTATGCTTAGATATTTTATTGTTTCTTACCTGATACCTGGTTGTACAATCTTAATATACTTAGTCTTGTTCTCTTTTCTTTCATTTGTTATAACTGTACTATAGATGTTCGAATGTCTCTTTTTCTACTTGCTTACTTCTTACTTCTTTATTTGGTTAGGTTTGACACGTAACTGTTAACTTTTTATGTAATATTAAATTGGTGATTATTTATTCTCAATTTTTCGAACACGTTTCTTATTTCAAGTTTTCAAATCAAAGATTTAAATCAAGCGAATTTCTTCTTGAAATTCTATTGTGTCATAATATCAACCTGTTTTATGATTCTTCATTTTGGCTATCACATAAACTTTTATATCCAATATATAGTTTAACTAAATACAGTTTTATTAAAATTTAAACACTTTTTTATATTTTACGATTATCAATTACATATTGTTACAACGGTCTCCTTGATCGCTGTATGGTACAGTGGAAAACAAAATACAAGACACCAATTAAGCCACTAATCACCAGCTTTAATTATCACAATTAAAAGTTTATAATCAATAAGGTAGTCTCTTACAACAAGTCAAATTCACACGCAATACTAACGTCAATTAATAGAGTCTCGCATAAATATAAAACACAACACTTCGGCACAATACTTCGAACCGCATTGGAATTAATCGCCACTAAAACTGACTAAGCGTCGTTGAAGTCTTGTATTTATACCCCGCTGAGATTCCAGCATATTCCACAATACGTGTCTACTAGAAAACACTAGAGCGTATTGCTTGCGGCCTTGAACACAGCGCGCGCGGACCGGCATGGTCTGGAAAAGTCTCTTTGCTGACGCGTGACAAGTGTCACGTAATTGTACTTTATCTCAAAGTAGCAGCAATACGCACGCACACACACACATTATAGACAGGCTCCACTGGAATAGCCGAAAAATACGTAGCATGTCTGTAATGTCGTTCAATATAGACCACCCCAGAAATCCAACCCTACGCCCGGCATACAACCATCTTGACCTCATGGGGGGCGGGCAACAGCTGTTATTTTTTAGCTGGCTAACAGGGCATTCGAAAGTGAGTTTGACAAGTTTATGCGTACCGCTCGAAAACACCGTGACCCCCGGTGGAATCGATTGTGCCAATGGGTGGATGGGTCTACGTTAGTGAGTCGCGAACGATGGCCTCAGGGAACCAGGACGCATCCTGTTGTATTTAGTCCTAGCCGTTGTACTCCAGGCCTATGCCACGAAGGTCTGTTACTTCACGGTACCCGTGGGAAAAAAATTTTAGATCCTTAAATTAATTCTGGGATTGAGGGATCGGTTAGAAACCCTCGTCTAGAAAAAAAGCCCACCTAGTAAAAAAAAGAGTGTGAAGAGAATGAGGCACTATACGAATGTAGATGCGGAGACGTTTTTGCGGCCGTCTACTAGTACGTCTGTGATACCGAAGTATTTGATCATGAAAAGAAAGAAAGGAGGGGCACTTCATGAAAATGAGCCCCTTCTTAATTGAAAAAACCGTAACTGAGGGGAAGGTTACCTATCTACCACCTCAAGGATTCATAGCACGTCGGGGGCTGATCGTGCGCAGGGAGGGACAAACACTTTCTTCCACCTCCCACGTGTCTTGGCTTTTAACAAAACGTCACAGCCAGTGAATATAAGAGCAGGTATCCATCGACTGAGCTTGATACATTTTATGCCTCAGCCCATGCAATGCTTTCAATATCTACGTTTTGGGCACTCGGTATCCAAATGTGCCCGAGTCAGAACTTGTCTTTGTGGATGAACCTTGTGCAGAGTCGGTGAATTGCGTTAACTGCGGTGGCCAACACTCTTCAAGGTCACACAACTGACCTGTGTATAGGTAAGGGGTAGCCATTTAAGAAGTGAAAACTTTAAAGAAAATCAGCTTCCTCGAAGCTAAAGAAGTTGTTCGCCAGACAAAACAGCGCAAAGTAAGCTATTCGCAGGCTGTCAAGTCCACTTCGGCAATAACGACAACTGCAAAATGATGCTGTCAGCAAACGATATTATGCCGGTGTTGACGCACTTCACCTACTACGAAACCCACAGTCTGCCCGCCAAGAAGAGTGGAAGCAAACATTGTGGCTGCAACTGCAGACATCTCAAATGGCAAGAGAATACCGCCGTCCATCGCCCCTTCTCCCGAACACACCAGGGAGGACTGTTTAAAACCGAAACAGAGGACAAGATCTGTGCGCGATGAGCAGGAGATGAGCTCAATTGCGGGTGGCAGTGATCTCACCGACCTCAGTGACCTGGCGGAACTCGGCAATCTGCAAATAAGGAAGAAGACAGGCCGAGACCCAAAAGGGAAGCCACGAAAATAAGCACGGTCCGTAACGATTGATTCTTCAATATCCAGCATGGAGGAATGTCAACGGTTGCACTTCACACTATTACAAACTAAAAGTGCTACTGGCTAAGCATACACTGATGTGCGTATGCCCGCAGGATACACATTTGAGGACACAAGAACTTTTCAATATGGGGTGGGGGTTATAAGTCCTTCCGCTGTGATGTGACCCCAAACATCAAAGCTAAGGGAGGCGTTGAAATATTTCCTAACAACACATATCCCGCCAGATCTATTCCGACAGCTATGCTTCTACAAGTAGTAGCAATCAGTACATTACATCCAATTAATATGACGATATGATGCTCATACTTACCAGATTCTGACTAAAGAGCCAAAGATCTGCAGGATCTGGTCGAGTAGCTACCATCTGCGTTACTCTTTGTCGTGAAACGTGAACGCCCATAGTCCCACTTTGGGTTGTCATAGGACGGACAGTGCTGGATTAAGAACTAAGGATCTATTGCTAAACAACGCGTTTGTCTTTTTAAACACAGGCGCGAAAACAAATTTAATGGTTGGAAGTGGTACTTTCTCGGCTATCGATCTTTCGATCTGTAACCCGAGTCTTCCTCCACGTCTATCGTGGAGAGTGCTCCTAGACCATTTCCCTATGCTGATAACAAAGCGAACGTCAAAGAGCGTTACAAACACTCCGAAAAGATGGCGCGTGGTCCATGCTAACTGGACAGGCTTAGTGACTGTTTGAACACTGAAATTGGGGGCGGAAGTTTGCGGAAATATAGAAGAAGACGTACACAGTTTCACAACTGCTATCATTCATCCAGACCACCGGTACCGTGGTGGAATAACATTGTAAAAGACGCGATTAGTGAGAGATGACGAACTCTCAACAGGTCTAAACGAGGGCCGACAGAAGATAATCTTATCGCTTTTCAGGGAATTTTAGCAGCAGCTAGTAGAAAAATACACGCTGCAAAACAATCGAGCTGTGAAACCTACGTCTCGACCGCAGTGACAGAAGTATGGAAGAAGGTCAGAGCCATCGCTGGCACATCATTGTTTAAGCCAATCACATGCATAAAGCACAATCGTGAATTAATTTCAATCCCCGATGAAGTTGATTACACTTGGTTGCGAGATGTGCCGAGATCAGTAGTACAGAAAGTTTTCCTCTCAATTTCCTCACAAGGACAGGTGAAGTCGAACACGAGATCACTTCGAATGTGAAGGGTACAGGACGACAAAGGGAGGAAGAATGGTACAAGGTGTGCCTTTCACGATAAGGAAATTGCAGTCTGCTGTCCGCGCTCCCGGCGCCACTGGGGCGGGACCGGACGATATTCCTTACAGCATTAGGCCTATACGTTAATTGCTAAATGTACCTACCAGAGATGCAAGAGATGCAAGGGGATTACCTAAAAACATGGATTTCCGCTTGTAAAAGCCGGAAAGGTTCCCTACAAAGCATAAAACTATCGTCCAGTATCGTTGACGTGCTGTCTAGGAAACACCCGGCTCACCTGGTGTCTGCAAAAATACGGCCTTCTGATCGCACACCAGTGTGGGTACCGCAGACGCTATTCTACTACTGACCTTCTGAAGTGGTTTTTAAAGCCACTTTCTAAAGCTATTCTAGAGTGGTTTCCTTGGAAAACCCCAACTCAAAACAGATTCATTGCAGGCAAAAACCTGGTTGCAGTATTGTTTGGTGTCAGGGTCGTGTAGGTATGGAAGGTAAGGAAGAAGCTGACGCTCCAGAGAAAACGCTACGAACAGCCCACGAGTCGATGCAATTGCCATACGGCCTGACGACGTGAAACTATCTGCCACAACCACTATTATTAATGTGTAGCAGCAGAAGTGAAACACACGACGGAGCAAACTTTCTCCCGTGAATTAGAGCGTTCATAAATGGCAAGTAGCAGGTAATCGCAGTGTCGTGAACAAATTTCCATCACTAGACTGCGATGTGGGCACACATACTAGACGTACAAAGACGGTACAAAGGTACCTCCTACAAAGACTAAAACGACCCGTCTGCACTTGTGGTGGAAGACTGTAGAGCTCTTGCAGAACTCAGGCGAAGTCATAGAGTAAACGGTAACCTGAAGGAAGACCTCGGAAACGAGCAGTTAGTGGCAGACAGAACTCTGTACTCCCTGAAAGCGGCGCGATGAAAATATCTTTGAACATGTCTTTTTGCATTACAGTGGGTACGTTTTTCCACTCTCGCTGAGTCAACTGAAATGTTGGTGAAAATGAAACATCGTTTGAACAACCAGCGCACCTGGTAGACGTCGTTGGGCTAAAGGCCTTTGTTGCTAAGACCCCAAAACACTATAAAAAAATTGCTTATAGAATTTATTATATTACCTAATTTTAAATGACGCCTGTGACAACTTCATTACAATTATTCTGTGTTATCATTAGGCACATCGGGATTATCATCATCATCATGCAGTGATCAAAACACACACACACACACACACACACACACACACACACACACACACACACACACACACACACACACACACACCTAACATAGTGACAAATATTACAAATTGTTTTTATTAAACGTTTACCCCTGTATTGCTGTACTGCATTGCTTTGTAGTGCTACAGTGATTTAGGAAAATTCGAATGGGGATAACACAGTAGGAATGTTACTGAGTGTGCATCAGTGAATACTTTTTTTATGCCTTGTTAGATACTACGGTTCTGCATCATGTCTCCGAAGCTACCTTGTTCTCTCCAGCAACGATACATATAACATTTAGTATGTCTCCTCGGCTATGGTAGGTAGTCAGCATTTTATTTTCTTTTATATTAATTTAATTTAATTTTATCTTAAATGACATTCCAAAATTATCGTTTCTGTTATCAAGTTCTCTCGTAACATAATTAATCGTGTACGGATAGAAAAAATAAAATACCATGTAAATGAAATATTTCTGTTCCCCATTCGCATTTATTTAAATAATTTCTTAGAGCATGAATATTGAAGGAAGTTAAAGTAAAGTTGTTATATATAACTTTAGTCTGAAGGTTATCTGTTCTTTGAAGTAATTGCTTATGCTCATGCATAGATATTTTATTTGCAGGAAGTGTTAGAAAACCTATTATACAATTCTCTTATAAGTAAAAACTGGAAACTTCGTGTAACTGAATTAAAATTGCTCTTAAACGCCGTTTGATCAGGTAAAGTCAATGAAACTACAATTCAGAAAACTCCAGTTTTTGTACTTTTATATTTTACTGGCATTAATATAAACGATTGCAGAATAATTGATATTGTTTCTCTTTTGTAGAAAAATGCAGATCAGTTTCTGAATACTCTTTAATTATATATGTGCTTGAGTGCTTCAGAGGACGGGAGTAAAATACTAATAAAAAAACATTGCAAGCGCGGGAATATAGGATGTTTGAGAGAATACCACCATTATAGGCTACGTCTCCGAATACAGTATAAAAGTATTATGTAAGATGAACTCCTGTGTTTGCTTGCTTTCTAAGGAGTTTAAATTTATGTTTGTTCAGCCTCTTAATATATATATATATATATATATATTCAATCACTTTCTGCTACAGTCCGTTTCTTGATGTATATAATACATTTAATATTTATAAATAAATTTACTTCAAGATATACCTTTTTTTTCCTTATTAGGAACATGTTTCGGGTACTATCTTGTACCCATCCTCAGCCTTCCGGTTTTTTTGTCTGGTGAAGTACATATGTGTTGTTGGTTGACTATTATTATTGTGGCTTCCTGTTGGCTTCTTTGAAAATACACAAAACACTAACACATACACCACAATCACACACAATAAAACCAATTTGAAATTAATGTAATAATGAAATTAAAATATAGAGGCTTGAATGTTTAACAATGCGTTATACAGTTTGTTATGTGTTTTATGCATCTGTTTTTATTGCGGGACATAAAAATGAAGTGTTGCCAACCTAAGTTATTTCAAAGTATCTCAAAAACGTGAAACGTGTCAAAACATTTGAAAATTTTAAATACAAGTGGATTCGTGAAATTAAATATTTAATTATACGTGAAGAATAAATGTCATTTCTGTAAAAGTTTAATTAAAATATAATTTGTGATCAATTTATTGATTTTGAATAAATGAAAGCATTTAAGCATGATATCAAACACACCACCAATAAAACCAATTTGAAATTAATGTAATAATGAAATTAAAATATAGAGGCTTGATGATGATGATGTTTTAGCAGTGACAGATATTACAATACTGAAACCTGTATAATACAGGAAAATTCTGTTGATAACTGCAAATATCATAGTTACCTAGTAATCTCTCACTGCTAGTATGGGTAAAAATATGCGAAAAGCAAGACTGTTTGACAGACTAGTATGCGTAAATGTTATCACCGGAGTCTCTCTTATTTTTTATAAACTGTTATAATTCAAATAACTGTTAATTCAGATAACTATTAACAGTATTATATTGCCGTTTACAGTGTTTCCAGCTTTTGAAACGTTCCCATTTTTCCGCACACACTACTTAGTGCACACTAACAGTAAAGTTACCACTGTTAGCGTAGAATTTTAATTGATCACATGTGACGTCGAGTGGCATTTAATTATAGAATTATTTAGTAAATACGTCCACTATTCTCTTACTTGAATTACTACCGTACCTAAACAGTAGGTTTATATTAAATATATTCAAAGCGAGAATAAAGTTAGATTAGAAAGTTATTTTTTAAAAATTTCGGAAGGTTATTTTTTGTTGGTTTGTAGAGTTTCGTAATATACAACTTCTACATCACAATCAAGGACCCGAAAACACCTGTGACACCGCATAAAGCCTGACACGTCTTGCGCTAACGTTACACGTGCTGTTTCATAAATGAAAAGACAAAAACATCGTTTTTGTGTCACACCAAACCCCGTATCCCAACCTAGAAATTTATCTGGTCCTCGTTTGAGGGTTTTCATATCCTTCTGGCTTCAGGATTTGAATCCCTTAAAACTGCGAGTGGGCTCTGATGGTACAATTTAATTTAGGCTGTTTAAACAAATTTAGAATAAACCAATTATTGCTTCCTTTATTTTATTTTTAATTTAAATAAAAGCTTAAGGTTATATAAACAGAATTAAAATAATTAAATTATATTTATATGTTAAAACTAAAATATGTCAAGTTAGAAATTATTAATCACTCAAAGCCTCTCATGAAGCCACTGTTTAGATTAGACGGATAGTTTTATAAAACAGGAAAGTGTACGACACATTTATAAATCTGTAGATACGATTATGAGACGGTTACAAATTTTTTTTACGTTTCTACAACTTTTATAAATTTTATAGGTGAGCTTTCTAAAATTATTACTGAATTAGGACACATTTATTGAAGGCTAAAACTAAACAAAATATGAAAATATGGGAAAAAGCTTAGGTTTAAAGTTTTCGGTTTAAAATAGAAAAAGTATAATTTCTCTCTAAACAATGATGATAAGAGTAGGAGGACTACTTCAAAAATAAAATATAAGATGTTTTAAAAAGATGTAAAAGTAACTTATCAATTATAAGGTTCAAACAGCTGATAGAACCGAAAAATATTATTGTATCTACATTGAACAATAGTAAAATAAGATACGGCTGAGCACCATATTCTATTCAAACGCTGAACAAATTGTAATCTATACACTTCCAGATTCTAATATAAACTATCTTTCTACAATCCTTACAATTTATTCTCAACTATACGGATTTACAAGAGTATAAAATGTACCGACGATTGGTGCGTTACAGTGCAGTGGTGGTCTGTATGTACGCGTTAACACAAACAATTTTCTTTTTTTCCAATAAATTTTAAGCCTTTATACTTTACGTAATTTTAAAAGTAGGCCTGTATTTAAAAAAATAAAAACTCTACCACAATATAAATAAGCAAGCTTATATCGGGATTTGTTAAATTCGTCTCTAACCCTCTTATCACAAATTTTGTAAAATTTAATACAGTAGGTTCTTAAAGATATCCGTAATGAGAGTGGACGAAGGAAGCCTAGGCTCGTCACGGAAGTGCGTCCAGACAAAAACGAACACAGAAGAAAACCGAGATTGGAATGGGTTGAGAAGCTGGCTAACAGGAGGCAGGTCGGAGGTAGCTGAAGGATCTCGGACGAATTACGGCTGAAAGACACAGAAAAGAAGAAGAAGAAGAAGAAGAAGAAGAAGAAGAAGAAGAAGAAGAAGAAGAAGAAGAAGAAGAAGAAGAAGAAGAAGAAGAAGAAGAAGAAGAAGAAGAAGAAGAAGAAGAAGAAGACAAGTATCAATTTGAGTTTAAGAACAAACCCATTGTGGATAATTTTTTAACAATATTTTTTTATAAATAATGTTATTTGTTTTTTAAATAAAAATGTATGAACTTAAATTTTTCTTCTTTCAGTTACGAAAAATTAAAAAGAAATATTTCTGTGCCTATTGTTTTCTGTTTTTGATATTCTTTAATAAATATAAACAACTGAAAATAGTTTTAGTTGATGTATAATAGCTTAAAACCATTTATACCACCGTCTGAGTGAAAAGTTGAAAAGTTACCTCAAAGGCGAAAATGATGCAAGTAAATGATATTCCAAAACGCTCAACAACAAAGGACTAGTGCTCACTTAGAGTTAGTTTTATTCGAATATTAATACTACAAGAAAGTTTAATGTTTGCCTGTACGCCTACATCTTGTGCCAAGAATAAAGACGCGCGCGCGCACACACACACACGCGCAAACACATATACATTTACTCATTTATATTTTTAATTACTGTTTACGGGAAAGAAGTCTTTCATGTAGTATGCTTAAATTTCAGAATCACAAAAATGGTAAATGGCGCATAAGGTGTGGATGTGCAACCTTCACCATTGTTGGTCGTGATGAGTTTAATGCTGATAGCAGAAATTCTTGCTCTTGTACTTGCAGAAGTTGCAAGAAAAAAGTCAATACAGTTTATAAATAAAACAAGAATAAAAACTTCGTTATAAATCGTCATTAAGCAAGTGGCACAGAAATGTTTACGCGTGGCACTCGAAATAACGGGAGACCTAAAGTATTACTTTGAATAAACTTCTTATCGCTCAAAAAAAACCTGTATACAAGAAGAATAGAAAGATGCAAGATAGTAAAATTTAGGATGACATCAGTGTATGCCAAATATCAGGTCTACGCGGATGATATGCGTTAATTGCAAAGAATAAGTAAGAAAGTAACTGAAAGTGGAAGTATCGTCAGAAACAGAGGTATGTGGATCAATGCGGACAAAAGCAGCGGAATACTAATTAGAAAGGAAGACGGGTAGAGATTTTAATATCCAAAAACAATAATATCCTTAAACGGAAAGGTTAATGAGGAAGTAAACGATCGGAAACGAAGTATAACACCAGATTTCTAATGTTACTGTGGGTAACAAGAATATACAGGAAAATATGAAGCTATGTGCATACAAGACAGCTTTCCTACCCAATGAAAGTGTCGAGTAGTAGAAGATGAAAGGAAGTAAAGACTTATCATGGTACGTGCCCAAACAGAGGAAGAGGAAGACCAACATTGGAATGGATTGAGCAACTGGCTAAGCGAAATGGGAAAATAAGTCAAACACCTCGCTCATAACAGAAGGGAGTTATGGAAATAACTGAAGCACCCCGACTGTTTACAACAGCAAGGGAGGAAAAGAGAATAAAAAAGGTTTTTTCATTTTAATAATTAATCTATAAACGAGTGACTGATTACAGTATATCTTCTTGCTGCTTTAACCTGATGTTTCTTTCTCATAATACCAGCTGCTAGCAAGATAGGGAATGTGCGGAGTGTCATAATTTTAACACATTAAAAATAATTTTAAAGACGTGGAAAATGATGTTCACATATTAGGTGTGAATACACACCTGCTGTAATAAAAAGTTAAACAAAAAGTTAAAAACACAATCAGTAGGATTGTTGTACATTTTACAAAAAACACTGTTGATGAATTTACAAAACATTTGCAATTTTTGCAGATTTAAAACAGCTGACTTGTAAAATCAGCTGTCACACGTAGCGAATAATGAATTAAACTGCTAACAGATGTAACCCATCTGTTTACCACTATCTTGTACAATCATTAGTGTCAATATGAACTAAAAACAAAGTATCTACTGCAATTATTATTAACCCTACATTAATAGCATCTCTGTTTCTAAACCGCACGTACAATCTAGATGTCAACGCAAATCAAGATTCTTTATACGATTTCCAGCGGATAACTATTCCATGGAAACTACTTGATGGTTATATTATATGGAAAAACAACCTACATATTTTGCCTTTAATATGCAATGTACAGATCTGCATGCGTTATCAACAGCCTTGGTCCTTGTCCAGAAAATATAATGTTCTACAGAACTTACAGTACTTTATTATCTGAACCCATACTATACTTTCCACGTTTTGAGTACACGATAGTAGCCTGTTGCTACATCACGGTGTGAAGAATATAAAGTATACATATATTGAAACTTTATTTTTTAACCTTTATATTTAAACTGTAGGAACAATTGTTTCTGGTTTTGGTTTATTTTGACAATGGAACAGTAAGCATACTGTAACAAACTAGATCGTCGTACAGTTGTAGTAATACAACTAATGAAACACTCGCAGAACAAAACGGTAATTAACAAATTCACAAATCAACCTTTGAAAATTGCATGTAAATGCATGGAACTCACTGTCATTATGAAACACAAAATAAAGCTTTCAAGGATTTATCAACTTTATTATACTTTCGTACGTTCTGAAAAACAAATTTCAAGTATTTGTGCATTTGAAAAGTAGGCCTACAAGATATATCTTTTTTCTACGTATTGTATTAAAACATTTATACGATATAATCAAGACACCGTAACACCGAAAAATCTATGGAGACAGCCAAGAAATTTATGAAAGAAAGAAATTTTTAAATTTAGTACAAAGTAGTAGAAAGATTAAAGTGTAATGCAAAATGTGAGTTCCGTTACACAATAGAAATCCATCATAGTAACCCGCTTTTGATTGCTACTTTTTAGGATTCTAAAGTAAAATAAGTATTAGTTTTCCAATGCGTTGTTTTATTGTAAATTTGCTTCATTTTGCGTGTTAACATAACAACACCAGGTTTTGCTGCCAGTACAAGCTGTATTTACTATATATCGATATCGATTATCGGATAGTTGAAATATCGACAATTATTGCAGGTACAGATAATGGGATATTACCGAAATAAAATATTTTGATTTTTTAAGTGTTTATTATAGATTGATTTGCTTTAACCCCCCCTCACACCATAACACACACATACCGCGCGCGTGTCGTATGTTGTTTTCTGTATTTAATTAATGTAAGTCGAGAGGTTTCAGAGGAGAGATTAGCGTAAAGTAAAATTTGAAAATCTAATCATTAAATATATCAAAATTAACATTAAGTTTTAATTAAATAACTATAAGCAATATTATGCTTCTGTTCATAACGCTGTAAATCGGCTACAAAAAGTTGAGGATTATAAACACTCCGATACACGTCCGTGGCTTGATAGGCTACAGAAGAATGGTAGTCTAATCTATACACAACCACTACAGGCAGTCATTTATTTTATCATCACTGAATAAGTTAGTTCGTTGACCAACTGCCTTTACTCGTTGTAAACAAGTAGAATTGTTTTCACAATCACTTGCCGTTTTCACATTTGATATCCCCAGTGATATTCCAATGAACGCAATTTCTTCTGTTGTATGTTAGATAATAGAATTAAAACCAAGTTCAATTAGTAAATCACTAATGTAAATGACATAAGCTGCTATACAGCACAAAATAGTGAGTAGTTTGAGTTATGCCATACTTGGAACACAAGTATTTTAGATCATTTTTTTTAATTTTTACCTTTTTTGAATAAATGTTTTTGCATAAAATGTGTAATTGTTAGGTAAATTTGTGAGTTCTTTATTATCGGATCGTAAAGAAATCGGCGTCGTTCTTTATCGCAGTCGACAACGTAACAGCATGTCAGCATCGAGACTGAAGAAAATATCTTCAGCGTGAGATTGGAGAAAAAACGTATCATAAGATGTTATCTTAATTATGAAGAGGATAGGTGGATTAAATGTGTACATGTTAACTTAACTTTAGTGTTTAACTTTTAATGCCTTCAACGACAATTTTAGTTTTGTTTTCAATTATCAATAATTTCACAATTTTCCACGTAAAAGTATTCTAAACAAAGTTCATTCAGTGTACCAGCAGTCAAAATTCCGACTACCATATTTAATTTTTCGTATAAATTATTTTAAACAACTCTTTACTAAATGGTTTAGTAAATAAATATATAAATAAATTAACTAATCTACACGTGAGAAATTTTGTTTTCTTCTGTGTTTCTATTTCCGTGCGTTTGTCACAATGATGGCCATAACGATAATTTAGAATTGAACGTTAAACATTATAATGACATATCAACGAGACATATGGAACAACAAAAGGAACAAAGATGAAGTGACTCAGCAGAAATGGACTACATGATCGAAGCTATAGAGTTAGATAAATAAAATATGTACCAGAATATTTCGAGACCCACTGTGCCGACTAAAGCCGATGGTGCTAGAAGTTCTATAAAAATAACGCCACGCTTTTGACCCAATTAATATAGTAATTTTCACTTAAAAATTAAGTTATAATGTAAGCGGTATAAATAGAAGATGGTTTACAAAATAAAAGATACTTTTATACAGTAGTACACAGTATACGGTAGACGTATACAGTAGTGGTCATATTTAATTATCACGATTTCAGATGCTAGACATTTATGAAAATATACGACCCTAGAATGTTGTTCTCTAACCATTAGCTTTATACAGAACGTACAGTGCATAACAAAACATTATATACTTTATAAATACATACGTATATTTGAAGATTTAGTTAAAATGGAATTATCTGTATCTATACGGTACAAATAGTATATATACCAGATATATATTTTCTTGCAAATGCTATCGTAGAGGAATGTTGAATACTTTAAGCAACATGAAGACTTTGAAAAATTATTTGTCCCCTTAAGATGATAGATTTACGAATGTCAGAGGTCAGAGGATGACGACTTGAACGTTTGCCTAATATCGACCTTTAAAAAACTCTAAATTGGAGTTGATAGCTCACATTGGGCGCGGTTGAAGCTGGTAGGCGACTGAATCTGTCGTAATGTTTAATTTTAGACCTTTGTCATTTTAGACCAAATGACGCAAGAAGTAGTATATAAATAAAACGTTGTTTTCACTTACTACGACCCCAGCTATTGGTAGATGAATATAGTTGCTCTCTTTTCTGAATCATAACCTATTGGGTCAACTAGATCTTTTAAGTAATTCTATCTGTTCAACTTTAATGATGTATGACTGTAATGATTTCTAAAGGTTAAAAGACGAGAATCTGCTATACGTCACGGTAAGATATGTTAAACACTACTAGTGGTTTGTTAGAAATGATTTTAACATTGAAAATGTTTATAAGGACGTGTCGCACATTTGAAAACGACCGCTGGTGTGTGATCGAAAATGGGAACCTGTGAGTTTCCATAGAAACTACTTCTTTGTTGTCAATAACGTAGTACACATACTAAACTTCGCTTATGAATGCGACTACATTTAACTTATAATCTGTACATTGGTAAATGAATTCATTGATTGGTGAATGAAGAATGAAATCATTGATTGGTGAATGAACATAAATATATATATTTTTTAGATTTATTGAAGCATTTTCAATGCCTTTCTCTGTGCATTGCATTTGTGCAATGCCTGTAAATTTTTTAATTGATAAGGTTAGAAAATTATTAGAAAGACGTGTTCACTAGAAAAAACAGTATTGATAAACCGGCTGCAAATATATTTTAATCCTATAGGACAGGAGAATGATAAGTCATTACGATTGTAAGCAGTATATTCTGTAAAATAATCAACTAATTACCAACAGATACTACCATTTAGTAAGTGTGTGTGTGTGTGTGTGTGTGCGTGAGAGAGAGAGAGAGAGAGAGAGAGAGAGAGGGAGAGAGAGAGAGAGAGAGAGAGAGAGAGAGAGAGAGAAACAGTATATGTGTATCACAAGTAAATGAAATACATAATCTAAGTGGTTAAAATGTAAAGCAAGGTTTTTATTAACATGTGGATGTTACTGTACTTCATTGTCGATAACCTACTCTTTATTAGTTGTCCTGTTCTCATTGAATCACAAAAATAAATTAACGAGTCTACACTTGAGGAATTTTGTTGACTTCTGTGAAACACAGAAGTTTCAGACCGGCACGCTCAGTTGCTACACCTAAAAAACGATACATTGTAAATAAAATACTAGTTTTAAGAGCAAATATTCGAATTAAAATAGAAAATTCATAATCAGCAAGTGAAAATCATTTCCAAAATTTTTTGTAGTTTCAATTTTAATGTTTCTACCATATATCGTCTGTACAATACATGTTGAGTAATCCTATCTCCAGGACGACTGGTGTTGACTGTTTACAAAACACCCAGCAGCAATAGGAGTATTCAAAGAAAAACAGTAGCAAGTATAACGTTTAGGAAATTTAATATTTATATTTTAGTATATGTTTTAGACATCAAAGAAAGTAATTTCTATTCCATTCACAGAAATAAAATACTATACAAAAGTTACCTCTTTTAGGAGAAAGCTTTTTAATATAGCAGCATGCAAACTGTGTATCAGAAACTTTGTCCGTTCACTTCACAAAGTATTCTAAATAAAAAAGTAAACTTTTTAATTTAAATTACTTTTTTGCACTTCGAAAACAATTGTCTTAATTTAATACGGGCAGAAATCTTATAGATCGCTTAAATTTCCTATACATGGAAATATCAAACGCTATTACTGACATTGGATATTAATAAGGACTTTATTAGAAGTTATTTTACTTAAAAAATAAAGTTTATCTCTTATGATATAAAAGTTTGGTGTATTAAAGTAGTAGAATAGTGGTGTATTATAGTAGTAGTAGTAGTGGTAGTAGAAGGCTACTAGTTTTTTTTGGGGTAGGTGGAAACATTTGCTGAAACAAACGTTCGGAAGGATTCACACTTCCGTGGTAGGTAGGTTTGGGTATTATATCCGACCTACTAAAAAACGACCTTACTTTACTCTTCTAGGATACTAACCAGGAACTGTCTGACATATGACTTCGGGCGAAGGCTATTGTTTTTCAGCCCTAGAGCTCGAGTCTCACTTGTTTTTCTTCTTTTATGTTATGTTGTTCGAGTCTTCCGAGACTATCTTTTCGCCTGCAGAATCTCTCCTGCGAAGCTTGCCACACAGTTCCAGGTGCACTCCCCTCAAAGAAGCATCTGTAGCAGACGAACGAGTTAAAGCTGACATTGTCCGCGGCTCCCGGACAGTATAGGCACACTTGTGACTCAGCCTTTCTAACATTCTTCAAACAAAATCGAAAAAATACTCGTAGTAGTAGTAGTAGTAGTAGTAGTAGTAGTAGTAGTAGTAGTAGTAGTAGTATACGGGTAAAGCATTTCTTTGAACAGATCTTCTCTTTAAATAGGCATTTGGAAATTAGAAAAACGTCTCAAAGCATGTAGTATTTATTAACAAAAATAAATTGCAGTGTCTCAGTTATTATAATTAGAAGTTAACTTAATAAATAAAAACGTATTCATATTTAACGATTAAATTTGTACTTTTCATTAATTGTATAAAAAAAATAAGCACGGACATTTGCAAGCTGCTCATATACTATTTACCTATTAATTAAATGAAAACAGTCTTGTTTATTTTCAAGACCGCAGTGTGATTGATTTTAACATTTAATTACATTAGTTAAGCACAAAGTAGTATCTGTCTTTAACTCTTTCCAGTTACACTTAATTTAAAAATAATATTTACCAAATGCTTTTATGATCAATGGCCGCTGTGAAGTCAGTTGGTATGTCTGTACACATCGCAGCCAGTACCACTGTTACCTCAATAGTCTTTCGACAAGTTCACTTTACATTTATACCAGATATCAGAAAATTCAGGTTCTTGCCAACTTTTCTTTCTTTTGGTCAGGATCATAGTACAACCTATTCGCCTTAATTTTTGATATGCTTTTATGGTTTTGAATTTTGACTCTTGAAATAGGTGAAACAATTTATTACTCAAAATGTGTGTCTATTAATAAATTGTTAATATGACGATACAGGTGATAAACGTCTACACATCAGCATGACAAGAGACATTTGAATTTCATGAGTAACTTACACTTGGTAGAGTAGTATGTCCTATCATCGATTGCCTGTCATTAATACTATACGTTCTAGTGTTCGCTTCTATCTAGTTACCATAATGTTAGATACCATAAATTACCATATCATAACATTAGATATTATAATGTTTTTATTCTTATATACTTCATAATTAAGTGATTAATTAAATCCTTAAATTCGTAGTGACCGTCAAAAAATGAATTTTTCGATGAAGGATTTGTGAGGATCGGTCAAAAATTATAACACAAATTTTAACTTATTTGTGTCAACGTTTTGACAATGTTTATTTTCACAATCAGGACCTGACGTGTTATGTGCACGCGCGCGTGTGTGTGACGGTGTTTTTAATACCAGTAGTAACTGAAACATGATAAAATTATTTTTAATAATTACATAATTGAACATCCCTATAATCTGTATATAGCTATATTTTACTATGATACATGTTGACAGGTATATGTCTAAACGTTTTCTGTACCAATACTAATATTTAATTTTTGATTACTGATTTTATAATTAATTACAAATACCATTATGTTATGAGTAATTTAAATTGTAATATTGTATAAATTAAGCTCTGTGATATTATAATTTTCTCGTTGTCTTTAAAGAAAACGTTTGATGATGTAAAACTATCTCAACTCCTTCACATATACAAGGATACACACATACGCACGCAGACGCGCACACACACGCATACACACCCACATACACAAACACGTTCACTCAAATAATTGTTCTGTTGTGTTTGACATTTCTTTTGTATTCATACACAGGTCCTGATGATGATAATAAACATTGTCGAAACGTCGATACAAATAAGTTAAAATTTGTGTTATATTTTTTAACCGCTCCTAACAAGCCAATCACCGAAAAATTAATTGATTAATATTATTTTGTAAAAGAGAAAATAAAACTGAATCGAAAAGAGATGAACAGTGAGTGAGATATAAATCAGTTTTGTATTTTCTGTGTAAAGACAAAATTCGTAAATCATCGAAATAGGCTTCTAACGTTTCTGACGTTAAACAATAGGAAACAACAGTCAGTAAAGAAATTATATTTTAGGAATTAAACATTGTTGATGTGTGTTAACTGGACACAGGTCTAATATTATTATACGAATGAGTCAATAAAGTGTTTATGGTATAGTGCAGTTTATGAGTGTTTATGACTGATTAATGTAATCGTAGACATGTTGCAAAAGACGATAAAAGGCGTGACATAGTATGCAGTAAATCCCGTTTGTTTACTTCCAGCATGTGGACCACTGATTCGTACAAAAGAGGCACAAACGTTACTGAAAACAAAATCCAATATCCATTTACTGCAGACTTCTCATGTTTTGACAGTTGTATTGCTCAGATTATGGCATATACTTATTTGTCTTGCTGAATGTATAATATTTAAACTTATTAATTACACGATATAAAAATTTCCCAGATCCTAAAATATGTAATTATTGGGAAACTCGAGAACAAAAATATATTATTTTCTATTTAATGAAAATAAATAAATTCGTAGTTTTTGTGCCGTAATTAAATACATTTATTTAATTTAAAAGTACTAAATTTGAATACTTACTGATTCTCTCTTTTAAGGTGGGATTAGATGTCTTTCATTACCCAGGATATACTTGTATAATTCATTATCTTAAAACAGAATATTTTGGATTTTATGCCAAAATTGTTTTTAACTAACTATTTTTTTTTATTGTTGTATTGGAATGTTAGTGTTTAATTTAACAGATATGAAGACAACCTAGGAAAAGATAAACGTAGCATGACAAATATTTCAAAAACTTTCTTAAAAACCTTTGTAAAATTCTAATATCTTAAGGTTTTTTAAGTTTGAGATTCTTATATTTGCCTCTGCTTATGATAATGTGTGGATTAAGGGTGTGTTAGTTTTATGTTAGTCTAGCATGATGATGACATATTCAGAACTATAAGTTTATTGTATAACTTAAAAGGAATGTTCAAGTTGAAATTACAGAGGACATAGGAATCATGCGTCATATATGATATGACTATTTGCTACTGACGAAGACAAAACTAGATCGTTCCGTGCACGAAAACGTAATAAACCACATAGCGTACACCATGCTGACAACGAAGCTGATGATGGTATATACAGTACTGCACCAAGACAATGCATACAAATCTCAGATGGAAACGGACGGAACGAAGTCATAATACATTATCGTAATCTGCATAGACGGAAATGTTTAATGCAAGAGTGAATATATGTGAGTTAATGACTTTTGGGAATACGTGAATACTTTTAGATTGATTGAATCTAACGTTTGGACAATTACTAACACAATCGCGCTTGACTGTGTGTTTCGAGATAGTAGTACTTTGACTAAAGTAGGTCTTCTTTAAGCAATCAGGCCTACTTACCTTGTGTCCAGACGCTTCGTTACACGAATGTAAGACATATTTTAAAGTGAGATTTTAAAGTCTATTAATACGAGGTATGTTAAAATGGAAATAAAATTTTAATAAAGTAGTGCATGTTTTGAAAATTTTAAAATAAAAGTAATATGCTTATAACTTGCAATATAGAAAAATAAAGAACGTAGGCCCTAATTGTAATCAATTAAAAAATTGCCCCTCCTCATACAGGGAATCGTGGTGGAAGTGGGATAAAAGAGTGGGAGGAGAGATATTTAGCCGTGGATAGGAAGAATGGGAAAGAGATTTGTAAAAGGCCGCACATACAGTATAAGGAGCAGTAATCTTGCATACACAAGCGTAGCGGTATGACGTGTTGTAAAGGTACGGTAGTATAATGTGACTTTAAACATCGACATAGTCCGTCCTTTAAAGAATGCACGCGCGCGAGCGCACACACGTACACGAGTGACAAAGAAATAATTTGATTGTTTTCAAAACAAAGTCAGAAGTAGTATAACCTGAAAGCTTTAAATATTAAAATGTGATAATTTAAAAAATTTTTATGTATAAAAATGAGTAATTTACTCTTAAGGTTTAATTGAAAATATATTCTAATGAATCGTATATATCATGCAATTATATACTTTTATGGCTGAAAACGTTGTTTTATTAAATACCACATTTAAATGATTAAAATTTCCAAGCTAATTAAGTCAGTTTATTTCATTATTTAATTTGTTCGAGTAAAAGTCGAACATCCGAAATAAATTTACATTTTCAACTACACATAATTTACACTATGGTTCGAAATAGTGTAGGCCTACATTCATATGTGTACGGTATACGGTGTATGTAATGTATTTATTAGTATAAACTTGTTTTTTTTTTGTCACTTATAATAAGTAACCATAAATTTACATATTATTTTATAGTGAATAGTTCTTGATATGTTATTTACTGACAAGTACGACGAGTTAGAGAAGAGTAATTTTAAAGGTGTCTTAAGATTTGACAAGCTTTTATACCTAAACGCTTCAGTCGAACTGACAGTCAGACATGAAGGTAGAGTCCGAAGATAGGGAAACATTGAAAGTGAGCGTTGATCTCTTGAAAAGGTTATGTGAATGTGTACACAGAACCATATGTGTAAATCTTATTACTTTTATAAAAAGAGTAGAAGATTTTTACGGTAAGTATCAGTGGAATAATTCTAAAACGAAGAGATGCCGCGGAGTGAAAATAAGTATAAGAAATAGTGTTTGTTAACAAATTGTGAGATGAGACGCAAGGATTTCGTTTTGTAAAAGACGTTTGTCATTGCATTGTGACTTATAGAATGTAGTCTACAGCAGATGCAGTTGGAAGGTGACGGATGATTTTTTTAGCGATAATGAAGTAAGAATAGAAAATATAAACAGGTTGTATAATTTGTTGAATAATGAAGAAATTTGTGTTAGTGGTTGAAATCACAAGCAGAATGATCACTGTTCACACCACTATATAACAATTATCCCGATTAGCGCTTTCAAGCTTCACAGCTCGTCGTCAGATCGGAATTCCGATCTGATGATGAGCTGTGAAGCTTGAAAGCGCTAATTGGGATAATTTTTATATAGTGGTGTGCAACAGTGATCATTCTGCTTGTAATTTGTTAAAGTTAAAATGCTGTAAAAATGAAACAAATAGCGTAAGGTAAATTCACAGTGTTTTAGTTTTTGTAAAGATGCATCTCATTTCCATCAATTTTAGTGGATTTTGTACCCGATTTTTAAGATTAGGTCGACCAGTAATAAGTACCCATACTCAAATTCTGACGAAAGATTTGTTCACATTTGTAAAATGTAGTATTCTGATTATTGTGGAGAGACGTTTGCTTTATCGGCCCTAAAAGTTTGTTGGTAAATTACTTTGGTTAACTGAATTCACATATAAGAGATCTCTAAAGAGGTAATAAGGAAATTTCAAGGTATAGTGAACTGGAATTCTACATTAACATATAAGATGCTTTCTTAGAATTTATAATTCAGTATAAAGTAATCAAAGTTTTGAATGGATTGGGTAGATATAATCTACTTACTTCAAAGTCCGAATCAAAGTTTAGTTTGAAATTGAGGGAAGAGGACCCCCTTGACTATAATGCGTTAAGGCGTCTAACTTGGCGTTGAGTTGAGGAATGAGGATTTCTTAGGACGTGAAAATGGCCGACAACACGTGTTCATACATCACGTGATGAGTATTATATATCACAATATATAATATTTATTTGAGCAAATTATAATGTTAATTTTTATATATGCAACTATACTGTAATAGCTAGAGACGTGTGAGTATTAATAAAACAAAACAGAATTTCACTTACAGTTATTTTAATGCGGCTAAACAAAATGCTTACACGCCTGCAAAAATCGTATTTAAACATTTTAGTATAGGCTATAAATGAAAATTTGGGGTAAACTCATTTTTCGGTGTAATTAATAGTTTTAATCAAACATTGTAAATTATTTCGCTAAATGATTTTATTTTTAATTTAAAAAAGTTCTTTTTAGAATACTATGTTAAAATAGGACACATGTAAACAATTGTTTATAATAGAAATATAATCAAATATAGTATTGAAACATTTTAATTAATTCGTTACAGTGTAAAAACAAACAATCAATTTATTAACATCAAACACTTCCTGTCCTTTAGCAATAAATTACTAAATAAATGAAGTGCACACAGCGTTACATAATTTTGTTACGCAACATAACCGTACCAGTTAATTTAAACGTATTCTCAATTAACGCCTTCAAAGAACAGAAATTTACTTTCTGAAAACAGCTTTAGTAAACCTAAATGAAGTTATTACATTAGAAATAAATATAGGCAGATTCCAATTAAAACCGTGTTAATGATAATGTTGTAAAGAATTTATTTACCTTGTTCTATTGATACCACGTGTAGTTACTGGATCCGATTTACTTTGTTGTGTGTTATTAAGTTATCGATGTTGTTAAGTTTAATTTGTTACTTTCATTATGTAATAATTTGTATCAGTAAAGATGATGAACATCTAATTTTTAGTATTTCGGTAACATGTTATAACTTTGTACTTGTGTGTTCCGTCAAGACAAAAATTTCCAAACCTTTCGTTTGGAGATTTGCCTACGTTGATCCTACTTAGACTATTCAAAAAATATTTACAATTGAACTTTTTGTCAAACCTAACTTTGACAGTATTCTGTCCCTTTATAACCTAGTATCAATTTATATACACAAAGAAAAATAAATTTACACACGACTTTAAAAGTTTACAAAGGTTTAATATTACCTTTCAAAGTATATGCCGTTTTAGAAGTACCAAGACATTGACATGACGGTTTCTACAGCTCGCATTTACATAATCGCTAAATCAAGCTAGTAGGCCTCTTATTAATGACACGGAAACATGTGAAACTAAGTTTACACGTCTTATTCACTTTCAAAATTAAAGTATTTTACGTTTCGTAACACTCTAACGTATATTAATATTTTAAAAAATTATGTTTTTACGTGTTGTTTATTCTGAATTAAGGGGAATGATTACCGGGGTAATTTATAAAACATTAAGTATGAGGAAAGAAAATTACAATAAAGAATAAAATATCGGTATGGAGAACCATACATGACTTCCATATTCTAAGATTTATATTTAAAATCATTTTCAGCCAAACAGCCAGGCTGTGTCTTACCTGCCTTTTTATTGCTGTATTAAATGAAAAATATTATATTACATTAAAATGAAAAAATTATAATTTTATTGCCTGGCAACAAAATTATTTTATTTTTAACAATTACCATTGTTTCAAAAAGTTTAAATAAATTTTCAAGTACTTTACTCTTGTTAAAACGTAAAAGGTTGCAGGTAAACTAACCCTTCCCCTTAACCGATCTTCACCAAAATCGAAAGTCATTGAGACCTCTACAATTCAGGGACGTATGCAAAAAATTATTTGATTCTGTTTGAATTTGCGGCTGTTATCGTTTGCCATAGAAAATACGCTTGATAAAAAAACGTTGCAGGTAAACTACCCCTTCCCCTTAACCGATCTTCACCAAAAACAATAGGTCTTGAGTACTCTACAAATCAGGGCTGTATGCAAAACATTATTTGATTCTGTTTGAATTTGCGGCTGTTATCGTTTGCCATAGAAAATAAAACGTAAAAGGTTGCAGGTAAACTACCCCTTCCCCTTAACCGATCTTCACCAAAAACAATAGGTCTTGAGTACTCTACAAATCAGGACTGTATGCAAAACATTATTTGATTCTGTTTGAATTTGCGGCTGTTATCGTTTGCCATATAAAATACCCTTGTTAAAAAAACGTTGCAGGTAAACTACCCCTTTCCCTCAACCGATCTTCACCAAAAACAATAGGTCTTGAGAAATATACAATTCAGGGCTGTATGCGAAACATTATTTGATTCTGTTTGAATTTGCGGCTGTTATCGTTTGCCAAAAAAAAAAAAAATTTCCCTTGATAAAAAAAACCGTTGCAGGTAAACTACCCCTTCCCCTCAACCGATCTTCACCAAAAACAATAGGTCGCGAGTACTCTACAAATCAGGGCTGTATGCAAAAAATTATTTGATTCTGTTTGAATTTGCGGCAGTTGTCGTTTGCCATAGAAAATACGCATGATAAAAAACGTTGCTGGTAAACTACCCCTTTCCCTCAACCGATCTTCACCAAAAACAACAGGTCTTGAGTACTCTACAAATCAGGGCTGTATGCAGAAAATTATTTGATTCTGTTTGAATTTGCGGCTGTTATCGTTTGCCATAGAAAATACCCTTGTTAAAAAAACGTTGTAGGTAAACTACCCCTTTCCCTTAACCGATCTTCACCAAAAACAAAAGGTATTGAGAACTCTACAATTTAGGGCTGTATGCAAATAATCTTTTCATTCTGTTTGAATTTGCGGCTGTTATCGTGTGCCATAGGAAATACCCTTGTTAAAACATAAAACGTTACAGGTAAACTACCCCTTTCCCTTAACCGATCTTCACCAAAAACAATAGGTCTTGAGAACTCTACAATTCAGGGCTGTATGCGAAACATTATTTGATTCTGTTTGAATTTGCGGCTGTTATCGTTTGCCAAACAAACAAAATTTCCCTTGCTAAAAAAAAACCGTTGCAGGTAAACTACCCCTTTCCCTCAACCGATCTTCACCAAAAACAATAGGTCGCGAGAACTCTGCAAAACCGGGCTGTATGCAAAAAATTATTTGATTCTGTTTGAATTTGCGGCAGTTATCGTTTGCCATAGAAAAAAAATCTACAGACAGACAGACAGACAGACACACAGACACACAGACACACAGACACACAGACAGACACACAGACACTTTTCGGAAAACGACTTTTTTTCATGTTTTGAGTGTAGTAGAATCAGAATCTGCAATAATCTCGAACACGATTTTTTTTGCCATCACCATACTTCCATTCCTTAAGGAATATGGAAGTAAAATGTATTTCTACACAAAAATATACAGGGTGATTCACGAAGAAACGGAAATACTTCGGGAGATGAATCTACATCGAAAAATAAGAAAAAAAGTTCATATAAACATAGGTCTGGAAATGCTTCGTTAGCGAGTTACGGCTAGCGAAAGATTTCGCCAGTGTTTCGGTTCCCCCGGGTAAATGAAGACTTTCTGAAATTCTGAGAAGAGGCGAATTCTGCTGTTTCTTATGGTTTTTGACCTGAAAAATCGAATAAAACCGGTCGCAGAACTGTATCTCCCATAAGTTTCATGATATCCGACGTAAAACAGAAAAATCTTTGCCTAAAAACAAATTTTGGAAAATTGGAAACATTTGGAATTTTTTGTTAATTTTTATTTACACCATTTTTCTCAGAATTAAATTCTTTACAAGTTTTGTTTTAACTTTTATGCATTTATTAGTCATTTAACAAAGTTATTGTACTTCTAACCTAAAAACACGTTTTTTTAGGTTAGAAGTACAATAACGGCGTTATACACAGTTATAATGTTAAAATTTCGCTACATATCCATCTTCGGTAACACACAGGCATTGTGTTAAATAATTTAAATTAAGCCAGCTAATTTCATTTTAAGAGACGACAAGAAGAAAATGTTTATCTTTTGAATAAATTGTATTTTTTTTGTAATAACTTCGATTGGTATCAATTTGTCAAACTACAGTGTAATACTACCTGATTAAGTAATATGCACCCGTAGGTTTGCATCAGTATCTTATCGGTTTTGTTACAACAAATTGTATTATAATTAAAATGAATTCAAATAATATAGTAAGGGCATCGATGGGTATAGCATTAGATTAAAAAATTTTACACTGTTAGAGAGAAAATGACAAAAAATATTGCAGTCTAGCTCCGTGCATTTTTCTCTGTTAATACATTTTAAAAAAGAAATAATGAAACAGATGTTTAATGAATAATTCAGCAACAGAACAGCGGTCCACAAACAGGTGTGCGCTCTCAGCGAAGCATTTTCTTTAAAACTTATTCTGATAAAAAAAGTACGTGCAGACTTTGTCAAGAATAATATAGCGATGAATTTTTAAATAATTTCTCCTTAGAGCATAATTAATTTTCTCAAGAACTTGGACAGATACGTTATGATTTCAACTTAAAAACCATGTAAGCCAATATATAAATACTAACGTATCACTACTAATGAGGATTGTTGATGTAATAGCAGTAAGAAATTAATACTGTTTGTTACTGAATATGAATTAGATTCAGTGATTCAAATCCATTGTAGTATATCACAGTTTTGTAATGAATATCGCATGTACGTAATCAGAGAGTGCACCTGCAAAAATGTAACATTGTGTGACATGTATTTATTTTATTCCAGGACACTATTCCAGAACAAAAATATGTATTTATTTCTATTCTATTCCATAATAGAGTATTTCTTAATTAGGCAACTCACGGAAATCATTATTTAATGAAATTGTTAACGTATAGTCTTATACGCTAAAAAAAATAAACTTATGTTTTGTCTAGAAAAAAGTATAAGTTACTTAGATACGTGGTAGACACATAGGCCTACGCACCTGATCAGCTGTGGAGATATAGGTAGTGGCAATAACATTGTGGAAATCCTAAAATCGGATACGAGTATACCAACCTAGAACTGATAAATAACTATTAATTTGTATTTTACAACCAACTAATCGCTTAAATTTCTTTTTACTACGTCTTACAACTATAAACTGGAATTTTATAGTATGGTTCCCTGACTCGTTCAGTAGTTTAGGCGCTTGCATATATTTAATCATGAACGTGAATGACAGTAATTAAAAAATATTAAATCAACTGAAATTTTAAATAATTAGTATTTTGGAATCAGTATGAAGTATTTGAAAATGCGTTTTAGTGAGGCAAAGAACTACTTGCTGAAGACAGATCAATGGAAAGGATGGAAGACGTTACCATCTTTTAGTGAGTATAATAAATAGTCATTATTTTCAGTGACAGCGAGTCGACAATGGTAGTCGTACATAAAACGTATATATTTCTACAATAAACACTTATTAATCCCGATAAAATATATTAAAAAAGGGCCTGTATTGTCAGAATTTTTTTTTTAAATAATAAGTCTAAGCTACAAAAGTTTATTTATTATTTTTTTACAAGGGACACTGTGGAAAACTAATGTTCGCCGCAAGATGGTCCATAGTCCTACAGTGTGTGGGACTCTTACCCACCAAACCGCAAACCCTTCTCCGATGACGTTGATCCACCACGGGACTCAGCTTCGCACTAATTCAGGGCGGTGTCATTTGTGCATTCATCTCTATATCTCCAGCAGGTGCACATGACATGCTTTCTGCTATTGTGTCAACCGTTATATCAAGATCATTTTATTCTTTTTCCGGAAAGCCCTCTCTATGGAAGTTGTTACATGATCCCAGTGGTTTTTGTTTTCTGGAGAAAATCCAATGATATTGACGGACGTGATTTGTCCCACTGAATTCTCTAGAGTTAGCTCTCCTCCTTTAACTATTACAGGCAAAACACATATGGTGCACATCGTCTGTCTTATGTCTACAGAAAATGGAGTCTGGTCTGTCTATTTTCCCTATCTTATAGGGATAAAACCGCAACAGGCCGTGTCCAGTTAAAAATTGTAAGGTATTCATGTAATCTGACTGTAATTATTAATAATAAAAAATCTTATTGCAATTAACATAATTCTATAATAAATAAATTACATCCATCACTGTCTAAAATACAGTACAATAATGCAGTATAGGACTTCTTCTTAGATATACAATATAAAAATTATGTAACCGAAGTGACTTTCTAAAGTAAACAAGAAAACATAAAAATGATCTTTTTCAAATTTCCACAGTTAAAGCTCTACTCCTAATGTTAATTTCTGTTAAGATATCGATCTTTTAATTTTCACGGCTTTCAAATAGTATGAGTCGTTAGAAAATGTTGATGTTAGCGCATATAGACTACACGTTCCGATTTTTTGAAATTTTTAATAATCATCTCTAATGTATAAAACTTTTTGTTTTACATGTAACGTAAAAAAAGTTTGTAACGTTTACGCCTAGTTTAATTATTACTTTTAACAGTTGGTAATAATAACCGGTTGTTATTGAGACACAGATAATCTCTGCCTTAGACTTTGGACCGGGATGTTTCGGTTTGTGTAAGTACATTGTACCCTAGTGGGACCGTCTTCTGGCTGCTTGAATGTTTAGGCAACGTGGGAGACTTAAATCGATTGGTAAGATTAGGTTAGGTTAGGCAGTGAACGCTAGATCTAAACCATCGATGATCTAAACCGACGCGCATGCATGTAACCAGATGTCACATACGACTGGGAGAGGTTCACCTTGTAGGGACGTGGTAGAGGCTGTAAGTAAAAATCACTATAGACCTCTTGTTAGTGTGTTAAAAAATCACAATTACAAATTGAGGAAAACCGAATAATTTATTACAGGTATCAAGTGTGTAGGTTATTATGCAAGGTTTCCGGGGATCATGCATATTAACAGGATTTATAAAATTAACGGTCACATATACAGTATACAAACACACAGGAATTGCAAACACACAAGTACTGTGTCAGACCAAGTTCTGTCACTCTTGAGACGATGAAAAACAGAGGAAATGAGGAGAGGAAAGCAGAACACTATGTTACTATTCTACCACTGTGCTCTAATATTCTACTAAATAAACACAAACGTTGTATTCTGGAAATTGGATTTTGATATTCTAAATGTCAAAATATGAATATATATTTAACATTCTCACTTATGCTATTGTGGACAAATTTTAAAAATTTTTAGATAAATAATTTTTATTTTTATGTTAACGTGTTCATGAATAACAAAATTTGTTTCTAATCACATTAGAGCAGTAAGTAAAATTATTCATTATACCGTAAGTAGGTTTGTTTATATTCTCTATTTTTCTTCTATACAAAAAGATTTATTTGACTAATTTGGCGTGATAATCCTAATACCCTTCTCTTGTACCTGTTTCATTTTATTTATAAATGTGAATTGCTTTATTCCCAACATATAAACAAAAAATAGTTTTATCTGTACTTCAGTTTTATGTGTAACAGAATTATCTACAGATCTCTAGTAATTTCTGAAACAAATGTTGCTGTTCATTTAAATCTCATTCAAATAACTCACTGCGACATTATAGTCCAAGGGTTACTTAGTGTTAGCAAGATGACAGAATTTCGTCGTTTCTACGTCACATTACAGTACATTCTTACCACAGAAATTATAGATCCCTTACATTTAGTTATCGTACACTCTACTAAAAACCATCTGATAATATTGGTAATTATAGCTGAGAATTATAACGCAACTTTTACTAAGTTAAAAAAGCACACAAGATAATGTTACACATAGGTCTATGAATTTATAAAACATGCGTAACTATTAGTTTAACAGACATATATCACTCAAGTAGTAAAAGAATTTGCAGTAATTCATTAATAAGGAAAATAATCAACTTTGATTTATCTTGTATCAGTCAATCAGTAAATCATGTCACTATTGAAATGACATTTTTCGCATTCGTGTTTATTAAATTTTTAAAATTATTTTGTGAAGGAAATAATCCTGTGTAGGTGCCGTTTCCTTCTTTTCAATTTATGGAGCTTAAAGTAAATTATTCGTGACAAACAACACGTCACGGGTTAATTGACTGTATTGCAGAAGTGATTTAAATGTGATGGGGTAGGTAGGAAATTGCATTCTGCGCTTGACCTAAATTACTTCCCTCCATCAGACGGTTTCAGCAGACAACATTTCCGAGCTCAGAGCAAATTGTTTGTAAACCATTATGTGTGATTACAACAAACCGGTATGTCACATTCTTTCTTTACTGTTCAATACAAATTAGTGTTCTATAACAACATGAACTTTTTTGTACCATATTCTATTGTGCGCGTAAATTTATTTATTATTTCTGTCCGGCGACATTACATGATTAAGGATCCCAACATATGCTTCCATTCACTCTGTCAAGCCTCCCTTTCACTCTTTAATAGGAATTTTCTCTTTTCAGTTCAACAGATTTTCTGAGAAAAGGGTTTTTATTAGTTTACATTCTTCTTTTTATTATTTTCCCTTCTGTTAAATACACACTGTAATACGTCCATCTTAACATTCACAGCGACCATTTAGCTTTTTCCTGTATACATTTCAATAAATTTCTCTTCGCTTTCTCAGTACTGTAAGTTACTGCATTTACCGAAATAATATTTTCTATTCAATCGCAAAATTAGAAGTTCTTAGGGAAAGTTGCCTGTACACATCTGATGGTTTATGTTACTATTCTAACTTCAAGTTGTAACTGTTCGTTAACTTTTCCGTTACCTTTTTTTCACAAAACCAGACTTTATTAAGACATTTTTTTGATGATTGCTGTTGTTGTCATGAAACTTTCATTTCTTTTATGAAATTACTACCTTATACCGATAGATGACCAGAGGTTTCCAGTTGTTCTTGTAATTACTACCTTATACCGATAGATGACCGGAGGTTTCCAGTTGTTCTTGTAATTACTACCTTATACCGATAGATGACCGGAGGTTTCCAGTTGTTCTTGTAATTACTACCTTATACCGATAGATGACCGGAGGTTTCCAGTTGTTCTTGTAATTACTACCTTATACCGATAGATGACCGGAGGTTTCCAGTTGTTCTTGTAATTACTACCTTATACCGATAGATGACCGGAGGTTTCCAGTTGTTCTTGTAATTACTACCTTATACCGATAGATGACCGGAGGTTTCCAGTTGTTCTTGTAATTACTACCTTATACCGATAGATAACCGGAGGTTTTCAGTTGTTCTTGTAATTTTAAGGTTTATACATTTCTTTCCTTTTTAGTATTGACATTGATTCCATAATTCCTCTCACCTTCAAATAAATTTTTCGGACATATTCTGAATTTATATTTTACTATTTCTAGATTATCTTTACTATTTGTAATCCTCAATGCCTTTGTAGTTGTTTAGTATTTTAACTTACCCATACAATAGTCAACAATAAAAAATTTCAATAAATTCTGTGTAGACTACAAGGACGATGATTACAGTAAGAAGCTTGTCATACGGTATTATATTCAGACAATAAGTCAGTTGTTATAGTAGCTAAATCTACTCCAGTACATAAAAATAATGCGTTGATTATCGTTTTTTCGGTTTCCGATAGTCATGTGCGCAAATGTGCGGATGGATTGTCATGTGTGTTTGTGTTTGGTAGTTACATAAAGTGGGTAAAGGAGACAACACACTTCAAAATGAAGGTTTTAGGTAGGACTTGTTGCTTCTCTTATTACAAAAAATTTGCCGTTGTATTGTATGTTATATTCATTTAGTTATTTATAAATAATCAACAGTGATTTGACATGAACTTCAACTCTATATACTTCAACAATACATAGACAATGAGTGAACTTTACAGTCTACGTTTTCTCAAAACTTTCCAAAGCTTCAGAAATTCTGATAAAACGCAAGTTTCTATACTGGCACACATTATAAATTGAAAATATTAAATAACTTTAAACATAGAATTATTAAATACAAATTATATCTATATACTTCTCAGCAGAATAATATATACCTGCTAACACTGCATTTAAAATATAATGAATGTAATGTTTTAATGATTTAATAATTATAATTATAACAATAAATTTATAAAATGTTTCGTGACTTGGCAACTAAAGTTCGACGACGTCGACCAGTATTACTCCTGATCATGGTTAGTTCTCACCTACATTCTAGCTAAACAACTGAAATGGAAACTTGTAAACACATAGACGCAAAACATTCTTCTGAAAGCCGGTACAATAAAGTGGCTGCTTTTATGAATTACAGAGTTCTGCCTCTCGCTAACTGTTCATTTCCCAGGTCCTCTTTTAGGTATCTCTGAACTCCCACGTCACCTTTTGTTCCATAACTTTGAGTTCGAAAAGTATTGCAGTCGTCAATTACATATTTCACCGTTAAGCTTCGTCACAGTTGATCGTGTTTTCTCTGGCAGTGTCTTGTTATGATTACCAATATTTAAGCACCGCATACGTACTGGCTCACGGTGCCTAAAGTAAAAACACCTCTACATCTTCCGTAGTGTAGGCCTAGTGCTTATTTCCCTCGCCATCTGACGAGAGCTTTTTTTCTGGACGAAGGATTTTAAATCCTCAACCCTATAATTATAAATTAATTATAAATTAAACCACGACATGCTACTTTAATAGAAACGTGAGTTTACAATATCGCGAGGATAAAGTAGAATAATTACTGGAAGCTGTGTAATCACTGAAGAACAAATTGGAAGTGGATAATGTGGTTCCATAAAGAAAACTGCGACTACATGAAAACCTGAGTAAGCGATACATCTGAAACTTCAAAACAAAACCAGCACCATTACTATGAAATATACGGTAGTTGATTACATTTCCGTAATTTGCTACCACGTCACCCGTTAAGTGAAATTTTATAATTTCAATTTTTAACGTACGTAATTGTACTCTATTATATTTGTCAGCCAAACAACCTGCCGCCAATAAAATACAGTTACTTTTTAGGATGGAAACAATCGTTGCTGTTGATTTTACCATATATAAAAACGTAATGGAAAAATAACAACATCAAATAATTAAAAAAAAACTCGTTCTCTTAACCAGACTCATTTGTTTTTCCAATCTAGTAAAGTTTGAAGAAAATAAATACTCGTCATGCTAACATTCTATATATGCAGTCATAATAACGCAAAATAACGACTCCAGTTTCATTTTTATTTCGAAAAATCCAGTTTTTTACGGATACTGGTAAAATGAAATCAGTGTTCATTTTCGTACCTAAAGTATCGCAGTATAAAACCTCTTTGAAGGTTAATGCGATTCCTAACGAATGACAAATGCCATGCTATAAAACTCATGTGTCACTTGTGCATCACTTTCGACTCATGTGAAAAGGATATCGTTTGTCAGATGCTTTCTTATAGTACCTGTAAACGGGTAAAAACATTTCTTCGTCACAGTTATCACTTCTTCGAGCAGGAAAGCAACACCGAAGTCACAGATTTAATTTTGTTACCTTGAATATAGGTTCGATTTTAATTAGTCATATCTCTATTAAGATTACGTTGTGTTACTTGAGCTGTATTTTAAATTTTGAGTAAAAGTAATTAATTATGTTTATTGTTACTAAAGACGTGAAGCGATGACTCCTACATAAGGTGACGAACTAAAAGTATCAAAAAACAAATTAGTATCCGTAATATGTGTATAAAATATTAAAATATATTAAGTATTTAAAATTTATATTTATATTACATCAAGATGTTATTTTTCCTTATTTGGTACATGTTTCGAGAGCGCCCGTGCTCTCATCCTCAGCCTTCGCGATATGGCGTCTGGTGAAGTATTTGTGTGTTGGCTGGATGCTATTAAGGTTTCTTGTTGGTCTCTGGTATTTTAAAGTTGTATTATTGTGTGTGATTGTGGTATATGTATTTGTATTTTGTGTATTTTCGATGTTGAGTGCTTTGAATATTGTGTCATGTTTTGTATTGATTTGTATTTGTTCAGGTATTAGTTTGTTTTGTGTTTTATGTTTTTATATTTGTAAATTTTCCCAAATGTTCATTATGGTGCCTTTGTGTGGTATATGTTTTATTAGTGTCACATTGGTTATGTCTGGGAATTCATGTCCAGTGTTTATTGTATGTGTGGCTAAATTGGATTTATATATTTCTGGTTTTTTGTATGCGTTTAGGTGTTCAAAATAACGGTTTTTCAGCTGTTGTTTTATTTGTCCTATGCCAAGGTTGCAATAAATGTTACATAGGACAAACAAAAAAACAGCTGAAAAACGTTATTTTGAACACCTAAACGCATACAAAAAACCTAAAATACTTTTTAATACTTAAAAATACAAAATTGTAGTTCATGTTTTTAAATGATGATGAGAAATAAGTTTTTAGGTGTAACAGAAAGAACATTTAGGTCATGAAACAGATAGAGAAGAGGTGACAACCATCAATATTAACAGCTATTTGTAACACTCTGAATACCAGAAGAAACGTGTAAATAACGTCTTACTGAATCAGTAGAGTAAAGCAATCAGTAAAGCAACATTTTAAAACAAAACTGAAAATATAATGCTCCTCTACGGACAGTTGTAACTATCATAGCCTCAAACCGCATGACTGGTAACAAAAACAATTTGATAAGCACAATTTATATGATAGGTTTCAAAATATAAAATATCTATGTTAGCAACATGTTATTGTTTAAGGTAGAATAAATCTTTTTGGAGTAGTTGTGAGAAAGGAAGCCCCCTAGTGTTGTTTGAGTAAAGGCATGGAAAAAAAATGTAGGCTATTGAAAACAAGACTCAAGCGTTTGTTAAAATTATGTATACTGCGTTTATATAACTGAGGTTATAATTTTCTTGTTATTAGTATTAACAATATTTAACGTTTGGATGCCAGTATTTATTTGATTCCCGTCGATTCACATGTGCGAGCACGCACAAGGCGCGCGCGCGCACACTCACACTCACACGCGCACACACATTTCACACAAAGCTACAAACAAGAATTTATGCAAATTCTTTTTAAATTACAACGTTTATTCTGACTTGCATTCTCAAAAATTTGTATACTAACTTTTATGTAGGAAATAAAATAAATATTAAATCCACTGGTTCAAAAATCACAGCTGTTTAATATTCCAACCACTTGCCAGGTAACTGTTGTAAAATACAAAGTAAATACGGATAACACTAATTTCATTTCTTTTCATTTGCGTTATACTAAATACTGGTGTCAATAATTTTAATTTTTGCTTATTAAACTTAGACAATTAATTTTTAAAAACTCTAAATGAATTAAATGAGTAAGTTAAATAATAATTAACATTTAATTAAAGTAGATATGCAATGATGAGCCAACGATAAATTAATACAAATATTATAAAGAATGAGAAATAAATGTCCAGATTTATAACTTACATAATGAAACATTGTAGATAACACCAAAAAATATAATTCTTCTCATCTGCGGCGATAAAAGAGAAAATAAATATTTAAATAAACATTGTTTTAATTATTTCCAGTCACAAATTCTTTTAAAGCAGACACTTTAGTTTTTTAAAATCCAAATATGTTCTATTTGGGTTTACGATTATGCCAAAATTGAAACTGAAAACTGTAAGCTGCTTACGCATATCAGAAATAATGTAAATGTTCATGGTGTGTAAGAAAGAATGCTACTGGAATAACTGAATAAGAAATGTCGAGTCCTGCAGTTACAGTAAAATAATCGTTGTAGACGTATTTAGACGTTGTAGATGTCGAATTTTTTACAGTTATATTACAATTCTTATGTTAGCAATTTTAAATATGCATTTAATGTACAACAAAGGAGTGTATCTTATAAAAGTAGCGGATTACTTAGTCATTCAAGTCCGTCGATAAATCTTGGGGAACTCATACCGCAAAGCAGATGTAAAATTAAGATAACTCTACGCTATCCAAAGAAGGTAACAATTTATTATCACACATGTGGACGTCTTATAGCATTTTAAATGCGTCAAGACACATTCAGTACATACTTTTTTTATACAAATTTTATATTTATTACCTGCTCTTATTCAAAACTCTCTCCCTCCCTTTCTTTCTCTCTATTTTTTCACTCTCTTCCTCCTCCCTCTCTCTTCTCCTTCTCACCTTCTCTCTCGCTATCTATTTCACATTTTTTCATCGGTTCTAATATCTTACTTGAAATATTACAGTGTTAAGCTTCCTGTCTTATCTTAGCATCTATGTTACTTTGTTTTCTCCTTTGCGTGGTTGTAATTGCGTATCAACTCTCTTAGTTTACAATTTGTTCCTAGCCAGTTTCCGTAACCGTAATCGTCATTAAATATAATTTGAGTGTTTTATATATTGTGTTACGTAATTGAAGATTATAGATACGTTGTAGACAATTATAAACGGCGTAAGTTTCAAGCAATTACGTTCTAGCCTGTAGACGTACGCGCTACGTCAGTGTTGTGGCGTGTTCCGTAATGTAGGCCTAGATGTGTGGATCCACCAGTGATTTCGCCAAATGCGTGTCACTGCTTTCAGTGGTTAACAAATGAAGCTGTCAGCAACGTGTAAACCAGTCGTGTTTGTGAGAATTAATCTTCTCGCCACAAGGTACATACGACTACACTAGCGTAGGATGACGTACACAGCCGGAGGGCTGTTTTTATCGTAATCAGCGCTGACATCACGCAGCATAATGTGTACGGAACTACACAGCTTGACAACAACAAGCCTTCGTTAAATTATACAGGCTGTACTATAAAATATTAAACTGGTGTATCTGCGAATACACTAAATTAAAATTTTCAAGCTAATTAATGGGAACGCGTTATAAATACCATGAAAACTTGAAAGCAAGAGAACTGTTCAGAAAACATTAAAATCTATAAATATAGACCTGATGTTTATTGAAATTAAATTATGGACAAACGTGTAGGGTATACAGTGACAGAAGGGCGGTTTATGGTTACTTCACAAACACTCAAGCACAGTGATTTCCGTTGAGATTAAAGATATTAAGATCAAAGAAAGAATGAAAAAAGTTGATGGTTTTTTCATGAAAATAAAAAAAGTAGTCTAAAACAGTAAAACAGATCAAATATGCATAGGTAACAAATAATAGTTTTTGAAAGTTGAGGTGTTAATATATTTGGCTTATTATTATTATTTATATTAGCATATATTATTTTTTAATAAATATATATAATATCATAAAAATGCAATAAATGTCTTTTTAAATCATGAAAAAAGAAAAAAATAATTAGCGGCTAATAATAAAGAGGCTATATACTTAATATTATTCTACGTGTTAAATACGTAAGGAATGATAGGCCTACTGAATGTAAACAGGAGTTTGGATTTACTATATTGCTTGAAATGTAATAATAATTGGTATTACCGTTTCCAGAAATCTTGTAAATTTAGGAAGAGAACAAATCGAGTTTTTATTTCCTGAAAACAGACGCATATTTGTTTCATAGATCCACCGCAGTGCAGTCTTTTATTGAAAGGTAAGGTTACACATAATGTACGCAGCATACGGGCAAACATCATGTTAAAACACACTGACAGTATGTATTATAGTAACTTCAAAGTCATACTAATGTTAACAGAGTGTAGTCCATTATTTGACAATAATAATAGAACTAGTACCGTACGTTTGAATCGTGATGTATAAAATACCGCTGCTCCCCGCAGTCATATTGTGGGCGTGCTTCCCTCTTCTGTGACAGCAAAACGTTTGGAAACAGTTATATAATTACAACGTAGACAGCTTTTTTTCTGTTGTAAAAACAGACTGAATTAACAAATTTGTTTGTCTCTCATTTAAGTATTTTCCCTAATGAAAGTAAGTTTTACTCATTAACAGAATTAAGATTTTAATCTGAGATAGAGAATTATAACAGCTTTCTGTCGTCTTCGTTCCACAATTACACGTTCATCCTAACTTAAAAGTGCGTCGCACCTTCAAATTTTCACCTCCCGTCTTAGATTAGTTCTAAGAAGTACACATTTATTTACAGACTAATAGATTGATAATTGCCGCATAGTTGGTTTATTTATAAATTTTAGCATTATAAATTGTTTTATAAAAGTTGAGAACTTTTTTTATATCTAACCGTAAACTTTATGAACATCATCTTTCTACTAGACAGACGTTTTACAAAAATGTATTCGCAAAATAAATAATTATAAGAGAAAAATTTATAAATGACGTACACAACTCTTGTAATTTTTTACCATTATAAAAATAAAGATTCCTGTTTTTTCCGTTTTCCCAGTGTTGCGAGGTTAAGAGATGGTGCGATATGTATAAACCTAAAACGCATCGTTACAAAATCAATACATTTACAGTATATTTACAAAAACTGAGAGTATGTGTGTTTGCTTATTTACAAGGAAAAGCTAATACACATCAGTGACCAACAGACACTTGTCACAGAGAACCACAAGAAGGTGCAAGCGAAAAGAGGAGTACTTACAAAAGTCACATGGCTCTCGGTTACGTAGAGTAAGCTACAACTTTAAAAAATATTCATAGGCTCAGTTCAACATAGATATTAGCAGATATTTAAGAAATCGTCTTCACAAATAAATATTACTTATGCTATTGATAATAATATTTATTAAGTAGCATGTGACGTGTGAATGTTAGAAGATAAGTTGCACCTTCTTGTGCAACGGCGTCACGTTGTTCATATCGACCACAGAGAGCTTCACTCGACACAGAAGAAGGAAAGTGAATAATGTAGCTGCTATAATGATAATCCCTGGTGTTTACATTTTTTTTACAAACGATATAGTCTAACGGAGGAAATATTACTGAAGGTTGTTGTACATAAAATATGTATGCACATTAGTCGTGGTATACAGGAAAACATCTAAAACTCCTTTGTCGCGTAAACGTATCAATTTTGTTGTACTAGGTGAAAACAACGAGTACAGCAATTCAGTTTCTTCCCGTCCATTAGCAGCTTCAAAGCTTAAGAGAATAATTTGACTCTTCTGATGACATTAACAAAATAAAATAATAAAATAAAGATATCAAAGTTAAATTTAACTAATTCGGTATTACAAGTTAATAGTACTTTCTAGGTTTAAACCCTTCCGTAATATGGGATTCAAATTATTTTAATGTCAAATAGTTTAACAAATGAGAAGCTAATTAGAAGATTTAGGTAATTCATAAATAATTGTAACTTAATTGGTTTGAGCTTACTGCATGAAAGTTTTAATGCATGATTAACGTCACAAAGCTGTACAAATATGACAAATGTTTATTTTTCACTATCTGTGCATCTTGCGAAATGAGATGATAAGCAATTTACTTTAAAATTGAAATTATAGGCATTTACTTAAAAGCGACAAAATCGAATTTTGTTATACATTGTTTATATATTTATTTTTTTTAAGTATAATAATGATGTTAGATTATAACTGTAAATGATTACTGTATAATAAATACAAATTCAAAAATCGCATAGTGGAGTGCATCAAGAAATTATTTACAAATTTATTACACCCTAAAAGTTTAAAAATCTCTTAATTCCAATAAGAAAAACACTAGTAAAAAGGCGAACAACATGTCGTCTCCCCTACGAATGTGCTTATTATTTGTACATATTAAAACTCGGCATGCTTGATGATAAATGTATTTGAGGAACTGGAAAACTGGCGTAACTTAAAATATTCAATACATTATGAACTTAATTGTAATGAAATTATGCAAATGTCTCCAGGAAAATGGTACGAGACGCTTGGAGCAAGCAGAAAGAAGCATTCTAGTGATTGTAAAAGACACAAGAGACATTAGAAATAAATAAAAGAAGCAAAAAGTGAAGACAATAAACAAGTAGTCCTGAATATTCAGCAAACATATTGTACACTGTCTGCGAGTGTAGTACTTATATATCATAAATAAATATTATTCGTTCATGAACAAAAATTTTTTGCTCACTTTTGTAATTATATTTGTACAGTATATATACCCCATTTATTCAATAACTACACAAAAGGAAAAGGAAATTTTGTATACCTTGTGTGAGTTCTAAGATACGTTTACTGAAGTGGAGTAATATAGTCGTTTCCTGAACCGAAAAACTTACAATTACACAGAGTGATACAGCGTTGATAAAAAACTTATCATAACATTTTTCTTAAATTATAATCAATATTAGTTCACAATGAAATATGTTTATGGAAATAAGCGTAAAAATTCAGGTTGATAAACAAAATACTTTCAGAGAAAACAGGTGGTATACTTAGCTGCAGCTAGCACAGGTCACGTAGGGGTCCGTATAGAGTAAATGGCTATAGGTGCACCACATTCTTTTAAGCAAAGGTTAGCTCGAACCGAATTTTCTTTTCATTTTACCGTCTATTGTAAAAAGAAAGAATTTGGCGACGAGTAAAACAAATTAACTCAACCTATGCAGGTTCAGTGACACTTGACACTCTGTATATAATTAAGTTACACGTAGATTCTAACTGGGATGGGTGGACCGTGCATACGCTTGTATATTTACACGAATTAAAAAACGTATTTATTAGGTGGACATAACTTGTCATCATCATCATCTCACCACACGGCTTAGACACGGTGCTGCCTGTTCCGCCTTCAAAGATCCTCCAGCCATCTCTTCCTGGGTCTACCCACACACCTGTGCCCTATAGGTTTAAAATTATATTTGTTTGGACAGTCTTGAAACTGACATTCTTTCTAAGCTTTTTTTCTACCGTTGTTTATAATCTGTTAGCTTTTTACTCAAGTTACAAACTTGTAATTCTTCCCTTACGGCCTCATTCTTTATACGGTCAAGTTTATAACATCTTTTAACTTTTCTTAAGAACGCCATTTCTGAGGCCAGTATTTTACTTTCTTATTTATTGGTTGTTTTCCGTAATGCACACTCATATGACGGCACAGTAGCCGCCACACATTTGTAAAACTTTAATTTTCTATCTCGACGTAACTTATTTCTAAAACTACGATAGACTGGAAATTAACTGATTTATAGCCGATATCATTCCCCAAAAGTTAAAATAGGTAACCTGTTGTACAATTTGATAATTAATTATTATTTTTGTTCTTATTGGTTCCATGCCTGAAAACGCAACTACTTTTGTTTTCGTAGTAGAGATTTTCATATTTTATTGTTGCAAATATGATGAAGCTTCAATAAAAATTTTCGTAAACAGATTCTATATTTTGAATTACAAGCAAGTCGTCAGCAAACAATAACACATTCAGAAATCTGTCTCGCGATATCTTGATACCTAGGTTTCTAGATGTTTCCGGAAATTACGTTTAATTTTTCTTTTAGAAACAATTGTGTACAAAAAATGGAAAAGAATGTAAGTGCCACAAACTAAAATTTTCAGTATTCAAATAAATGTGTCTTAAATATTGGATTATTATATTAATTTTATGAAAAAAATATGTGTATATCAAAATACCTCTACAAAACATGCAAACAGTTTTTTTTTTATGAATATGTATAAAGGGAACAAAATTTATATGGAAAAAGAAGTAAGTGCCATCCTTTCGTTTTCTGGAAAACGCTCTAAGTGCCTTACTAAGTTTTTGAAAAGGATGTAAGTCAAGGGTTTATATTAACAAAAGATGGTAAGTCCATTGTAGTTTTGAGAACGTTTAATAATTTTACATATAATTTTACTCTTTTAATGCTAGCTAATATAAAAAAGGTATAAAATAAAATTTTGGATGGTTTTTTGAAGCAAAGTTGTTGGTCTTCAGTTTATTCCGCTTCTTCTTTCATCGGTAAGTATAAGCCACCTGAAAACCAAAAACTGAATCAGATGTCTAAATTTATTTTGGGTTTCTCAGATATATACATAATATTTTGACTTTTCATTCACTTTCGAAATTTGTTCTGATACAGTTAATCGTTTTTGAGTAAAACAATTTTATTTTAAAAACACGTATATATACCAGAAATCAAATGAAAAGTTATCTGCATTTAGTAATCGAAATAAACTTACAGTACTGTACTTCTTTTCTCCAAGCAGTCCTATTCTCATCTTCTTCCTACACCTCCATGTTCCAGGCCTCTTCATCTTCGTTCTCCAACAGGGCTCTGTAGAAGTCCTTGTCTTCTTCTTTCTCTATATAATCTATCATTCCCAAAAGATGGTTCTTCTTTTCTCGTGAGATTTTGGATTTAAAGTGTATTTTTGGCAAGTCATGAATATCCGGTACATTGTCAAGATTAGCATTTTTCTTTAAAACACCAACTTTTTTCCAAGTTACCATAACATCACCTTCAAGACCCAAAACTGATGCCACTTTCACTGTGCTAGGATTCTTGTGGGAAATGCGGAAGTGAGAAATTTTACTTATAGCCAGATCTTTTGTATTTAGGTAGTCTTTAGCAAGGCCTTTAAAATCTATGAAGTCATCAGTATTCATAGATACTACAGTAAAAGGTGTTGTCAATTTTGCACTTGCAACTAACGCTTCAAGATCTTTAGGAGTTATCGCTTTCGCAGCTTTGCGTTTTTTCTCAATCACTCCAAAATCACGGTCACAGTTCATGTAGCTGTGTCCACTTACAAGATATTTCACATCAATTGAACGATAAAATCCTTTGTGGACTAAATAAATAATAGACATTAACAGCATCTGGTTTTTGTTTTGTGCTCCGCAATTATCGCACCATAACACAAGCCTTTTACGAGGAAAGTGGCCTTCAGTAGAAGCAACTTTAAACAAACAAGAAGCTATTTCGTTAGCGCCACGGCCTCCAATCCCTTCATGCCACATACACATATATGCAGAGCCATTGTCTCCAACATGTATTCCCAGATTGTACCAAGATAGCTGTCTACAATAAAACATAGTGCTATGAGTAACCATTGGAACAAACATAACTTGTTGCAGGTCCATGCATAAGGTTGTATAAGTAGCCGTTGGAAGCTGTGAAGATGTAATATCTTGTTTCATACACTTATGAGCCTTTTCCCATTTTCGGTGATGCAACTCTTGCTGGATTTTTACTTCCTGTTTTGCCTTTTTGCTGGTCGTAGATTGCAACTTTGCCTTCAAAAAGTCATACTTTTTACAGGTATCAACTGCAAGAGCTTTAAATTTTAGGTTTGGAAAATCTTGTTTTAAAACTTCTGCGTAAAAACTGTATGTAACTGCACTTGCAGGATTTTGTTTTTTAAAAGCCACATACATTCGGTGTTAGTTAGATCAGGTGACAAAAACTCATTACTTGATTTTTTCGGCTGTAGTGACTTTCGTATTTGGGGAATGAGTTTATATGATATCTTACAAGATTTCGATCATCTTCTGTAAATTTAAACTTGTGTGCATTTGATGCAAGTGTTTTCCCTCTTTTGTCCTCAAAAACCAAGCAACGTGATTTCTTTTTTGTTTGTAAAACAATCAATTTCCTTTCAGATATAGAAAAAATTTCTTTGAAGGTTTTTTTGCACACTTGTACATTTTTCCCTGTACCATCGGGGATGTTATAAGCAAAAGTACAAGTCCGCCTACTTTCTGCTGGACTTTCGTACGTCCCATGACGTCTGCGACCAATAGGTAACATTTGAATATGATTCAATAAATATGTTCCTTGGCTTTCTTCATCAACTTTATAAAACTCCAAAAACAATAGCTGTTTTTGTTCATTGCTTATGTTTTTACACTCGTACTTACAGGAGCAGCTTGCCTGTTCTGCTGGTGCTTGTTTTGCAGGTATCTCTTTCCCACGACTGTTAATGTACGGCTGGCCCTTTTCTCTTGCTTCACGTCTCTTACGAACAATCACCTTCTTCTTAACAGGCTTTTCCATTTTCTGGTAGGTACACTAAACACACAACCGAAGCACACTCTAAAACACACGCGTGAAACGACCGAAATCACTGCCGTGTCAACGTACTGTCACCAACCCCGCGACTAGTGCAACTGCGTAGCTTAGGCACATACATCATGGAGGTGGCACTTACATCCCTTCCCATCTCAGCCCCGCTGGCACTTGCACAGTGCTGCTATCTTCGAACTGCTCTTGAAACTAGTAGGAATTTTTCTGGCACTTACAACCTTTCTCGTTTCATTACGCTTAGCTTATACAACCCTTTTCACTAAAAAAGTAATTTTTTTATTTTTTGGCACTTACATCCTTTTCCATTTTTTGTACTCAATTTATGCTGTATTTTGGAGTAAAAAGGTGATTGTTTGTACGTTAGAAATGAATATAATAACTTTATATATGCCATCGTGGATTTCACTGCTTGTACGTATAAAATTCAAAATGAAAAATGATCACTACATTGAAACGTTGCGTATAAACTGTTATCGTTGTAATTTATGTTGAAAAGTTGTGAGCTCGTTACTTGTATGATTGAAACGTTACTCAATATTTAGTGGATTGCGTTGAATGGTACATCTGAGGGAAAAAGAAAATGATGTGGATAAGCTTTACGCTTGACTTGGGTTTTATAGCAGACTACAAGTTGATAAAACATTTAATTAATTGGTCAAGTGATAAGCTTGCCATATAAAAAAGGGCATTGAAACAGTAATGAGTTGTTTTTAGTTACCTTATAAAACAATGGGTAACTTTTTTCCGCAGACGATCAATTATCAAACGCCTTCTGTAATATGGTAGAAACAAAATTATACGAGTAAAACTACATAAGTCTACTAAATGCTTTAACACCATTATTGTTAATGTAAGTTCGCTCACTTAAATTTATTATTGTTGTATTATACGAGTTAAAATAAAACAAAATCAATTTGTAGCAAAAATTTGAAATAATCAACTCAACCGGCTTTTTTAAAATTTTATCTTTAGTTTTTAAACCTTTGATAAAAATTACAGATCTTGGTGATTTGTCAAGCAAATACTGTTTATAAAAGGGGGAGTTATTTAAAATATCAACAAGTATCTATTAGAAGCTGATTTTTGTTTTTCTTATATCTGTTGTATTATATTTGTGTGTGTGTGTGTGAGGGGGGTGAGTGGGTGTGTAAAAGTGATGACTTTGTTTATAATTTTATTCAATTCGGTTAGATTCTTACAGGCCTTTAAGCCTGGCACGATTTGCAAAGTTTAATAAATTTCATTTGATTTATGTCAAAGTGGAAATTGCAAATCTAAACTTAATGGCTTGTTCCTTTGAACGACTACGTCTGTTTCTCGAACAAACTAACCTGCGGTATTGTCCAGATGGTATTATCGACCCGGCTAACCTTGCGTGAATCAATGTAGTCCACTTTAGATTCAGACGCTGGGGAAGCAGCCGCCTCAAGTATCACCGGTACCCTTATCAGAATCTTGGGACAAAAAACATTTATTGGTATAATGATAGCAATACATATTTGGCCTGGTAAAATTTGGCTTTTGCACATGAAGAAGTGAACACATTTTGGCTAAAAATCAAACTTTATGAGCCAAGGGAAAAAATGAAACAAATTAATACTAACATTGATTAACTTTTTACTTTCATCGTGATGGACAAAACAGAGAAACACTATAAAATTAACTGTAGTGATATTGTAAATTAAGGTTAATTTTTATACCTTCGATACATCATAATGACAAGTTTAATTACCATCAAGAATAGCATATTAATTACGTAATAATAGGCGTACTATAGATTTTACAGGAAAGAATATATTTAATTACAAATAGACTGACAAGTATTACGAGTCTTACATTACATAACGCTGTTTAGAACGAAAGCAGAAAGTATAAACAAAATACTGTTAAGAATACAAAATAATTTCGAGATTCGATTTAAAATGAAGATGAACTGACATCGGTCAAAAGCATACATTTTCATCACAATAAAATTTATGTAAGTAATACTAGAAGATTTTCAACGTACGGCATACTGATTTTTTTTAAACATTTATAAATTTCTATTTCACAAATGGCAACAATTATTCCTTTAAAACCATGAGTTTGCTGACTATAGCAAAAACGTTTATATATAATAATATGAGTAAATTTTGGTGTAATTAGTTTTTTGGTTTAGATATCAACAAAAGTATAACGCTCACAAATACTATGAACATCAAGAAAATTTATAGTTTACATAACTCTAGAGGGACTAGTGACTGATCGTCTGAAGACAACCATTGTAAATAAATACAATTAGCCTAAGTTTTCTATTATGTAAGAAGTACTTTAATATTTTAGTGTTTGTTGCAAATATAAAAATAAAAGGACTGAGAAAATTAACAAACGATTGCGTTCTGTAAATAAAAGGAGGGAGACGTTTGTAAAGAACTGTACAAGAAAACGGCGCAGGTTGGTTAGACACTGGTTGACACATCCAGAATGGAGGGTGTCGTGAATGGCATGAATTGCAGGGGCAGTCAGAGATTAGAGTATATGAAGCAGATTATTGAGGATATGATATGTAACAGGCGTTCAGAGATGAAGATATAGGCTCGGGATAGGAGAGGCTGGAGGACAGACTAATTAAGGGAACGATGACAGAGAAAGAGAAAGAGAAAGAGAGAGAGAGAGCGAGAGAGAGCAAGAGAGAGAGAGAGAGAGAGAGAGAGAGAGAGAGAGAGAGAGAGAGAGAGAGAGAGAGAGAGAGAGAGAGAGCTACAAACATTTGGAATTGAACATAACAAACAGAACTTTGAGAGTACGTAGTCTACGTAGTCCCCGGCTTATGGTGTATATGGCTTAATTTCGGGAATTACTGTATAATTAAAGCCCATATGCTTATTTGGAAGGCGCAGAAATACTGAAGGCATATGTATTGATTACAATAAAGTAGGGTTATATAACAGCAGTATACTTTATCACTGCAGGATCATAGTTTTTCGTACAAATTTCAGTTGTTAATACAATGTAGGGGTCTTTTGCGTTATACGACCACAAAGCATTGGCATTGGCATTTTGTTCATCTTTCATTAAACTGAGTATAGTTCTCAGAATTTGCTATCTCTGTTTACTGATTAGTTAAAAGCTGCGTCAAACGATCGCAATGAAAGATGAACAAAATGCCAATGTCAATGCTTTGTGGTCGTATAACGCAAAAGACCCCAATGTAGTACCGCATTGTTTAGAACTGTAAAACTGAGTAGACAGCATTGCGAAATTTCATAGAGCCACGTGTAAATCTTAAACCTAACTGTCCCAACCAATGAGTCCAAATCACTTCATTTGTGTTAAATCCGGTAAAAAAAATTCTTACCATTTTAGTAACCAATTAAGACTTCCAATGTTTGATATAAAGAAACCAGTTATGAATAAGAGTCGTGGGTTTTTTTAGTACGTCTTTTATATTTATACACACATCGGAGACAGATAATTTAGTGGTAGTAAAGAACTTATACTCCTGTAGCATTCTGTACTTTTATACACTGTTATTACTATTATGAATATTTTATAGTACTTACTTATGAGTAGCATTACATTCGAATATTTGGTAGGTCCAGAAAACAGTCGATTGCCAGAGGGTGAACAGAAAAATTATTTTTATGCTGTAAAAGAAGAAGAAGAAGAAGAAGAAGAAGAATAAGAAGAAGAAGAAGAAGAAGAAGAAGAAGAAGAAGAAGAAGAAGAAGAAGAAGAAAAGTACGTACACATTAATGTTCAGGAACGTATTAGTAATACTTTTACGTTACTATTGTGTTCAGATTTTCTTAATTAGTGGGTTTATTCTACATACCCTTATACGTTTATGTTAGCGCTGCTGTACGATAATCTTCCGACGGTAGGATGGTGAAACATCATGAATGTTTTTCGTGTATGTTAAGGTAGAACAAAACCACATTCATTTGTTCGCATGTAGAACGTAGAAAATAATATATATGAAGGAAAAGTTAGGTAGAGAGTGTGAGAGATAGAGAGAGAGACAGAATGACAGACAGACGGAAAGACATTGAGAGGATGGAATGCTAGCCCTAAAACTAACAGTGTGCGTGTGCGTGTGCGTGTGTGTGTGTGTGTGTGTGTGTTTGGTAGAATATTTTTGTTGGGGACGACGCTTTGTGTAGTGGACAACAGCATAGAAATAAAATATAAAAATGCTACAAATTATACAATTTGTATAATTACACAATTGTCACCTTGAATCAAAATGCCTGTCATTCCCGCTTACCGTTGAGTACAGGTGAATGACCTATGCGTAAAAGCAAGCAAAACACATCCGCTACAACTCCTCCTCCTACACACCACACCTTGTTTGTGGCAGATACTTTTTAAATGCCAGTCTTGCTGAGGTGCAGGGCACGGAAGTTAAAAATATTATTAGAATTACTTATCTTTACTTTACTCTTGCTTCAAGACCGAATAGCACTATTTGTACAATACTATTATTTGTACTTATGACGCTGATTATGATGTATTACTTACTTAAAATGTAAAAATAGTTTAATATTTTTTCAAACAGAAATGTGTGTGTGTGTGTGTGTGTGTGTGTGCTGACAAAGGGTACAATAATTTAGATGAATATAATAAAGATGTATAGATACCTCCAATTCATACAGTCAATACCTGGCTCAAAAGGAATGTAGCAGCTACCAATCAAAAGCAAACACGTCTTCTTTGCGATTCAAAACAGCGCTCATTTATCAAAATGTATGTGCGCGTATTGTTTAAATTGTATACATAATGCGTCAATATTTAAAACAATTGCACTGATCTGACATAATTCAATGAATAAAACATAACTGATTTGAATCCCTGAAGAAACCATAATTTGTATCGACTGAAACAGCTGATTTAATATTGTATTTTGATCCCATTTCTCTTCTGCACTTGATCTCATGTTGTGAAGTCTGTCAAGTGCAAGACTTTAAAATTACTAACTTCAAATATTCGCATGCTTCACTAATGTAGTAATAGCAATAATAATAATAAACATAATAATAATAATCACATAATAATAATAATAATAATAATAATAATAATGTTTGAATACGTTTCAATAATCTAAAGACAGAAGTTTGTAGTCAGGTTTTCTTGAAAATTTTTTTATATAGATGAAATTAAGTCAGGGATTTCCAATTACGAAAATGTGATAACGTAACAGTAGATTAGTTCAGTCGCACTTTTTGTTATTTTATCTGCTTTTCTGTGCTGTAAAATTCTAATTACAGTATAAGCAAAATTAAAATATAAACAGAATCTCAAGCATTGTTTAGAGTAAAAAAAAAAACTGGTGCCCTCGAATCTAATGTACACAGATGAATCACAGGCTTCTTAAGTGTAGCTTCTTGTAACTTAATAACAACAGTTAGGCCTATTACTTGTTTACTCAGTCATTAGACGTGTGAGTGTGCGTATTTGTTAGTACACGGAGTTCGGTGGGACTCAAACAAAAAACTTTAGTAAGCTCCCGGCATCATTTAAAACCAATAGATACAATAGAAAACTCCTGACTAACGTCGCTAGGTCGTCGTTTTTGGTGATGAAACCACGAGAAGAAAAAGTATGAAGGGACCGTAAAACTGTAATAAGAGGTAAAGCTCTTTCCAATATGAAGTCAAAATAAAACTAACTTTTGCAGAATAGAATTGAGAAGAGAAGGATTAAGACAGGTATTCGTCTATGAATGCAACTTCATAATAATTTTACGATATATCAAATAAATGATGGCTGGTAGTCTGATGAAACTGTAAGGCACAGTTTCACAAAGTGATTCAGAACTGCAAACATAATTTTATTACAAAAGTAATGGCAAAGTTTCTGTACAACATTAAAGAAAACTTACATTTTATAAAATCATTTTAGGTTTTGTCTTTAGCATCGACTTTTGTTTTATCATATGAAATTAAAATATAATGCTCCTTTACGTTATCAGATACAACCTGAAAATAAATATAAATAGCAATTTCTATGAAAATAAAGCTACATATTCCTTACATGGCATCAAATAGCACACAATATAAGAAATAAAAGAGTAGTGAAATAATGTTTACCGCACTCCATTTGTTTGTCCATACAATAGAAGTAACTCGCGTGTGTGTGTGTGTGTGTGTGTGTGAGAGAGTGTGTGCGCGCGCGGTGTTTGTAGTGTGTGGGGAAAATGTCATATCCATTAATTTACATTTGCAATATTTAACAAAATTTCGGTAGCCTATTCTAATAAATGAAACGTACCTTAAAATTTGTCTGACTCATTTCAAAAATAATGTTGAGTACTCTTATTTTAATGGGTCCTTAATGTTTTGGTACACTACGCGTGTTTCTTTAAATTTGTTAGTGTATGACAAATTGTACAGACTGTAGGTTTATTTTATAGATAATAAACAAAAATAATATTTTATTATTGCGCATGTTTAAATATACTACAAGTTTCAGAGAGTAATAAAGGATCAGTGTTGGAATACCTTGTTTCTGATTGGCGTAATTTGCATAAAACTATTGCGATACACTTTATTTACCTATAAAGTACAGGCCAAGAAGAATATAAGGAGTGTTTTTATTATTTCCTGGATTTCTTCCGACATGAGCTACATACTAACAGGAAAGTTGTTCAGTCATTTAATAGGCAACGTGTTGTATGAGTGAAACATGTATACTGTAAAAGAAATAATATATACCGTACTATTGGGTACGTCTATTTTTTCTTGTCCCAAACAAACACATACGCATTCGCGCACACACACATCTTGTTCAGAGAACACTGTTTATCATCTCTTTGTGTCATGGAATTTTATATAGACTGGAATCCAAATAAAGGCAATGACACACTTAAGATTTATATAATTTTAGAAGCAATAATTTAAATTATCTTGCTTTGCTTAATTATGTACACCGTACATAAAAACGTAGTTATGGGACAGTTATTTACTGATAGACCTATTTCTGAAACCCATTAAACTGTTATACTCACTTTTACCTCACTCACTCAGTCACTGAGACCTGTACACACAATCGCATGATATGTATTGCATACGTATGTTACAAATTTATACACTAATATAATTTATGCTCTTTAAATTCGCACTCATATAGGCCTACTGCAACTTAAGTGCCAGTGATATTTATGTACACAAAGTTGTGATAGGTAACGACAATATTATGTTAATTAGTTCTTCTTCAGCCCTTTTAATGGCCTTGAACTAACAGCAATTTTGAAGATACATCTATTGAAATATATAATTTACGTTAGTCATTGAACACATCTCACTAAACCTTGTCACCATTATAAATATGATGATGTGTTTGTAATAATAGGCCGTGAATAATAAGGTTCATGATATATATTTTATGTAATTTTTCTAAGAGTAAATTCACATTTACTTTCATTTTAAGATAAAATCTGTTAGAAGTAAGTCAAAAAGTACGTGAAACATTATACATGTGCCGCTTCCTTTCATATACAACACGTGTAATAAGTAGAATTGAAACAGACACCAGTTAATGCAGTATGCTACGTAGTTAGCACAATGCTCCGGATAATGTGGATTTACTGGTTTGGCAACGAAAAGCGGAAACGTAGCCCACATTCTATCAGACTTTGTCTGCATTGCATTTAATCAGTGATTTTAGTAATAAATTGATTTTATGGTTCCTTCTATTTGGATCCGTCATGATTTAAATAAACGTTCTCAGTTGTTACATATATGTTCCAATCGGCTGAAAACACAGAAACCAAGTTGGTACATTGGTAACGTTTAATATAGTTTGTTAAGGAAGTTGCTTACGCCAGTGAGGTAGGCAAGTCATTTGGCTTACTACCTCTGTGACATTGAATACATATGTAAGGGGCATGGTGTCGTAAGAATGAATTTTCTCTGTTTCTGAAGATGTCGCGCGACTTAATTTTTGTAATTATTCTACAATATAGTAGACTCTCTCGTAGCGTAGTTCCATCGTTTTTGCTAGCTATAAATAGAAAAACACCGACTCCCGCAGTGAGTTGCGAATGGAAGCGATAAACGGTATTATTAATAATTCTTGGATTTCGTTGTCCATGACGTGTCCGTTACTTAACTAAATACAATTATTTCACTACCGACTCGGAACACAAAGTTTTTTATGGGTAAAAACGTAAAAGTTTTACCTTATAGCCTTAACCGGTTTTCGCTTTTTAAAAGCTTCTTCAGAGGCTGCCGCTGTGAGCACTGTCCGTCTTGTTGTTGGCGACGGTATCTACTTTTGAAGGATTGATATTCTGTGTGTGGGGTGTGATATGTTTGAATAACGCGTGTGATTTGAATTGTGTCTGTTCTTTTAGGATATCGTTTTTATGTGTTTTCGTGTGTTTGTGTATTTCCAATTGTTCTAGATTGTCTAGTTTTCGGCCTTTTGTGTGTATGTGTAGAATATCCATGTTTTGTCGATGTTTTTGTATGTGTGGTTTGCTTCAAAGAGGTGGTCTGCAAAGGTAGATTCTGTAGTGGAGTGGAGTGCCTTTGTGTGTTCAATGTATCTTTGTTTGAAGCTACGTCCTGTCTGGCCTATGTGGAATATATTGATGTCTGAGTCTTTCAGTTTGTAAACACCAGGTAGACCGAATTGTTTTGTGCTTTGTGTGTAAGTTTTGGTAGTGTGTGTTTTGTTTTGTTTGTAGTTTTGTATGCGATTCTGTATCCTGTTTTTTTGAATTTGTAGACTATTTTTTCAGTTTGGTAATTGACGTATGTTAGTGTTATGAATTTGTGTTTTCTGTTTTTGTCTGTTGGTTGTTTTGTATAGGAGTTTATTGACTATTGTTCTGTTGTATCCGTTGGATACTGCTAGATATTTTATCGCGTTTAGTTCGTCTTTGTAGTGTTTATCATCTAGTGGAATGTTGTTAAGTCTATGCATCATAGTTCTGAAGGCAGCTAGTTTGTGTTGTATTAGGTGATTGGAGGAGTTGTTTATGTCAGTTGTAGTCGGTTTTCTGTATATACTGAATTCGTGCCTGTGTTAAAATTTTGTGATGGAGAGGTCTAGGAAGTTTATGCTATTGTTTTGTTCGTATTCGGCAGTGAAGTTTAAGTTATTATGTATTTTGTTAAACACCTCCCTTAGGCGTTAAAACGTTATGCCAATAAGGCATACGAGTGTTTTCAGTGAAGGTGTTTTTCGTTCAGACCAAATCAGATCCATTATATTAAAGGTCTTTACGTTTATGTAAACCAATTCCCATCCCATATTCCACGCTTTGAATTGGCAAATATGATATTATTGTCAACTATGTTGTCGTGTTGTCAACTAGCAGTAGTACTAAGAAATTCATAGAACCTTCTGTTCAGCTGTGTATTTGCGTTTGGTTTCACATCAAATCAACACTAAATTATGTCCTGGCTTCTCCATCAATGACACTGACATACGCATTTTAGTATAGCAGATCATTTATTAATCTGTTTGAGTCTATGTTATTACTTATAGCTGCCCGAGTCCTTATACAATTCTGTTGTCACGTTTGAATGCACATAATTATTAAACATTTTTTCGCAATTGGCACGATCTGAAAAATCATTTTCTAAGTTAGTTTTTTCATAGCGTGCGACCTGATGTACAACGCCTTGTTTAGTGGTTGCAATACTGAAGTGTGCTGCCTTTGTAAAGTGGTAATTATAACACTAAGCGGCCAGCAATATGGCGACGCCCGTGTCTACCGTAAAATGCCGTAATTATCTCACTAACGTGTACTTGCTTTGCTCGGTCACCACTGATGAAACATTAAACAGTTTCCCATATTGTTTAACGTGCAAAAGCGCGTTTACTCTCAAACTGCGTTAATTTTTTATTTAACAATTTTCTGCTACAGAAGACGGCGAAACTTTTATTACGCAGTAAATTAGGTATACATTAATTAAATTAATTTTTACATTTCAGCTAGACTAGTCAATGAATTTATTTAAAGCCTGTTTATTAAATACTTGTGTAAGCATGTCCATGTCAAAATATTTTTTTTGTTTCTGCGTCTATATAGGTTAATTACTAATTATTGTTTCTGAAAATGCTAAAAGCAGTTAATATTTCCTATGAAAAATAAAATGTTTATTATTTAATCATGTAATAGGCCTACTAATTAAGTACATGATGTATTTTAAATAAATCATATTTAGTTTATCGCATCAAATTATATTTTTCTTTAAAATTATATTATATTTTACATCGTTATATTAAACATTTGACGCGGGGACTATAATGTGGTGAACTATATGAGGCAGTAATTAAAAACTAGTACAAGAAATTCGTAATCTTAAATACAGTAGATATATTGTTATACAAAATAATAGTGTAGTGTGCAAATCATATTTCAGTTTATCATCTTTCAAAAATGAAATTGATTTGAACTGCTTGAATCAGTTTTGTATGGTTAAAAAGTTAACGTTACTTCTAAATTATTGCTTCTTATTTCACAGCAGTTAGGCCTATTGTTTATTTATATTTAGTTTGCACTAGGTTTAACTTGGCATTATTGTAGAACTTTTTACAACCTCAGTCAAGAGATTGGTGCGTGGCCGTATACTAAAATCATCAAGTCGTTCCGTCAATCGCCATTGTTAAAATCTGTTCCTTTGAAACCATCACGGCTACGCTTCATCCAAGAGTCTTCTCTTTAGTTTTACTCCAGCATCCGTCACCGCTTTTATCAACATTTCATATTAATATTATAACCATATAGTAGCTACATATTTACTATTATTTATTTAAAACGGTCCCAAGGAATTTCACCGCTCTCTTGGGCTTTCCCATTCTGCAGTTGATAGAGCGCTCTGTCAAATTACTTTTATTATGATCTCAGGCCATTTCAGTCTCTTTTACGATTTCCCACTATCATAGATGTTTACTTTTATATTTGTCCCTTCTTTTTATTTTACTCCTTCTTTCTAACTTCTTTTTGATTTGTCTTACGACAAACGTATCTCTCCTCCTCACTCTTAGTACTTTATATTTTCTCCTTTCTTTGAAATCTTCAATTGTATTCAATCGTACGTAAGTCTATATGTATGTCTGCATTCTTGTCATGTGGACACAGGTTATAAATGATACAAATTTATATTTAATAATAAATACTTTCCTATTAGTAGTAGTAGCATTAGTAAAATAAATGTATTGCGAATTTAATTCTTATTACAACTAAGTCAACTTTTGTGCACTAAATTGTCTAAAATAACAAAGAGAGGAAAATCACATTAAGTGATGAAGAAGGAAAATCTTTTTCCTCCCTCACCTTCAGGATATTTGTTTTCTTTTTTATTTGATCTATGAAGACCTATCTAATATATAGTTCAAGACAATTCTCAATAAAGCATGGGGAAGAATTTGGTGTGGGCGGAATTAAACGATTTATTGTACGCTGATCCCATCACACCTAACGCACCTCAGATAATCTATCATGGAAATGTCGTTTTACACAGAACTGCACTCATGTAAATGTTCCGTATTTGTTAAGGTTGTTTCTGGCGTTAATGGGAGTCTGTGATTTCATAAAACGTATGGATCATAATAATATTTCTCTACTGTAAAGTCACCAAAAAATTCAAAATTTTCAATTTTTTTTAAAATTTTTTTTTAAATCTATGGAATGTTAGGAAGTAGGCCTACATCGACTTGGAAGGTAATGGAAGAGTCCGTTCAGCTAGTAATAGGTGCAATCGAGAAGTTATTAATCAGCCAATTTAATATTACCAGGAAGTATTTTAATACTTACGACACTGTTTTAGGTAATTAGAGTTTTCCTAACGTTAAGAAAAGCAAGCATACTGTTATTTGAATACAAAAATTATCTTTTGTGTTCTATAAAATGTAAAAACATCTTTGTTTATAAAAAGTATGGAACTGTGTCAGATTATTGTCAGTTACGCAGTCCCAAACATAGTTTAAACTATTTACTTATATTTATTACGTCATTGTTATGTGTGTGTGTGTGATTTTTCTTATATTCACACACACAAACTAAAAATAATTTGTTTCCTTGGCTGCAACTTCAGACATCATATCCCAAAGTCCGCATTCTTTTTGTATAAAAATTGTACGTAAGACAAAAATACCCCAACTTATGTTCGAAAGTACAATAATTAGAAAATACACTCTGACGGAAACTTAGTAAACACTGAAGTCGTATAGAAACGAGTGAATGAATCATCATGTAGTATTTTGCGTGTCATCTGAAAACCAAAGTACATTTCCAATTTAATAATAATAATGGCTACCGTGTGTAACACCTGAAGTAGTGTAGGAGAAGGCAGGGTAGGCTGCCTTATGTGAGCCGTACGGCATACAAGGAAGGCAGTGTGGCCAGCACTACGTTTCAGCCGCCCATTATTATCCCCAGGATGGTTATCCCAGGTACTCATTTTCAACAGGCTGAGTCGACCTGGGGGCTGAAAAACACACCTTGATTTTTTGGTGCGGGCCCGGGAATCGAACCCGGGATCTCTAGGTTAGTAGCCAGATGCCATACCCACTGGTCTACTGAGCCGCCCATTTCAGTATCAAATAATAAACAAATGAATATGACAGAATCATAAACTGAAGGAATATGAAATTCAAATAAAAACCATAAGGTTGAAGAAAAATGAGCTTCACGGTTGACTCCTTATATCTGACATATTCTGACGATCGAACGCCAAGGCCACTTTCCCACGTACAAACCTACAGTACAGATTCGACTGCTTTGTGTAGATATTTACACAAATTACAGATTTATAATATAGATGACTACTCATTGTAAAAGTGTCATCAATGGGGAATAGTTTACTTAGGTTATATTTGATTAAGAACTAATGAAAAATGATGTAATACCTATCAGAATACTAACAATGTTTGTATTAAAATAACGAGTTACATGTTATCTCACTGGAATTTACATTTATACTCCTTCTTAGGTAATAAAATATTTTGATATAATATAATATCAACTCTTAACTACTGTCAAGTGTCAACTATTAAACAACATTTTTCTCTGAAAGCTCCACCTACCTACAGTAGAGCTCCCGATGTGTAAGAGGAGGAGTTCTTGATGTGGTCAGCCGTGGGGAACGCTTTAGTACAGGAGGTTACGTATTCGAGACTCGTGGAAGGTCTGTCCATTCATCGTGGCACAAAGTATGCATCTACGATGAGTACCGTTCTTAGCAGGAAAAATACGAAGTGGATTATCGTTCGGTCTGCATTAAGAAATGTCGTCAGTTAAATGCGCTTGTAGACTCTAAGGGAAGAATATTTTCCTGTTCAGACCAATAAGTCAATTGAATCACTTAAATAATGTTTACTGTTAGAAAAGATCTGGACAAATTTTATTGAATTCAAGAAAACCATTTTAAGTAAACTCTGTAAACTAAAACGTTTCTATAGAATTAAAATTTAATCTTCCTTCAATAAACTAAGTTTCATATTGATTTATAGTAAAGTAAATGATTTTCTAAATAAAGTTATAATGAAAGGAAATGAGAGAATTAGACACAAAACACGTTCTCATTAAAGTTACTGTTTTAAAACCACTAAGAATGTCAAACGCTTAGTTCAGTTGTTAACAGTAAAGTAATTAATGTCACTGTTACCTCATTAACACTAGAAGCGTTTATTTGCAATAATAACACGGACTCACGTTGAGCGTCCATGCACATTCGTTTCTCTTAAAACAATAGTAATTTATTACTTAAAAAGTTAAATTAGTTTTCTTGGAATTATAATTTTGTATTTTAAAAATACAATCATTACAATCTGTTATATCATTTACATTAAAGTAACTTTAGAGACATTTCTGTTTATGTAACGTTTAATTGATTATTACTACATTTTTCTCTCCTATTAGCCTATAGGTACTTACTTAGGAAGCAACGTTTAGGTACAGAAAGGGCAGCAAAGAAAAGGAATATGATTCACTGAATTAGTGATAGCAATTACGAAAATTAAAAAAATCTAGAAAGATATTAGTTGGATTTATTACCACAAATAAATTGAATAAATGACTGAGATTAAGATAAATTTGTAGTTATAATAAAATAAAATTTTCCGTATCTAACGATTATAAAATTATGAAAGTTGGTGTAGTTGAATGTATAGTTGTTGCCTTTCTGTAGTGTACAGTAAAATTTCTTTCTTCTATTTTTGTTGCCTTTAGATTTAAGGAGAAGGTTTTTTTAGAGACATGGGCTTTTTAGTCTCCCGTAGGTACGCAGAAGCTACGAAGTAAAAAATACAATTTTTTTTTATCAAAGTTTGAATAATTTTTGAAAAAAAAAAACTATTTAGTAATATAATTCCTAGAGTAACCTATAAATGCATGTAATAAATGATCATGTATATAATTTATTGAGAACAGTAATTAATAAAATATTAAAATATAATCTGATTACAATTACGTTAACTACAGTTGTTCATATTTATAACCACGTTGGTTTCTCAGACAATCTTCTTTCAATGCCACTAATAGCCTCACAGATTAGTGACAATTAAAGAGTTCCCAGTATTATCAAATATACATTATTATATGTAACTAATGATTGCCTAAAAATTATTATTGTCTTCATAATTTTTCTGTCTTACAAACAATCGTAACTTAAAAATTATTTAAATGCTTCACTCTGAAAATTAATAATATTGTCTGTATAAAATGAGAAAATCTGTAAAAAGAGAAAAAGATTTACCTCAAAAAGAGATTTTGTGATGTAAATTGCCGCAAATGATGGAAGACTGCGGATGTGCTAACGTGCGGCTGCGCAAAGGGGGTGTGTGAGGTTATGCGTTAGCTTAGTTTTTATCTTGGTGTCCGCAGAATAGCGTAGTCGCTCAGTGTTTTGGTATTATGTGTTTTCATTACTTATACAGATAAATCCAAGCTCTGATCAATAATACATCACGTTTTACCAACTACGATGGAAACTTTATGGTAATATACCCTCATTTACAACCCCTTAACATATACCCAACATCTCTCTTTCGCCATTTTTCCCGTTCAATTTAAACACGACCTTGTTATTTTTGATTCTGCCCAATCCGGGAGATCAGAATTACAAATACTTAATGACATCCGATAGCTTCTTTCTTTCGTGTTTTTATTTCTGTAGCCTGCAATAAGAATTACACTGGTAAAGGCAGCATACAACACGACTAAACCTGATTCATGTTCTATGATTTTAATCTTGTTTGTCGAGTCAGAATTCTTTGTTTGTATTAAGAATATCTTGTTACTTATTTTAATCTTAAAGATATAAAAAAGTTTTTATTTTAAGTACTGCGTAGTTTAATTTCAGAAATGCACATTGTTCACTCCATTTTAACAAGGCAATTAAAATTATAAAACTTCATTTCATATTACAAGTACAACTCATAAAACGTATAGTACCAAACATTCATTCGAATGCTGATTTTGTGCTTATTTTCTTATTTACGCCTTTTATAGTTAAGTCAATTTAATTCGTTTAGTGAGTGCACACTGATTGGTGATTTATCAAAGTTTTCTCTTCTGTGTGTAAATGTGTGCACGGGTGCTCTTAAATGTAACACTGTCAATACTACGAAACAAGAGAATTTGGCAAGTATAATATATGAGATAAAAGGTATTTGGTTTACACAGTAACTGACAATTTGACAAAGTTAGAAACACAGTCTTAACTAAGTAACGACGATCAGCGCTCGCAAATTGTTTATGAGTAATGCCTTTTCATTCATGGTACATCATTTTCCTAGGTAAAGTCTGTCACAGTTACAGCAGTTCAGTTTAATGAGTAATAACAGAAGCACTTTCAGTGAGGTAAAGTCACTATTAAATACATAACAGTGGTAACATTTGAATGATAGAATCCGCACTCACAAATAGAACACGACTAAAATGATTCAGTGACGATGTCAGCAGTTTCAAAAGATTTTCTCGATTTTATTTTAAACTTCAAATGTGTACTTCTCAACTTTATTACAAAAAATTATACTTTTAGTTAAATATTAAAACAAAGGAGGATAAAGGAAATATTTATATCTGAGGAGTATTCGCGAAGATGACAAATCGATTTCTCTACTTCATTAAGTAAAAATTACGTACAAGCTGCATGCATGACTTGGCCTCTCGACTCTGTATTCAGTTCATTTATTATTTTCAAATAATGTTCACAGACTAAAGTGATCAAAAAGTAGGCACTGTAATGTCCATACTACTTTTTATAAAATAACAGAGAGCAATATCTTTAATTTTCAAGCGGCTGAAATGGTACACGTGTGCTCCAATAACAGACTATTCATCTAAATTCCAATGATAAAAACATTTAGTTCAGTTATCTATTAATGCTTTTAATACTAGGTACAGTACTTAGGTCATTTAAATCAATGAAAACTAAATGTAGCACTTACAACTTTAGAACCATTCATCCTGCCGGCAAACGTTTTGATGTTTTTGAAGTGAGAACTTCATGTACGTAAATACGGTGTCCTGCTCATTCCCGTACACGTCGCGTTTCAACGAAATAGATAAAACGGAAAAGTAGTGTTCCCAAGTCAATAAAACCTCTTTTCCGCACATAGCTGCCCAAAATTTCCCTCCTGCCACAAATATGTGTGGTTTAAGCAAAGGGTAACATTCTAAAGAATATGAGCGTATTGTAAATGTTTAAATACTATTACAAGACTAACGTAAATATTAAAAATGATTGTATTTATAATAAAAGAAAATGTACTCACATATTGGAATATCGAGCAATACTTTTGAAATCACTACCTTGTACATAGTTCATTATTAGCTTAATATATTTACACATATTTCAAACTGTTTAATTCATAAAAACAGTTTAAAATCAGTTACATCTATTGTTTGTTATAATATTATTTGTAGCATCGTCAACGAGAATATTTGTGTATACGTTTGAAATGTCTAAATGGCATAATTTTGTATCTTTGTTTAGATTGTACGTATTTTAGTTAACACGTGAGTTCCATTCTGGTTTGTATATTGTATTTTGCATATTGTACTGGAGACTTTTATGTTTAAAAAACTAATTCAGTTATTTGGCTATTTTGTAATTTGTAAAAAATTGTAAACTGCGTACATTAATTTTACTATAATAAAGGGCTATATATGTATAATATTCTGATTTTATTCAATATAGTTTCTTCTGCAAGTAGTGTATTATGTTTTTGTCGTTTCAATGCATTGTTTTTTGTATGCATTGAAACGACAAAAACGTAATACACTACTTGCAGAAGAGACTACTGTATATTGAATAATATCATAGTGTTATATAATTACTGCAAGAAACTTCGAGTTACCTATAAATATTTTGAAAAAATAATTTGTTACATATGCCTCTTACTTGTGTATTACTGTATGTGTAGGGCAGAGCCGGCTAATTCGGGGCGGACTGTAGCCCCGGATAGTACTGTTATATGAAATTCTACACTAGGTAGTCGCATCATTCTACTCCGTACTCGTTTCTTAACTTGTTGAAGGTTAACAGCCTGTAGTTGGCGGAAGTCATTCAGACCGAGTTTAGATAACTGTCGGCTATTGATCACTTTATTCGTTTATTTTCGCTGAATTTTCTAATATTTGTCGTCTTGTATAACCTTTTTGGGGAGTTGATTGCTTTTATTATTTGAATGTACTCCTATAGCGATATATTGTGTTTGTTCTCCTGGCAAAAATGTGTACGTTCCAAAAAATATTAACATTTTTATAATAGAGAAGTGTCGGCTAGTATCGGACACGTGGGTAGTCGGGTAGCACCGGACATAATTCATACTTAAATTCGACTAACTAAGGGATTTTTATTTTACAAGTAACGTTGTTCGAAGTGATAAGTTGTCTCTGTACATAGAAGTGAAAAAAGAAGGGGTTGGACTGAGAGTGATAAGAAGTAGGCAATGTATCTTGTGTTTTCAGGCACTTTATTTGTTACAGAAGCATCTTTGATATCCAAAAATACACTTCACGACCGTACAACTGCTATAAAAAGGGGAAAGAATAATAACATATCTACTACATTAGGGAGAAACAAAGAGTAGAGAGAAGGATTAACCTAAGATTTTCCAGCTGCCAATTAGGCCTACCGGTACACTCGAAATTAAATTACAACAGGAAAAACTACAATATGCCTAAGCCTTTTAAAAAAGACACTGCTAGAAGAAAGTCAGCCTATTAATCTGAATCATAGACCTGGTATTAATACCTACGTCTACTGACTAAACTGTCGCCAGTTCCTAGAGACAATAAAGAAATATTAAAGAAAAGAAGAAGACGCAGGGAAAAGAATGAAATATTAACATTCACGCCATTTAAACAGAACTTGGAAAACCGGGAAAAGGAAGTCTGCGTTACAAAAAAATCAAAAATTTAAAATGAAGTTTTCTGTATGCACATTGTATACTTTGTGTTTTTTTGTTATTAATAATGATTTCCTTTTATTAAGGTGTCCGGTTCTACCCATCACAATTTTAAAAATGTAAAGCGTAAATGTGACTAGAATTTTTTTAACAAATTATAACAAATGATTATTTGTTATGTCATTTCGTATGTGTACCCCCCTACTGACAATAAAACGACGTGTGATATGATATAATTCTATTATGTTCGTTGTAAATATCGATTTCTTATAATAAAACACTACTATGTCCTCTCATTTAATTATCCGGTCACTCGTACTGAATCTTAAATCTTTATAGCAAAATCTCTCTCCCTTCAAATGCGTACGAGCAACCTGTTACACGTTGAATCAGTTCACTCACCACTCGGCACTGAAGTTCTCACTTCTGTCGTGTCTCCAGACACATCCACTACTTGTTGTATTTTATGATACGAATACGTTATTATACTAACGATTGTATTGTAGGGTATATATAGTGGCTCCAGTAATCACTAAGAGTGTTGTAAGGATCTTATAAAGCCTTTGCTTCTGTCATAGAAAAGACCGTATAAAAAAGTTCTACACGCACGCTGTTACATAAATACAGTTTAATATTACTTAACTAATAGTTTTTTACTTGAAGAATGTGATGCAAATCTTAATTTGCATCCGAAACTATAATAATATAATAGTACGTTTTGTCCTTGAATGTAGCCTACACATAATTCTTCATTTCATAAATAACAATAATAATAATCCCTCAAATAATAGGGTCTAATAATTATAATGATAATAATAATAATAATTATTATTATTATTATTTGTATTATTATTACTCTACATTAAGGCAGGTTATGCGACGAGTCAGTTCCTGGATGACAGACCACGACTTAAAACTGGCAGCTGACAAAACAGAAATCGTGCTGATCACAAAGAGGCATCTCCCCAACATCTTGCCAATGCAGGTCGGAGAAGAAACGGTGCACACAAAAGCCGCAATTAAGTATCTGGGAATACTGCTGGACACGAAGCTTACGTTTTGGCCACAAATAAAACGGGTGGCTGAGAAGGCTGCAACTGTAACCGCGGCACTGAGTAGAATTATGGCAAACACCAGTGGGCCGAAACCTTCGAAGCGACGGTTACTTAGGTCGGTCACGCATTCAATACTGCTTTATGGTGCGGAGATATGGGGTGATGCACTCAAGCTCGAGAAATACAGACGACGTATGTCAGCAGTGCAGAGAAGCGGCGCGCTCAGAGTGGCTTGCTCCTACCGAACGGTTTCGGAGTCCGCGGTTCTTCTGATCGCGGGAATAATCCCAATCGATCTGCTGGCACAGGAACGGAAACTGGTTTACAAGAGGAAGGGCCAAGTAGATACTGTACAAGCTCACAAGGAGGCCAGGGCTCGTACTATGGCTCGGTGGCAGAAAAGATGGACCAGTGACACGAAGGGAAGGTGGACCGCTAGCTCATTAAACAGTTAGCTGTTTAATTAATCGTAACATGGCGAGATTAATTATTTCTTAACACAGTTGCTAACTGGTCACGGCCTATTCCGGGCTTACCTATAGGCCTATAGGATGGGGAAGGTAGAGAGACCAGATTGCATTTTCTGCAAACAAGAATTGGATGATGAGAATCACACGTTTTTCACCTGTGATAGATGGAAAGAAGAGAGGCAATCACTGGAAAATGTAGTGAGACAGATCTCACCTGAAAATATTATCGGAATAATGCTGGAGAGCGAACATTATTAGGAGCAGGTAGCAGCTTACATAGAGAAGGTACTAAGGCAAAAGAAGGAAGCCGAAGATGATCTTGCTAGGGCCGCTGACAGAATAGCAGGAAACAGGTAACGTGGACCCGCTGAAGGGTTAAAACAGATGTACATCCACAGGACGAAGTACAAATGGCACCACCTTGAAGTATTGCGAAAGCTGAGTCCCAAGGTTGATCCAACAGGGTTTGTGGTTTTGGTTGGTGCGAGTCCCACACACCGTAGGAGTGCGCACCCTCCTGCGGCGAATATAAGTTTTCCACAGTCTCACTCGTAAAAAAAAAAAAATTATTATTATTCTACAGACAAAAGTAATAATAACTATTAACTATTACATTTAATGTTAATACTCAATTATTTTTAAGCGATGAGTAATTTAAGCTTTATATATACAATACACGTGTACAAGTAAAGAATCCTGCTTTAATAAATTCATCAAGCTGATATGCGCATTCTCTGTTTTCGTAAGAACACGATTGTATCGGCACTAAAATTTCGAAGCCTTTTGAAAAGCCTGAGTTGCTCTGAGAGCACACTAAACATACTTCACATGTTTTAATCAAGGCCAGAAGTGAGAAATTATTCATCAGAGAGTTCAGCCGCCTTTGGTTAACTAAGCACTAAAAGGGTGTAGCAATAGAAAGCACTGGAGAAATATGCTCCCCAGGCAGATTGAGCTTTCATAACGTAAGTGCAAAGACGCACAACCTCCGGTGAGATGGTAAGGCACTTTATTGGATAATTTACAAAGCTTTAAGTTTGATCTTGTAAAAAATCTTCTCTCACACAACTACTCTGTTACATAAATAAATGTGATATAAGTAAGCGTTGTACAAGCTACTGTGTTATATTAATTTTGACCAGTGATAGTAATTAGAATATGTACAGCACATATTAAATACAAATTTTAAGGAATTATCATGATGAATTGAAGAACTATTATTATGCAGTGTTGATTAATATACGTTTAAATTACAAAAAAATGTTAAGTACAGAACATATTTCGTATCAGTATTTGTGCATTTTCCGAAACTGGTAACTTTTTTTTTAGACCTATTATTTCCCGTGTTATGATTTTTATAAATTTACTAAATTGTAATAGATTTATAACTTACATAGTTACAAACATCCATCATTTACATCTAAAAGTAGGCCTATATCATGATGAATTTCCTGCTTTATAAAAAACTTACTTGAAATCCGTGAATTAAACAAAAGGACAAATACTATTGAATAGCACATGTGTAATACGCATGCATATTCTGTAATAGTTTCATAATCATTGAAACCTGCTAAAGTATTAATGCTTATAACAGTGGGGCACTCGTAATCACTAACGGGAGTAGGCCTACTTCAATATACTCACCATAAAGCAAGTTTTATATTAAAACATAATTTTTTCATTAACAAAATGTATCTAATAAATTTGAGATCGCAGGTGCTTTAATGCCGTCCTAATTTCAATAAATGCTAATTATCATTTGTGCTTAACAATTTTGATATTATAAAGCTAGTTAATAATACGATGGAAAGAAAGCTCATAGAAGAATTAGAAATTATAAAAGCAAGGGGAAAAGGTATGAATAATTTAATGAATATTATGATAAATTTTGAAAATGAAGAAATATTTTATAATGAGTGAGTGTAGCATAAATTATTTAACCACTAATAAAATTTGTAGTTTAACCATTAATTATCATTTGGACTCTGGACTTTTCTTCGAAATCAGAGTAGTCCATTCTGAACAAATGCACAGCATAAATCAGTAGACTTATATTAGTCTCTGTACGTCACAAACAAGATTTCTCAAAACCAGAATTAAACACAGATACTAATTACCTTCAGTAACAGGAAGCATGAGTTAAAGGGTTAGCTATTTGAAGCTGAAGAGTGCTAACAAATATTTCAGATACATTCTATTTACATTAAAGAAAGATCTTCAAGTGGCAAACAAATGCAAACGGTATTTAAGTTATCAAACATTTTATTATCAAAATAAATGTACAGTTATTGTTTTCAATTAGAATGTTTATACATGTAGCTTTTAACTAGATATATTAAGAATATTTAATAACTGTAGGAATATGGTAGTAAGAAATTATTACGTATAACCTGTTGTAGGTCCCGTCGTATTTTATATTACGCTTGATAATTTCTTATCTTTCGTCCCATGAACTAAACAATTATTTGACGTTTGTGCGTATATTTACGACATGTATATGAGTAGGTTTGTATACATCGAGAGCGTGTGTTCACGCGCTCACTTACACACACACACACACACACACACACACACACACACACACACACACACATAATGTTTTCGTGATATATGTGTAATAGATAGATAAGACTTAATGTATATTAAGATTTGTTTGTTACACATTAAAGTTATACAATTCGTCTTCGATTCGGATATCTATCAAGCTAGGCGGAATAGCAAGCGTAATTTTGCCTGAAGTCGTGTGAATGTGAGAACCAAAATTACAGTAATCCCAACACTTTTGCGAACATGCGAACATATGAGCTGAGAGGGTAAATCGGTTATGTGTTTTCGATCATTTGTCAATTTGCAATCTCCCTACGGAAAAGAAGCAAAATACTTGAGATAGTTTACAAGTATTTGTATGTTAGTTGAAAATGGAATAACATAGCTATTGATTCTAAAGGGAAAAAGTTTTGATCAACTGCTCCTGCATGACAAACTCAGTTTAATAGATAATATACTGACTTCTGTAGCTAGTTTCTTGGAAACTTTAATCGAGAAGGAAGTATAATCAAATTGCTAACTGAAGGCTCGTAACCAAGAGTGCTGACATCTACCGGATCTACTTTGCATTACCAACGATTAGGTTAGCAGCACATCAATTTTAAAACAGCTTTACGTTTTTTACTTTATTCTTATTACAAGCAACATTTACCATCTGACCTACATATTATGTAGGAAATAATGTTAGTTATCTAAAAAATTTTAATTCACCAAATCAGAAACAATTATATTCAAGTACGAATCTAGTCACTACATTTTACAAAAGTGCTTATCAGTGATATGACAACAAAATATGCAAGGATTTTAGGTACCCCTTTGAGAAGAAACTTTTGAAACATTACATATATAGAACAAATAGTTATTACGGTTCCAGGGATGTCGTCAACGAATCATGCAATACGTTGTTGCTTATATACAACGTATACTGACTGTATTCAGAAAATATGTTAAGGGGTAGATTTAAATGTATCGCCCTGTTGACGCTGGTCACGGTTTACGTGCGTCGTAAAAATTGGTGAACTGGCGTACATAGATGAATTGGTGAACTGGCGTACATAGATGAATTGGTGAACTGGCGTATATAGATGAATTGGTGAACTGGTGTACATAGATGAATTGAACTTTAAGCTAACTTAAAGAGCATTGTTAAACTTTTTCAGTGGATTAAAACAGACAATAATTTGAAAAAATTAATAAAGAGAGGAAGTTGATTTTAATATAGCTCAAACTATTCAAACCTAGTTTATTCGATATCGTGTCATAAATAACAGCACATTCAAGTAAACTCGGATAAAAGGAAACTAATTACCTTATACAATGTTATAGGTTACCACTGATCTCGTCCATGATGACATTCATCATGTAGTTAGTAAAGACAAAACTACATTACAAAAAATGTAAGTAACTTGGAGAAGTGATCGCAAACTGAGTAACTTACTAACCGTGTGAACTAATCAATTCCCGGAAGAAGAAGAAATTTAGTTACGTTTGAAAATGTACACTGTGTTTGTAGTAATAAAGATAGGTGTAAAGTTGTGTTATCAGATGCGCCACAAAGTGAACCTCAGAGGCGAGTCTACGAGCAACGATCCTTAGAAACATTATTTGGTAGCATACGGTTGGACAAAAATTATAACTTCTCTTACGAAACTCGTCCATGCGTTTATGCAATATAACGATTAATTATTAAAACATTTGCAAATTGAAACCTTCAGTAAACGTCCGGTTTATATAACTTCAGTTAAGTTACATATTTCAACAGCGTACAGTATATTAATGCTGATTCTAAAGAATTCAATCATTTGTGAAGGCAATGCGCTCGTTAGACGATTGAATACATACGAAACAAAGAAATATAAGTTTTGAATTAGTAAAAGTATCGACTAAGAAATTAAGAAGCGTCTGTTGGTGGTACTTGTTTTTATGAAAAATTTTACTTATATTTTGTTAATTATCATGTTTATAATTAGTCAGTTATCAATAAGAGCTTTCAATCTGACACATATTAATGTCGCTATTTATTAACTGTTCGATAAACTCGAAAAGCCAATCCGATTTTATTTAAAACTTATTGAGAACTATTGTTAATTTGTTTTATTATATTTTACTACTCCAAGTACGCGACCAAATGTCGTGTTTTCCTCATGTGGTGTTTCAATAAAACATAGTCTCAGTATTCCTAACGAACATATATGCAACTCATTTTTACAACAGAATTTCAGAAGGACGAGTATTTAGCTGAAATTTAAACACAATACACGTTTGAGCCGTCCAATCGATGTTGGGAATGCACGCCTGCTGTACAGATTACATCGGTCTGGGTCCCAAACAATTTGTTTATCTGATTATAAAAACACGGTGTGCGCGGTTCGCAAATGCATCCGTTATTACTTATGTACGTACAGTATTAGTGTCCATTTTGTCGATTTTTGTATACAGCACTGTAATACACACAGTCTAATTGTTACCAACCTACGTGTTACATATTTACATAATTAATTAAAATATTATTTTAGAAGAGAAAGGGAAAGAAGGAAGGGGGAGAGAGAGACATATAGACAGATAGACAGAAAGACACAGGTCACTAAAACATAGTTTCTATAATACAATGACAAAATGACCAAAAGAGCTAGTACGTCGATTATTTTAGTACGTAAAAATAATATTGTTCTCTGAATTTAATTAATTTAGTAAACTGTTAAAAATGTACCTACATGATTTCTCTAAACTAAATTTTAAATTTATCAGCTGGCCCTAGTTACAAGTAGACTACTCAAAAATCGAATATCTATACAGAAATAGTGCTTCGTCAGTGCCCCTCATATTATAAATTTTCATCAAAGTCATCTCACAAGACTAAACACATATGATCCACACATATTTCAAATCAATCTCTATTAAAAATATTGCCACATACTTGTTAAGAACGTAAGTAATCGAGTAGAAAGCGAAATGATTTTAAAATCCTTCTCACCCCTCTGATATTAAATATCGCACACAAATTCATTTCCATATCTAAGAAGGATCTGGATAGGAATATTAATCGCAAATTATTCACTATTATTGCAAACTTGTTGAAGTAATACGCTGAAAGCGGAAAGTTTGCGTACACTTCTACTCCATAAATTTAAGCAGCGAACACCTGCGCTTTAGTAGAATACATTTCAACCGAACCAAACGTCGCTGACGCAAAGAATGTACACGAACGTGTGCAAATTATGTTCGAACGTATAAATTAATATTTTATTTTATACTAATTGTGTCCCTACTCTAGAGTGTGCCATAAGTCGCTTGATATTAGAAGTTATCATTAGTTTAGTAGCGACTATGTCTTAATAAATTATGAAAAGTCTTATATGGTTCGGCCATTAAACAGAGAAACTGTATCCACAAAACTTACTGTCATAATCAGGGATTGTATAATTAGCCTACTTCTGTTATGTGTTTTTATGTCATACTTTGCCTTACGTTACACAGATAATAAACAATACTACACATATATAAATTTGTATTAATAAAATGTAGGCATAATTAATTATAACATTGATACTCATTACTACTCATTTGAATGTAGTAATTATTTCTGTATTACAGGAATACAGGTCCTGATGATGACAAGAAAGTATGTTGAAATGTCGATGCAACCGTTTTAAAACTGTCTGTTGTCAATAACAGAAACTCAGAAAACCTTTCGTCAATAGAAATTATCAAAAAAGAATTTTTGTCAAGTAATTTGTTGAGTGTTACACTCAATGCCTACTGAGTTTAATGTGTTGTCTATTGTTGACGCTGAGTTTTGCCACATAAAAACCTATACATGAGTGAATCTAGTAGCCTACATTGTAGACTATTTGCTTATTTTTTTAAGCTCTACCATATGTTTGACTTCAGCTCAGAATAACATTTTCGTCTCTACGGAACATCAGTATAGTGTTAAGTCAGCACCTCTTAACTGTTGTAGGTTCGATGTGCAGAGCTCTCTGGCACCTAGAAACAAGCTGAAGTTGGCAGAGGCATCGCAGCTGCCTTAATAAAAGTTACATCCAACATGTCTACGCCCATTGAGGTCTGTCGCACTAGATGTTGTTTTCTGTCCAGTGACCAGGATCTGGTCGAGGAGGTACCTTCTCCTTTACTCCTTGTTGAGGATTTTAACGGCCATAGTCCCACTTGGGGTTGTAGGACGAACAACGCTGGAATAAGGACTGATGGATCTATTGCTAAAGAACGCGCTTGCTAAGCAGGCGAGAGCACACAATTCAACATTGGAAGAGGTACCTTCTCGAGTATTATGCTAAGCGCGGTACGAAAAAGTCTAGGTCATTAGCATCAAGCTAACATCAGAAGCTGGTGACATCACGACATACGAGGTCATCATGACATCACGGGTTCTGAAACAGTCACGTGACTGTTTATGTGACAGCCTTGTCACGCGCACGCGCATGCTCGCATGTGTGTCTGCGTCATGTTGACCAACTTATATGTGGGAGAAGAAAATTCCCTTGCGTAGGGAAATACATTAAAAAAGAATGCGTGAGGAAAAATTTTGTGTTACAACCAGTAACAGTGCCTTTTTTAACTTAACATGTGTACGTGGATATGATGATAATGTTTCCTTCGCCTCAGTCGTCATCTTTTGTCGTTTGAATTATTGTGTGAGTATCTTCTGCTTCTCCGCTTCAGTGACGCCATTGTTGCAACAGGCTTGAATAATTGTGTATAACTTGAGGTTAATTGGGTAGAGAAACAATAACGTAAGTATTGGAACAAAAAGCTTTGTTAACAATTAATAATTTTTATACACAAAGGAAGGCCAAGGTATTGATGTGTAACGTCCTACTGCGCCCAGTACTCACATTAGAGACATGAACGCTACCTAGATCAGAAGAGAAGCAACTAAATTTATTTCAAAGGAGGATCCTCAGACAAATGGTCCAGTGGAAGAGGGGAAGCCTGGATGAAAAGATATAATTTAGAGCTCTATAATTTGTATGTGAACCTGATGTGGTCAGTCTTATTAAATTAAAAAGATTGGAATGGGCTGGATTCATTATACGTGCTTGTGAAAGCAGAGTTAATATTAAGATATTTAATTCCAAGCGAGAATGTAATAGGGAAGTTGGAAGGCAAAAACTTCGATGGAGGGACGGGGTGAGTCAGGACATCAGTATTCTTGGAATTAGAAACTGGAAGAATATGGCTATGAATAGAGAAGAATGGCGAAATCTTCTGAAGAAGTGCAGGGCCCACAAAGGGCTATCAAGCCAATGATGATGATGATGATGATGATGATGAATAATTCTTATGCCTGTAATCATATTTCTGAACCTAAAATTTGGCAGAGAATTAGCATTGAATGGGCATGTAGTCGACCTGGCTGCGAGGTGCAAATCTTCGTTAAACTCCCAAGCACCCTCGATGTGCAAATCCAGTGTATCCCCCATATATCCTGGGGAATAGTTAGAGACATTTTATTGGGCTTGTACGCTGCGCTAGTGGTATCCAAAATGGATTACGAATGCACGTTATACTCTTCAGCCAAGAAGTCGTGGTTGAAAAAGCTGGATCCTGTGCACAACGTAGGGATGCGCAACGTTCCACACTAGCTATGTACAAAGCTTATATTGTGAAGCAGGGAAACATCATTGTGAACACTGATGGGTCGAAGACGGAGAGCGGAACGAGTAGTCATCGAGGTCGCCTCCCACTCCTGGAAACTAAAGTGTACGCGGTGTGGCAGGCTGTACGTTTCTGCGAACACCAAGGTGAAAGGAAATTAGTTACCTGTACGGATTCACTTATTTTTTTAACTGCCTTGGACAATACGGGTGCAGTGGATCCGTTACTACAGCAGTTGATGGCGTTATGCCGTGCGTTAGAAGATCTTGGTTCATCTTTTACTTTTCTTCGGTGTCCGAGTTGTATAGGTATTAAAAGTAACGAAAGAGCTGACGCTGCAGCGAGAAACGTCGATGTGATTGCTATACGACCTGACGAAGCTAAACTACCTGCCTCAATCACCATCATTAATATATGGCATCAGATGTGGGACACACGGCAGAGCAAACTTTCTGCCGTGAATCAGAGGGATCAAAAATGGCAAGTAGCAGGTGATCGCAGCCGTCGTAAACAAGTTTGCATCGCCAGACTGCAAATTGGGCAGAAAAACTTGACCTCTTCGCATGGCCCCCACATGGGGGGGGCTGCCGCAACTGTGGGTGCAGGGCCCGGACCCCCGGGGGGCCCGGGCCTAGCCATAATTATTTTATTTTTTTTTAAATTTATTTTTAGAGAGAATATTTAACGGTTTCGAAGATAAATAAATTCGAATATATAATTATGACAAAGGCAAGTTTCGTAAAATAATATTATTCCTAAATTCTATGTTAGTTACAATTTAATTAAGTGTGTTTGTACTAGTTACTTTTGTTTACATATAACAGCCGGCGCGGGCCTAACACACTCCCTCTACCTTCCCCTTCAACCAGGCACCTCGCCGCCCCTACTTCCCCCGCCACGGCTAATCGAGCTTTATCTCTCCGCTTTGTTCTAAAAATTGACACTTCGCATACGTTCGTCAGTTCGCTCAGTCCTCAGTTAGCCTCTTGATGCTGTTTGACAAGTACTGAACTGTTTAATTTTTGCGCTCTACTCTGCTCTACTTTTATTATTGACAGGTAATGATGTTAAGCAAAAATATATTTAAACAGTTAATGCTGTTTGTTTACAACGATAGCTGTCTTTTGCGTTAGATTGTTTTTCATTGCAGTATTCAAGAGATAAGAATACTGTGAGGCAGGTTACACACTGAAGTGGCCATTGGCTCGTTTTTGTTTATATTTTGTTTCTTTTTTTGTTTATATTTTGTTTCTTTTTTTGTCATGCATGCATGATTTGACCCTTGTGGTTTCCATGCTTTTTATTAAATAAATAAATTATCTTTCTAGTATTGTTTTTGTTTACATTTGGCATAAAAATTGAACGAGTGCTCGCAAATAAATTTGAATTTTGTGACAAAAGAAATTTAGATCGTAGCTACATATTATCACGGAATCGATTTTGTTACAAACAAAAAAATTACAGCAAATTTTTACATAAAGGTTAAAACAGCATTGGCCACCATCGTCAATTTAAACATATTCTATAGATAGTGGGATATGTACAACAGAAAGGTGAAAAGATATTAATATTTATATGTATGCTTATGCTTAGGTTCGAAAAAACATTAAATCTTGTTATTATTATTTTATCCGTCGTGTTTTGTTTTAGGTTCACACACTCTTATGAAAAAATAATAATTTAAGATGGCATCAAGCTATAAACATAAATCGCAGAATGAATTTATTTCTCTCTGTGGCAAAAAACTATTGAAAACTATTCTGCACCAACGAGAAGAGTCTGTCTTCTATGGGATTATTGTTGATGCCACTCCTGACATTTCCCATCAGGAGCAGAATGTACTAATTCTACGGTACGTTTTTCAAAATGAAGAAAAAAATACATTTGAAGTATGTGAAAGATTCATTGAATTCATGAATTTTAATGGGAAAACAGGTGAGGTAATAACTGACGAATTACTGTCTACTTTAGACAATATTGGAGTCCCACTTCCCGACTGCCGAGCTCAAGGATATGACAATGGCTCTAACATGCGTGGACACACTAAAGGTGTACAATCAAGAATACTTGAAAAAAATCCGTCTGCTATTTTTTCTCCCTGTGGAGCACACTCCCTCAACAGAGTTGGTGTAAATGCTGCAAAACTGAACCATGACGTATTGACATTTTTCGGTAACATTGATAGTTTCTATTCTTTGTTCTCCAGTAGCCCTGGCCGTTGGGAATTATTGAAGCAACACGTTCCTTTGTCTTTGCAAAGCCTTTCCGACACTCGTTGGAGTGAAAGAATTCAAGCTGTACGACCGATCGTCAAACATTATCCTTCGATTCTCAGGGTTTTGGACCTGCTTCTGGAAGAAAATGATTTGCCTGCATTGACACCAGCAGCTAGAAACATTGCTTTGGCGTTGAAGAGGTACTTTGGGTCTTTTAAAGGCCTCTTGACATCATCGTTTTGGCACAAGATCTTAGCCTCCATTGATCAAAGAAATGAGATCATACAAAGGAAAGGAATTTCCTTAAACACTGAAACTCAACTTATTAAAGACTTGTTGTCTGAATTGCAGGCTCTAAGGGATTCATGGGAAACCATCCTCAACGAAGCAAAACACGTCGCCGAAGCAGTTGGTATTATACCTGAATGTGAATTCCCTCTCAAAAGAAAATCCAGTGTTCCAGAAAGCACGCCAGAGCAACTTCAGCAACAAGCTTCACAGGATTTCAAATCGTCAGTTGTCTTCCCTGTTTTGAATTTTATAATGGCTGATTTGAAAACCAGATTTGCTAGCTGTAAAGAAATTTGTGAACTTTTTGCTCCAGTTTTAGCATTCATGGATCTAGACAAGGAGGAGCTGAAGCTTAAATCTGCCAATCTGGTCGCATATTACCCTTCAGACTTTGCTGACTCAGAAGCTCTCTTTGAAGAAACTCTTCATATGAAGAATGTTTTTGTAACAGTGTTCCACTCGGAAAAGGACCCGTTAAAGCTTTTGAACTCTATAAATGAAAAAAACCTCCAGCCCATTTTCTTGAACTTTTGTACAGCTATTAAACTTTTTTGTATTATTCCAGTGACAGTATCAACGGCTGAGAGGTCTTTCAGTAGATTGTCAAATTCTTTAAAAACTTGGCAAAGAAGCACAACTGGACAAACCCGATTGAACCATCTCGCAATTTTGGCAATTGAAAATGAGTTAGCCAAAACTGTCGACTTCTCAGATGTTATAACTGAATTTAGTGAAAAGAAAGCTAGGAAAGTTATATTGAAATAAAGTATTTCAACTATCAGTGGCTCCTATCTTAGTAATGTTTTAGTTTTAACTGTTAATTTTAATTGCTTAGCTCCTATCTTTCCCATAATGTTAATCTTATTATTTTGTCAATAAAGTTTGGTTTTTAGATTGAAATGGTAGCCTTAATTATTCTTTCCATAAATGACCAGTTTAAATAAAATTTGTGTAGTATTAAAATACAATAAAAAAAATTAATTTTTGAAATACAGCATACCATCCGAATACACGAAGGGGGGGGGGCGAGCCTGATCCTGGTTGCAGGGCCCGCAATCGAATGTGGGGGCCATGCCTCTTCGTACCACCTACCAGGATAAGAACGACACGTCTGCACTTATGGCGGAGCACTCACAGTGAGACACAAAATCGAAGACTAGTGCTTTTGCAGGTAACCCGAAAGGAGACCCAGGAAACGTACAGTTAGCGATTGACAAAATTCTGTCCGAATATTTAATTAATAAAGTTGTGTTAGTGGTAATATCATAAACAGAATTAACACCGTTTCATACCACTATACAAAAATTATTCCGATTAGCGCTTTCAAGCTTCACACCTCATCGTCAGATCGGAAAAATCTCTGATCAGATTTGAACTGTGAAGCTTAAAAGCGCTAATTGGAATAATTTTTCTATAGTGGTATGCAACAGTGAAAATTCTGTCATTCAAAAAAAGCAATAAAGCAATACATATGCTTGGATCGTGTCGTTTTGCGCCTTAATGTGTAGGAGTTTCTACTCTCGTTGAGTCAATTAAAATGTAGGTAAGAAAAGAACATCCCGTCGAGCAACACTCCTGGTAGACGTCGTTGGCCTAAACGCTTTAGTTTTCGAGTTCCCAAAACATATTAAAAAAATAAGCTATGCCAAAGGGATTAGAATAAGCGTAGTCGCGTAGCCAGTGGCTCGACTAAAAAATCATTTAACTTTACATTTTCCTTTACATTGTTTATTACGTTCTTCTCGAGTTATGTTTAAAACTGACATATAAAATTCGAGCTAATTCATACAAACGTAACTAAGAAATATTGCCAGGTGTACCACACATTGTACCATATGTTTTTGAATGTAGGCAAGAATTAAATTTATTCTGACACTCTGGTATTTACTCTATTCATTGTGCTTTTTGTGCAATAATATAAAAAAGAAATAGTTACAAGGTAGGCCTATATTTTGTTTCAATTTTTCTGCTACTGAAGAACCTTGAGGATGTAATCTCACATGCTCTGACTCTAAAATAAAATAATTCTTAAATTGAACGAATATCAGTAACAAAGTAAACTCTTTTCAAAGTTATATGAAAGATTTCACTTAGTCAATTTAATTTTTAAGCTGATTCACACCAACCTTGCATCACGTTTGACAAAATATATATCAGAAGGACTTATTTCTGCATAACAAAAGGCTGCCCATAGTATTGTAAGTAGGTATACGAGATATATACAAGATAAATAGCAAGATTAACGTGTTAAGCAAGATTAATTAATATACGTTTTTCACGTTTTTAACGCTGCAGACGGACCTGGACTCACTCAGGCCTAATAGATACTTCCTCTCATCAGGTATGGTAATTAATGGACGATTTGGGCAAAATGTTTAGACGTAAAATGACACCCGTGTGCTTTACAGCTTATATAATGTGGGCTGAAAAACACTGACAATACATTTTATTTTCCTAAGGGTAAAAATGAGTTACAATATATAAAGGATAATATAAAAATAATCCTGAATTATAAAGACATATACTCGCGTATAGTCCTAAATACTTGGATCGTGATGATGTAATTTTCATACAGTTTCATAAAGCCGGGAAAACAAATGACTTTGCAGCTTAGGAGATTGCCTGTTGTATTATACAGTAGGAATGAAAGCTATATTACTTGAAAAATCTGGCGAAATTGATTTCAATCGTTTCGTGGTAATAATGTTCTCATATTAAAAGGTAATATTGTATTGTTCCATGCGAAACCTGGAAAATATGAAAACCACGCATGTGTTTGTCTATGTTAATACAGATACCCATTATTCTCTATATATAACAATTAACAGTCGTTAAAAAGTTTACTGCTTTTACGTTCTAACAATTAGTCAGTATGATAACTGCCCTTGCTAAATAAGATGCGCGCAAATCGCTGGGAACTACTCCTCAACTTTTGACTGGTACTGTTCTCTGGATATTCTAGACGCTTCTTGAATATTCTGTCTGTTTACTCACACATGTTTAACAGATAAATCGTCATGTTTACTAATCAATAAACAATCTATGATTAATAATTATGTATTTATTTCATTCCGCCGTGAATGAATACGTTTCAAATTATAAGTTAGCTTTTACATTTAAGCCTTACGACATATTTCTACAAAATTTTAATAATTACCTTTTGTACAACATGATCAACATATTTCGTCTACAGATATATTATTGTGCTGGCTTTACTGTGTTTCGCTAATTGTCTAGACAGGCTTAGTTGTGGTATCTGCTTTTGTTTAGCTTACTATTTAATGTTCAAAATCAGTGTAATCCTATTCATGTACATTAGTTCAAAATTATGTATTCTCTGTACATCCACATACAAAAATGTAACAGACAAATTTATTGGAAATAAGATTATGTTTTAATACGAACAGAGTTAATTGTATTATACAACGCACGAGATTCAGGATTAGCGTCCTTAAGGAAGGCAAAGTAGAAACGCTGAGGCAGTCAGCAATTAGACGCTCGCTGCCAGTTTAAAATAAATACATTTCTATCTTAACATATTTCAGAGTCAGTAATCTGTTTTCTTGTTTGCTATTCAATTAGCAGTGTGACTCTTGAAAGGAAACGTTTGATTATATTTGCAAATTGCCACTTAATGTAAGCAGTTCAACAGAGACGCTTCTCCAAATCGGCATTTACTTAAACAAACCTCTCAGCTACGAGTACATAGCAAAAGAAATATCTTTTTACTTTTCTTAACTCGTTTCCTGCAAAATAATAAGCGTTTTCTTCAAACGCTTTCATGTAAATGTTCTATTTAAATAAAAATTACTTTAAAAAAATTTTAAAAAGTAATTCATGAATATGCAACACTTAATCTGTTGTAACGTAAACGTTATTTTAACTTCACTTATCATTTAAATTTATTATTTTGTAGATTCAGCAACAAAAGATATAAATTTCTGTTGTTTGGTACATTTATGTAGAATTTTATTTAACAGTATAATCAAAGTAATATAAATTTGACGAACTAATTTGTTTTCTACTTAAGTGACTGTTATTCTTTAAATTTTTATTCTTTATTTAGTTCATTTACCATAGTATTATTGTACAAATGTAAGGTTTAAATCATTGCATGATTGCACAGCACAGATTCTGGCTGGAATTACGTACATGCGAATGCTACTAGTTCAACAGTTTACTACTAGCAGATCCTGATAATTAGTATTTATAAACTCTAGGAATTATCAAAAGGATTAGGAATGCTACTAGTTCAACAATTTACTACTAGCAGATCCTGATAATTAGTATTTATAAACTCTAGGAATTATCAAAAGGATTAGGAGAGTGGTGCTTAATTTGTTCCCCTTATCAGTGTGTTGTTTAATCAACAGTGTAGTCTGTATAACTCCTAGATTTTGCACATTTTTTATTTGATTTCTATCTATTTTCATCAGAATTTGTTCATTTTTTCCTTATAAACTGTAGCCATATTTAGAGACTGAGCTGTATTGCCGAAAAGCATAAATCTAATACTCCACCTGTTCAATTTTGAATACAGTGAGCAACTTACAACCAGTTTACTGAAGTAACACAAATGTGATGTCTTATCTGCCTCCGAACAGTTGTTGATAAGACGTTGAACTATAAACTCAAATATAAAGAATTATTTTTTTTTTTTATATTTTTCTTGCAATTTGTTTTCATTTATCTTATTCTTAAAATATTGCCACTTGAGTGGTTGACTATACAACGGCTCGGTTTAATTTGCTTTGTAATTTGCTGTAATTTGTCCTGTACTTTAAATACACCAGATAACATTTTTTTCTGGTAATAGTATCTGAAAACTCTTTTGGAGGTTCTGAGAAAAAATAGCAAGCGACATTAATTAGTTTTTCTGTCGTTTACTGGTTTACGTACGTAAACATATTAAACACAATAGGAACAGTGTATTAGCATCAGGTTTACGTTTTATTGTATTGGTTAAGCATATAAAGTATTGAGTCTTTTAAAATTATTTTTAACATTATTTGTGTTTATCTAAATTTATCAACTTTAACGTGATGCGGCAATATAAAGTAGATGAGAGCAGAGCAGTCACACATATGTGTAGCGTAACTGCTTTACAGGCGCGCCCATCATAGCGTACCGTACGTCTTGGCTGAACACGCTGCTGTCACGGCACGGCACGGCATATTGCTTTTTATAATCCAGTGAAATTTAATTTACATAATGGTCCCTGGCTGGAATGCGCTAGCCCTCCCGTCAGAAATATAAATCACTCTTGATTTGATAGCGCTTGACAAATTATAGGCATTATCGATTTAATTACTTTGTTTTATGTTTTTCTGTCCAACGCGTCGACGGTTTTCACGTAGCTTCTTATCATAAACTGATCATACATCAATATATCTTCAACGATGTATTCTACGTTTTACGCTTTTGAACCATCTTTATAAAACACGGTATTCACATATCCTGTCAGAGACAAACTGACTGCGCTTAGTCAAGAATATTTGACTGAAGATACGTTGATTCTGCAATAACAAATATTTTAAGTTTGTTTCCTTCCTAAAAATAGCAAACTCCTACTAATTTTGGGTTCAGAAAAACGAATATGACTAAAAATAATCTTATTAGCTCTAGTTTTTCAGATACACTATACGCAGCTGGGTACTCTAGTCATTGTTACTAAATAAGCAAAAGAATTAGAGATTAATAAAAAAAATATAAAGTCTATTAAAACATTTATGGCTGTTAAAATTTGTTGTTTATAAAAATAATATAGTTCATAGGTTACGGTTCATTATGGTGGCTAAATCATGTGAGCAATCGCTTTCTTTTCGCTTGCCGCTTGTACTCCTGTTCTGGGGCATCTCTTGTCACTGTCCAACAGTAGTCGACACGTTCCACCTGCCCTGATATCTTCGCTCCATTGCTGAAATATCTTGGTGAAAACAGTTCAAAGGCTTCCAAAGCTGCTGTCTCGTTGCCCGTGAGGACTTATTTGAAGTTTTGATCTTTCAGGAATTAACGAATTTGTGGGCCAACAAAGATTTTTTCATTAACTTCGGTGACACTCAGCTGTCAAAATTTCCCTCCAAGATATTTGACTCTTCTCCATTTCTATTTATCTTCTTTAGAAAATGGAGTGTGTAAATTAATGATATAAATCATTAATATTTTTTATGTTAATTTTACTTTCTGTATTATTTCCATAGCTTAGAAAAGGCAGGATAGGATGCTTATATTGTCCAGCACTAGGCCCCATTTGCCTGTTATTAACTTATGTTATATAATGTTATAATACTTATTTTTATTGGATGAGTCAATCTCAACTCGAAACACTTATCTGGATTTTATGGAGCTGCCCGAAAATCGGACCCTAACATATCGAGATTAGTAGGCACCATACCCATTGGTCGCCTAATTGTCTGTTAAAAAATTGTTCGGTTTTTTTATGCATATTCATTTTGCGCACTATATTCTACACTTAATCTATTATTAGAAATAATAATAAGGAAAAATAAAACAATTTTATATTGTCTTTTGAAACATAATATGTACTCCAAGAGAGGTTTGTAGTACTTAGCAAGCAGACGTTCCACATACACAACTGACGAAATATCTGTCGTTTTATGGAAGGTGACAGACAAAAGCAAAACACGAAAAAAATAAAAAAATTTTAAATGTGAAAAAATAGGGGAAACAGATATGGAGTGAGGAAGGTAGTCACAGATCGGCAAAACTCGCAGAAACTCTAATTAAAAAGTTTTATATATTTTACGTTCCTGAGGCTTAGTAACAGAGAGGCAGTGACCACAAATGTCAAAGCAAACATGACAATGATACGAAGCAATGACACAATACAAATATAGTAATCTATAAAATAAAACAATGGCTGAGATTAGATATTTTTAATCTTCTTATGTTACCAAATGAAATGTACGAACATTTCCCTTACAGTAGTGACCAACACTGTCTCTCTACTTTTATGATCCCTTTTAATATATTTTCCTTAACGACGTTGAATAAAAATGTCTTCCATTATCATACCTGTCACTCATTAATCTAACAAAGAGTTAAACAAGGATATTGCTTACGGACTTAATGCCTAGTAAGGAAAGTATAATTCACATTTAGGAAATATTTTTTCGTAAAAAACAAAAAAAGAAATTTTCCTATAATATTTTTTTCAAAAAATTTAGTTTTCAGAAAATAACTGCAAAAAAGACTTTTAATACCTTAAATTAAACAAATTAACTTGCAAATTAATTGCAATAAACAGACTAATGCACTAACACTTTATTAGTAGTTGATTAGTTGTGATAAACGACAAATGAGCCAATATATTTTTTATAAAAATTATGCCAAAATGCAGTACTAACTAAATGAAATATATCTAATGAGCATGAATACGCTATGAACTGATATGAATGTATAAGGTTAGCAACATATGTGCATAAACTTTGAGAAGTATCATAAATATGGATTAGAATGGAGTTTTATAAATTTATGAATTTACAGCAAATCGAAAAAATTGTTATCCATCCCCCTTAAAACCTTGAAGAGTTAGTTGGTAAAATGGGTGTTAGCAGGTAAGCAAATATAAGAAATCGATTTTAAAATTCCATTATCAATAAAAATTAGAAATAAAATGAATAACTATTTCACTACTCGTAAATTGTCGTTCTGGTAACAAGAAATATGTGGCAATAAATCAATAGCTTTAGGTGTTTACTATGAACGGGTGTTTATTAAAAACGGATAATTTGATTCAGCGCCATTGAATTGTTTTTCGACATTAGTTGACCGCGGACAGTAAGTTCAATACCATTTGTCTTTGACAAACACGCAGCGTGTACCTTTCACACCGTTTCACTTACAATACACTCTTCCAGAATTAAAGATGAAGTTTTGAAGAACGTTCTTTCTCAGTTTTAGGTTATCATTATTCAGCCAAAAAATAATAGTCTTTTAAATTATTAACTATTAATTGGTTGAAATTTGTTTGTTTATTAGTGTTACTATTATATCAGTCTGTCTCAGTTCGTTTAACTGTCTGCTATTACTTGTTACCTCATCTTTATACTTCTTGATGATTCGAGTTTCTTACGATATTTGTACGTTATGTTATGTTATATTATCTAATAACATATTATTTCTGCAAGTCTATTTTTATTTTTATAAACGCACGCGTACACACACACACACACACACACACACACCTGACGCAGGTTTGTCGTAATCTGTCTGTATTTTTAGAGGTGTTAATGTAAACTAAGGAATAACCGAATTTATATCAATTAAATATTTTCAATTGTTATAATGTTTGTTTATGGAATCAGCTGTTTAACCGTTATATTCTAGGTAGTTAATGTTTATTTACAATAGTAAATAAATAACTTTAACATCATTTTATTTTGTTTTTACTTGACTTTTTCCTTCAATTAGCGAGTTAATATTATCGCCCGTGTATATAATTAAAATTTTCTGAGATAATAATTTTTTGATCTTTTTTAGGATTTTTGTTAATGTATTATTTTGACTGTCTGCAATTTTATGTTTATTATTTAGATAGTGTTTGGGTAAATACATATGCTGATAAAAAAGAAAAGTACTCTTGCAGAAGTAATCTATTACTGGATAAGATAGGCCTAAAACATATTTACCCTTAAATCAGTAGTGACTGTCAGTCTTCAAATGACGAAAAGTTTAGTTAGCATCGGTCAATAATTAGACACAATTTTTACACCATTTGTGACGGCGTTTTGGCAATATTTATTGTCATCATCAGGACCTGCGTATGGACAATAGAGAAATAATTAAGTGCATAAAGAGATCAACCAATTGAGCGAATTACGAGAGAGAGAGAGAGAGAGAGAGAGAGAGAGAGAGAGAGAGAGAGAGAGAGAGAGAGAGAGAGAGAGAGAGAGAGAGAGAGAGAGAGAGAGAGAGAGAGAGAGAGAGACAGACAGACAGAGAGACAGACAGACAGACAGACAGACAGACAGACAGGCAGACAGACAGACAGTGTGTGTGTGTGTGTGTGTGTGTGTGTGTGTGTGTGTGTGTGTGTGTGTGTGTGTGTGTGTGTGTGTGTGTGTGTGTGTGTGTGTGTGTGTGTGTGTGTGTGTGTGTGTGTGTGTGTGTGTGTGTGTGTGTGTGTGTGTGTGTGTGTGTGTGTGTGTGTGTGTGTGTGTGTGTGTGTGTGTGTGTGTTGCCTGTGTTGGTCAGTGAAATATTTACTATTCTCACATATTCTCTTGTACGAAGTAGATACGTACTTAAATATAATTTATATTTATAATATTCCGAAAACATTATTCATACATTATTACAAATTAATTTACTGATAATTAATATCAATCGTTTAATTATAATTTTAATACAGTTCGCTTAATCTTAAATATAGATGCAATTATAAATGAATGTTCGGTATATTGGAGTTAAATATTTAGTAAGTATGTTATTAGTATTGGTGTATTCTGACATAACACACTTTTAGACATGTGTTGCTGTCTGTGCTAAATTGTATGCTATCTATACTACTGTATCTGTCACGGTTTAAAAATTGTGCTTATCCTCGCCGATCCTCGCTAAATTTTAAACGTAATATATGTTATTTGTTGTGTGTAAAATATGTAATTTACTCTGATATTTTATTTGACATTTGAAACGTTTAGTCTGCTAGTTTAACTTCAATGGCAAGACAGTTAACAAAGTTTGTTAGTCGGTTTTTAAAAACATGCTACATTAAGAATGTTAGCGTTGCGCTGAACAACCAACAATTGGGTTGGATACAAAAAGGAATGAGCCGAGAGAACAAATGACAGTCCATGCGCACTATTAATTATTCAGTACCGGAGTGCTGTTTAATCAGTGAGTGAGTCGTATCTCTCTCTGATGTTAATTCCCAGACGTTACATATTGCCTACACTTACACGAACCCCACCAAATTAACCTACAATGAGTTGTTTAACTTCATTAATCTCATTGAGCGAAGGATCATAGTGTTTCACGTAGAACACGACATATCCCTATTATGTTTGTCATTTTGAGAAATAACATAATTTAAAAAAAAAAAAAGAAAAAATATTTTTACGTGACTGTAACAATACTTTTGCAAACGATCATAACATGGGACACAATAAAGTATACTGATGTTCTGAAATTTCTTTATTTTACTTTATTCTAATAAAAATTAAAATTTTATTTGAATAATTCTGGTTCTTTCTACGACTCGTGCGATAGTCTGGTAACATTTTATGTTTACAAACGGGGTACACGACCTTTAACACTGGAAAGCAGAAGACGGGTGTATCGTAAGAGAGTGAAATGTGCGTGACAAGTGATTTAGAAATATCCAACTTATAATGAAATAGGCCAAAGGAGAACGTAAACAGGGTAAAGAGGAAAGGAAGCGGGAAGCAGAAGAATCAGAAAAATGAGAGACCAAGCAATCGCATGCGCAGCAAAATTCACTCTTGCTGGAAATAGGAATGGCAGAAAGTGTTGTTGCTGCAAGCACAGGAAGATCAGAAACCGTGTTGATAAAAACGGAAGAACGGTAGAGAGTAATTTAGAGTAATTCTGTAATCGGAGGAATGACAAAAAAAGTAAGCAGGAAGCATAGGAACGAAATCGTGGATCAAAGACAGACAAGCATCGATATAGGACTTTTTATGCAGTAGAACCACTTTATGGCAAAACCCAAACATTCTGTAGAAGCACTGACTGGGGAACTTACCTACAGCAATTTGAAGCCGCTGCATACGCAAACCAGTGGGTAGAGGAAGGTAGGGAAAGTACTCAGTCGTTTTAGCTTTAAAAGAACCTGGTGCAAAGCTACTAAAAAATGTTCCATTTAATACCCAGAGCACATACGCCGAATTCTTAAAAGCTCTGGAATTACAATACCGTGACCAGCATCTGTTAGATGTGTATCGAACTCGACTGAAAGTCTAACGACAGCGAATTGCCAAAGACACGATTGCAACTACTCGATTAATCAGGTAACGTTGGAGGAAGATAAACTCGACATGTGAGGAGTCGTGTCGGATGCGGGAACGAGAGAAGAATAAGATGACGGAGTACCAATTTAAGGAACGACAGAATTGGTAATGAATAAAACAACTGTGGTTTTGCGAATAGGGCCGTGCTTTTACTTGAGTTAAACGAAGCGCCAGTGTGAGAATCAGCAGGAAAAAAGAATTGGCTACAAGCAGGGGTGGCGACTGCAGGGCCCGCAACTGCAGGGGGCGCACGGTTTTCAGATTCGCAATCCTAATGATAGGTTAAAAAATACGGATGGGAAATAATGGGAAATGCCTCATTGGTTTTCAACAATTAATCATGATATAAATAATTGGCAGATTTTTAAATGCGACTTTGCGGGATATTTCTTTATATGAGACGTTGCAGGATATTATTAACTTAAAAGCGTTAATGCTTCTAGTGCTGGAGAGAACATTATGCACCATAATTTGGTGTTTCCTATGCAACATGTACACACAGGCGTGTGCGCGCGCGTTTACACAACAAATACCCATAAAGCCATTTTATTATTTTTTCTCTATTGCCCGCAAACAGGTTCTGATGATGGCAATAAATTATGTCAAAACGTAGACAGAAATGATTTTAAATTATGGTTAGTAAATGACATTACCTTGGAAAACCTTTCATATTAGTACCAAATATCTACTGTCAAGCTACTTGTACATTTTATATAGTTAGTTGCACGTCAAGCTGACATATCGAGTTGTAAATCTACAACTGCAAAGACAAAGCATATTCATAAAAATTTGTGTGTTCTGTAGTAGACTTGTTTTTGGCTTCAAGAACCTTTACACTCTAATTTTTGTTAGTGCACGCCTTTATATACTTAAGTAATGTACCAAAGAAAGAAACGTTTATATAATAAATTAAAACGTCTGATGCCACAATACTAATGATAATTTAAAGTAAATTACACTTTCAATTAAATCGGCTAAACACTTTAGATTTGACTCTATTAAAACCTAAAGTTTATTCCACTTTGTTTGAAATAACTGAAATAGAGATTTGTTTGTTTTGCAAATACTCTAAACAACCAAAAAATAGATTAAAACTTTCCGTTACTGGTAAGAGGAAGCTGTGAGTATCTATATAAAATATTTAAAAATAATAGCAGACAATAAAAATCATAGCATATTGAAATCCGCTTGCGGTGTAACTGTACTATGAAAATAAGAAATTGTGAATTACTCGAAATAATATGTAATGGTTAATCCTTGTTTTCTACAAGTAAAAAAATCTGAAAAGGAAAGTATTAAATAAAACAGAAAATAGAGTGCTCAGATAGAACGGAAAATTATACTGGTGCATGACAAATTAGTAGAATTTTATTTAACGAGTAATTGTTTTACAAGGGCATGTGTTTCAAAAAATGAGTTGTGATGTGATTTGAATTAGGTTAAATAAAGCAATTTATAATAAAATATCCTAAAAAAAGGCATCGTATTAATGATGTAGAATAATTTGTTAATGAAGAAATCATGGCCACGGTTGAAAAACTATTCGTGGTAGGATCTTCGACAGAAAAGAAATAGGATCTCGTGGTAGCGTCAAAAGAAAAGAGATGAAAATCGTACGTGAAACTATATACTTTGATTAGTACCTAGGCAATTTAGTTTAATATACCTCCATCAAGTAGCCATATTTTAAGATTGTTCTGCTAAGCCTTGTGTAATAATATAATAATATGAGCAGGCTATGTTATTTAATACAATATTCAAAAAAACTAATTTATCAGGAAAAGGTTATTTATATTAATATGTTGTAATAATTGTAATTTTAGTAATATGTATTAATCACTGTAAACGACACAACGATACAACTGCCAAAGCATCCAGCTATTCATATAACATTAAATATATTTGAAAAAATATCAATTTTTTGGTACATAAAATGAGTACTCACAATTTGCGTTATGTATTCTCTTACTGTAGTTTATTTACACGTTATTTACACGTATTTATTTTTTACAAGTTATTTACATGTTATTTATTTTTACGCGTTATTTACACGTATTTATTAGTTTACACGTTGTTTATTTGTTTACACGTTATTGACACGTATTTATTTGTTTACACGTTATTTACACGTATATATTTACAACTTTATAAATTCCACAGAATTTAAAAGTTTTTTTTATGGTATCACACAATCCGAAATGATTTCTGTGACTTACTCTTCATTACAAAGAATGTTTTATAATTAATGTTGTACACTACGATTTACGAACTTCATGTTGTACTTATAACTAATTTAACTAACTAGAACAAAATATACAAATACTGTATTATAAGCCTAACTGCGCAGATAATGTAGGTGTAGTTTGAGACGAAGGCAGTATAAATTACGTACATTAATTCATTATAATATAGTGACTCTGGGTAACCCCCTCAATGACTGTTGATTCAACATGCATTATAATATAAGTAATAAAGAGTACACAAATACAGCGAACTAGTTTAACGTGTATATACGTGTGTTAGAACGAATTTAACATTTTTAACTTATACGATTTTAAAGTTATTGTAAATTAATTCTAAAATTGCAGTGATTCTAAAATTAAATGAATAATAGATTTATTAATAAAACTAATTCGTTTGTCAGACGATAAATAGTTACTAAACATATATATATATATATATATATATATATGTAAATTATGTATATATAATTATATAACTTGTTTAAACTCTTATTGTCTCATACAACAGGTACCTGTTTACTAACAACAAGTTCCATCCATAACACTATATCCAAAAGTCAAAGTAACCTGAATTAACAACAAATTTTAAAAGATATGTTCTTACATATCCTTTTACCGGTGCATATAACTCGTTACGTAACATTTTTACTACACATAGACTTCTAGTGTCATTTCATATTCATTGCCAAAGATTCATTTCACATTTATTTGCAAATTCATGACGAAACCTCATTGCTGCTGACGTTGATCGATTCTGCTTGTCATTATTGATTACGATTTGCGATGCTGTATAATAACATTAATGTCTCCTTGAATTGTTTCTCTATAGATTTTCCCTCATTAATCTTAATTATCTTGATTCTACTAAAGGTGCGTACTCAGAAAAAATAATGTAAATAATTCGGTTACTTACCTAAACAAAATGATTATATGTGGCAAACTCGTTGCTTCAATCAAAAGAGAATTATTTCGTCTTCATTCAGTAAACACTATTTTTGGATGCTGGCTCAGAGAATTAAACGAATTAATCACACTTGGTTTTATTTTTAAGATGTCCATTTCTACATTCATCACACCTAGCAAATTAATTTTGACTAAAAGTTTGAGGTATAATTTAACGCCTATGCTTTTTATTTTTATTAAAAAAACGACTTAAGTACATATTGTGGAAGCACGTGTCGTTAACAGGGGCTTCGGCTTTCTTAGCTGTGTAAATTGACGTAGAAACAATTGTGCTACGTTTTAGATTACTTAGTTTATAGATTATTACAATGTAAGAAGGAGACCTTATAATGTTTTTTTTGGACCACCAAGATATTTTTTATTTGGTTTAATACGTGCCCGGATGATTCTAACACAAATCGTGTTTCAAGGGGACTATAGATAGTGATAATCAATTATATCTCTTGTTGCACAATTTTGTCGGTTTCAAAGGAATTAAATAAAATATAAATTTTAGAACCGACAAATCTACGGACGTGACAAATTCAAGTATCTTCTAGAAGTTACTGAACGCAGTGTCTCAGAGAAGAACAGCATATTCAACGAGCATTATTCAACAGCAATTCGCCCGGAAGCACTGTATGCAGCTGAGTGTCTGACTGTGAACAAGAAAATGATGACGAAAGAACTGGAAGTCACAGAAAGAAAATTATTAAGAAAAATCTTGTGATCAATAAAAAATGGAGAACAGTACACAAGACGCCACAATAATGTGCTGTACACACGTGTTGAGAAAATCACAGACGTAATTAGAAAAAGAAGAATTACTTTCTACAGACTGTTCAAAGAATGAATGTTAGTCCCTAATAGACTAACAGGGAAGATTTCAACTATTTCAAAAAGCTCAAAATGTCCAATACGTGGTTTAAAGAAACAGAAAAAGACTTACAGAAGTACTCCAGATTACTCAAGAAAACATTGAAGAATGCTTGCCACTCAAAAAGAAATTTAAAAATTCCCAAGGTTTTCAGGAAAACCCAAGAAGAGGACATGTGCCATCTGCACTGACGAAAGGAGGGAGAGAGACATCGATCAAGAATGATGTGGGAGATGTGGGAGAGAAGGCAGAGAGAGGAGAAGAAGGAAGGAACCAGTTGAACCAAACGTAGTCCACAGTGGCTCATACGCCAAAAAATTGGAGAACCAAACATTATAGATAGAAGCTACTATTGGAGAACCAAACATTATAGATAGAAGCTACTATTGGAGAACCAAACATTATAGATAGAAGCTACTATTGGAGAACCAAACATTATAGATAGAAGCTACTATTGGAGAACCAAACATTATAGATAGAAGCTACTATTGTTGACATATTGAATGTTCAGACCTTAGACTAATGATCTGCAATACTTATAAATGAGGACTGTTCAGTTGAACTTTTGAAAAATTTGAAATTTACAAATTAATATTTTAGGATTAAGTACCATCAGGGCTCTTAGAAGACCGATAATTTTTGCTAGAACCGTTTTTGACTTGCTAACGCATTCTAAAGACTATAATTACTATAAATGATTACGATCAAACTCTACGTGAATAATGTCATCTATAAAATATATGTGATTAATGAATGAACCTACTCTCTACATGAACCTGCTGTTTCTCATTCTCACTGACATCATTTTTGACGTAAAAATGACGAATACAAATTATTTAAAAATATTTAAATGTATGATACTTTTATATATTATTTTATACATTACAGAATAAAAAAGGTACTGTTCTTTATAAATGTTACTATATCATTTGTACTGTCGGAGCAGAGCAAACTGTTTTTGGTAGCAGTTTAGTGTCTCGTATCTTCTCAATACCATGTCGTACGGTTTAATTTAATCTTTTCGTTCGGACTAAGCATTTAAAACTCTTCTAAGAAAACTTACTAAATCCCAGAATTGAGCGAAATACTTGTTGATACATATTTGGTTATTAGAGCGAGTAGCGGTGATCCGAAAAGCAAACGTTACAGTATGGGAGAAAAATCTAGGGAAGACAATGTCCGACACTGTTATTTCAGACGTAGAGTAGTTTAAGTAGCCAGCCAGCGCTGATGAATCCAAAATGAAAATTAGTTTTCCCTTCTGTGGAACAATGGACACTCTCAACGTTTCAAGTAAGCATCCGCCCACAAATACACGCAGCCGGCAAATATTTTAATCTCAAAGCAACATAAGAACAATAAAGGGATTAACCCAGTACCTATCTGTTCGGCACAACACAGCAGTTGAATACGACCTTTGTTGAGTTGGTAATATACTCACGTAGAGTTTTAGTGACCATATAAACGTAATAACACAATCTAAAATGTAAATTTTAATTGCTTCACTGCACGTCTCGATTCAAGCAAAATTTATTTAGACTTAATGCTTACGGTGTTACAATAATTAATGAAAAATAATATTTGTTTTGTGGAGGTAATCAGCTTTTAGAAGCGTGCACCGCGAATCTTATAAAAATTGTACAATGCCAACGAATTAATACGTGTGTGTAAAATCAAGTAGAGAACGTATTCATTTTACTGAGACATTTAATTAACCTCATCGTACAAAACATTTAATTCGATTCAGTTGAAAATAATAGCTGGAATTAATTTAACAGAAGCTAAAACTTAGTACTAATTAAAGTAGCAACTGATATTCAAGTTGAAATTTTGGTTACAATATACGTGTTTACTTATTTTGCCCGACGTTTCTGCTGAGCATCAAAAGTTTGTTGAGCCTCCTATACAGTCCATACCGCGTTAATCATTTTCCATATTGCAATGACGAAACGTCTCGAACAGTGGAGAGTGTGGTTCTACGTGTTTCCCGGCAGGTGTGTGTTTCTGCCAAGGTCGCGCACAAGTATGCTCTAGAATTTTCGAGTGCTTGTTAAGGACGCATATTATGGAAACCTACAGACTATAAATAGCCAACACCTGCAACACCTGCCGCTTAGTTTTCAGTTATTATTTCGCTTACTTCGGGCGATTATTTAGTGCGTTTCAAATGGATATTACTGGAAAGTGATATTGTGCGGGACTGTATTAGTTGACATTATTATTGCCTGTAGACAAATTTAAGTTGAATTTTTGTGCGAATATAATCTTGTTAAATAACTTGTTGATAACAAACGGTTGATTGTGATAATTAAAGCTGGGTTTTAGTGACTTCATTGGTGCCTTTATTTTGTTTTCCACTGTACCATACGACGATCAGTGAAACCGTTGTAATAAAACTAACGCTGTTTGTGTTTGTGAATTTATTGTTATTAAAATTACACGGTTAATGAATGTAAACAGTGAAATAAATTACTGGACGGCAGAGAAGTCGATACAATATTTATTACACTTATGCAAAAGAAATCGTACTCGCTCTAATTATAATAGATATCCTGAATGTAAAAAGTCAATAAACACTCTACACTAAAATAATTTGAATCGCTTATTTAAATAAACTACAGACACCAAAGTTGTGAGGTCTCTCACAAAAACGATACACCGTCTAGAGTTAAAATAAATTACTCGAGAAATTAACTGACTGTATCAGAGTTGTCAGCGCTCAACTCTGTTATCTGAACTAAAACAGTGCGGGATTTTTTGTATCCCAGCCAAGATCGGTTTTTGTGTAATGCCGATGACAACATTCCAGACTATTCCGCCTTATTCGGGCAATGTCACGAATTTGCATACATTAGCTATATTTTACTTGAACATCGTGTCTGGCTGTTGACTCAGCAGATGACAAATGTCAAGCAGGACTTTCGTGTGGTTTATGACGAGCAGCGGTGTAACAGTATCTTACGCAGATATACAAGTTTTACAATCAGAAAATATTGACAAGCAAGTAATATTCAAAATTTATTTCAAATTTCACCTCCTATTAAAGTCTCTATAGATCACGTTCTTTGTAATTCTGGTATACAAACAAATTAAAGCTCTATTGAGCTTAATATTACTTTACGTTCGTAAAACAGTTATATTTAATTAAGGAGACCTTGCTACGATGATGAAATAAACTACTTTGAGTATTGTGCAACACTTATTAAAGAATAATTCTCTAGTCCAATGATAAAATAAGAAACTGAAGAAAAATTTTGAAACAAACTTACATTTTATTTAAGTTACTGCTTACTCAATATTTCTAATCACACAAGATCGAAAATATTTAACTCTTATATTTGTATAAAATTGTTGATTATTATATTTATTGGAGAGGAGAATAGAAATTACACTGTATTATACTTAGAATGGAGTTTGTAATTAAGTGTTTTCCTATTCACATACAAGAAATATGTGTAGCACAAGAGTAGAGATGTAATATAAAAAACATATTACGCAGAATATTGACATCATAATGAAGATAATAACAATGCCAGATAAAGTAGTGTTTTGTAGCCTCACTTTTATTACGAGTCGTTGTCAAGATCTATCAAAATCTTTAAATTTTTAAAGACATATAACATCGATTGACAGGTTACAACAATTTGTTTATATATAGGCCTACTCTTTGTATATAATTTTAACAAACAATAGATAAAAGCACAAAAAACATATTGGTTTTAATTACCAGATTCAATATATAATTTTTTCCAATGTCTAGAGAAAGTAGGGTAGAGTTTTGATTGTGTACATCTTCGAACAGATCAGTTTCACAAACAAAACTACTCGTAGACATAGATACGTGTAAACGTTTGTGTGTCCGTGTGTGTGTGTGTGTGTGTGAGCGCGCGAAAAAAGTAGAAACGAGTCTCTTTATAAAAGTTTAATAAGTACACAGCACCTGTTGCGAACCCAAGTTGTTCAGTAATGGAAGAAAAACTTTGGAAGATGCTTATACCACGTTAGCCATGTTGTTAAATTTTCTTTCATAACAAGTAGATTTATATTTAATCTTACACGCCAAGTGCTGTATAATTTGGTAAATATTTAACTATATGTTTCGTTACGTAAATTTAACGAAAATTTATGTTATGTGTGTCTAAACAATTAACGTTTCCAGGTGACAAATTTTCAAAATAACACCATTCAGTAAATTAAAAGAAGGATGATTAAATTCTGAATAACAAATATAAGTCAGTGTTTAGTTTTCCTTTGTTAGTAAAAAGAAGTCTTTGCGATTAACAAGTGGAAAATAGACTTTCGCTGACCTTAAAAACAGTATAACTAAGCTACCACCTATAACCTTTCAAACTTACAATAATTTATGGCTAAACATAGTTCACGCTTTGAGCCTATTGTATGATAATACAGCTTGCGATGATATACTGCTTCCTGCCTGCAGGGATTAGGTCCAAAATGTACGATATAACTTTGTTGTGTTCAAATTTAAGGGAAAATTGAAACCGTTGTAGTGTGGTAGTGATGTGTAGTGTACTGTGTTCTCTTTTCACTGAAAATCAAAATCTTTGTAGTGAAAACTGAAACCTCAAGCTATAATTTAAATATTTTTTGTCACGCAATAATATTCTCAATTTTATAATAAACAACACAGGTGTTTATTCGAAGGAAATGCAAAAGACTTACAGATCCACTTTGCTGGTATGGTTATATTGGTTATATGTATATGGTTATATGTACACGACGATGCTCGTGTTAATGTATATTCCAACGCAAAATAAGGCAGATCGTCAACAGTGTAACTGAAGTGAGAAGAGGGAGGTGTTTTCTGATCTATCAGTTTGTTTATAGAGTTTCAAAATGTGTACTTTACTAATAGATAGTGGCACGGGTACCCCACTACTTACTTTCTTACATATTTCTTCATTACAATTATTATATTTTTTCTTACATATTACTGTCGTACTGTACGATACCCACATATATTCATTTACGCTGTTTTAAATCGTATTCTAACGTCTCTTCTATCCGATTATAAGTTAGGATTCATAAACCAATTAATTCACGCTAACTTAGTTCATGTTACCGTGAACGTTCGTCGGTTAAGACAGAGTAATATTATTACTGCTCTCTCGTTTAACCCAAAATTTAAGTTTATTTAATTCTATATGACGTCCGACAACCAACGTACGCGTATTGTGCTGGCTTTCTCTTGTGAATAAATACATTGTTCACTTTCATTATGTTATAGTAGTACAGTAGAGTGTCAATTAGTCGACCTTTCGTATTATCCAACCCGGTTCTCGGATTCCTAATACAAAATTGCAAAAACTGATTTTGCAAATAAAATGTACGTATAAAATAGTTATTTTCTGTAATTTTTAATCTTAGGAGCTTTCTAAATGAAGGGATATTTTAACGAGCAAATGAACTCAACGAGAGAAGCACGCGACAATTTAAGAATTTTTTCAAGCTGTAAATTCGTATACTATAAATTAATAAACTTTATGTTTCCATATTTTTAAATCCTGATAATAATAATGTTTCCGTTATAGTATTTAAAATTCAATAGCTCAAATATGTTATAATAAATATGTTAAACAAACTGTAAAAGAAAATTTTCCGAAAATACTACCATATAGCCTAGGCCTACTTTGAATAAATGGTTAAGATTTTGTAAGTTGTGTATTGTGAAATTCTATATCACTTTCCCTATGTAATAACGTCAAATTTAAATTTAATTTATGGTTGAAGAGTAGAGAGTCCCTATAAAGATAATTTAGATAATAATATGATAATTCTATTTAGATAATGATATATACCTAATATGATAATATGATATTCAGATAATAAGAAATGCTATTAACACCAGTAAAAGCGGGTGTTGACCGTAGAAGAAATGATTGACCGTCAATCCTAGCTTATCAGGTTCGATCGACATCCAAATTTCTCTTGAAAGTCTCGGCACTTCTGTAATTATAAACTTTTTAACATGATAATTTTCTTAGGTTGGGGGTCATTCCACAAAATGCCTGATGTGAAATGTGTAACGTCATCGAAAAAAGTAACGCTCCAGGTGATGATAACACTATATTTTTTCCACACTTTCCATTCCCCACAGTCTAGAAATGTTATTTTTAAAGCCTAAAAACATTATCATGCTTCGATGTTTCGGTTTTGTCGAAATTCTTTGGTCCTGAATACTTCATTCTGCGCAAAGAGACGAAGTTTACATTGATTTGTAGCTTAATATGTCGGTAAGGCGATGAATTATAGTTCACTTACGTTTTTCTGACAGTTTAAGTCCACCGACTGTTTACTTTATGTGATTCTTTGATCAGTTCTCTGTTGTATATCGGGATTCCCTTATAATCAGGTTCAGAAGACTGTTTAGTGATGATATTAAGATCAATTTTCTCTGAACTGGACAAAAAGTTTTAAATATTTTCTAGTAGTATTACCATGAGTGAGGTTGTCATGCCCAGAAGAACTCAAAAATAATATAGTAAAATCTACATTTAATAAAATACAAGGGAGTTGTTTAAAGTTAAATAGATGTGATCTGACTATCGTAATTTCTAGAGCAGAAAATATAAACGCAGGCATGTAGTATATAATCAGTTTAATATTTTATCATTAGTATGTTCCTGGAGCCTGCACTATAAATGTGTCGTATTATGCATTTGTTAGATACTGATAATTTATCGGTTAGGAAATATACACCTTGCACAATGTATCACAACGAGAGTAAACAACAAAGTGGCATGTATAGCGTTCCAGCTGAAACCTGCCGTTATATAGGGGCCTATATAGTGTGAGATTGTCGGCTTACCGTCATGTGGACTAACAATTTCATTGCAGAAGTAGATTCTCAGCCGCACTTAATGCGGTTGTAACGAGTCACCGATCAACGGACATATTTAAGGGTTATATTGCAGTAATTTCAAATTCTAACGAGAATGATTTCATTACAGTATTAAAAGATCTCAAAGCACTATTGTCATGTAAATTGGTTTATTGCATGTGCGTTAATGAGTTTGTACACTCATGACGAAGTGAAAGAAAACACATTAATTAATTTTCATAAGGTTTAAAAAGTCACTAGCCATTTTTACTAAATATTTACTTATTATTATTATTATATCCTTCTGTACAATGTTTACACATTTTCCGAAACCAATGATTACAGAAGTGACTGAATTTTCACCTTTTACTGCTGCTTGTCCATCCAAAGATCTTCATTTTCTCGTTCCCTCAATATAGTCTGAATTTCTTTTATCCAGGTGATAGGTGGTCTTCCTCTCTTCCTTCTTCCTGATGGCGTCCATTTCATAACTTTCCTAGACAAGCTTTTCTGTGTCTTTTCGTGTGTCCGACCCGTTGTAATTTATTTGTTAAGATAAAATTCTAATATTTATCATTTACTAATATTTATAAATATTTTGTTTGATTTTATCCAAACTAGATATTTTCTAATTCATTAAATTTAAATTATAAATATCAAACGTTTTATGTGTAGGTCTATGTGTTTTTCCTTAAGAACTATAGGTTTAAATATGTTAATTTTAACCTTTCAAATGGGCATATGAATGTGTTGTGTGGCATTTAAGAAACTTACATACAGTTCTGTAAATTATTGTCAAGTTCAAATGGTGTTGTATAACGACAAGCAAATGGTTTTGACAATGTGCACTACTTATGTGCGAGTGAAGCGAACACAGATTTCTAGACTCTGTTGTTTACTTCTAAAATTTGTAAATTGCATTTCATTTACGGTTGGGTCAGGAAAAATAAAAACAGAAATGTTGAATTGTTGGCAAACACAAACATTACTACTATTAATTGCATGTAAATTTTATGAAATATTACGAAGAATTGTGTGTATTAAGTAGGTGCAAAATAAGGTTTCAGGGGAAAGAGAGTAGTGAATAATAATGAGAAAACAAACGACAGGCAAATTTCACGACATCAAGTGAGAAAGATAACTACTAATGTCCGTAAGGAATGTTCTAAAGTAATGAACATATTTAGTATTTCTTTTTTTTTAACTAATGTTAAAAGATTTAAAACAAGATTTGTTTTACTTTTATGAATAAGGAATTTTAGATAAAATTTATTAACAAGAAAGAAAAGATATCATCATTCCAATGAGGCATAGAGATGCAAAATATAAAGTGACAATACAGCATGCCATAGGAAAAGAAGGATTAAGGACTATGAATGAATATGGTGAAATCTTTACTAAATTTTGAACCTCTCAATAGACTGGTTATAGAAGAAAATATATTACAATTAAAAAAAATCCACTAACACTACTTGAGTGTCTCCAGATAGATGAACTATACATAAAATTGATAATACTCCTCTATAACATGTATGTGAAGAAGTTAGATTAATGTGGATCCGATGAGCTAATGTAGGTCCCAATCAATTTAGAATGTGCACTGGAAAGCATTAAAAGTAAAAAAACCTGGAATATATTAATGAATAATGGAATTGCATTGAAATACATTACCATAATTAAGCAACTTGTAATAACCACAGAGCAAAAATTGTTCATAGTGGCAAAACGTCAATGGCTACACAGATACAATAGAAAGCGATGGATGGCGTAAGGGAAAGGGGCAACTGACGAAAGAACCGGATTACATAAGAACCTCTTTCTAGAGCTGGTGGGTCAAGATTTTGCCGATGACACCTGAACATAAAGACAAACACCTACAGCAAAAAACAAACTATGTAGCGTCGGGAGCAAGGAAAACAAACTTGAATGTTAACAAACAATAAACTAAGATAATTGGGAGTTGACTCAACACGTTGAGAACCGAAATCTGAATGGAGAAAGAAGCGCTGAAAAATGTAGAAAATTTTGTTATCTGGGAAGTATTTGTTAACTAAAGAGGAGCAGACAATAACTTGTTAACAAGAATAAGAAAGCATAAAACGTAACTTCTTACGTTAAAGAAAATGTAATATTTAGGGACTGCACGTGTTACTGTATGGAGCGAATACTTGGAACGTAACCAAAAGTGTATAAAATAAACTACAAGTGTTTGTCAACAAGTGTTTACAAAAATCTTAAAATCTGGTACCCGGGAAGAGTATTAAACGAATCTCTATGGAGGAATACAAATTCACGAATAGTCCGAAATGTAATGAGAAGTAGAGAATGATCGTTTACTCCGAACACCTCAAGAAGACATAACGAGACAGGCACGTTTAGCTGATAAATGAGGCATGTTACCAAGAAAGAGACATTCTTGGGAAGACCAAGAATGGCGCCAGAATCTCTCAGCCGAACTACAGCAACGTGGAAGGGCATAGTAGCGGATCAAGGCCGAGGCCGATGGAATCCAGTTACATAGAAGCATAGCAGCTCTACGTTACAGTGAGGACGGAAAGAATTACGTAATTAAGTAATTATGACTCAACGTTTTACGTTTTTCAGACTCCAAGCTCATTAGCTTTACACTCCGATTCCGGGGATAAGTAATATTTTTAATGATTTATTAGCTTTCTTCTGTGAACAATGTGCACGATGAATAAAAATTTGTTTTTTATTACTTATTTTCTGGATTTGAAAGGTTGAAATTAAAAAGAGTCTTCAGAATCCTAAAAACATGATGTATAATTTTTAGTTGTCTTGATTATTCATCTCTTCTTTCACAGCACTAGTTTAAGTTTTAGTAAGTATAATTTTTGAATGAGACAGAAAACCACAGTTACACAAACATAAAAAACAACCTTGAAATTTTACACTACCTACCCAAAAGTCGCAAACTTAACACCACAGAACAATTCGAAATATACAAACACAACAAAACACCACCAAACAACATACTCAATGACCATTTACAATTTAAATCAAACACACTATTCGACACATACAACAATTCAAAATCCCGCGCCAATCCCCTTCCACCTCCACTACCACACAACCTGTTAACTAAAACCGTTACAAATTACCGACAACTTGGCACATACTGTATACAAACCTCACTGCAGAAGGAGAACAACACTCCGAAACGTCGTATGAGAGAATACAACAAGTAAGTTCACAAGAGAAAGTACCGTCAATATTAATAATTATAAAGTACTGTGAACAAAGTAGTGATGAACATTCAAAATAGTGGTAATATAAGTATTGCTTGCAAATATTAGTTATTAATGTCTAATTATGTGTTGCAATCTGCTTAAAATATATGGAATGATTCTGTTTTTAATCTTTGCTCAGTTAGGCTATTCGTTGTTAGTATCCCTTATCTATTTGAATTGAGAACTTTATGTACGGCACTATAATGACCGGTGCACTACCGTAAACCTCGTGCTTCTAAGGTAGTAAACTGATTCAGCGTGTAATGAAACTTGTAAATGATAGGTGTCAGGAGGAAGCAATGTTTCCAGGTCAATAACATCTCTTTTCCCTACATTGATATTTTACATAATGTGAGCATATTCTAAATGTTTAAGCATCATTAAAATATAATAACGAAAATATATAAAAATAATTTCATTATATTATAAAAGAAAATGTACTTATAAGCATATCGAACTGAATACTTTTGAAATATTTTATTGTATGCAACCGAATATACTGTTTTAGTACGTAGGCTTTCACGGCCGGTGTCAATATGATTGGATAAAACTTCCGGGCTGAAAGGCCGTGGTCGATTGCTTGATGCATTGGCGCTATACGTTTCGGCCGCACCACCGGTGGCCATCTTCAGTAGCAAAACTTGTTCGAATAGATGTACGCCGAACACGTCCCCAATGTACTGGGAACAAGCAAACACGTCCCCAATGTTGCTTGTTCCCAGTACATTGGGGACGTGTTCGGCGTACATCTATTCGAACAAGTTTTGCTACTGAAGATGGCCACCGGTGGTGCGGCCGAAACGTATAGCGCCAATGCATCAAGCAATCGACCACGGCCTTTCAGCCCGGAAGTTTTATCCAATCGAATATACTGTATTTACGCAACTTTCCAATTGATAAATTCATAAAAACAATTTAATATTGTAACGCGACGTTTCCTTCAACATAAAGATTGTCATAAATATATTGAAGTATAAAACAATACAGAGGTAATAACCCTGTGTTATGAAGTAGATTTATTCACAAGTAAATTTAAGACCATTGTAAAGTAAAATAAGATACTAAAATATCAATCATGTATAGAATGAACTTAATAACAATAATTCCAGTAAACTGCATAAGAAAACATGTACAGAATAGGTAAAAACCTATAATGCAGAGCCTAGCTGGGTAACCAGTAACTGGAAGCATGGCAACATAACCTAAAGAAAATGTAAGATAAAAAACTGTAAACCTAGATTCAGCAGTTATATCTGAGTGTAACTGATAGACACTTAGACAATTCAAATAGAAATCATTATGTTATAAATGGGTTACAAAAGTTTTATTTTGGTATAAAAATGTAATAATGTGTGGTAGGAAGGAAAGACTAATATTGAATGTTAAAAGAATGATAAAGATGTAAAGAAGAATGTGATGTAAATAATTTAGTAGTAGAAAGTGTGACAAATAAACTGACTACTAGCTAATGAAATAAGAAATAACTATTGTTGGTTATGGAAAAGATAATAATGTAATTAGTAAGAGATAAATGTTACACAAAACCTGCATCAACTTGGTAGATAAAAAGAGACAATATTATGTATAAAAATGGTAATAGGCAATGTCCAATATAAAAAGAAATAATATATGTTATTAGATTAAGGTATAATTAATCTTAAATGTTTGTTATATACTAGTAATAATGTAGTTAACAAGATGTTAACCTGGACAAAAACCTACATATACTGTAGAAGGTAGACAGGGACATTACAATTTATAAATATTGTATTAGATCATGATATGTCCAGTAGTAGATCATATGGTCTATAATAAATAAAATATATATGTGAACTTGTATTAGAATTAATATTATAAGAAACAAAAAAAATAGTCTAATGTACACAAGACATTCTTAGACCTATTGTAGAAGCCAAGGGTTTTATAAAAAGTTAAGGTTCATAATTATAATTACCAGTATTAAAATGCTTGTTAGTAACATAAAATTATATGTACAACCAAGAAAACTAGTAATGTAACAAACAAGATAAACATTAAACATAATTTATTAGCATAGGCCAAACATTAAAATTGTTAATTTTGGAATTACTGCAAAGAAACATAACTTGTGAGATATTAAAATGATCAGAAGAAAAAAGCAGTTCATTGGTAATAATATCTATACAATTGTACATAGCATAAGCAAAATATGTTAAATTTAAGAATTTTTAGTAATTTTGATCTCAGAAAAGTGACGCCATCCACGACAATGAGTGAGATTTCGACCAATGGGAATTTTTCACTTTTGTGTGTATGAACACAAAGACTGACGCCGATCAACCCAAAAACTGACGCCACGCCAGGGAGTCTAGTGTTGGGATTCATCGAGTAAAGAACGTCTCCTCCGCGACAGATATAGACGCGAAGTTAACATCAGAATCGAACCTCGGCTAGGTTAGGTGGAACGTAAACATCAAAACATAACCAAAAAAGTGAGAAAAGTGTCGTGAGAGTTTATACAAGCAGAAAGGAGTTAAAGTGCATAAATAATTTAACAGTGAATAATAAAGTGTTTTTAAAAAGAAAAGGAAAGTATATTGTGCATACTTAAAATTATAAATGACTTACAACGAATTATCATAATACAACTATAACACTTTGTATACACTTGAAACTATTTATTCCACTACCACTAAACAAAAAACACTAGCAATATTATAATTTTTCACGTTTAAACCATTATTTCTTTGTTTTTAGTGTTTAAAGCTGTATTACATATTGAAATAGGTTAACCTCAAAGTCGACATCGTTCGGCACATACGAACTAAGTGTTATTCTAGATATAAGATATTGTTTTGTTCTATTGTAGTCACTCTTGTATTGTGAGGTTTTGTACTTCGCAAAACACATTTTCGTATCTAATTATTGTAGTCACAAGAACCCGAGTTTATATTTAAGTAACGTAAAAATCTGTAGATTAAGCCTGATTAAGATGATAATATTGCCAACTACTGAGCTAAAATTATAACAAGCCTGGACAGTTAAAATTAAGTTGTTATTTTATTTTAAAAGGACAAGAAACGAATATAAAAAGGAATAAAAGAATATTGAAGAGAATTAATTGTGTATGAAATTATTTTGAATACTTAACATTTTTTTTATCAGTTTCGGAATATCAGAGTAATAATAAACATTCAAAGAATAAGTTGGTAGTCCCTACTGCTTGGGTACCACGTGCTATTTGAATTTAAGTAGGTAAGTGAATCTTTCAGCATAAAGGAAGGAATTAAAAGAATTTAAAGAATTTTAATTCATTAAAACATTAAATATATTAAGTCATGAAAAATAACCTTAAAACTGGAACACCATAGGTACAAATCAACGAGTAAAGGTATAAATTTAACCCCAACTCAAGTCGAATACACAACTCAGTTATCATTTAATAATTTTTTATTAATTTCAAAGTTTAATTGTTTATTACATCAAGTGTAATATTTTTTAGCATATTACATAAATGGTGCACCAACTCTGGGGCATAAAAGAATTAACAATTTATTAGATTAATAATTGTGTATCAGAATTAAACATACCAACGAGAAGTATAATTTTTATTATATTACATAATTGACATCCACAACGTGGGGTGTTTAACCAAAAAACAACAACAACATACTGAAAAAAGAGATACTGCAAGCTCTCTTACTCTTATTATTTGTAATTACGTTACAAATTGGCGCAAACAACGTGAGGCCTAACTAGGAAAATTTTATTTGAAAAAACATCAACGGAATCAAAATACATTATTTTTAAAAGACTTAACACAACATCGCTTATTCATCTTATTTGTAAGTACGTTACAATATCAATGACATCTATTTTTTAATAATATTTATAGTATCGACAATGAAAATATTTTTGTACTTGTTTGAAATTTCGAATGAGTATAATTTTGTAATTGGACGTTTTTCAGTTAATCTATGATTAGTTATTTCGCTAATTTATCACTTGTAAAAAAGTTATAATATACTGCTAATATTAAATAGATTATATCATATAAATATTAGAAGGGTAATATATTATATTATATTACATTATATGCAATCATAAGTTACAATTATAATACCAATATATAATTATTATCACATTCTACTTTTCTACTAAATATTTCCTAAATCATATAATTACACTGGACAAGTTGTATATGAAATGTATGTATACTGAAAATAAAACGACGTTTAACATGATTCTATTTATGTTTATTATAAATATCGATGTCTTATACTAAAATACATATAAACATTACTATGCCATCGTCTCATTTAGTGGAAATAAACTTGTTCACTCTATTTGAATCCATTGAATCCGTTCACTCTTATTTGAATCTTAATTCTTTATTGCAAAATCTCTCTTACGAGCAACCTTTGACACGTTGAATCAGGTTACTCATCACTCGGCATTGAAGTTCTCACTCAGAAGTGAGAAATTCGGACTCTCACGCCAGAGAGTGTGTCCCACGACACACCCAATATTTTTGTTACCAACTGATTAGCAGATTAACGACAAGAATTGACAATGTCAATTTTTTAAATACGAAAATAAAAAGTTAAACTTTGTCAGTAAGTAACAATCAATATTTTTTTGAATAATTAGAAATTGAATAGTTTTAAATTTATCTTAATGATTATTGTAGTTAAAATAATCTTAACGATTTTATTAGAATGTGATGTTTAATAAATGCATACAATATTTGGCTGTACACATAGTCTATTGCATAATACAATTATAATATCACAATACACTGAGACGCGTATTCCGATGAAAAAGTTTAGAAATTGGAATTCTACAATTACTGCGGTAGCGTAAAATTTCGTATACCTTAATGTATTTTTGAATATTCCAGTAATTTATTATGGTTTTCAGAGTGACAGCAGCGAGCAAATGTTATAAAACTTTTAATTGCGTAATTTGTTACCGTTCCTGTCGAGAGTCATTATACACGCTCAATGAGAAATTAGTTTTTTATGAAAAACTTTTTAATAACGTCCAATCGACGCAACGCAAATGGATAATAACAAGATTTACTTACTAAAGTAGACACACACAATCTAGTTTTAATTGCAAATATCAGTAAATGAATATTCCAGATTTTCAGTACATCCTTTAAACCAAGGTTAAGGTTTTTTTTAACCCAAATGCGGTCACTTAGAGATTTATTGTCCCACAGACTTTAACAGGAGGAACGAAGAATCATAAGTAAAGTTGACGATAACTTGGAATATAAATCGAAATAAAATATTTCGAGAATCCTACAAGCATAGTAGTTATCTAACTACTATACTAGTATATTATTTATGTACACATGTGTGTGTGTGTAAAGGTGGTGCATTAGTGAGTTCCCTTTCCTTGAAGGAAAATAAAAATAATAAATAAAAATATAACTAAAAAATAATTAGGCTACAATGTAGGCTCCAACTTTAACGAAACTGTTCAAAAAAAAGGTTTTTTTCATTTCCCGTCCTTTCCGACGTACGTATACGATATAGGATTTATCTTCAAATGCGCAACATAATTGTTTATCTTGATTAACAATATCAGACGCATATTTAACTGACCATGACAATTCAGCTAGGTCTTTTGTCTATCATCAAACATTAGGCCCGTGGCCGTGATACAACTCACACCATACCATAGGCAAAAAGGAACTAGCCTAGTGATGTGCTACACGGTGGGGAAAGGTGTTGTGTATGCTTACGTGCAGATGTCGCATTGCTACTAGCTACAGCCCGCCTAAGTTAGACACAGAATGTTGCCCCGATTCTAAGTAGACACAGTGGGACTGAATCGACCTTTTGAGGCGAAGTCACAACGCAGGATGGCAAAGTTAAAGTTGTTGGGGAATTACATACCATATTCTTAATAAGTCCCTATAATACAAAATAACGTATTATTAATCGCACGAGGGTGGCGGCCAGCAAATATATTCCAATTTCTGATCTATTCATCAAACTTTTTATTAAAAGGTTTCTACATTCCTTTCCAAAGTGAGGTGGGTCTCTTTATGTTGCCAAATAAATTAAAGGTTTCCATAACTGGGATTCTTTACTAGTTTCGGTAATTCTATGCAGCATCTCCAAGTAGATCTTTGGAGATAAATAATCACAAAATAAGGGCCAATTGAACTTGTAGTTGAAATTTTTCTAATGTGTGTAACAGAGCATTTTGTGCTCCTGAACTTCACGCGGATCTCGGCTGATCAATGAATACAGTTGTGATGCTTCACCCTTAACAACCCGTTCTTAATTAAGTTTAAAGAACATTTCTGTATATCAAAAAATTGTCTTATAAAAATTTGATTCTGCTTCTTTACGGATACCAAACTGTTCGAATAACATTTGTGTAGCACAGTCATCGTGATGAGATCGTGCTGAAGTAATGATGGACTATGCAGTTCAAATTTTGAATCCTCACTGATTCTTTGCGCACTTTCTTAAGACATATCTATTTCAAAGGATGTTTCCAGTGCCCATTTATAGAAACGTTTTATGAAATACTGAGTAACACATTGTTTGTTATCTTCAATACGAGCCAGTCGAGGCCATCTGGACTTAGATGGCCATCACGCTTCACACAATTTAAAATTTATTACTTAATTCTTGCAACTGTTTTGATTGTAATGGCGCATTTGGAACCCGAAAACTCAATTCTTCAAGAACTGCAGTGGTAATTTTGTTATACTTCTTCCACAACCAAGGCACACAAATATTGTTCTATGGTAAACTTATATGACATTTCTGAATACCAACAAAATTTCTCTATGTTTGTTGAAATTTGGGCTGTATTTTTCCTTAAAAAATATTAGGAAATTAGGCACATTAGTTCCTACTGCTCGATCGTTTATTGACGTTTGTCTCAGCTAAGACAATTTGTAAAGCATATAGTTAGATGTAGTAATATTGGTATTTGTTTTGTGAATATAGTCTAGCTCAACTTTTTTCATGATTCTTCGTAAATCTGCAAAACAATATTTATTTGCATTAACACTGTAAATTGATTTGTTACAACAGCCATTAAATGACAATGACCTACAGTTTTATGATACTCAGTAGACGGTAATCATAGTAGTCAAGTATCTGTTACTAATGCAAAGCATAGGAAACCTGGAAATCAGCATCACATACGTATAATGTGTATTTGCATATTTACAACGTACTACTTCAAAATTATAAAATTATTCTTATTAACGGGTATCTGCTACACGCATATACCGTACATCTGTGTCGAGTCTAACCTTGAGATACCGTAACAGTGGCATCAACAGGACTCCAATACAACCAGTGACAATACACTACACCATTAATATATAAAATTATATAAACAGGACTATTTCCTTAAAAAAATTATGAAAATTTTTTTAAAACTAATAAACATTCTTGATTTTAATTTCTTGACCAATCAAACTACTTTTGAACTATGTAATTTTATAATAACAAATTGATGAATGCACGCGCTTACACAATTTTAACTGCAAACAATTGAATACTGTTGACGAGCATTCACATAAATTCTCTGACAGACAATAATAAGTAAGGGCGTTTTGTATTCCAACTACAGTTCTAATCATACGGGTACACTCAAGTAGACTTCACAGTTCATAGCACTGCTCTTTATAATATCTTAATATCTAGGACAGTAGTAACGATACGGCACAATAACAGAACAGTAGGATTCCAATTCTTACTATGCCTTTTGTAAGCACTTCATTTTCCTCTAAAAGGAAGTAGGCACTTGTCTGTAGAAAGTAATATCTCTTCAGTCAGCAGTTTCATAACGAGATTAAAATATTTCCACTACTCAGAACAATGCAGTTTATTTCTTTATTATTAAAAAAGTAGCAAGTTGGTTGGGGACAGCGATTTTTTAAAAAGTCTACCAAATGTCGTTAAAACGTTATGTAAAATTCTATGGAAGCATGGATATATATATTCTAAATGGATACAAATGTAAACGGTTTAGTGTTAGTGCCTTTCTGAACAATTATTCATTTAATTGTGAAATTTTCTTACGTCTAGAAAACACAAATTTAATAACGGAGTATTTATTTTTTTAAGTTAATTTTACAATTATGGTATTTGTGTAGGTACAGATTATTGCTTTAAAACTAACGTTGCCCTATGCGGTCGTCTAAATGTAATCCACAGCATGCTGTTGCCGCCTTTCTGGGGTTTATTTTAACCATTTACACCTGTCCGTATAATTCTATACATTTCGAGGTGCGTCTTATTAAATATATAGAGTGAAAATATTAATTTTCTATTAATGTTTCTAATATTTGATCTTATGGATTAAATTATTGTAAAAGTTTTGAAAGTATTTTTATGACGACGCTGCATGTTATGCGAGACTGAGAAGGAAAGTAACGTAAGACAGACAATTTATCACGGGGAGAGAGTGCCGAAGAGAACTGTTGTTGTTCGGCAACAGTTTTCAGAAATGCAAGGTGGTGGTGATTTTGTTTTAATAAAGACAAACGTTATTTTCAGGTGTTATTATAATTATAAAACGTTTAGGATTTGTAGCAAAAAAAGAAACAAATATTTTACTACTAAATGAAGAACATAATTTCTTCACTAACAGATGAAATCTGTCATTAAAAATATGTATGTACTCTTTATTGTACTATTATTGCCTTTTTTCCAGTGCATTACTTACTTCTCAGGGTATAGACAATGCAAAATCATTCTGTTTGCTTTTCATTATTAAAAATTAAGTAAAAAGTTATCCACACGAGACTTGAAGGCAGTAACACAGTAGTACCGTAGGCAACTTCTATGGTAAAACTGAACCAACTTTTTAGTCCAAGTTTACATTAGACTTTAATGTAACCTCAAAACTACACGCTACACATTGTGGACAAGAACTTAAGTGAGACAATAAACTATTCAATTATAATATAGGCCTACTGTTGTGTTATATAAAAGTGTTATATTAAAATAGTACACTATTAAACAGTTTAGGATTAAGAAATTGTAATATTTAACATTTTGTTTAAAACGTTTAAACTAACAATGAGGCAAAATTTAAACTAACTAACCACACAAAACCTCATACTTAACCAGTCGGCCCTTTTGGTAAGAGGAGCGCTCTTGATTAGTGGCGGAAGTTTGAACTAGCGCTAATTCAAAAAACAAATAAAATTTCAAAAGAGAATATCTTAAGTTAAACTACTGTTAATGAATTTTTGTATTAATCTAAATAATTCAAAAAGAGCTAATGTGTTTATAAAAATAATTTAAATATGCTGGCCCTGAGTATGTTATGTTCACGCTATAAAAAAATAAAACCTATTTGAGCATATTTTGTTGTTTATTTATGAATAAAACAATTAGTAGCTGCACTATATATATATATATATATATATATATAATTTGTGATGTTTTCAATTTGTTTCTTCTGCAAGTAGATAATATTGTATATTCTTTTTAACACCTGACGCACGTTTCACTGAAAAATATCAGTATCATCAGAGGTTTCTAAGTGAATTAATAACAATCGAAATAATTCTATTAATATAAAAGTAACGAATAATCGAATTTGTATCGATTTTAATGTAAAATAAAATAACGGATAATCGATTTAGGTCGATTAGTTAACGATTGTTTTAATGTTTATTTCTTCAGCAGCTGTTTTCTCGGTTATATTTGAAATTTTGTTTATATAGTATTTTATTCACATTTATTTTTATTTTTTAGTAAATTTTTTAGTAAAAACACTACATTTAAAAATTCATCTATTAATAATAATATAAAATATACAACCTTCACTTATTACGGAAATATAACTCAAAAACTAAATAAAATATTTAAAGATACTAATTTAAAAATATCTTATAACACAGATAATATAATTTTTAATAAAATAAAACCTAAAACTAAATCCAATACTCACAATAAAAATGGAATATATAAAATAGAATGTCCAGATTGCAATAAATTTTACGTGGGCCAGACGAAGAAAAAACTACGAGATAGATTCGTTCAACACCGCAATGCATATTTAAAACCAAATATTTATAAATCTAATTTAGCCACACACTGTCTAAATAATAACCACCAGTTTCCAAACATTGAAAATATAAAATTAATTAAAAACATACAAAAAGGTCAAAAAATGAATATTTGGGAAAATCTTAACATTTACAAACACAATAACAATAATTTATTAATTAAAGAACAAACCCAAATAAAAACAAAACAAGACGATCTATTTAAAATTATAAATTTACTAAAAAATAAAAATAAATGTGAATAAAATACTATATAAACAAAATTTCAAATATAACCGAGAAAACAGCTGCTGAAGAAATAAACATTAAAACAATCGTTAACTAATCGACCTAAATCGATTATCAGTTATTTTATTTTACATTAAAATCGATACAAATTCGATTATTCGTTACTTTTATATTAATAGAATTATTTCGATTGTTATTAATTCACTTAGAAACCTCTGATGATACTGATATTTTTCAGTGAAACGTGCGTCAGGTGTTAAAAAGAATATACAATATTATCTACTTGCAGAAGAAACAAATTGAAAACATCACAAATTATATAATTACTGCAAGAAACATCGAGTTACTTATATAGAAAATTATATATATATATATATATATATATATATATGTATGTATGTATGTATGTATCTGAATGAGGATATGAAGATATGTAGAATGTTTTACTCTTACTTTAGAAGCCTCTAAACTTACATCTGACGCTAGCAAAAGTTTCATAAAAAATATTAATTTAAGAAGAGAAAACGTTTCGTATTGCAGTGTAAATGGGAGAAATACCATATCTGTTCGCTGAGCGCGTTTAGTTACTGATAATTTCAGTGTTATTTGTTATTAGAACTAGAAGGAAAAAGCGCTTCCATTCCTCCACTTGAGCAGTCTTCAACGTTTTGTCTAATAAAGTTCCGTTATACATGTGAGACATATGTTAAAACATAATTAAATTATAAACACGTTAGCATATTTACGTGTAAATATTTTACTGGAAACAAAAATGGGTATAAATAGCAAGTACCTCTATTTGGAAAAACAAATATAATTTTTTGGTATGTAAAATATATTCTACAAAGTTAGTTGAACTTGAACTCAACTCCTCAAAGTGTTTTCCTCCTATATTTATTTAAACTTTATTTGTGTTGTGTAATTGTAATTGTAACAATACTATATGAAAAATAATTGTGGCTAAAATTTTCATGTTTTCTGCTCCAAAACCGTATAGGGTTTTGAAGGAAGAACAAAACAGAATCATAGGAAAACAAATCTAGATGTAATAGAAAGTTTACTGACTTGGAGTAAAAACTGAACTATATTTCTGTTATAAGGCTTTACAAAAATATTGTTAGTTTGCTAAAAAAACACATATTAATAAACCATTGTTGTGTCGAGTAAACAGGAGGTAAACGCCGAGTTGTTAGCGAAAAAGTAACACCAAATTGTTTTTGTCTCATCACTGTCTTAACGCTTGATCTAACCCACAGACTGTAATATATTTATATTCAGTTAACATTAACTAATCTTAATAAAAGTTTTAAACGTTTTGGTGAAGGCTTTTTGTATAATTCGTTAAATACCATTTCGTTGCCATTATGCTCTTAACGCATAGTCATAAGAGAAAAATAGACATATAATTACTGCTAATGTCAGTTTTATTAGCACTGGAAACAGTGTTACCATAGGCAAAATAAGTATTATAAGAATTATTATTTTTAATTAAAAGTTAATACTATAAAGTCACTCGTAATGTTACAGTGAAATTCTGTTACATAGGCTACCTTTATGCAATTTTTAGAAAATTATTATTAATTCCCGTTTAACGTTTTTTAACCTTATTCTGTTAAATTATTAACAATTAATCCGACGTTTGAAGCATGTGGAGTGTGATTGGTATTCGTATATTGTAAAGTGACGTTTCCCTCAACACAAAGATTGTCATGTAAATATACTGAAGTACAAAACAATAATAAAGTAATAAACCAGTGTTATGAAATAGATGTATTAACAAGTAAATTTAAGGTATAATAAGAAAACTAAAGTATCAAACATGTCTATATTGAACTTAATAACAACAATTCGAATAGACTGCGTAAGAAATAATGTACAGAATAGGTAAAAGCCTATAATGCAGAGCCTAGCTGGGTAACCAGTAACTGGAAACATAATAACATAAACTAAATAAAATTTAACTGAAAACTATAAAACTAGATTCAGTAGTTATATCTGATTGTGACTGATAGGCATATGCCTATCAGTTCAGATAGAGATTGTTATGATATAAATGGGTGATAAAAGTTTTAATTTTGTATCAAAAATGTTATAATGTGTGGTAGGAAAGAAGGACTACTATTGTATGTTAAAAGAATGCTAAAGATGTAAAGAAGAATATGATGTAAATAATTTAGTAATAGAAAGTGTAACAGATAAGCTGACTAGTATATTATGAAATAAGAAATAACTATTATTATCTCTTAACTATTACTTAGTAAGAGATTAACGTTACACAAAACCTGCATCTACTTGGTAGGTAAAAGGAGACAATTTTGTGTAGAATAATGGTGCTAGACAATGCCATATATAAAAAGAAATAGTGTATTTTATTAGATTAAGGTATAAATAATCATAAGTGTTTGTAATGGACAAGTAATAAGATAATTAACAAGGTATTAACTTGGGCAAAAAAACACATGTACTTTCGAAGGTAGACAGGGACATTACAATGTATAAATACTATATTAGAGCATAATATATCTAGTAATATATTATGTAGTTTATAATGAACAAAGAATAAATATTAACTTGCATTAGAATTAAGCAATTTTACTGTAAGAAACAAATAATAGTCCAAAGTACACATGACATTATTAGGCCTAGTGTACAAGCCAATGTTTTATAAAAAGTTAATGTTCATAGTTGTAATCACTAGTGTTAAATAACATGTTATTAACACAAAATCATATGTACAGCCAAGAAAACTAATTATTTAACAAAAAATATAACTTTTAAACATAATTTGTTAGATTAGGCCAAACCTAAAAATGTTATTTTTGGAATTACTGTACAGAAACATATCTTGTGCGATCTTAAAATGATCGTGAGAAAAAAAGCATTTCATTGGTAATAATATCTTTACAATTGTACAGAGCATATGTCAAATTTAAGAATTTTTAGTAATTTTGATCTCAGAAAACCGACGCCATCCATAACAATACTTGAGATTTCGACCAATGGGAATTGTTTACATTTTGCGTGTAGCAACCCAAAAAGTGACGCCAAGCGAGCTAGTAGATTGCTGAAATTCGTAGAGTAAAGAACAGCTCCTCCGGGACACCTATAGCCACGACAGTACCATCAGAATCGAACCTCGGCTAGGTTAGGTGAAGCGTAAATACCATAACATAACCAAAAAGTGAGAAAAGTATTGTGAATTGTTTACATAATCAGAAAGGAATTATAGTGAATTAATAATATTAACAGTTAATAAGAGAGTGTGTGCAAAAGTACAGGAAAGTATAGTGTTCATACTTAAAAGTTTAAACGACTTATAACGAATTATAATAATACCACTGTAACACTTTATGTACACTTGGGAACTATTTATTCCACTATCACTGAACAAAACCACTAACACTATTGTAATTTTTTACGTTTAAACTATTATTTCTTTGTGTTTAAGGTTTGAAGCAGTATAACCTAGTAAGACTAGGTTAACCTCAAAATCGGCACTGTTCGGCACATACGAACTATTTGTTATTTTAGATATAAGATATTGTTTTTTATATTATAGTCAACTTTGTATTGTGATGTGTTGTACTTAAGAAAGAACATTTTCGTAATTAATTATTGTAGTCAAAAGAACCCGAGGTTATATTTACATAACGTAACCACTGAAATAGGCCTGAACTTTAAAGATCATTGTGCCAACTGCTGAGCTATAAATTTAACAAGCCTGGAAAATTAAAATTAAGTAAAAGGTTGTTATTTTAATTTAATAAGAAAAGAACAGAATTCAAAAAGAAATAAAAGAATATTGAAGAGAATTAATTGTGCATGAATCATTATTTTTAATACATAACCTCTTTGTTAGTTTACGAATATTGGTGTTTTCATCAACATTATAAGCATAAGTTGGTAGTACCTAATTTTTGGGACCACGTGCGATTTGAATGATTTAAATAGGTAAGTGAATTAAAATCAAATAAGGGAAGGAATTAAAAGAAATTAAAAAATATTAAGTAACCAACTAAATCATTATTTTAATAAAATTAAATAATTGAATAAGTAGAAACAAAGAACACTACTCAATTTTCTTATATTACATAAAAGGCGTCCACAACGTGAGGCGCAACGCATCAACACATCTCAAATCGTTATTAGAGAACTCAAAAAGATTGCATTACAATATAAATAAATATTGTTGTCTGTCTTATAGTATATAACTTGACAAGGTTAACTTTTTTTTACCATACCCTCATTGCAATAAAATGTACTATATAAAATTTGGTTATGTTTGCATTAACTAAACTTTTCAGTCGGTTTAAAATCTTTCTAACTTTATTTATAAATAGAAAGAAGTTTTAACTTCATATGGGGCGTTGGTGTAAACTTAAGTACACCGTTCAATATAACTTTTACTTGACTTTAAATTACGTCCTCTTTCATCTCATGTCACAGACAATGGCAGAATATTAATTGTGATCTTCACCGAGCAAGAGATCAGCACAGAATTTTTGTAAGTCTATGCAAAGTAAACTTTAGGACAACCTAGGTTCCTAAAAATTACTGGTTCTCTGGTACAATTGTTTCAAAAGTAAGAAGTGATTGCGTACCTACAATACGCTGTTTTCCTTGCTGTGTGAAATCACTACAAAAATTGTTTTGCTGAAATATTACTAGAAACATTTTTCAAAAATAACACGTACATTAAACATTTTTCAATACAGTACAATAACAATCACTATCCTATTATTTTCCAGTCGTTTGTGTCCTGCAAAATCTAATGTGTAGTTCCCCAATAAAGTGATTACATTGGCCGAATACGTAATATATTAACTTTAGATTGTATTCTGCGAGGGAAGCTAAAACTGATTTTCTACGTTTACGTAAATCCAATATTGAAGCAGTTTCTTTAAAAATATACTTTTCAAGATGTTGGAAATCAGATAGGACTCACATATATGCTGACTGTACTGAAAGCAAATGAAATTTTCACTTAACACAATTTACGATATACAAACACATATCGGTAGAAATCAAGGAAATTCTTGAATGTAGGGTATCAACGTTCACCGGATACATTGACACATGATACATATACACACAAACAAGCGGACAATCTGTGTGTGTGTGTGTGTGTGTGTGTGTGTGTGTGTGTGTGTGTGTGTGTGTGTGTGTGTGTGTGTGTGTGTGATGCGTTCGCGCGCATGTGTGTCAGTGAAATGACAGCGGACGACAGTCTGCCGCTACTGCTCCAAGTTAAAATGTCATTACCTACATTCATTATAGATAATATCGATTTCGATTAAACCTTTATAACTACTTCCATAGGATTCATTTAGTTTTATAATTATTTATTTACGCCTTATGATTTTATACGTTATTAAAAGTCGTTCCAAGGTTTTGCAAGCCTTTTTCTTGCCCACAATACACACCGATTTAAGAGGAATTTGTCATCTTCTAGGCTAACTTAGTCTAAAACACAACATATCCTCTCGTTACTTTATGTGCAGTGTGATTTTATCCGCAGTGGTCACACAACTCAGTTCCTACAAATTTTTGTACGGTTATTGTTCACTTTTTCTAGCTAAATCATAATAAGAACATGTTGCTGACAAAATGAGACTACACACATATGGTCCCAAAAATGTGGTTTGTCTTTCGTCATCAAACCTTTCCAGTGCTTCCTCATTCCTTAAGTTGGTCCTTCCACCATTCGCTCTACAATCTCCGTCATAAGTATATCTCTAATACCTCTTGTTTTCTAACATACAACAACACATTCAGTGTACATGCTACAAAAAAAAATATAAAATGTTATTTTAATCAAATATTCAACAACCATCACACACGTTTTGAACAAAGTGTCAGTATAACAGTGAAGTAGTTGTACAAATTAAATCTTTTAAAGAATATATTAATTACCGATTGTGAGAAACGCACAAAACTCAGCAAAAAAATAGTTTTCTAGTTATACTGCTTCGGAAATAGAAGAGATATTTAAAAATTTCAGGCTAAACTAATACAAAATGTGCTTACCTTACACATTTAGGATGTAGTTTACAAACGTGTAGTGATTGTAGTGAATAGTTCAGAATAGTTAAGTGAAGTATATTAGAATAGTTTACATACATCGTAGTCAGTGTACGGAACCTAAGTGTAAACGCTGAAATTCAGGCACACTTGTACCCATAGTCGGCAAACCTAAACAAAACCTAAACAGTAAAAATTAATTGAGAAAATTTAATCGTTTAGGGTAACTTCTTCAAAATATATCAACTATGATCAGTTTAGAGATAACAAATATTATTCAAGAAATGTTTTATGCAGGCCTACTTTTTGGCGCTTGAGATGGACGTATTGCTATTTTGTTAAGAATAAAATATGATCAAAGGAATAACGTTTTTAAAATGGTTTCACCTAGTCGGAAGTCTCGATTTAGACAGTCGTTACAAGTTAAAACGAATAAATGTATGAGCAATGTTAATGACGAAGTTGTGAACACTGAAAACAACATTACAACGAAAAAATATTACCTGGAAAAAGTATATTAAATTAAGAATTATAACTAAAAAATTGCATTGTAAACCTACAGTGAAATTTTGCCTACATACAAATATGCAGTATTTAGGGACTCATTATTATTCCAGTATAGTATAAACGTTTTAATAGAATTCGGTTACTACCTTCAGAAAATAACAAGGAATGTAAGTTAATTGCTATTAATAATTATGCATTTATTTGCATTTACAGTAGTTGTCCATACTAAGTGCATTTATTTCATTGTAACCAACACACCACTATGTTTAGTAATAACCGTATCATGTTACTGCCATATCTGTAGCACTTCCCAATGTATTTTTCATACATCTTACTATTTTTATGTTACAAATGTAGTGTGCCACCTTAACGCCTGAGTTTCAAACGTACTATAATAAGGATGCTTAAAAATTCTATTAAATTATTACAACCTCATTATTTAAACGTTGATTTCGTTGTTAGTAAAACTGTGGTATCGTTAGGAATACATATGTACGTTGTAAAGCTGGTAAATACGAACATAATTTTATGATCACGTAAGTCTTCTTCGACAAAATTCAAAATATCTGTATCTATAAAATCATTATTGGAAGTGTGATTTTGCATAGTGCAAACTTCTAAGATTTTAATACATTACGTACATAGTGAAAAGTAAATATCCCACTTGTAAACTGTTATAATAGTAAATATTTACTAAAGGTATATATTTTGCAATTGGTTTATATTTTTTTAGATTCAATAATTAAAGACAAATAATTCGAGTACCATGTATCAACATTTCTTGTTTAAAGAACGAAATATCCTTACTGAGTTTGAAGTGCTAATTGGGTTCAACTAGTATAAAATAATAACGGACTTATTAAGTTTAAAGTATTGTACCTGAAACACACACACACAGTCACACACACACACACACACACACACTATATGTCTGAAAGAAACATTCTGTAAATCGTGATATGATAATAATACAAAGAGAAGTTACAAAAAAAGTACATATTACTATTTCAAACAGTATGTTTTAACCTCTAAAGGAATATTACAATCTTCCATCAAGAAGGAGCCCGTAACAGTTATCATGTATGAGGTTCAGGTTTTATTAAAATTCGTTAAGGGAATATGTAAATAATACGACCTTTTTCTTTAAAATATACTGAACAAAATAATTTTGGATTGAAGCTGATAGATTTTTGTAATGTTAAATTTCTTCAGTCTGTTACCTTCTCTTTTTCTGACAGTAGATATTTACTGATTCGATCTACATCAGTAAGCCAATTAGTTGTAATTATGAGATTTTAGCGTAGTGTTCACTCAAACAGCGGGGCAATGAAAGTGTTTAGTGAGTCCAGCAACTATGGCAGGCTAACGCCTGAACTCAGGATTGGGTTCGTTTCAAGGTCAGCTCGGTTCGTTTCAAGGTCAGCTCGAACTAACGTCACCAAACAGTAGAGTAGCTTTACTTGAACGGAGTAAGTTACAAGGCCACATATTATTCGGCGTGGACATCACAATCCCTGGCAGATAACACAATGTACAAACTGGTACGGGGTCTCTAGAACCAGTAGCTATAACAAACACAACAAAAAAGGTAGTGTTTTGGGCTATATCCTATGTTTTCCGTAAGCTGTTACCAAGAAGGTTGAAACTTAACGAGCAGTTTACTCTCCGGCTTCCTGGCGGTGGTTCTAAACTCCCCCAGAAAACAAGATCGTTAGGAACTAATATAGTTTGGATTCTACGTTCAAATTTCTGTCTTGTAAAAGTATTAGATATTCTATGGGTATACCATAAACTTGGAAGAATTACGTGGACTCTGCTGTTTCTACGCGTAATCGTGACAAGGAGAAATCGTTGAGGTTATAATGTACAGTTGAATACTATATGGGCCTGACCTGTAAATTGATGAAAATATAAACGCAGCGAAAAAAGTAAACAACTTATACGTGACTACTTTTTAAAAATAGGAAGATGTTAATTAATTTGAAAGGTTGGATTCACTGTTATAGTTTTACAAAGTTGTTTACACTTTTAAGTAACTACTACTACGTAAACCGTGCCAAGAGGCCAAATTTACATTCATTCACTGTTATTTCCTGCAATAATTATCACAACTTCAACTTCACACATGAACAACATTTTAGACTACAAATAACGAGATCCAAAGCGTTGACAATATTTTTGTAATAATATGCAGTATGTATAGGAAAAATAATTTTTTAATACGAAGACTGACTAGAAAAATGAGAAGTATATATTACAAAACCAAAATAGCAGACTTGAATTGTACATTACACAAAATGTCGGAAGTGTAACAGAAACCAAGTACGACACAGCAGATTGGTCAGTTTACTGACATTTACTTTCAGCTCTAGTATTGTTTAAAGTCAGGATAACAAAGTTTTTTACAATAAAAAAACAATACAAAATTTGTATCTTTCTTGTGTTGATACTTCGACGCAAAGAAATTATTTGGTTGTAATAATTTTTGTAAAACGTTTCCAGCTCGTTATGAGTTGAATACGTAATGCTGAATACAATTGAGATGTAATTATGATGGATATCGATTAAAATTTAAAAGAAATACAACACACAAGATTTGTGTGAATTGGGTCTAGTACGCGTCCTGATTATATCAATACGTGCGACAGTGTAGGCTACTCGTGTACAAAACTGTCTTCAGTACAGAATGATTTTTCATTACTTTCATATTATTTTACGTTATTTTGCCCAATACAGAGTAAACAATTTTATTGAACTTTATTTTTCATAACTGTGCGTGCATCTATATCACGACTAAGAGTTATGGCAAAGCTAAAAAATCTATAGAAGAAAACGATAAATGATTTTAAATAGAGAGTACCCATCAGTATGGTGGAAGTTCATGGGACTACAAAACACGCATTTTATAAGTGTTACCAGTAAATTTTATCTATTACTTATAATTTTGGGAATACCGAACAGAAGGATTTTAGCGAAAATTGCATAGCTACATTATACAATATTTCATCAACCAAAGTTTAAAATAAATGTTATTTTTAAAATAACTGTTATTCTTAACAAAGTAAAGAAATTTCTGTTAAAGATGCCACGAAAAATTCCTTTGAATTAATAGTGTTCCGAATGTCTGTTTTTTTTTTTTTTTTTTTATCTTAAACACTCACAAATTTTTATGCTGCGAAATACACACTTATGCGTACTTCAAATAATTTATAACTTCACAGCGTTAAACTCAAAATAAGTGTTCACATTAATTGTGTTTTGTTAGTTTATATGATTGTTAATTAATATGAATAAAAAATAATATTTTTAGTTTTACAAGAACATATGTTTTGTTACAATGATTTGATAGTTTTGTATATTATCATCCCTATATTAATTATGTGTGTTGCCACCATATACGTAGTTATGTGTTAAATAACACATAACAACGTATATTTTATAGTTCCTATTTATCGGTCTTCATTTAAATTGGAAAGTTATGAGAATGAAGTTTTACTTTTGGAAATCGGAATGTGGTAGCTGAATTGCTTTTAAAACGGAAGATAATTAATATGAATTTAACTTCTAATTAACGCTGTGTATTTACTTTTGATGTCTTATCTTATTTCGTTAGTTGTTTTTTTGGAGCCACAATCTGACATAAATAAACCTTAGTTGTGTAAAAATCGGCCTTAAACTTTAGGAAAAACTTTTTTAAATATCGGGTATTTCTCAGTAATAATGTGTTTACTTCCTAAAACAAAAAATTTAACTTTTCCAATTTTAATATTTAAAATTTTTTTGCCTGGTTTTAGGTTAATACGTATTGTGTCTTTTGCCACTGATTAATGCGTGCGCGTGTGTACACAAACACACGCACGTTCTTTCTCCCTTTCTCTCTCTCTCTCTCTCTCTCTCTCTCTCTCTCTCTCTCTCTCTCTCTCTCTCTCTCTCTCTCTCTCTCTCTCTCTCTCTCTCTCTCTCCCTCTCTCTTCGTCACCCCCTCTATCGCTTTCATAAAACAAAAGTATATTAACAATGATTCCTAAAGACTTATTAATTCCTTAATTCCAGATCCTTTGTACATTATTATGTCTTATGTACATCATTTAAAAGATGTTATAAATATGTGCATAAATATTGGAAATTAATATCTTTTGAAATTAATGTCTTTTAATGTTGTACTAACAAGCTATGTCAAAGTAACGAAGAATTTAATGCTGAACAATTAATGTAGACCGAAATTTATTTGACAATTTTGTGAGGGGTTAAAGTACACCGCAAGTGTTGGCTACTAAAATTTATTGCGATCTCGTGATCAATAATTATGTGGACTCACCTGTTGTAGCGCTAACAGTGGTGTTTAGTGATTTGGTTCGTAACAAACACGGCACTAGTGACACAGCAGTGTGACCGCACCGAGAGCTTGGGATTTACTGGCGTCGCGGCGCTTTGCCACTAGTACCCTCCTTCCCCTATCCATCCCCATCCCCACATTCACACTCACACATACGTACACTTTCTCTCTTTTATTGTCCCACTCGTTCGCTCAGTTCTTTTCTCTTAACCGAACGCTTGCCTTTTTGTAGCCGTCTGAGTATTTCGTTTGAATACTTATCTATAATTTTCAAATCATTCTGAATTTATCACAGTATAAGCAAAGAAAATCCTTTTTCTTCTTTACAAAATCCGTTACAGGAGAGCAGACTAACGCTACTTTGTACAGAAATCCGTTATTTATGGTATCCAGAAATAAGATGTCGCTTACTTTTTGTTTTACAGACATTATTATCTAATTGACCATAAGGAATTTTATTTACGATTTGTGGTATTTAAAACTATATGTTCATATTTAACATTATTGGACAACTGTTTTATGCCAAAACAAATGAAACTAAATCGTGTTATTCCAAAGTGAACGCGTACTCACTAGTAACTGCTGTAACGTATTAACTGTAAGTGTTCTTGCTGAAAGGATTGAAGGACTGTAGTTGTTTAACCATAAAATTGTCCATTTTGAGTACAGATACTGAGTGGTACTTTTCAGTTTCAAAGAAGAGATGTCTTGCCTGTTGCACACAGTCATTTATGGGTTTTTCATAAACAATATTCATATAATTAGAAATGTCAGCAGGCAACCCGTATGCGATGATATGGAGAAAGTGCCGGATCTGGTATAAATAGTCAATTTTGAAAAGCAAAGGTTTACCGAAAGCCATAAGTGAAATACTATACTAGTCTACAGCCAATTTAACTTGGAACACAATTGCGATTGAATATTACCGGTATTTAGTAAATTGTGTAATTTTCATGTCCCCAATAAAACCTAATCAGTTACTGTTACAGTGAATAAATAATCACGTAGAAAACGTTATTTTTTTGAGTTTATTAAAATCCCTTGATATCCCGTTAAAATTAATCCCTTGATATCCGATTATATAGAATTGAGGTTCTTGCACGTACGTTTATGTGCATAAATATTGTTTCGTTCATGTGTGTCTGTGTGTGTGTGTGTGTGTGTGTGTGTGTGTGTGTGTGTGTGTGTGTGTGTGTGTGTGTGTGTGTGAGAGAGAGAGAGAGAGAGAGAGAGAGAGAGAGAGAGAGAGAGAGAGAGAGAGAGAGAGAGAGAGAGAGAGAGAGAGAGAGAGAATTGATCGACAGTGAGGTACTCAGACAAGAGCGACATATTGAGAGAAATTGTAATTAATGAGTGTGCCATTGAGAGACTGAGGATCACTGATTTAGATAAACGTATTTAGGTGGAGAGTGTACAGAAAGAAAGGAGGTGAACATACGGAGAGAGTAGGTGAAATAAAAATAATGAGCTGAAATAAAAATAATCTCAAAATGATAATTAAGTTTAAAATTATTCTACTGCATTATTCATTAGATGTCATAGTAAACGATAATAATTAATAAAATAGTTTAATCCAATTCGTTGTATTTATTCTCACAAAATTGTTCACATTACTCATTTTAACGACTTTAAATTTCAATACAATAATGGTTATCGAAATTTTTACTTTTCCATAAATTTAATTAAAAACCAATAACAATAAATAAATTGTTTTCTAATACAAGTTTACTTTTTTAAATAAGGCTATAATCATATTTGACATAATTGTCTTACCGCTTTAGGAAAATTACATGAATTATTTTTCCAATTTACTTTTGTTTCTTGTCAACTCAATATACAAACCACCGCGTAGATTAATACAGCCTTCAGTTATGTTCCCCTAAACTAACTACGCTCATAAAGTTTTAGTCTGTGCTAACTACAGTTAAATACAATTCGTGAATTTTGTTGCAGTTATTCGGCGCCCCTGGCCGAATGCAACAAGCATTAATACAGATTTAGTTATAATGAGTTTAAATAGTCACGCGACGGAAAACTATTCGTACTTTGGTCAGCCTTCCCTGACGTCAGCCCCCGCCCTTTACTAACCAAGCCGTTTGGTTCGTTACCGTAATTCTTGTCAGTCGACCACCAGACCGGACATGTGAGCAGAGCCGCCCGTCGCCGAACTTGCTGCGATTTCGGGAGCCTCGATTACCAAGTAAAGCTTGGTTCCACGTATAGGCCCACGAGCGTGAGAGAATTGATTTGCCGCATAATTTCTTCACACCTTTAAGAATACGTACGAACAGCGCATAAACAAGACTTCCCATGACTGGCTTACGCACGGTGTGACGAGAATCAGCAGGCCGCCAGCAAACGCAACTCACATGTTCCAGTAACATTATTATTCATTAGTTACATTCACCTGCAGTTTCCAGTTACCAGTTTACTAGCAAAAAGGAAGATGAAGTTGATTTATCGTTTTGTGCAATATGAACTTGTATCTTGCAAGGACTTTACAGATAGGGTGTTAAGAAATTTAAAGAACGAATCGTAACTTGTACGATATGTATTACAATTGTAAACTAGCATTGACTTATGCAAACATTGAATTTTAAAGATTTCGCCCATGTTTAACTGATGCTAATGGGGAATTTTTAGTAACTGGTTAATCTAGCGTTTGAATTGTGTTATAGTTGAATTTTACGATTTTTGGGCATTTAATTTATTCTGTATATGGTCGACTCAGTAAGTCACTTTTCTCTGGCTGAAACACAAATTATATGATATTCTGAGCTTTAATTTTGTTCTAAAATAAACGGGTACACTTGGACTCTGCTCACTAGCCGCTTGTACTGAGTTTCAATTTCATACACTCCCCCGCCTGTAGCTAATTATGTTAGACATTAAGACTATTTTAAGAGGATCATATTTTGTGTAAAGCGACATAGGTAGCAGTAAGTATTTTCATTGTTTCTGATGTATGTGGTGAGTTAGGTTTTATAGGCCCACCACAATTTAAATTGTAATTAATAAATTTAGCTAATTACGACTAATTACCAAATTTAATTAGTCATAAACAACAATTTGATATCCATAAAGGCACTCTCATACAACAATTCAAGTTAAATTTGTCCACATGGATTAATAATGACTCCGCGCTAATTAACACAATAATCACTTTCCACAAATACGTAACAATAACTTGATCCGCATTGAATAAAACTGACTATTAAGGCGGCCACTATTGCTTGTATATATCCGCAGACGTCCAGAGACACCTACTACATTCCCGGCGGCGCACCAAGAATAATTACTTAGTTACAGGTTCCGGAACACTCTGGAGACTGGATCATTGCACGTCCTTAACACAGACGCTCCACGCACTAGGCTAGTCGAGAAGCGAGTAGAACGACATTCTCAAATGTTCAAGAGCGTTATGTAATTGTCTTTCAACTCAACGAACGGGACTGTATACAATGTATACCTTACTGTTGTAAGAAGACTTAAACAGATGTGACGGCACGACTGATCCAATCGGAAGACTTCTGAAATAGGTGATAAGGTTAAAGACACCTCTACTGGTTCGTGTTTGTCCACAACGTTTTCTTTGCATACCATGTCGACGTTTGAACATCGCCTAAAATTACGAAGGCTTATGGTTTTCCCATAGTTTCTAATGATTACCTGTTTTGATCTGCGTGAAGTATTATGAAGTGTTTATGAATTATAATACATTTCCATAAATTTGTCTACTTAATTATTATTATCATTTGTTGTGAATAGAGAGTAGCAAGTATCCGAATCCACGTAGGAGAACTGATTTTTTGTTAGTAGTATTTCTGGAAGAAAAATGCAAAAAAATGTGACTATGTTCTTTTCGATAGCGTTTAATTAATTCTGTCTTTCTCTGGTTTTAATTTTTTTATCCACTCAAGAGTGTTACGTCTATAAAAAAATTTTGGTTGTAACTACGTAAATTTATTATGCATTAATATTATATATTAACTTACCACACACAAACACACACACACACACACACACACACACACATATGGCAACGTTACAAGTATTTCAAAAATTTGCACAAATATATTACCATGTACTCAACGCAACTATGAAGTGTATTACACCGGCCAGGTCGCAGGATTTTGTTTTATTCTCGTTGCGTCAAGTATATGTAGTTGCAAAATAATTAAATAATTTTCAAAGAGGAGTGAGATGTTGTTGACATGAAATAATTAATTAAAACTGTTTCAAAATAATCGTTCTATGATTTATTAATGTTAATTGAAAATATTCAAATATTAAAATCTCAAATCTTTCATAAATAAAATATTCTCTTTTATAAGTTTACATAAGGTACCATATAACCTTCTCTGCTATTCATGACATATTAAAATAAATAACCATATAATCTTACTAGCTAAACAGACATGTTAAACAAATTATCTAAACTCTTTTTATTTCAGTGTGTCCGACTTTTACACCAATTTTTAAATAATAATAGCAACTCATATACAAAAAAAAATATTAAACTCAAGAATAAAATTACTTGTTGCTATAAACAAAAATAAAATAATAACATTTACTTTCAATCTATTATTTAATTCTACTGGCACAACCAGATTTTAACATAGCAAAAGATTAGTTTTTTTTAATTTTCTTATTCAATAAAATTATTTACTTTACTACTATTTAAATTTGAAACTTTAAGTCTTTATTGTTCATGTATAATTTTTCTTTTTGAAAGTTCTTTTCACCAACAAAAAAATATAATTGTTTATTATCACCTGCGTACATCTGCCGTTACCGTCGCGTGTGTGTGTCCTGAATCCTGAGAATTTGATGATGATTATGCTGATGCTGTGTTCTCTGTCTCTACGGGTTGTTGTTTGTGATGCTCCAGAGTTCCTCCATACGTCTTGGTGTGTGTGGTCCTGATCGATCGACAGACCGGGAGCGTGACGTTGGGTGAAGATTTCTTGAGTCTGAGAAACCGCCCCAAATTGCCGGTGGTATTTATACTGGACAGCAACCTGACAGGTCCAGGACTGTTTTCGACCTGTTAGATATTGTCACTATCGTGCAAAGCGTCCTTTTAATTACAAATTACTTTTTAGTACATTTTAGCGAATTCGTAAACATACTCGTAACACGAGCGATACCATTGTTTGCGTAATTTTTTCCTGGTCACTCACATATAACACACTTATTAACTACTATGTAATTACACTAGTAAGTAACATTAAATTACCCAGCCTCTTTATTATGCACATTTTGCAATAATTTTTATATCACCATATTCATTAAAAATTCCTTAATGTAATGGTGTCTTTATAATTTGGGTAAGTCTTCGTTCAAAGGTTTAAAACGTATTAATTATTTTATTTTTATCCGGTTAAAACCTGATTACAACCGTAGCATCACCCCATATTTTCCTGTCGTAGCTTGCGTTACACACACAAACACACAAGCGCTGTATTCACGCGGGGGTAGGTGTACGCTTCTGACAATCCTTAGCCTGCATAATATTGTTAAAAAATGTTCATCATATACTTTATATGCTAAATATTTACAAACATACCGCCCTGGGCAAATATGCAAATGTATGTATAGTTGCAATATATATATATATATATATATATATATATATATATATATATATATATAGTAAAGCAGTAATAAATTTCAAGTTAAACGCTGATGCACTTGAGATTTAACAAAAAATCGAAAAGAATAAAGTTCATAAACTGATGAAAGACTGAAAATATTTCAGTTGTAGGACATTTTATCTCTTTAACCTATATTATTCATTTTCGGTAGCACGTCTTGGTTAGTACACAATTATCATATCACTGCCTGAACGTAAACGATAGTCTAGCACTGACTTATACTTATTTTACTATGTTCCCGTTGTCTATTATTGACCTGACAAGTGGTGTAATGGCAGAAACGTGTCGGAAAATATGAAAATAGTGTCATAGTAAAAATATTCCTCACAATTCTTATAAGAATAATCACTAACAACAAGCACATTATTAGTACAGTTGAGATATTGTCACTTTCTGTAACACTTTGGATGTAAAGTACAACAAAGTGAGAGTAGACAGATCTAGAGTAAGATCACAACAGCAAAATCACTTGTCATAATTGTGCCTATCCTGAATATGATGTTATCATGTAACCACAAAGTGTATTATAGACGTTTAAATTATGTTTTTACAAATAAATATAAACATCAGTTCCCCTATAAACGAGCCTGTAAATTAATTGCATGTTTGTTTCGTACAACACAAAAATGAAAATACTCACAAAGTTCCTAAAAGTAGACGTTTTGACTTGAGTGTACGATAAGTGGAAGTTAAACCGCAGTTTTAGTTAATAAAATATTACTAAGTTTGAGCTTCATCAGTAAAAGAATTAAGTTTGTTTAGCTTTATTTTACTTTTGTAATCTGTTATAAGTACACTTGGTAACATTAAGCAAAACTAATGAATGAAAGCAAAGAAAATACAACACATGTAAAGTGCAAGGTGCTCTAGTGTTTATTTTGTTAAGGTGCTCTAAGATATATTATTTTACATTTACTCATCCCTTACTCTAATCTAAAATAATATCAGAAAAGTCTGTTTGGTATAGCCATTTGTGTGAGCCGTTTTAACCATGTTGTATGTCCTGCGTCTAACAGACTCTTTCTTGCCAGCTCGTTGGGGTGCATTGTTAGTCTCCTTCTGTACCTAGAATGTGGGTTTAATTTCTTCTCTGAGACTCTTGTGTGTGACGTGGTGTGGCATGTTCCACGGGCCACTGACCACTGTCCTGAATAACATGTTCTGGAAACGCTGAAGGATCTCTGTGTGCGAGTTACTTGCTGTCCCTCATAGTTGAATACCGTATGTCCAGATTTGTTGCAGAAAGGTGTATAACATGACGAAGTTATTCAGTAAGGACATATGTGATCCTTCTGAACTACCAGCACATGTGTCTAAAGGTATGCCACAGCTGTTTATTTTTTGTTACTATGTCTTTTCGCCTTTTAAGACTTCACTCCAGACGAATGCTGGGGTATTTACATCTTCTGCCTGTGGCAATTGACAGTTGTTCAGTGTCACAGGCAGACAGTTTTCTTGTCTGAAGCAACATGTTACATGAATTGTTTTAGATTCATTTGCCTTTACTTGCCATCTCTTTAACTAGTTTTGGATTTGGTTTATGTAGTTCGTAGGTTTTCCGAAGCAGTAGGAGCATCTGTATGCGAGGCAAGGATGTCTGTGTCATCTGCGAATGTCCTCATGACGCTATCGTAGTTGAACTTGATGTCTGCATGTTGGTATGTCCGCAGTATATATATAACGGAATATTGGCCTTAATATACTTCCTTGAAGGTCTCCTGAATTTAAAGTGTAAATGTGTGTATGCTTAATTTGTTTTTAACAAAAAAAAAGTTTCATGAAGGTACTAATTTTACAATGGTAGCCTATAATAGGAGTGTGGTAGACATACGTCGTATGCTAAACCTTATCAAAGGCCTGACTTATATCCAAAAATGCTGCAGAACAGTATCTTCTCTCTTCGAAATCATGTTGAATTTTGTTGACTATGCGATTCGTTTGGTCTATAGTGCAAAATCCAAACTGGTAATCAGGAGTATTCTTTTGAGAAATTATTATTAATGACAAGAATTAAAAAATCCTGAAATTTCTTTAGGTAATTAAAACATTTGGAGTTGAAAATTCAACGTTAAATAAAAATTAAAACTCTACGGAAAATTAGTAGGCGAGACCACTCTTGGCTAGCAGTTTAGCCTATTGTTTTTCCAGAATATATATTGTTACGACATCGCAGAACAAACTACGTGTTTATCGAATGTTCCAGAGGGATCTGGAATGTAACGTGTGTGGCGTACATGCTTGTCGACGCATTTGGTAGACTGTGTCAGAAGCCGAGCCAAATGTGTCAAGGCCGCAATTAATTATGTCGCACACACTGGCGCTAACACGCTATATGGAATAATCTAGTAATTTGGGGCGGTATAAATACCAGTACGCAATGACGGGGACGTTCAGTTCAGTATAGCTGCGATATATTGACAGTGCGGTTCGAGTTATTATCGGGCGATATTACTGTGTACGTTCAAGTGGTTATTAGTGAAGTGTTGCGTTTTATAATCGGGCGGTATAATTTTAATACAATTGTGTTTAATATTAGTTAACATTTTATTGCGTGTGAACAATTTTTATTTTATTTGTTGTACGAGATTATGTTGTAATTACGAACTGTTTAACTGTAAAAATTAAAGGTGGTGATTAGTGACTTAATTGGTGTCTTGTATTTTGTTTCCACTTTACCTACGACGATCAAGTAGACCGTCGTAACAGTGGTGTCAGAACTGGGATAGAACGGTTAACAGTGGACACTTTATACAAGACGATTGTAATTCGTAATTAATCGGTAAACATGAAAGCCAGTCAGATGATGGAAGCTTTACGAACACTGCTGCGGCAGACACAGGAAGAAGCAGAAAAACGACAGGATGAACAAGTAAGCAGGAAACAAAAGACATCAAAGCATTAATACAGGAGCAGAAACAGAAGCAAGAACACAGTACCGCAGAATTGGGTCTCCTACGAGGTGAGCTTAATAAGCAAGTTACTAAAATATCGGAGGTACATGAATCATTGACATTAAAAATAGCTGAAGTAGGAAAATATGTCTCGATTGTTGAACAATCGATGTCTACAAAAATATCTGTCATAGAAGGATCAATGTCTACAAAAATGTCTGTCATAGAAGGATCAATGTCTACAAAAATGTCTGTCATAGAAGAATCTGTGTCAAATAAAATATCTGCAGTAGAAAACTCAGTGGCAAACATAAGAGAACAAATTAAAAGTGAGGCAGAGCAGTGCCTGAAGATACAACCAAAACAACTTTGTGAACAGAGAGTACTAATAATAAAGACAGAAAAAGACGCAGAAAATAAATTAATAAAGAAAGTCACTTTGCCTGCAGTAGGCGCAGTTCATGTCAAAGCTCCAAAATTTGAGGGAAGCAGTCACTGCGCAACGTTTCTCCGCCAATTTGAAGCTGCTGCATGCGCAAATAATTGGACAGAGAAAGACAAGGCAGTCTTACTCGTTTTTGCATTAAAAGAACCCGCGGCAGAATTACAAGTGCCACCTGACAGCCAGAACATCTATACCGAGTTGTTAAAAGCTCTAGAATTACGGAATGGTGATAAACATTTGCGAGATGTATACTGCACCCAGTTGAGAGTAATGCGACAGCATTCCAAGGAGAGTCTTCAAGAGTTTGAAGCAAGTATTAACAGACTAATTAGACTGGCCTATCCTGAAACGCCAGACGATTTTCGAACGAGTTTTGGGGTACAGACATTTACTGTCGGTGTCCGAGATAACGAACTACAGCAAGTTTTACGAATCGCAAGACACCAGAACAGTGCGGACGCCCTGGTACATGCTTTGCAATTTGAGGCCGCCAAATCAGCGTCTAGTTGGACAAGTCGTAAAGTGCGCGCGCTAAAAGATCGCGACGGCACAGACGATGAGGAAGAAGAACAAGGAACAGAGACTCGACGGTCGGTGCCACTAAATAAAATAAGAAAGAATGGAAGACCAAATTGTTATAGATGTGGGAAACCTGGACATCTACAACGAGATTGTCGGGTTAGAATTCAGCAGCAGGGAAAAGAGCAATAGTCGGTACAACGGGGCGTATGCTGACTAACTGGAGGAACGAAGCCCCTAGACAATACGCAATTTCTACACTTCAGTAAAACAGCGGGAGCTTGTTGGTTACCGGATTCGTTCAAGAAAGGCCAATCTCGATTACAGTTGACGCAGGCGCAACTGTTTCAATTGTGCGGCCCGACGTAGTGAAAGATCTCAAGCCAATCTGGTGCTCTTGCAGCTTGCGAGCAGCTACTGGACCGCCTGTAAAAGTGTTTGGAAAAGTGGAGATACATCTACGCCTCGGTCGACTTGAGTTTAATCATCAAGTACTTGTTATAGACATTGTGGATGAAGCAATTCTTGGTGTGGACGTTATGAACGCATACGGATTTATAGTCGACTTCAAAAACAATGTCTTGAGAATCGGAGAAGAAGATGTAATGCTCTTCACAATGACTACGTCAGTAAAATCGATGGACGTCATAAACCAAGTGACCGTAACTGTTCCCCCAAATTCCGAAAAGATCATCATGGTTAGAACCGAGGTAGATACAAGGGGCAACCAGTGCTCTATATTCGAACCCCAGCACACCGGGAATACTAATTGCCAGAAGTTTAGTAAAACCTGACGAAACCGGAAATGTACCTATTAGAGTGGTAAAGATTTTGGATCAAGCTGTCACTTTACAAAGCAATACGCTTCTAGGCAAATTGACTCCTGTGGCCTGGGTAGCCGGGATGACGCAACTAAGATCCAGTGCTTCGGATACTTCCAAATTACCAGAGAAACTGCAGAAATTATTGAACAGATCTTCTAACGACCTCTCAAGTGGTGAGGTAAAAGAACTCACACAGTTTTTACATGAATTCAAAGATTGTTTTTCAGTTCGGGGACAGTCACTTGGAAGAACCTCTCTTGTGCAACATCGCATCAATACCGGGGACACTACACCGATACGCCAACCTCCTCCATTATCTAAGCAAGAGGAAATGTCTCGGTTGGTACAGGACATGTTGACAGAGGGAGTAATCGAACCTTCGCCAAGTGCTTGGTCTTCTCCTGTAGTGCTGGTAGCGAAGAAGGATGGTGAATTTCGTTTCTGCGTAGACTATCGGAGGTTAAATGACGTTACAAAGAAAGACTGCTATCCATTACCTCAGGTTGACGACACACTCGACACGTTGTCCTGAGCACAGTGGTTTTCCACATTGGTCATGAAGAGTGGATATTGGCACGTGGGTCTTCATCAAGAAGACAAGGAAAAGACCGCTTTCTCGACCCCAAGTGGCTTATTCCAATTTAACGTCATGCCATTTGGACTCCGTAATGCACCGGCAACATTTGAAAAATTGATGGACTTGCCTTGTTTATTTAGACGATGTCGTAGTCATCGGGAAGACTTTCAAAGACTATTTGGAAAACCTTAAGAAGGTTCTAACTAGAATTCACAGTGCCCAACTGAAGCTGAGCCCGAAGAAGTGTTCCCTATTCTAGAAGGAAGTACAGTATCTGGGCCACCTGGTTTCGGCAGCTGGTGGTAGCATGGATCCTAATAAAGTAGACACCGTAGGAGACTGGCCAGTGCCGACGAGTAAACAAGAAGTTCGGAGTTTCCTGGGGTTATGCTCATATTACAGACGTTTTGTGAAAGGCTTCGCTACTATTGCTAAACCACTACATGAGCTAACGAAAAATAAACGAAACTTCCAGTGGTCAAGAGAGTGTGATCAAGCATTTAAGACTTTGAAAATTGCATTATGTTCTCAGCTAATTCTCGCTTTCCCAGCTTCCTAAGGGAAGTACATTTTGGACACAGACGCAAGCAATACTGGTCTAGGAGCAGTTTTGTCTCAAGTGCAAAACGGTGAAGAACGAGTAATAGCGTATTACAGCAAAACACTTTCTAAACCGGAGAGAAATTATTGCGTTACAAGGAGAGAGTTGCTGGCAATCATCCGAGCGTTGGAGCACATCCATAAATATCTCTATGGAAGAGAGTTTTCACTACGTACCGACCATACCGAGCTTGCATGGCTCTTGAGATTTAAAAATCCGGAAGGACAGTTGGCAAGATGGCTTGAACATCTGGAAGAGTACAACTTCAAGGTACAACATCGACGGGGGCGCCTGGATGGTAGTGCAGATGGCTTATCACGAAGACCGTGCCCGGAAGACTGCCGACATTGCCACAGAAAGGAAGAACAAAACTCAAGCGAACATGTTCAAGCCATCACTGTAGATTTCCTGGCAGACGGCTGGACAACACAAGACTGTCGACAAGAGCAGATGACTGATGAAGACATTGGACCAATCTTGACAGCAAAAGAGGAAGGTCGCCGCCCGGATTGGCAAGATACCTGCCATGGTTCCGAAGTGTTGAAGGGCTACTGGGCACAATGGGAATCTCTTATCTTAGAAAACGGATTGCTAAACGGATTGCTGAAAAGGGCTTGGAAAAGTGCAGATGGACGAGACGTGGTCATCCAGTTGATAGTTCCCCGAAGTAAAGTGCAGTCTGTTTTGAAGGAGATGCATGATGGAACATCTAGAGGCCATCTTGGCGTTAACAAAACCCTTGACAAAATACGGAAGCGATTCCATTGGCTTCATCTTCGCCACGACGTAGAGGAATGGGTTCGGACGTGTGAAATATGTGCTGCAAGCAAGGGCCCACAAACCAGAAGCAGGGGAAAAATGAGACAGTATAACGTTGGACTGCCTTTCAAGAGAATTGTCTTAGACATTGCTAGACCATTCCCAGTTACTGATGATCGAAACCGGTACATCATGGTTGTAGGTGACTACTTTACTAAGTGGGTGGAAGCCTACGCATTTCCAAATCAGGAGGTTACCACAGTGGCAAAGCAGTTAGTTCAAAACTTCTGTTGCCGTTATGGAGAGCCTATGGAAATCCATACGGATCAAGTTAGAAATTCGAATCAGGCGTGTTTAAAGAATTATGCCGTCTACTTGGAATTCGGAATTCGAAAGACCAGGACAACGCCTCTACATCCTCAGTCGGACGGGATGGTTGAAAGATTCAATAGGGCACTTGAGCAGTATCTTTCGAAGGTTGTTGACGAGAACCAAACAGACTGGGACCAACGTATACCACTATTCCTCATGGCGTATATGTCATGAATGCACGACAAAACCGGCATGACCCCAGCAAAATTGGTGTTTGGGCGGGAGATTCGTCTTCCTGGGGACTTGATGTTTGGGTTACCTGAGACTCAATTCCAGGAGACACAGAACTATTCCTCGCAATTAGAAAACCAACTGCGAGAAATGAATCGCTTGATAAGAAGACGGCTGAAGATTGCCAATGATAAAATGAAAACTCGGTATGACGTTCGCAGCAATAGTGTGGGTTTCCAAGAAAGAGATCAGGTCTGGTTGTTCAACCCAAAGCGCCGTCGTGGTCGCTCGCCTAAGTTGCAAACTAACTGGGAAGGACCCTATACTGTGAAAAAAGATTCAACGATGTTGTTTATCCCATTCAACAGGAAGGACAGCCAAAGTTCAAGGTCGTCCACCTAGATCGCCTAGCTAACTATTACTTCAGAGACGGTTTGCCAGTTCGGGACGAACAGTCTTAAGGTGGGCAGTGTTACGACATCACAGAACAATCTACGTGTTTATCGAATGTTCCAGAGGGATCCGGAATGTAACGTGTGTGGGGTACGTGCTTGTCGACGCATTTGGTAGACTGTGCCAGAAGCCGGGCGAACTCTGTCAAGGCCGCAATTAATTACGTCGCTCACACTGACGCTAACACGCATTATTGAATAATCTAGTAATTTGGGGCGGTATAAATACCAGTACTCAACGACGTTCAGTTCAGTATAGCTGCGATATATTTACAGTGAGGTTCGAGTTATTATCGGGCGATATTACTGTGTACGTTCAAGTGGTTATTAGTGAAGTGTTGCGTTTTAAATCGAGCGGTATAATTTTAATACAATTGTGTTAAAATTAGTTAGCATTTTATTGCGTTTGAACAATTTTTATTTGATTTGTTTTACGAGACTGTGTTGTTAATTACGAACTGTTTAACTGTAAAAATTAAAGGTGGTTATTAGTGACTTAATTGGTGTCGTATTTTGTTTCCACGATCAAGTAGACCGTCGTAACAATATACATATATGGCTATTATTCCTTTGTGCCGAGGGAGTGTTTTACTGTTCTTTCTTTTATACAATGGAAGTGGCGTATTTATTTTTCTAGAATGTTATTAAATGTTTTATACTTTCAATTTCATGAAAAGTTCATGGCGAATGCGTGATTTTAACAAGCATATTCATTTATTGGGAAATAGCTTGTTGGTTTGTGAATGAAACAACTTTTACTCTGCCACACTTTGACTGATTTGCTTCTTTGACTTCCACTCCACCTCACAAAATTTAATTTTCAACTTTAAGTATACACGCTTCTTAGCACAACAATCTAAAATAATTAAAAATCAAATTCGGTTTTAATTTTTAAAATAACTATAAATTTGATGCTTTTGGGTAAAGTGTATAAATAAGATTACTAAAAAAAATACGTACTTGAGCCAACAAAAATAGACTCGTAAGATTCACAAATATATTGTATAATGACCTATTGATTTGGCTGTGTGATTATCTGTAAGATGCAGTAGCTTTTACACAACTATATATTTCTAGGCTCTTTATTAAAGTAGGCCTAAATATCAAGATGTAGTATATAGTATCATATATTACAATTCCCGTTACAAACATAGGCCTATACGCGTAATCCTGAAGAAATTAACACGAATGTTTTATTATATATTTTTTACTGAGCAACAATGGTAATTTCTTCACTGATTGATGATAAAATTTAACTTATAGAATACTTTTAATGTAACCAAGTTTTCTTAATGTAATAACAATAGTTTTATGTAATCACAAACATTTAACTTATAGATTCGGCGGATGAACATTAAATGAAAGGAGTTCTCTTCTTGGAGCTTACCGCTTTGCTTGTAATGATATAAATAAACGCTTTGCTAGAAAACTGATTACACACAGCAAAGGGCTCACAAAATTATTTAAACCTATACCCAATGTAAAGAAGAAATACCATTCAATATAATTTCAGAAAGTACAAACAAAAAGCGACGTGAGCACCAGTGAAATCAAAGCTCATCTTGTTATTAAAGGGATTACGTGGAAAGCACGGCGTTAACCCGAAGGCAGTGAGGAGGAAGCTGATGTTAATCTCATTAGTCGCATTTGTTTTACACGTGCAAAGCGCTCGTGAACAGTTGACGCACCAAGCGTTTTTCTAATCATTATGTGAAGGCAGTAACCAGACATAATTATTATTTGACAAGTTTATTGTAGCCTATATTTTGTTTCATTTGTTACACACATACCTTGTTTTAATCGCTATTAGCTTACAACAAATGTAAAGAAAATGCTCAGTATTTGCGTGCCAAAATATTTACATACGTGTAGAAACATACATTTCTCTTAAACAACAGAGAAGAATTTATTTTATTTTATTTTACAATGGTAAAGTCGACGAGTCATTATTTCAAGAAAATAATTCTTCAAACCTGAAACCAATACTCTGAATGAGCAATGCTAAATATATAAAAATAAATTTTAGATATATACAACAGACAAAATTTAAACGCTACTGTATGCTGTACGGTATATGTACAAACAATTTCCAACAAACAACAAACAAACAATTGTAATTGTACGGTTCCTTTCACAATTGAAATTCAGTTACTTTTAGAGCGCTTCAGAATGTGTATTTTAGTAACGTAATCATCATATCAAAATTGAATTCATAGGTTATTGATAATAAGATGATATTTTATTAAATATTTCAAATTATATTAGATTACTTAAAAGATAATACTCGTATGTTTTAAAAGAAAATATAATTTGTTGCTTATACAATCTTAAGAGTTTGTCCACTTTTTATTAAATTATTAAGGAAAAATATACTGAGTAGGCTATACTGAATGTGTTCAGAGCATAGAGTCTAGCGCTGTATTGTGCGGACTAGAGCATTGTCTGTGGACTGCTCTTGCAACTCTTTGTCCTACAAGAGCCATGTGTTCGAGTAGGCCTATATTATTGTCATTAGTAGTAGTAGTAGTAGTAGTAGTAGTAGTAGTAGTAGTAGTAGTAGTAGTAGTAGGAGGAGGAGGAGGAGGAGGAGGAGGAGGAGGAGGAGCAGGAGATGCTGTTATTGTTGTTTATTAATACTAATCTTGTAATTTTCTAATCACAGTCTCTTTAATAATTGACTCTAAAATCCCTCTGATTTAGTATTTCCTACAAGTGTCACATATAGCTTTGGAGATCAACCGTCTATTATATTCGTGCCCCTCTTCATCTACTGGGTATCTCTTCCGTCACCGAATGGGTGAATATTGAAGAGCACAGAGAATATTAGTTACCGCATACATAGTTTTCATCGTCTTTGGAAAGGCATTTGATAGAGTAAACAGGGGCAGGCTTTTGGCAATAATGGCCAAGAAAGAGATCCTACAACAGCTCATTAGAACCGTATAAAGCCTTTATATGGAAAATAAAATCTTAATTGACCCTGGAAGACCGAGCACAAATCCTAGTGTGGCCCTGATCAATTGTGGAGTACGTCAAGGTTGCTCATTATCACCTCGTCTTTTTAATTTATATATAGACGATGTCATACACAATTTGCAGATGAACCTTCCGAAGCACTTTAGTATTGATAACTCTGTAGTTGACAAGTTGTTTTATTGATGAACAGGCTATCCACTCGAACTCGAAAAGTGGCTTGAAAATGGCTGTACATTCAGTGTATCCAATCTGAAAAAATTTTGGATTACAGAGCTCACATTGAAGACTAAGGTAATGGCTTTTCATGGAGCTGATCTCATTAAAGCAAAGGTTGTTGTAGATGATAGGCCTACTGTTCTGGAGCAGGTGAACATTTTTGAATATCAGGGCTATGCGTGTCTTACATTACAAAAATGGCATGGTAAATAAATTATGTTGGCTCAACCAAATTTGCAGGACCTAGAGGAGGACTCTAAAATCAACGAATTCACACCTGAATTTCTACAAGGTGATGAGCCTACCCACTCTTCTCTATGGGTCTGAGAATTGACCTTTAACGAAACGCTAGGCCAGTCGTTTTCAAGCGGCCGAAATGAAATTTCTCAGGCACATGGCATATCTTCAAGATCGCAGATAAAATGCAGATATATGGCAGGAACTGAATATTACGAGTATATTCGATAGGATTGCCCAATATCGGCTAAAGTAGTTGGATAATCCTAACCGAATGGAAGAATGCCGTATCACCAAACAACTTTTAAATTATAAGCCAAAGTGACGGAGAGGTGTGGGACGTCCGAAGCGTGACCAGCTGTAGGTAATCTGTTTGGGGCCGGGAGGAACCATTGACGGAGAGGTGTGGGACATCCGAAGGAGCGTTGGCGTCACCAGCTGTAGGCAATCTGTTTGGGGCCTAGAGGAACCATTTTTGGTTTAATCCTTATTTCAGATTGATGATGACGATTATAATTACTACTGATTATTCCAAATTTTTCATCTTGTCTTTAACAGAAATCAGCGTTCTGATAAACATCTACATGGGAGGATTGTGAATGACAAACTCTATATCGCTCATGTTTCTTTTCATCGACGAAATAAATAAATATCATGTGCAGATTGACGAGTTGTTTAGGCCTTCCTTATGCATCACTTATCCCAAGGTCAAGTACTGTATGATCATCTCTTTTTGTACACATACAGTAACGTTTGCGTTAACTATAATGACGCTCAACAGTAAACCGGATCAGTTTAACTGCGTACTGTAGCGCATTATTGCTTGAATATTTCATATCTCATTGGGAAATTATTTTGTTATGTTGTAATGGCGTGGATTATTTAACGCTGATGATTAGTACACATTAGTACGGTGTCGTTACATAATGCAAACCATAACAATTAATAATGACCGTGCTGTAATAATGTCAGGTGATTTGAATAGTACATGATACACGTGACTCAGTGGTTATGTAATATTGAAAACAGGTCATGTTCCAATAACAAAGTACTCGTATTATTGCAGTAGCAATTAAATACGTTTTGTTCAATTATCGTATTTGTAATTTTGATTATTTTTATTTTCATCTATTGTGTATAAACGTATTGTGTGAAAAACTAATTTGTTAAAGGTCTGATTAAAGACTTCGAATTCATTACATACTTTCTGAAATAATCCCACATACATAATACATATAAATTGTTAACATCCTGTTGGTTATTGGTCTAAGTCGTTTATATTATGAAATAAAGTATGGACAACGGAGATGGTATACATTAAAAAAATAATAATTAACGAGGCTTGTTATATCGTAACAGACTAAACAAAATTATCACTCTTGCAAACACGAAAAAGTAGTCTACTATATATATGTAATATACAATATATTATATATACAACATATAATATATATTATATAAGTAGTAAGTATATAATATAACTAATATAAGTATATAGTTTCTTTATAAGTAACTCTATGAGTTGTATGCAGTATTTTTGAATATTACAATATATTTTCAAATTATAATTTATTACTTCTGCAAGTCGTTGATATTATTTTTTAGTTGACTTAGAAAAAAATATTAGTGACTTACAGAAGTAATTATAATTTGATAATATATACTATATATATATATATTTTTTTTTTTTGCAACGTGATATCATATGGTATATTTCAGAAGTGCGAGTGTTGAACACATACATATATAAGTTTGGTGTAATAATACATTTACGTGCGTAATTACAGGTCGTACAGGTGAGATTTCAGTTAGTTTGAGTTACATGCACGCACTACTTCACATAAATATGAAAAAAAGATAGTATTGCGTAAAGGAGATACTATCATAAAATGAAGTAATAACTTTAAATTTGAAAAAGAATAATTATCCTTTGCTTAAAGAGGATAAAATAAACTAAGAAACAAACTAAAAACAATGAAAAAATACAATTTTGTAACATTGTAAGTGGCTATGTACATAAAATATATATGAGGGTAACAGTTCGAAGCAGCAGATTTTAGAATTTAAAAAAAGTCTAAGAAATACGTAGACTTAAGTGTAGTTTGTAGTAATTGATCAGTGATTTTTGAACTAAAAATTTTAAACACCAACTTTTTATCAGTGGAACGTTTGTCCATCGTTGGCAGAAGAATGAATACTACGCTATTATGGGAGTATTTTAGGAGCTCGCTGGTGCCAGGCCTTGTCGACGTCTACAGAAGCAAAGTCAACCTGAACCTAACTGAATATTAGCATTCTTTTTAGAAAGCGATTGGATAATCGTTAGGTCTTGCCTCCTTCTCGACACGGTTGTCAGTACATTTACTGGGAATTATTTAATTAGAATTGAAGTTGTAATTTGGAAATAAACTGAATAAAAGTAAACTTTACTTACTGGTAATGTGTGTCACTCCGGTTAGTAATCCTAACACGATTCTCTTTCATTAAATTACCGGCTGTCTCTGGTTCGTACTGTCCGTAATGGGACACACGAACCTTATAAAGCAAATCAGTGTTTGAAAATGATTCGAAACCAATTTACAGTTAAATTAACATATATCACCTACTTCGCTCCCGGAGCTAAATTGTCCACGTGCCTGCTTAACATAACAAAAGCAGCCGTTACAAAGCTATTTCGCTATCATAAAAATTAGGAACTGTACGTCTGGCTGGGCTACTAAACTGATTAAGTGTTGTCTTCGTAGCCAATTGTGAAATGTACCAAATAATGATAGTAACGTTTCGCTTGCAACTTCACATGCACGTATACGAGATAGGCCTACTATACCTATTATTGCATAATACTCTTAATTTAGAAATTTTCTTATAATCGACATTAAAGACCAATACTTATTTAAGCACTTAGTAAGTGCCGCCACACGGGAACATTTACAAAAATATTTTCACTTTACTTACAATTTTTTTTACATATGAGTATCCAAATTGATTTTTGCAATTCAGATCTAACCATTATATGCGTAAACGAAGATTTAGGAAGGTAAACACAGTATAAGAAAAATAATTAAAGATGTGTTAATGCAAAAATAAACAGAAACAAAAATACCAAATTTGTCATCACTTATTGCAAAACTGCTAGTCGCTTCGCTCTCGACGAGGTCTTTCGGTGTGTTCATCATCTTCAGGTCTTAAAGAAGATTTAAGACCTGGATATGTTAAGGCACACCGAAAGGCCTCGTCGACAGCGAAGCGACTAGCAGTATTGGAATAAGTGATGACAAAGTCGGTGTTAAAATGGCTGCTAATATAACTAACATGACTGGAAACAAAATAATTTTACGTGCATTCAAATTACGGGCTGGAATACAGCATAAATAGGAATACAGCATCAACTAAGTTAGGAAATGGAAAAGAGCGTTATTAACACGGAGACATTGCAGGTATTGTGTAACGTTCGGCTCTGATAGCTGATGAATTACTGAGCGTAGATACGCACTGTGACCTGACATCGGCTTAATGACTAAACCTTACGTCCCAACATAATATATGTAATTTGCTTTCCTGAGTTATGCAAACTGTGAGAGCGCACTTATGTGTCAGCTGCGGCTTTCACATAGTCAAAACTGTTTTACCGAATTGTTTTTGTCATGGCTAGATTATCATCATCGTATGATATTCTGTCTTTTAGTGGGTCCAGATCGATTCGTATCTATTCTAAACGCATCCCACATTTTACTATGTTAGCCAAGAGCTATGGCCATCTTCTTCATGTCTTTTTTCTTTCTACTGTTCTCTTAAAATTTGTTGTTAGTATTAACCTTCAAGACATGTCCAATCCTATTCCCGTTTCTCCTCTTCATACTTGTATTACGTAACGAATAAGCAAGTACATATAGCAATTTTAGGTTGATCTATGCTGTCGTAGAAACAAATTCACCATCTTCGTCACCTTATTGTCATATTTAATACAAACCGAATTAAATACTTTACTCCAACACGGTACCATTGTTTTACTTTTTTAAAATGTATAATATATTATAATTTGTAATCAATTTGTAGACAATAGGTGCCTCCAACAGGGGCGTTGATAAAGTTCCTATTTAATGCGGGTGGCGTGTTCAGTTCCTCTCTGCACTGAAATGGTAAAAATAATGCATTTTATTTAAGCTTCTTAAAAAAATCCCCAACTCTTTAACTTTCAAACCTTTATCATAAGTTACTTAATATGCTCGTTTGTATATACAAAAGTTGTTAATTTTTTTTTTAATGCCTTGCTTAACTAAAATGTGTTTTCCATTTGGAAGTAAAAGAGTTATGATTTGGTTAATCATTTTAAATAGTTTATTTTCCTCATAAAATATAAAACAATATTATAGCGTTCATTTCGAATGACAAGTTATAACAGCCATATAATGTGTAGGGGGAATTAGTGCAAACTGGTTTTAACGACATAACAAACATCTGGTTATTAGATTCCTAATAGTGAAATAACTTATTTTGCTAAAACAGTTACATAATATATAAAGCTATGTTTTAGTCAAATCATAAGCATGATGAAATTCAGTTACCACGGTAGACAAGTAAAAGTTTGCGCATTTGTTTGAAAATGAAAAGTCTGCGCACTGTTAGATATAGACATGTGGAAAATGTAAATAATGTTTTCAGACAACGGATCAATATGGCTGACATATAGAGCTTACTAAAACTTTGAAACTTGTGACAAGTATCATTAAATATCCTGGCAATACGTTTACATAGAATTAATTAATTAATAATGCGTGAGGGAATGAAAAACGGCCACGAGTTTTAAATCTATACTAAATGATACATAATTATAAATATCGGTATGGAGAACCATACATGACTTCCATATCCTAAGATTTATATTTAAAATCATTTTCAGCCAAACAGCCAGGCTGTGTCTTACCTGCCTTTTTATTGCTGTATTAAATGAAAAATATTATATTACATTAAAATGAAAAAATTATAATTTTATTGCCTGGCAACAAAATTATTTTATTTTTAACAATTACCATTGTTTCAAAAAGTTTAAATAAATTTTCAAGTACTTTACTCTTGTTAAAACGTAAAAGGTTGCAGGTAAACTACCCCTTCCCCTTAACCGATCTTCACCAAAATCGAAAGTCATTGAGACCTCTACAATTCAGGGACGTATGCAAAAAATTATTTGATTCTGTTTGAATTTGCGGCTGTTATCGTTTGCCATAGAAAATACGCTTGATAAAAAAACGTTGCAGGTAAACTACCCCTTCCCCTTAACCGATCTTTACCAAAAACAACAGGTCTTGAGTACTCTACAAATCAGGGCTGTATGCAAAACGTTATTTGATTATGTTTGAATTTGCGGCTGTTATCGTTTGCCATAGAAAATACCCTTGTTAAGAAAAGGTTGCAGGTAAACTACCCCTTTCCCTCAACCGATCTTCACCAAAAACAATAGGTCTTGAGAACTCTACAATTTAGGGCTGTATGCAAATAATCTTTTGATTCCGTTTGAATTTGCGGCTGTTATCGTTTGCCATAGGAAATACCCTTGTTAAAACATAAAACGTTACTGGTAAACTACCCCTTTCCCTTAACCGATCTTTACCAAAATCAACAGATCTTGAGAACTCTACAATTCAGGGCTGTATGCGAAACATTATTTGATTCTGTTTGAATTTGCGGCTGTTATCGTTTGCCAAACAAACAAAATTACCCTTGCTAAAAAAAAACCGTTGCAGGTAAACTACCCCTTTCCCTCAACCGATCTTCACCAAAAACAATAGGTCGCGAGTACTCTGCAAATGAGGGCTGTATGCAATAAATTATTTGATTCTGTTTGAATTTGCGGCAGTTATCGTTTGCCATAGAAAAAAAATCTACAGACACACAGACAGACAGACAGACAGACAGACAGACAGACAGACAGACAGACAGACACACAGACACTTTTCGGAAAACGACTTTTTTTCATGTTTTGAGTGTAGTAGAATCAGAATCTGCAATAATCTCGAACACGATTTTTTTTGCCATCACCATACTTCCATTCCTTAAGGAATATGGAAGTAAAAATAATATCATGCGAACATTATAAGCCTATGTTCTGCAGCAATAATATACGCATGCGTAAAATGTATTGAATGTCCTTGCAGGATGAACCCTAATTATTATTTATTTGTATGTTCTTTTCTGGTGACTAGAACCTGAATGAATAATTTTTGTTGAGGTTTGGCGACATATTCTTCGGCATAGATTCCATTATATGTTTACAGTACAGAAAGTTCTAGAAAAAGTTTTATATGCACACATGCGCGTGCGCGCACACACACAAAGTCCTGAAAATTGTTTTCACTCAACTATCTCAAACAGATACAAACGTGTATATGAAGTGTGTGTTTTGAATATTATGTTGTGGCCATTTGTTCTGGACATCATTTTTAATTATTGTGTTTCCTTACATTAGAAAACATTACATATTGCTTGCAGCAAACAAATAACTATTGACTTTAAAATAAAATTACAATAACATTTTAAAATAAAAAAAGTTGTCAAATGATTTATGACACTGCACAATTCTCTACTCAATCGCTAACACGTAGCCTTTAAGTAAAGTTCTACACGAACACTTCCATTCAACTTGTATCTGTACAAGAGTTTATTCAAAGTGTAGGCCTATGTATTTTAATACTGGGATTAGTTGGCGGAATAATAATGGCGGGCAGAAAGCTGCGGGCGACAATTGTTAAGTAGACAGGCACCGTGCAGTTGTCAGTGAAGTCTGAGTAATGTGCAAAACAAAACTATATGCCGTGGACGCAACAATACGCCTGCAGATTTGGCATCCAGTCACGGGACAAATTGAATCCATACACAGGCGTAACGCTTAACACTAACCTACACTATATGCTTGTAGTTTGGATTATACACCTCTGTTATGAAAGGAAATATCGGTATGGAGAACCATACATGACTTCCATATTCTAAGATTTATTTTTAAAATCATTTTCAGCCAAACAGCCAGGCTGTGTCTTACCTGCCTTTTTATTGCTGTATTAAATGAAAAATATTATATTACATTAAAATGAAAAAATTATAATTTTATTGCCTGGCAACAAAATTATTTTATTTTTAACAATTACCATTGTTTCAAAAAGTTTAAATAAATTTTCAAGTACTTTACTCTTGTTAAAACGTAAAAGGTTGCAGGTAAACTACCCCTTCCCCTTAACCGATCTTCACCAAAATCGAAAGTCATTGAGACCTCTACAATTCAGGGATGTATGCAAACAATTATTTGATTCTGTTTGAATTTGCGGCTGTTATCGTTTGCCATAGAAAATACGCTTGATAAAAAAACGTTGCAGGTAAACTACCCCTTCCCCTTAACCGATCTTTACCAAAAACAACAGGTCTTGAGTACTCTACAAATCAGGGCTGTATGCAAAACGTTATTTGATTATGTTTGAATTTGCGGCTGTTATCGTTTGCCATAGAAAATACCCTTGTTAAGAAAAGGTTGCAGGTAAACTACCCCTTTCCCTCAACCGATCTTCACCAAAAACAATAGGTCTTGAGAACTCTACAATTTAGGGCTGTATGCAAATAATCTTTTGATTCCGTTTGAATTTGCGGCTGTTATCGTTTGCCATAGGAAATACCCTTGTTAAAACATAAAACGTTACTGGTAAACTACCCCTTTCCCTTAACCGATCTTTACCAAAATCAACAGATCTTGAGAACTCTACAATTCAGGGCTGTATGCGAAACATTATTTGATTCTGTTTGAATTTGCGGCTGTTATCGTTTGCCAAACAAACAAAATTACCCTTGCTAAAAAAAAACCGTTGCAGGTAAACTACCCCTTTCCCTCAACCGATCTTCACCAAAAACAATAGGTCGCGAGTACTCTGCAAATGAGGGCTGTATGCAATAAATTATTTGATTCTGTTTGAATTTGCGGCAGTTATCGTTTGCCATAGAAAAAAAATCTACAGACACACAGACAGACAGACAGACAGACAGACAGACAGACAGACACACAGACACTTTTCGGAAAACGACTTTTTTTCATGTTTTGAGTGTAGTAGAATCAGAATCTGCAATAATCTCGAACACGATTTTTTTTGCCATCACCATACTTCCATTCCTTAAGGAATATGGAAGTAAAAATAATATCATGCGAACATTATAAGCCTATGTTCTGCAGCAATAATATACGCATGCGTAAAATGTATTGAATGTCCTTGCAGGATGAACCCTAATTATTATTTATTTGTATGTTCTTTTCTGGTGACTAGAACCTGAATGAATAATTTTTGTTGAGGTTTGGCGACATATTCTTCGGCATAGATTCCATTATATGTTTACAGTACAGAAAGTTCTAGAAAAAGTTTTATATGCACACATGCGCGTGCGCGCACACACACAAAGTCCTGAAAATTGTTTTCACTCAACTATCTCAAACAGATACAAACGTGTATATGAAGTGTGTGTTTTGAATATTATGTTGTGGCCATTTGTTCTGGACATCATTTTTAATTATTGTGTTTCCTTACATTAGAAAACATTACATATTGCTTGCAGCAAACAAATAACTATTGACTTTAAAATAAAATTACAATAACATTTTAAAATAAAAAAAGTTGTCAAATGATTTATGACACTGCACAATTCTCTACTCAATCGCTAACACGTAGCCTTTAAGTAAAGTTCTACACGAACACTTCCATTCAACTTGTATCTGTACAAGAGTTTATTCAAAGTGTAGGCCTATGTATTTTAATACTGGGATTAGTTGGCGGAATAATAATGGCGGGCAGAAAGCTGCGGGCGACAATTGTTAAGTAGACAGGCACCGTGCAGTTGTCAGTGAAGTCTGAGTAATGTGCAAAACAAAACTATATGCCGTGGACGCAACAATACGCCTGCAGATTTGGCATCCAGTCACGGGACAAATTGAATCCATACACAGGCGTAACGCTTAACACTAACCTACACTATATGCTTGTAGTTTGGATTATACACCTCTGTTATGAAAGGAAATATCGGTATGGAGAACCATACATGACTTCCATATTCTAAGATTTATTTTTAAAATCATTTTCAGCCAAACAGCCAGGCTGTGTCTTACCTGCCTTTTTATTGCTGTATTAAATGAAAAATATTATATTACATTAAAATGAAAAAATTATAATTTTATTGCCTGGCAACAAAATTATTTTATTTTTAACAATTACCATTGTTTCAAAAAGTTTAAATAAATTTTCAAGTACTTTACTCTTGTTAAAACGTAAAAGGTTGCAGGTAAACTACCCCTTCCCCTTAACCGATCTTCACCAAAATCGAAAGTCATTGAGACCTCTACAATTCAGGGACGTATGCAAAAAATTATTTGATTCTGTTTGAATTTGCGGCTGTTATCGTTTGCCATAGAAAATACGCTTGATAAAAAAACGTTGCAGGTAAACTACCCCTTCCCCTTAACCGATCTTTACCAAAAACAACAGGTCTTGAGTACTCTACAAATCAGGGCTGTATGCAAAACGTTATTTGATTATGTTTGAATTTGCGGCTGTTATCGTTTGCCATAGAAAATACCCTTGTTAAGAAAAGGTTGCAGGTAAACTACCCCTTTCCCTCAACCGATCTTCACCAAAAACAATAGGTCTTGAGAACTCTACAATTTAGGGCTGTATGCAAATAATCTTTTGATTCCGTTTGAATTTGCGGCTGTTATCGTTTGCCATAGGAAATACCCTTGTTAAAACATAAAACGTTACTGGTAAACTACCCCTTTCCCTTAACCGATCTTTACCACAATCAACAGATCTTGAGAACTCTACAATTGAGGGCTGTATGCGAAACATTATTTGATTCTGTTTGAATTTGCGGCTGTTATCGTTTGCCAAACAAACAAAATTACCCTTGCTAAAAAAAAACCGTTGCAGGTAAACTACCCCTTTCCCTCAACCGATCTTCACCAAAAACAATAGGTCGCGAGTACTCTGCAAATGAGGGCTGTATGCAATAAATTATTTGATTCTGTTTGAATTTGCGGCAGTTATCGTTTGCCATAGAAAAAAAATCTACAGACACACAGACAGACAGACAGACAGACAGACAGACAGACAGACAGACAGACAGACACACAGACACTTTTCGGAAAACGACTTTTTTTCATGTTTTGAGTGTAGTAGAATCAGAATCTGCAATAATCTCGAACACGATTTTTTTTGCCATCACCATACTTCCATTCCTTAAGGAATATGGAAGTAAAAATAATATCATGCGAACATTATAAGCCTATGTTCTGCAGCAATAATATACGCATGCGTAAAATGTATTGAATGTCCTTGCAGGATGAACCCTAATTATTATTTATTTGTATGTTCTTTTCTGGTGACTAGAACCTGAATGAATAATTTTTGTTGAGGTTTGGCGACATATTCTTCGGCATAGATTCCATTATATGTTTACAGTACAGAAAGTTCTAGAAAAAGTTTTATATGCACACATGCGCGTGCGCGCACACACACAAAGTCCTGAAAATTGTTTTCACTCAACTATCTCAAACAGATACAAACGTGTATATGAAGTGTGTGTTTTGAATATTATGTTGTGGCCATTTGTTCTGGACATCATTTTTAATTATTGTGTTTCCTTACATTAGAAAACATTACATATTGCTTGCAGCAAACAAATAACTATTGACTTTAAAATAAAATTACAATAACATTTTAAAATAAAAAAAGTTGTCAAATGATTTATGACACTGCACAATTCTCTACTCAATCGCTAACACGTAGCCTTTAAGTAAAGTTCTACACGAACACTTCCATTCAACTTGTATCTGTACAAGAGTTTATTCAAAGTGTAGGCCTATGTATTTTAATACTGGGATTAGTTGGCGGAATAATAATGGCGGGCAGAAAGCTGCGGGCGACAATTGTTAAGTAGACAGGCACCGTGCAGTTGTCAGTGAAGTCTGAGTAATGTGCAAAACAAAACTATATGCCGTGGACGCAACAATACGCCTGCAGATTTGGCATCCAGTCACGGGACAAATTGAATCCATACACAGGCGTAACGCTTAACACTAACCTACACTATATGCTTGTAGTTTGGATTATACACCTCTGTTATGAAAGGAAATATCGGTATGGAGAACCATACATGACTTCCATATTCTAAGATTTATTTTTAAAATCATTTTCAGCCAAACAGCCAGGCTGTGTCTTACCTGCCTTTTTATTGCTGTATTAAATGAAAAATATTATATTACATTAAAATGAAAAAATTATAATTTTATTGCCTGGCAACAAAATTATTTTATTTTTAACAATTACCATTGTTTCAAAAAGTTTAAATAAATTTTCAAGTACTTTACTCTTGTTAAAACGTAAAAGGTTGCAGGTAAACTACCCCTTCCCCTTAACCGATCTTCACCAAAATCGAAAGTCATTGAGACCTCTACAATTCAGGGATGTATGCAAACAATTATTTGATTCTGTTTGAATTTGCGGCTGTTATCGTTTGCCATAGAAAATACGCTTGATAAAAAAACGTTGCAGGTAAACTACCCCTTCCCCTTAACCGATCTTTACCAAAAACAACAGGTCTTGAGTACTCTACAAATCAGGGCTGTATGCAAAACGTTATTTGATTATGTTTGAATTTGCGGCTGTTATCGTTTGCCATAGAAAATACCCTTGTTAAGAAAAGGTTGCAGGTAAACTACCCCTTTCCCTCAACCGATCTTCACCAAAAACAATAGGTCTTGAGAACTCTACAATTTAGGGCTGTATGCAAATAATCTTTTGATTCCGTTTGAATTTGCGGCTGTTATCGTTTGCCATAGGAAATACCCTTGTTAAAACATAAAACGTTACTGGTAAACTACCCCTTTCCCTTAACCGATCTTTACCAAAATCAACAGATCTTGAGAACTCTACAATTCAGGGCTGTATGCGAAACATTATTTGATTCTGTTTGAATTTGCGGCTGTTATCGTTTGCCAAACAAACAAAATTACCCTTGCTAAAAAAAAACCGTTGCAGGTAAACTACCCCTTTCCCTCAACCGATCTTCACCAAAAACAATAGGTCGCGAGTACTCTGCAAATGAGGGCTGTATGCAATAAATTATTTGATTCTGTTTGAATTTGCGGCAGTTATCGTTTGCCATAGAAAAAAAATCTACAGACACACAGACAGACAGACAGACAGACAGACAGACAGACAGACAGACAGACACACAGACACTTTTCGGAAAACGACTTTTTTTCATGTTTTGAGTGTAGTAGAATCAGAATCTGCAATAATCTCGAACACGATTTTTTTTGCCATCACCATACTTCCATTCCTTAAGGAATATGGAAGTAAAAATAATATCATGCGAACATTATAAGCCTATGTTCTGCAGCAATAATATACGCATGCGTAAAATGTATTGAATGTCCTTGCAGGATGAACCCTAATTATTATTTATTTGTATGTTCTTTTCTGGTGACTAGAACCTGAATGAATAATTTTTGTTGAGGTTTGGCGACATATTCTTCGGCATAGATTCCATTATATGTTTACAGTACAGAAAGTTCTAGAAAAAGTTTTATATGCACACATGCGCGTGCGCGCACACACACAAAGTCCTGAAAATTGTTTTCACTCAACTATCTCAAACAGATACAAACGTGTATATGAAGTGTGTGTTTTGAATATTATGTTGTGGCCATTTGTTCTGGACATCATTTTTAATTATTGTGTTTCCTTACATTAGAAAACATTACATATTGCTTGCAGCAAACAAATAACTATTGACTTTAAAATAAAATTACAATAACATTTTAAAATAAAAAAAGTTGTCAAATGATTTATGACACTGCACAATTCTCTACTCAATCGCTAACACGTAGCCTTTAAGTAAAGTTCTACACGAACACTTCCATTCAACTTGTATCTGTACAAGAGTTTATTCAAAGTGTAGGCCTATGTATTTTAATACTGGGATTAGTTGGCGGAATAATAATGGCGGGCAGAAAGCTGCGGGCGACAATTGTTAAGTAGACAGGCACCGTGCAGTTGTCAGTGAAGTCTGAGTAATGTGCAAAACAAAACTATATGCCGTGGACGCAACAATACGCCTGCAGATTTGGCATCCAGTCACGGGACAAATTGAATCCATACACAGGCGTAACGCTTAACACTAACCTACACTATATGCTTGTAGTTTGGATTATACACCTCTGTTATGAAAGGAAATATCGGTATGGAGAACCATACATGACTTCCATATTCTAAGATTTATTTTTAAAATCATTTTCAGCCAAACAGCCAGGCTGTGTCTTACCTGCCTTTTTATTGCTGTATTAAATGAAAAATATTATATTACATTAAAATGAAAAAATTATAATTTTATTGCCTGGCAACAAAATTATTTTATTTTTAACAATTACCATTGTTTCAAAAAGTTTAAATAAATTTTCAAGTACTTTACTCTTGTTAAAACGTAAAAGGTTGCAGGTAAACTACCCCTTCCCCTTAACCGATCTTCACCAAAATCGAAAGTCATTGAGACCTCTACAATTCAGGGACGTATGCAAAAAATTATTTGATTCTGTTTGAATTTGCGGCTGTTATCGTTTGCCATAGAAAATACGCTTGATAAAAAAACGTTGCAGGTAAACTACCCCTTCCCCTTAACCGATCTTTACCAAAAACAACAGGTCTTGAGTACTCTACAAATCAGGGCTGTATGCAAAACGTTATTTGATTATGTTTGAATTTGCGGCTGTTATCGTTTGCCATAGAAAATACCCTTGTTAAGAAAAGGTTGCAGGTAAACTACCCCTTTCCCTCAACCGATCTTCACCAAAAACAATAGGTCTTGAGAACTCTACAATTTAGGGCTGTATGCAAATAATCTTTTGATTCCGTTTGAATTTGCGGCTGTTATCGTTTGCCATAGGAAATACCCTTGTTAAAACATAAAACGTTACTGGTAAACTACCCCTTTCCCTTAACCGATCTTTACCACAATCAACAGATCTTGAGAACTCTACAATTGAGGGCTGTATGCGAAACATTATTTGATTCTGTTTGAATTTGCGGCTGTTATCGTTTGCCAAACAAACAAAATTACCCTTGCTAAAAAAAAACCGTTGCAGGTAAACTACCCCTTTCCCTCAACCGATCTTCACCAAAAACAATAGGTCGCGAGTACTCTGCAAATGAGGGCTGTATGCAATAAATTATTTGATTCTGTTTGAATTTGCGGCAGTTATCGTTTGCCATAGAAAAAAAATCTACAGACACACAGACAGACAGACAGACAGACAGACAGACAGACAGACAGACAGACAGACACACAGACACTTTTCGGAAAACGACTTTTTTTCATGTTTTGAGTGTAGTAGAATCAGAATCTGCAATAATCTCGAACACGATTTTTTTTGCCATCACCATACTTCCATTCCTTAAGGAATATGGAAGTAAAAATAATATCATGCGAACATTATAAGCCTATGTTCTGCAGCAATAATATACGCATGCGTAAAATGTATTGAATGTCCTTGCAGGATGAACCCTAATTATTATTTATTTGTATGTTCTTTTCTGGTGACTAGAACCTGAATGAATAATTTTTGTTGAGGTTTGGCGACATATTCTTCGGCATAGATTCCATTATATGTTTACAGTACAGAAAGTTCTAGAAAAAGTTTTATATGCACACATGCGCGTGCGCGCACACACACAAAGTCCTGAAAATTGTTTTCACTCAACTATCTCAAACAGATACAAACGTGTATATGAAGTGTGTGTTTTGAATATTATGTTGTGGCCATTTGTTCTGGACATCATTTTTAATTATTGTGTTTCCTTACATTAGAAAACATTACATATTGCTTGCAGCAAACAAATAACTATTGACTTTAAAATAAAATTACAATAACATTTTAAAATAAAAAAAGTTGTCAAATGATTTATGACACTGCACAATTCTCTACTCAATCGCTAACACGTAGCCTTTAAGTAAAGTTCTACACGAACACTTCCATTCAACTTGTATCTGTACAAGAGTTTATTCAAAGTGTAGGCCTATGTATTTTAATACTGGGATTAGTTGGCGGAATAATAATGGCGGGCAGAAAGCTGCGGGCGACAATTGTTAAGTAGACAGGCACCGTGCAGTTGTCAGTGAAGTCTGAGTAATGTGCAAAACAAAACTATATGCCGTGGACGCAACAATACGCCTGCAGATTTGGCATCCAGTCACGGGACAAATTGAATCCATACACAGGCGTAACGCTTAACACTAACCTACACTATATGCTTGTAGTTTGGATTATACACCTCTGTTATGAAAGGAAATATCGGTATGGAGAACCATACATGACTTCCATATTCTAAGATTTATTTTTAAAATCATTTTCAGCCAAACAGCCAGGCTGTGTCTTACCTGCCTTTTTATTGCTGTATTAAATGAAAAATATTATATTACATTAAAATGAAAAAATTATAATTTTATTGCCTGGCAACAAAATTATTTTATTTTTAACAATTACCATTGTTTCAAAAAGTTTAAATAAATTTTCAAGTACTTTACTCTTGTTAAAACGTAAAAGGTTGCAGGTAAACTACCCCTTCCCCTTAACCGATCTTCACCAAAATCGAAAGTCATTGAGACCTCTACAATTCAGGGACGTATGCAAAAAATTATTTGATTCTGTTTGAATTTGCGGCTGTTATCGTTTGCCATAGAAAATACGCTTGATAAAAAAACGTTGCAGGTAAACTACCCCTTCCCCTTAACCGATCTTTACCAAAAACAACAGGTCTTGAGTACTCTACAAATCAGGGCTGTATGCAAAACGTTATTTGATTATGTTTGAATTTGCGGCTGTTATCGTTTGCCATAGAAAATACCCTTGTTAAGAAAAGGTTGCAGGTAAACTACCCCTTTCCCTCAACCGATCTTCACCAAAAACAATAGGTCTTGAGAACTCTACAATTTAGGGCTGTATGCAAATAATCTTTTGATTCCGTTTGAATTTGCGGCTGTTATCGTTTGCCATAGGAAATACCCTTGTTAAAACATAAAACGTTACTGGTAAACTACCCCTTTCCCTTAACCGATCTTTACCACAATCAACAGATCTTGAGAACTCTACAATTGAGGGCTGTATGCGAAACATTATTTGATTCTGTTTGAATTTGCGGCTGTTATCGTTTGCCAAACAAACAAAATTACCCTTGCTAAAAAAAAACCGTTGCAGGTAAACTACCCCTTTCCCTCAACCGATCTTCACCAAAAACAATAGGTCGCGAGTACTCTGCAAATGAGGGCTGTATGCAATAAATTATTTGATTCTGTTTGAATTTGCGGCAGTTATCGTTTGCCATAGAAAAAAAATCTACAGACACACAGACAGACAGACAGACAGACAGACAGACAGACAGACAGACAGACAGACACACAGACACTTTTCGGAAAACGACTTTTTTTCATGTTTTGAGTGTAGTAGAATCAGAATCTGCAATAATCTCGAACACGATTTTTTTTGCCATCACCATACTTCCATTCCTTAAGGAATATGGAAGTAAAAATAATATCATGCGAACATTATAAGCCTATGTTCTGCAGCAATAATATACGCATGCGTAAAATGTATTGAATGTCCTTGCAGGATGAACCCTAATTATTATTTATTTGTATGTTCTTTTCTGGTGACTAGAACCTGAATGAATAATTTTTGTTGAGGTTTGGCGACATATTCTTCGGCATAGATTCCATTATATGTTTACAGTACAGAAAGTTCTAGAAAAAGTTTTATATGCACACATGCGCGTGCGCGCACACACACAAAGTCCTGAAAATTGTTTTCACTCAACTATCTCAAACAGATACAAACGTGTATATGAAGTGTGTGTTTTGAATATTATGTTGTGGCCATTTGTTCTGGACATCATTTTTAATTATTGTGTTTCCTTACATTAGAAAACATTACATATTGCTTGCAGCAAACAAATAACTATTGACTTTAAAATAAAATTACAATAACATTTTAAAATAAAAAAAGTTGTCAAATGATTTATGACACTGCACAATTCTCTACTCAATCGCTAACACGTAGCCTTTAAGTAAAGTTCTACACGAACACTTCCATTCAACTTGTATCTGTACAAGAGTTTATTCAAAGTGTAGGCCTATGTATTTTAATACTGGGATTAGTTGGCGGAATAATAATGGCGGGCAGAAAGCTGCGGGCGACAATTGTTAAGTAGACAGGCACCGTGCAGTTGTCAGTGAAGTCTGAGTAATGTGCAAAACAAAACTATATGCCGTGGACGCAACAATACGCCTGCAGATTTGGCATCCAGTCACGGGACAAATTGAATCCATACACAGGCGTAACGCTTAACACTAACCTACACTATATGCTTGTAGTTTGGATTATACACCTCTGTTATGAAAGGAAATATCGGTATGGAGAACCATACATGACTTCCATATTCTAAGATTTATTTTTAAAATCATTTTCAGCCAAACAGCCAGGCTGTGTCTTACCTGCCTTTTTATTGCTGTATTAAATGAAAAATATTATATTACATTAAAATGAAAAAATTATAATTTTATTGCCTGGCAACAAAATTATTTTATTTTTAACAATTACCATTGTTTCAAAAAGTTTAAATAAATTTTCAAGTACTTTACTCTTGTTAAAACGTAAAAGGTTGCAGGTAAACTACCCCTTCCCCTTAACCGATCTTCACCAAAATCGAAAGTCATTGAGACCTCTACAATTCAGGGATGTATGCAAACAATTATTTGATTCTGTTTGAATTTGCGGCTGTTATCGTTTGCCATAGAAAATACGCTTGATAAAAAAACGTTGCAGGTAAACTACCCCTTCCCCTTAACCGATCTTTACCAAAAACAACAGGTCTTGAGTACTCTACAAATCAGGGCTGTATGCAAAACGTTATTTGATTATGTTTGAATTTGCGGCTGTTATCGTTTGCCATAGAAAATACCCTTGTTAAGAAAAGGTTGCAGGTAAACTACCCCTTTCCCTCAACCGATCTTCACCAAAAACAATAGGTCTTGAGAACTCTACAATTTAGGGCTGTATGCAAATAATCTTTTGATTCCGTTTGAATTTGCGGCTGTTATCGTTTGCCATAGGAAATACCCTTGTTAAAACATAAAACGTTACTGGTAAACTACCCCTTTCCCTTAACCGATCTTTACCAAAATCAACAGATCTTGAGAACTCTACAATTCAGGGCTGTATGCGAAACATTATTTGATTCTGTTTGAATTTGCGGCTGTTATCGTTTGCCAAACAAACAAAATTACCCTTGCTAAAAAAAAACCGTTGCAGGTAAACTACCCCTTTCCCTCAACCGATCTTCACCAAAAACAATAGGTCGCGAGTACTCTGCAAATGAGGGCTGTATGCAATAAATTATTTGATTCTGTTTGAATTTGCGGCAGTTATCGTTTGCCATAGAAAAAAAATCTACAGACACACAGACAGACAGACAGACAGACAGACAGACAGACAGACAGACAGACAGACACACAGACACTTTTCGGAAAACGACTTTTTTTCATGTTTTGAGTGTAGTAGAATCAGAATCTGCAATAATCTCGAACACGATTTTTTTTGCCATCACCATACTTCCATTCCTTAAGGAATATGGAAGTAAAAATAATATCATGCGAACATTATAAGCCTATGTTCTGCAGCAATAATATACGCATGCGTAAAATGTATTGAATGTCCTTGCAGGATGAACCCTAATTATTATTTATTTGTATGTTCTTTTCTGGTGACTAGAACCTGAATGAATAATTTTTGTTGAGGTTTGGCGACATATTCTTCGGCATAGATTCCATTATATGTTTACAGTACAGAAAGTTCTAGAAAAAGTTTTATATGCACACATGCGCGTGCGCGCACACACACAAAGTCCTGAAAATTGTTTTCACTCAACTATCTCAAACAGATACAAACGTGTATATGAAGTGTGTGTTTTGAATATTATGTTGTGGCCATTTGTTCTGGACATCATTTTTAATTATTGTGTTTCCTTACATTAGAAAACATTACATATTGCTTGCAGCAAACAAATAACTATTGACTTTAAAATAAAATTACAATAACATTTTAAAATAAAAAAAGTTGTCAAATGATTTATGACACTGCACAATTCTCTACTCAATCGCTAACACGTAGCCTTTAAGTAAAGTTCTACACGAACACTTCCATTCAACTTGTATCTGTACAAGAGTTTATTCAAAGTGTAGGCCTATGTATTTTAATACTGGGATTAGTTGGCGGAATAATAATGGCGGGCAGAAAGCTGCGGGCGACAATTGTTAAGTAGACAGGCACCGTGCAGTTGTCAGTGAAGTCTGAGTAATGTGCAAAACAAAACTATATGCCGTGGACGCAACAATACGCCTGCAGATTTGGCATCCAGTCACGGGACAAATTGAATCCATACACAGGCGTAACGCTTAACACTAACCTACACTATATGCTTGTAGTTTGGATTATACACCTCTGTTATGAAAGGAAATATCGGTATGGAGAACCATACATGACTTCCATATTCTAAGATTTATTTTTAAAATCATTTTCAGCCAAACAGCCAGGCTGTGTCTTACCTGCCTTTTTATTGCTGTATTAAATGAAAAATATTATATTACATTAAAATGAAAAAATTATAATTTTATTGCCTGGCAACAAAATTATTTTATTTTTAACAATTACCATTGTTTCAAAAAGTTTAAATAAATTTTCAAGTACTTTACTCTTGTTAAAACGTAAAAGGTTGCAGGTAAACTACCCCTTCCCCTTAACCGATCTTCACCAAAATCGAAAGTCATTGAGACCTCTACAATTCAGGGACGTATGCAAAAAATTATTTGATTCTGTTTGAATTTGCGGCTGTTATCGTTTGCCATAGAAAATACGCTTGATAAAAAAACGTTGCAGGTAAACTACCCCTTCCCCTTAACCGATCTTTACCAAAAACAACAGGTCTTGAGTACTCTACAAATCAGGGCTGTATGCAAAACGTTATTTGATTATGTTTGAATTTGCGGCTGTTATCGTTTGCCATAGAAAATACCCTTGTTAAGAAAAGGTTGCAGGTAAACTACCCCTTTCCCTCAACCGATCTTCACCAAAAACAATAGGTCTTGAGAACTCTACAATTTAGGGCTGTATGCAAATAATCTTTTGATTCCGTTTGAATTTGCGGCTGTTATCGTTTGCCATAGGAAATACCCTTGTTAAAACATAAAACGTTACTGGTAAACTACCCCTTTCCCTTAACCGATCTTTACCACAATCAACAGATCTTGAGAACTCTACAATTGAGGGCTGTATGCGAAACATTATTTGATTCTGTTTGAATTTGCGGCTGTTATCGTTTGCCAAACAAACAAAATTACCCTTGCTAAAAAAAAACCGTTGCAGGTAAACTACCCCTTTCCCTCAACCGATCTTCACCAAAAACAATAGGTCGCGAGTACTCTGCAAATGAGGGCTGTATGCAATAAATTATTTGATTCTGTTTGAATTTGCGGCAGTTATCGTTTGCCATAGAAAAAAAATCTACAGACACACAGACAGACAGACAGACAGACAGACAGACAGACAGACAGACAGACAGACAGACAGACAGACAGACACACAGACACTTTTCGGAAAACGACTTTTTTTCATGTTTTGAGTGTAGTAGAATCAGAATCTGCAATAATCTCGAACACGATTTTTTTTGCCATCACCATACTTCCATTCCTTAAGGAATATGGAAGTAAAAATAATATCATGCGAACATTATAAGCCTATGTTCTGCAGCAATAATATACGCATGCGTAAAATGTATTGAATGTCCTTGCAGGATGAACCCTAATTATTATTTATTTGTATGTTCTTTTCTGGTGACTAGAACCTGAATGAATAATTTTTGTTGAGGTTTGGCGACATATTCTTCGGCATAGATTCCATTATATGTTTACAGTACAGAAAGTTCTAGAAAAAGTTTTATATGCACACATGCGCGTGCGCGCACACACACAAAGTCCTGAAAATTGTTTTCACTCAACTATCTCAAACAGATACAAACGTGTATATGAAGTGTGTGTTTTGAATATTATGTTGTGGCCATTTGTTCTGGACATCATTTTTAATTATTGTGTTTCCTTACATTAGAAAACATTACATATTGCTTGCAGCAAACAAATAACTATTGACTTTAAAATAAAATTACAATAACATTTTAAAATAAAAAAAGTTGTCAAATGATTTATGACACTGCACAATTCTCTACTCAATCGCTAACACGTAGCCTTTAAGTAAAGTTCTACACGAACACTTCCATTCAACTTGTATCTGTACAAGAGTTTATTCAAAGTGTAGGCCTATGTATTTTAATACTGGGATTAGTTGGCGGAATAATAATGGCGGGCAGAAAGCTTCGGGCGACAATTGTTAAGTAGACAGGCACCGTGCAGTTGTCAGTGAAGTCTGAGTAATGTGCAAAACAAAACTATATGCCGTGGACGCAACAATACGCCTGCAGATTTGGCATCCAGTCACGGGACAAATTGAATCCATACACAGGCGTAACGCTTAACACTAACCTACACTATATGCTTGTAGTTTGGATTATACACCTCTGTTATGAAAGGAAATATCGGTATGGAGAACCATACATGACTTCTATATTCTAAGATTTATTTTTAAAATCATTTTCAGCCAAACAGCCAGGCTGTGTCTTACCTGCCTTTTTATTGCTGTATTAAATGAAAAATATTATATTACATTAAAGTGAAAAAATTATAATTTTATTGCCTGGCAACAAAATTATTTTATTTTTAACAATTACCATTGTTTCAAAAAGTTTAAATAAATTTTCAAGTACTTTACTCTTGTTAAAACGTAAAAGGTTGCAGGTAAACTACCCCTTCCCCTTAACCGATCTTCACCAAAATCGAAAGTCATTGAGACCTCTACAATTCAGGGACGTATGCAAAAAATTATTTGATTCTGTTTGAATTTGCGGCTGTTATCGTTTGCCATAGAAAATACGCTTGATAAAAAAACGTTGCAGGTAAACTACCCTTTCCCCTTAACCGATCTTCACCAAAAACAACAGGTCTTGAGTACTCTACAAATCAGGGCTGTATGCAAAACGTTATTTGATTATGTTTGAATTTGCGGCTGTTATCGTTTGCCATAGAAAATACCCTTGTTAAGAAAAGGTTGCAGGTAAACTACCCCTTTCCCTCAACCGATCTTCACCAAAAACAATAGGTCTTGAGTACTCTACAAATCAGGGCTGTATGCAAATAATCTTTTGATTCTGTTTGAATTTGCGGCTGTTATCGTTTGCCATAGGAAATACCCTTGTTAAAACATAAAACGTTACTGGTAAACTACCCCTTTCCCTTAACCGATCTTCACCAAAAACAATAGGTCTTGAGTACTCTACAAATCAGGGCTGTATGCAAAACATTATTTGATTCTGTTTGAATTTGCGGCTGTTATCGTTTGCCATAGAAAATACCGTTGTTAAAAAAACGTTGCAGGTAAACTACCCCTTTCCCTCAACCGAACTTCACCAAAAACAATAGGTCTTGAGAACTCTACAATTTAGGGCTGTATGCAAATAATCTTTTGATTCTGTTTGAATTTGCGGCTGTTATCGTTTGCCATAGGAAATACCCTTGTTAAAACATAAAACGTTACAGGTAAACTACCCCTTTCCCTTAACCGATCTTCACCAAAATCAACAGATCTTGAGAACTCTACAATTTAGGGCCGTATGCGAAACATTATTTGATTCTGTTTGAATTTGCGGCTGTTATCGTTTGCCAAACAAACAAAATTACCCTTGCTTAAAAAAAACCGTTGCAGGTAAACTACCCCTTTCCCTCACCCGATCTTCACCAAAAATAATAGGTCGCGAGTACCCTGCAAATCAGGGCTGTATGCAAAACATTATTTGATTCTGTTTGAATTTGCGGCAGTTATCGTTTGCCATAGAAAAAAAATCTACAGACACACAGACAGACAGACAGACAGACAGACAGACAGACAGACAGACAGACAGACAGACAGACAGACACACAGACACTTTTCGGAAAACGACTTTTTTTCATGTTTTGAGTGTAGTAGAATCAGAATCTGCAATAATCTCGAACACGATTTTTTTTGCCATCACCATACTTCCATTCCTTAAGGAATATGGAAGTAAAAATTGATTTATGGCATTCTAAAGACTCATTTTTGACTTCATTGAAAAATTAATATTATTCGTGAAACTTATTTTTCTCCATTTGACCACATTGATCACAAATAGTTTATGTAAAATTATTAGCACCATCGGTTTATACACCATTAAGTTTAGTCATACCACGTGTCATTAACACACTGTGTGTGTGTGTGTGTGTGTGTGTGTGTGTGTGTGTGTGTGTGTGTGTGTGTGTGTGTGTGTGTGTGTGTGTGTGTGTGTGTGTGTGTGTGTGTGTGTGTGTGTGTGTGTGTGTGTGTGTGTGTGTGTGTGTGTGTGTGTGTGTGTGTGTGTGTGTGTGTGTGTGTGTGTGTGTGTGTGTGTGTGTGTGTGTGTGTGTGTGTGAAATCAGTATTCTGTTAAATTCAGATACATGCCAGGAGAATTGATAATCTCAAATGGACCAATTAAAATTTATACCGTCTACACATACATCTGTTAGCATTTTCAGGATCTTAAAGCTTTGAAGCGCTCTAACTTGTAGATTCATTTAAATATCACTCCCCTGTAAATTGGATGAATATTGTCAATAGCAACTTGTGATTTTTTTTTAGTACAGTGTAAATAGCCTTATCATCATATGAAATCTCTACACAGGATTAGCTAAAGACATACTTCTGTGACGTCGTCTTGATAAAAATTATAGGGGCACAATGAGACACTCATTTTATTTTAAATCATAAATTTTCATGTGTAAAAGATATGGATTTTGTAAGGAGTACATTTTGTACAGTAGGCATTTGTCTATTTTGTAAAACAACATTCACCTTCAAAATGTGCATAGGAAAATTAAATCAGCAAAATAAAAAATGTCTACCAGTGTCTCATTGTTCCCCACACATGGGGGTACATTGAGACACGCACCGGGGTACAATGAGACAGAAGCATATTGTTTTTCATTTTTTAAGTATTTATTTTATAGTTTAGTTATCTTGATTTATTCTAAAAGTACAACATTTAGGAAAGTTAACACATTCTTTTATAGTCAAATTATCATACTGCGTAACTTAGAATAATGATTGTAAATTTAAAAAAAATACATATTAATTATTACTTAAAATAGGAACAAAACTCATAACAATAATTTTTACTGTCCTTATTAATTATGTAATAATTAAAAAACTGTTTTAAATTAACACAACTAGGTAGTGTGTTATAATAACAATGTTTCTGTTATATAACATAACTTTGTCATTACAATAAAAAAACCATCACCTGACCATTGTCATAAAAACATAATAAAAACATTATAAAAAATTAATTAATTAATATAAAACATTATAAAAATATTATAAAATTAATTAACAACTATAGAAGAAACTAGTTTATCTTAATATCTAAACACTGAAAATTTACGTCAAATTTAAAATAACACTTTTGCCTTTTTGTTTGGCCATAAAATGTTGGCTGAGGCAATATCAATTTTATATCCTTTAATGCCATAGCTTTTATGTCAGGAATCTCTGGATACTTAAACTTTTGGCATTCTTCTGACATTCTTAAATAGCTTATATCAAATTCGACATCATCATTTGATTTATTGCTTATTAATTTACCAACATAATAAATTTCACTACGCTTTGTAAGAACTGCACAAGAACAAAATCCCCTTCGGTTGGTTCCCTATCTAACTCCCCAAACCGTTGTGGTTCTTTTAAGTCAGAAAAGGTTTCGTCTAAACATGAATCAGAAGAAGAAAATAAGCGTAATGGTTCTGATTCATCCGAATCTTCACTCTCTATCTGAAATATTTTTTTGGGTTTGAGTTATCTTTCGGGCACTTCCCTCAGTGCATCACGAGAAGCAATTTCGTTTTGCTCGGGCGTGTCGGTTGCAACAATGCATTTTCTTTTTTTCCTACCCCTGTTAGAAAGTTTTCGTGGACCTGCTTTAGGACACCCTTTAAATACAGCTGGGCTAATAAATGTTTTCAGGTTTGCGTCATCATAAGGTTGCCTACTGCCGGTCACGGGAGCTGGAATTTCTTGTATAGAAGAAGACGTTGATGGACCATCCTGTGGTAAATCAGTAAGAAATATAGGTCTGTCTGAATTTGGTAGTAGAATTACTATTCTGAGGAGCAGGCCTGTGATATAGGATGGAAGAAAATCAGCATCTGTGAATATTTCTTTATCATAAGGGAAAATACCTGTTTTACGAAAACCAGCTATGATATTTTGGGGTGTCATCGACCTTTCCCATGCTGTTTTAACACAAGATTTAATTTGGTATATTGTAAAAGGAGTTCCTACATGAGAATTTAACTATGATTTTACTGCTGCATTATAGTAAGTTTTGAATGATGAAAACACGGCTACATCTAAGGGTTGCATTTTACCAGAACAGTGAGGAGGCAATGTTAAAATGTTTACACCATTGTCTTTTGCAAGGTCTAAGCACTGAATTGACAGGTGACTTTCATGGTTATCGTATAAAAGTAATGTTGGATTACTTTTAGACGAGCAAGTGTATTTTATGGAATGGTGAATTACTTCAACAAACAATTCTGCAGTCATCCAACCAGACTGCTTGGCGAGGCCTAAAGTGTTAGCTGGTGCATCATTTATCATGTGTGGTTTAAAATGAACTCTAGGAAAAATCATTGCCGGTGGAAGACTGTTACCATTTGCACCAATGATACAACAAACGGTGACTAGAGACCCTTTTTCACCACTGGTTATTTGATAAACCTGTTTAGCACCCTTTTCACCAATCACTTTTCGAGGAGTCTGCACTGTAGTTACATCTGTTTCGTCAAGGTTGTATACTCTGCTACCATTAGCAAACATTTCATTTCTTGACATAACATCAGAAAGCTTTTCAAAAAATATATTTACATTAAATCTATTAAAACATGTTGCACGACTAAGACTACGATCTTCAGGTAATCTTAAACTAAGATGTTTGTTACGTTACATAAAACCTAGCAACCAATCGATTCCTGCTAATTTACTAGCAGCCCAGTAATCAGGAAGTTTTGTCATATTATTTTTTATAACAGTTTCATAGGCTAGACGACGACAGTCAGTTGTTGAAAGTGGAAAATTCATTTTTGAACAAATCAATAAATATTCTGCCAGTTGTGATTCTTGTTCGCTGGTGAAAATTTTACAGTTATCATTCCGAGAAGTCATGTTTATAACTGTGCCTGGTTCTGCAGTTTTCATTTTCTTTACGTACCTGAACATAGAATCACAAAACAGGCTATTTATTAACCAGAATTATATTACGGATTGTTAGTTTTAATTATTTAGGCCTACAATTTTTTATAGGTGTAACCTTATAAATTAAGCTATAGGCTACTTACCGGGACACGGTTTGAAAAGAAAGACCTTTCATCTCTGCTGCTCTTCGAATACTAAGTCCATCATTAATAACCATATTTACTGCATCTTTCATAGCTTCAGAAGTGAAGGAACCCTTTTCTGTTTTACGCAAATAAAGTCGCACCATTTTCTGAACATTCCAGAAAACAAAAGTTAATTTTAACTGTATTTCAATGGTGGTTTAGCTTATATAGGACTAAATTTATACATATAAACATGCACCTAAGTATATCTTGGCTTGTATACACATTTACACATTTATATTTGTTTATGTCATTTTTAATACAAATGAGTCTACGTATAGTTAGTTTTTAACTAGCTCAGATTCAACTTTATGATTATTATTTTTTTTATTTTAACAAGAGCAAGTTCTGTGGTTAAAACTACTGGATTTTAATATCAATTATCTGTATTAGCTGTGTTCCTCATGTGTAGAATTTCACACCAAAGTAACATTGGTTAATGAATGGGGCACAATAAGACGTCTCATGGTGCCTTCGCACTTTATGTCTCATTGTGCCCCACAAGAACCATATTGAAATAATGACGAAGAACTAGTATTTTCAACTAACCTATCAACTTCAAAACATATATTAATATACACAAACTGATACACATTACAGTAGTAATATCATTATTGCACTTCATGAAATAGTAAAAAAAATTTAACACAAAAACAGTTATTAAAAAATAATTTTTTTACCTTAGAAGAAGAAATATTTTGTAAAAACCAACTGCTGCATGTAATGGCTTCCACAACACAGCCACACTACTGCATGTAGTACCACTGTTTACCACTATATTGCCAGCACTCCAGTGTTACCAGTCTCATTACCAGACATTGGAAATTATCAATGCCTCATTGTGCCCCAAGTCCCCCTATATATTATGAAAGACTGTGGATAACTAACACACATTCTGTTATGGGATTTGGTTTTCTAAAACACTGGTGGTGTCTACCAGTGATAAGTGTGTCTCATTTATTTTCAAAATTGTGTAGAACAAGTACTGCCACTTATGAGCGTTGATACACCTGTTAACTTCAAACACCGGTAATAAAATTATTTATGTTTGTGGGTTTTCTTCCACTTCACGTAACCCATTATGTCTATACAAATTTTAAGTTATTTTTTGACAAACTAGGCTTAATCCAGTTTAGATAATATTTTCTTTAAACTCTTTGCATTTGAGTTACAATTTGTTTATTCTTACTTATTTTGACCAGATGACATTAATACGTATACTTTTGTGCAGAATTACGTGTATAATTTAGCACTACGGAATTTTATGCTGCTCTAAGACTGCTTCTTTCCTCCATTGTTCTACATTTTAAGTCATTGCACTGTGGAACAAACATCACAGTTAATGTGAGGCACGAACGCAGGCAACATTTTGTAGTGATATACCTCTGGATATTATCATTCTGCTCCGAGCTAACACTTGCTCGAATGTGTACATCATAAAAAAAAAAACAATTAAGCTACGCACACAGCGTATAGAGAATGCTAACCTTAACAGGAAATGGCCTTTGGGGGGGGGGGGACGGCTTAAGGAAGACCCATTGTGTGCCTATCGAATCCGTTGTCTTAAATACAATTCTATTTAAATATTTGTTTAAAAAAAAATTGAAACATTAACGGATATACAATGTAAATTAACGTTAGGCCTATAGAGTTTAACAATTCAATGAGCCATATGCAAATATTGCAAGGTAACAGGTTTGAAGCTGACTGAACTTGCAGAAACAAATTTTGATGAGGTAAATTAAAATATATTTGTTGGTTATTCTTTTTTTATTTTATAATATATGTACAATTTATATCGGAAAATTCGGAGTTTGAAAATAAAACAATTTTTGATATATTAGACAGTTAGTAATAAAAAAGAGAGTTTTTAATTGCTTTATACTTTATAAATAGTTTATGATTTCACTTTCCTAAATTTATTGGTTAAGTTGGATTAGTCAGGACTATATATAATTATATATTCATATTATGTAGTGTGTATGTGTCTGTATAGGTGCGTCTCATATATAAATTTAGGTATAGAATGTTTAGCATTGTTGTTAAAAGCAAAGTTATCTACTCATATTCGAAGACTAAATTGTTACCTGAATATTGAGGTAACGTTATGCCAGACTTTTATACATACTTTCAATTTATCTTAATGTACATCACTTACTTAACTGTTTTATTCTTGCAAAGCTGTTCAAGGCTCTTGGAAAAGTAACTAACTTTCTCAGTTTTCTGGATAATTAAAATGAAGAGCTTGAGTAACGTAAATTGGTACTTACACTGACCTACTTATTGGAGTCGCACGTTTAAGCGACTAATAATAGAATGTTTTGTGGTTATGAAGTTTAAAACTAATAACTTTTTAAAGTTAATATATACCGTATTACAAAGAATGATCATTTTTATCTATTTGAAAATACGAAACTCCTGTCATTATTTTGAACAAAAATTATGTGTAAACCAAGGTTTTTTGCAAAACAATCTCGTTGTAAGATACTTAGGCCTAATCTTCTTCAGATTTATGTTCTTGCCAACAGAGAACAGCCTGTTCAGTAATTGCTGAAGGGAAATGGTAATGTTAACAATACGATGTGCGTTACACAGCAGAAAAATCTGGACTGCAGATTATACGCGGTACCATAACAATCTGCTCATCTGCATTGACATATACTCGGCATTAACATTCATGCTAATGGTCAGAGAATGCATTTACACGGGAGCACGGCAATCAATATTTACACCACTCAGTCGATGCTGCAGCAAGTAAACTATTAACTGTTCTGAATACACCTAATTATTGGGCTGCTAAACATGCATAGTGCTATGATTGTCTGGCATTTCTTGTCACTGCGGATATCATAGTGTAAACTATGCATTCTTTACTGTTATATTCTATAATTACGGGACAACATTAAAATGCAAATATATGACAACGAAATTTAAAAATATGACAACTCATATTCCAATTAATTAGCATTGCCATGCGTCCGGATTTTCAAGAATAGGTCTCTTTTCCATGAGAAAGGCGAATGTCCGGGGGAGGGGGCTTGCAAATCCGGAATTCACCAATTCTTATTCAACTGTTGGTAATGCATGATAACGACTTTAAAAAGCGTGTTAGCGTGTTAGGTTTCATGTCAATACACAGAGTCAGTTGATAGGTGTTTATTGTGTCTTTCAAAATACTTCTTGTTTTAGCATTTATATAAAAGTTGTATCATTTAAATCAGCAAAATGAGTAATACCTAAATAGAGTAAGCATACGAGAATAATATGGACTGCTACTTAAAAATATCGGTATGGAGAACCATACATGACTTCCATATTCTAAGATTTATATTTAAAATCATTTTCGAAATGAAATATTACCATAGAAACTACTTCTTTCTACTTACTGCTTCAGCCTTAACCACAGTACTGTGGTCACTAACGTATACCACCTCACGTTATCGCCCTCGATTTTCACTGATGATGGAAGTCGATGGCATTGCCGAAATGTCTGGTTTTGTAGAAAACATTGGACTACGGCCAAATATCCCGGGAAGGAATTTTAACAAAAAATACTTCTTTGTTGCCGATAATGTTGTACACAAATATATCAGTGGCGAAGTTACATGGAGGCAATGCCTACCCTAAAAAATTCTGTAGAATAAAAATTATAAATACGTATGAACTACATAACGTAAAGATTATACATTGTTACTGTGACTGTCAAATTTATTAAACCGAAACGTGCTTTATTGAGCGACCGCTAGATGGTGACAGGTGAGATTCGGCATAGTTCGTTTAAAGCGAATGAGGCAACCTGAACTTGCCTCAGCGTTTTTTGTATACATCGTATGTAAGCAATGTAGTGGTGTGACAGGGAAGTGTAGGGAGGGGGGATTGTCCCGCGCTGTACACATAGAGCGTTGAGGCATGCCTCACTTCTGTGGTCCAAACAGTTAAGTTAAAGCGCCTGTGTTGTTTCTAAGTGTTTATTTTATGCGGTTATTAAAAGTGTCACTGTTATTCCGCTGAACTAACAGATGATCAAGATTGTTATTTGAATTATTTGTAACATTAAACATATATATAGAAACTAATCAAGTTTAAAAATTTGAAGTTCAATCAGTTGTATTATTGTGAATGACTAATACAAGGATTGTTCAATAGAAACACGTATAGAGCTGTAAAGCATTTTTTATTCAACGATTTTAAAAGAAGTCTCCAGTAACATTAAGACATGAGTTCCACTGTTGCGCTAACCTGTAGATTCCCTGCTAGTAAAATTCTTACGGCTGTTTGTGGAACCATTCGGTTACAGCAAACTCTACCTCAGCGTCCGATTTGACCCACCGTCCTTTTAGTGATTCCTTAAAAAAAATTTAAGATAAGATTTTTGCCTACCCATTCATTAACTACTAGCTTCGCCAGTAAGCAAATTGATGTCAATTTTTTCGGCTTGCACGCGTTATGTTGGTGTGGGTTTCGGCACTTTCCATTTAAAAAGCGTGCAAACGTAAGAAAATAAACACGAGTGAGGCCAGAAATAACGTGAATTGTGTGTGTGTGTGTGTGTGTGTGTGTGTGTGTGTGTGTGTGCGTGTGCGCGTTTGTGTCTTACCTGCCTTTTTATTGCCGTATTAAATGAAAAATATTATATTACATTAAAATGAAAAAATTTTAATTTTATTGCCTGGCAACAAAATTATTTTATTTTTAACAATTACCATTGTTTCAAAAAGTTTAAATAAATTTTCAAGTACTTTACTCTTGTTAAAACGTAAAAGGTTGCAGGTAAACTACCTCTTCCCCTTAACCGATCTTCACCAAAATCGAAAGTCCTTGAGACAATTCAGGGATGTATGCAAACAATTATTTGATTCTGTTTGAATTTGCGGCTGTTATCGTTTGCCATAGAAAATACGCTTGATAAAAAAATTTTGCAGGTAAACTACCCCTTCACCTTAACCGATCTTCACCAAAAACAATAGGTCTTGAGTACTCTACAATTTAGGGCAGTATGCAAATAATCGTTTGATTCTGTTTGAATTTGCGGCTGTTATCGTTTGCCATAGGAAATACCCTTGTTAAAACATAAAACGTTACCGGTAAACTACCCCTTTCCCTTAACCGATCTTCACCAAAAACAATAGGTCTTGAAAACTCTACAATTCAGGGCTGTATACGAAACATTATTTAATTCTGTTTGAATTTTCGGCTGTTATCGTTTGCCAAAAAAAAAAATTTCCCTTGATAAAAAAAACCGTTGCAGGTAAACTACCCCTTTCCCTCAACCGATCTTCACCAAAAACAATAGGTCGTGAGTACTCTACAAATCAGGGCTGTATGCAAAAAATTATTTGATTCTGTTTGAATTTGCGGCAGTTATCGTTTGCCATAGAAAAAAAATCTACAGACACACACACACACACACACACACACTTTTCGGAAAACGACTTTTTTTCATGTTTTGAGTGTAGTAGAATCAGAATCTGCAATAATCTCGAACACGATTTTTTTTGCCATCACCATACCATTCCTTAAGGAATATGGAAGTAAAAAGAATTGTATTTTTATTTGTTTCCCAGGTTACTGTTTAATTGTTCGGCTTCTAACCGTTTTCTACCTAACTTAAATACCACACTCGTTAAAGAAATAATAATATATACAATTTTATAAAAACACCAAAAGCGTAGTTTAGGAATTAATAATCAACATATGTTAATTACTTTTTATAAACTAAACTTGTTTTGCAAACCAAAAAGCCATTTTAAAGCCATATCTATTTTTCAAACAATAGTGAAAATTTATTACGATTGATATCTTAATGATCCGTGTCGTTGTTAGTGTCGTGATTCTTTCTTACTTTTTTTTTGTTTCTACTTGTGTAAATCCAATGACCGGGATTGTCCTAGTTTTTGATTCTAATTAACGTACAAAATCGCCTCAGCAGGTCATAACTTTAATTGACTGAATTATTTGGGTGTTATAAAGTATTTGGATAAATTATTTGAGTCAAAGTTCGAACTAAAAAACTCAAATTGAGTAGTCAGAGTTTTACGGTCAAATTGAATTGAGACTTGTAACAAACGTAGTAGTAGTAGTAATTGATATTGTAATAGGAGTCACAGTTGAAGTAAAAGCAGTAGCAGTAGCAGTGTCGATCTAGTAAATTCAGTAACTGTAGTAGTAGCAACAGCAGAAGCTGTAGTAGTAGCGTCAGTACTAGTAGCAGTAGTAGTATCAGTGTTAGTAGTAGTAGTAGTAGTAGTAGTAGTAGTAGTAGTAGTAGTAGTAGTAGTAGTAGTAGTAGTAGTAGTAGTAGTTGTTGTTGTTGTTGTTTGTTGTTGCAGTAGTAGCAGTAGCAGTAGTAGTAGTAGTAGTAGTAGTAGTAGTAGTAGCAGAAGTAGTAGTATAGTAGTACCAGTAGTAGCAGCATAAATTTTAGTGATACTAATAGCAGGAGTAGTATTAGCATTTGTTGTAGTGATAGTAGTAATAGAGTAGTATTTTTGTTGTTGTTATAGTAATAGGAGTAGGGGCAAAAGGTGCAGCAGTATTAGTACTTTTGTAAGAGGAGATCGGGTAGTAAATTGTGATATTGCCATATAATAAATTTAATCTATTGATTTTGGCTTTATTTACACAAAATTAAAATAGTACATTTCCTGACTAGTTGGTTCCCACTATAATATACGCTACTCGTGAATCCAATTATTTGTGAAAATTTTAATACATTGCTTGGCTTCCAGTAAAATATCTGTGTTCTGTTGATTAAAATTTTATTCAGTTGATACAGTTTGTGTAAAGGAAAAAAAACTGTACTCATATTCCATGTCGCTTACAGATTGTTGTTTAAAATACAAAGTTAACAATTAAATAATGTTTATTGTGAAGTACAAAATAATATCTGTTAGAAATTGTTTCTCTAAACTTTTTTATTCTAATGGGAAAAGATAAACTTTATTAAAACCTGTTGCATTGGATTTTCGTTGACCCTCTGCCTGCTTTGCATACTGTGTTACAAAATTGGGAGGCTGTGGAGTAGAAGTTTTGTTTCATTTTGTAAAGATGGTTTACTTTTAGTTGTGAGTTTGTTTACCCTATACACGTATTGCATACAAATGTAGTTAAGATATAGGTCTACTATAACGGAAACGCGTGTAGGGGTGTAATTTGTAAAAATGCGGAACAAACCTATGACATCTGTACTATTGTATTGTGAACAAAAAACTATCTCTATTGTGTGTATAATGTTTCAATACAGTTAGAATTACACAGGGAATTGCAATTTAAAAGCATCTCTTAACAAGTAGTTGTTCAGCTGGACACGTAGTTGAATCGCCCTTTCGTAACATAAACTAGCGTCCAGTCAACATCCTTTTTTTACAAATGTTTTTTGTAAAAGCAACTAATAGTAGTTTCTTGTAAAGAAGACATTATGTCAGTATGTCTATATGTCTACAATGTATATTTACGAAGAAATGTTACCGTATTCCACTTTACGAAGAAAATTTATGTTAGTGGGAAAAACAGTCTTTGTTGTGTAAAATGCAATTTTTTAAACAATACTCGTGTTTGACATATTATTAATTACGGTTGATCTCTTAGAAATACGCACGCTTTTTTAAGTAATTTTTTTACTGGCAGGTGGACAAGTACTCGACAGTTGTAACAGTAAATGTGACAAATTAGGAAGTATGAATGGTTGTTCAAGCAAATGCAGACCGTTTCGAGACCTGGACTTAGTTACTGAGAATTCTGCAAGCGATGAAGAAAGTTGAACCAAAGTTGAAGTCTTCTTGTGTTATAATTAGTGTGGAACTCTATTATTTGACATTATTATTGCGTGTGGACAAATTTAACTTGAATTATTGTACGAATTGTGATTAATTAAAGCTGGTAATTAGTGATTTCATTGGTGTTTGTATTTTGTTTTCTACTGCACCATACGACGATCAGTGAGACCGTCGTAATAACATTATGAGGCACGCCATACAAGGGTACGTTATTTTGTGCATATATTTTGGTGTTCTGAAGTTTGGGACGAGTAAACGGCTGTTTCCATTAAGAAAAATAATTCCCCTCATTTTGTATTCACATCACGGCTTGAGGTATCAGTGCTTTAGCCAGCACACGATTGAGATTACCCAAAACACGTGATTTGCTTCTGTACATACATATTACTGCTACTTACAGTAAACGTTTATATTAGTGACAGCGGACAATCTGAGTAGCAGATTACAGTCTACTATGGCGGCAAGTCTCGAAGTAATCAGCTGATTGAGTACATTAGTGGAGATACTACCTTTAGGGATGTTAGAAATGTAAATAAATATCGATGTATATCATATAGATAGTTTTTGGAATCATCGATATCGATGTTAAAATTAAAAAAAAAATATCGATATATCGATGTATCGGTACAATTTCTAAAAGAATAATCGCGCTCAGACAATTAATATTTTTATCCTAATATAAATTAATCACTTGTATTTTTTTTTTTTTGAAAAGATAAATTTCATTTTTCTAAAAATACATAACATGGATACATACATCAATATAAAAGTTATAAAAACACATTTATATATACCCTAATCATCTTACGTTACGATAAGCAAAGTATATTTTAAACTAAATGCTAAAAAAAAAGAATAATTATTTATTAATCAAACCAATATTTATCTGACACTGACAGAAGAAAAACTCTCTGATTTATATGTTCTGCTGTAAGCCGACTTCTGTTATTAGGTACTGTGAGATTTACAGCAGATGCCACTCTTTCTGGTGAAACCGAAGATGCAGACGCTATCAAATACTTTAGAGCTATTTCTGAAAGAACAGGGGTGGTGAAATGACGACAATCAAACCAGAATTTTTCAGGATTTTCTTTTCTAGGTATTATGGGCTGATCGAGATATTGCTTGAGTTCGCTGGGCATGCCACTAGTTGTTGAATTAGAACTAGCTAAAGCTGCAGTAATTTTTTCATGTCCGGACCACAACGACAGCGAAGAATTTTCTGAGTTCAGAGTTGTAGTAGTGGGTCTGGGTTCAGGTGATAATTGTACTCTACGTCTGTGTTCTGAGCGTATTTCTTTTGATAACTCGGTTATTGCAGTAGAAACAGCAAGCGGTGACCTAAAATGAATACGCTTAAAGCGAGGGTCTAAAATTGTTGCTTTAGCGAGATGTAAATTTTTTTCCAGCGGTTCCAGTTTAGCATTAACCAAGTTGAGCAAACTCTTCTGCACAGCAGCACCTAATTCTGTAAAAGGTTTCGCTTCTTCAAGTCCTTTTTGAAGTAAGTTTGCAATTGGAATCGCTAAACTAGCAGTCACATACCGATCGCCGCTAATTTCTTCAGTAGCTTCCTTCAATGGGGTTAGTAGTACTATCAGATCTCGTATGACACTTAACTCTAATGACGTTATCATATCAGGTGTGTTTCGTCTTGTAGCCAAAATCTTAGCCACAATAGCCGATAATGTGTTAAATCTTTCCAACATATCAAGACATGAATTCCACCTGGTGCTTACTGATTGTATAAGTGTTAACACTTGTCCCTCTTTCTTGTGCCCCTCTTGCTCTGCTCTTAAATCATCCATCGCGTTAACAGATTGTTTAAAATATGTTACGATTGTTTTCACACGATTAGCAATTTGTAGAACTGGTGCATTTTCTTTTGTCGCACCATCCACTATTAGATTCAGCAAATGTGCCATACAAGGAATTCTTTTTCCATCTCCTAAAAATTGCTTTACTGCAGCCACCATGTTGGCACCACCATCAGTAGTAATCGATAAAATACAATTTTTTTCAATTGTAAATTCTTCAGTAATCTTTTCAAAACATTCTTTAATATAATCAGCTGTATGTGCCTGCAAGAAAGAAGTCCAATAATAGTACTCTTAAAACAAATTATCATAACTTACTATTTATTTTTTCCTATATTTTTATGCATTTATATTATACTTAACATACTTGATACATTCTTCGTGCTGTCAATGTTACCACTTCATGCTCAGGAATACAGTCATCTGTAGTGTTGAGAAAATGTGCTGTCATTACTATGAAACTTCGTGTAGAGTTAGTCAGAGTTACTATGTCACTAGTTAACGCAATATTATTCATCTCACTCAATTTTTGTTTCATAATGGTTTTGGTTGTGGAATATCGTTGTTCCATCAAGCTAGTTATCTGTAATCAAGAATGATTAAAATAATGTTCACATTTAAAAATAAAATGATGTTGTTTTGTTTATTTTCCTCTTAATATTACTTACAGTTGCTCGCGATGGAATCTTAAAGCGTGGACAAGTGACACTCATGAATCGTTTCAACCCAGATTTTTCTACGCAGGATAGAGGCATGTTATCTTTACAAATCATGTAGATCAACGCTTGGTTTATTTGACTGGCTTTTTGACCTCCTGCTACATTGAGAAAAGTAATACAATTAGAACATAGCTATAAAACTATTGTTTTTACTTCCATGTTCCTTAAGGAAATGGAAGTATGGTGATGGCAAAAAAAATCGTGTTCGAGATTATTGCAGAATATGATTGTACTACACTCAAAACATGGAAAAAAGTAATTTTTCGAAAAGTGTGTGTGTGTGTGTCTGTGTGTCTGTCTGTGTGTCTGTGTGTGTCTAGATTTTTTTCTATGGCAAACGATAACAGCCGCAAATTCAAACTGAATCAAATAATTTTCTGCATACAGCCCTGATTTGTAGAGTACTCGCGACATATTGTTTTTTGTAAAGATCGGTTGAGGGAAAGGGGTAGTTTACCTGCAACGGTTTTTTTTTATCAAGGGTAATTTTGTTTGTTTGGCAAACGATAACAGCCGCAAATTCAAACAGAATCAAATAATGTTTTGCATACAGCCCTGAATTCTAGGGTTCTCAAGATCTGTTGATTTTGGTAAAGATTGGTTAAGGGAAAGGGGTAGTTTACCTGCAACGTTTTATGTTTTAACAAGGGTATTTTCTATGGCAAACGATAACAGCCGCAAATTCAAACAGAATCAAATAATTTTCGCATACAGCCCTGAATTGTAGAGTTCTCAAGACGTATTGCTTTTGGTGAAGATCGGTTAAGGGAAAGGGGTAGTTTACCAGTAACGTTTTATGTTTTAACAAGGGTATTTCCTATGGCAAACGATAACAGCCGCAAATTCAAACAGAATCAAAAGATTATTTGCATACAGCCCTAAATTGTAGAGTTCTCAAGACCTATTGTTTTTGGTGAAATTCGTTTAAGGGAAAAGGGTAGTTTACCAGCCACGTTTTTTGTTTTATCAAGGGTATTTTGTATGGCAAACGATAACAGCCGCAAATTCAAACAAAATCATATAATATTTTGCATACAGCCCTGAATTGAAGAGTTCTCAAGACCTATCGTTTTTGGTGAAGATCGGTTGAGGGAAAGGTGTAGTTTACCGGAAACGGTTTTTTTTTATCAAGGGAAAATTTTTTTTTTGGCAGACGATAACAGCCGCAAATTCAAACAGAATCAAATAATGTTTGGCATACAGCCCTGAATTGTAGAGTTCTCAAGACCTATTGCTTTTGGTGAAGATCGGTTAAGGGAAAGGGGTAGTTTACCAGTAACCTTTTACGTTTTAACAAGAGTAAAGTACTTGAAAATTTATTTAACTTTTTGAAACAATGGTAACTGTTGAAAATAAAATAATTTTGTTGCCAGGCAATAAAATTAAAATTTTTTCATTTTAATGTAATATAATATTTTTCATTTAATACGGCAATAAAAAGGCAGGTAAGACACACACACACACACACAATTCACGTTATTTCTGGCCTCACTCATGTTTATTTTCTTACGTTTGCACGCTTTTTAAATGGAAAGTGCCGAAACCCACACCAACATAACGCGTGCAAGCCGAAAAAATGGACATCAATTTGCTTACTGGCGAAGCTTTTAGTTAATGAATGGGTAGGCAAAAATCTTATCTTAATTTTTTTTAAGGAATCACTAAAAGGACGGTGGGTCAAATCGGACGCTGAGGTAGAGTTTGCTGTAACCGAATGGTTCCACAAACAGCCGTAAGAATTTTACTAGCAGGGAATCTACAGGTTAGCGCAACAGTGGAACTCATGTCTTAATGTTATTGGAGACTTCTTTTAAAATCGTTGAATAAAAAATGTTTTACAGCTCTATACGTGTGTCTATTGAACAATCCTTGTATTAGTCATACACAATAATACAACTGATTGAACTTCAAATTTTTAAACTTGATTAGTTTCTATATATATGTTTAATGTTACAAATAATTCAAATAACAATCTTGATCATCTGTTAGTTCAGCGGAATAACAGTGACACTTTTAATAACCGCATAAAATAAACACTTAGAAACAACACAGGCGCTTTAACTTAACTGTTTGGACCACAGAAGTGAGGCATGCCTCAACGCTCTATGTGTACAGCGCGGGACAATCCCCCCTCCCTACACTTCCCTGTCACACCACTACATTGCTTACATACGATGTATACAAAAAACGCTGAGGCAAGTTCAGGTTGCCTCATTCGCTTTAAACGAACTATGCCGAATCTCACCTGTCACCATCTAGCGGTCGCTCAATAAAGCACGTTTCGGTTTAATAAATTTGACAGTCACAGTAACAATGTATAATCTCTACGTTATGTAGTTCATACGTATTTATAATTTTTATTCTACAGAATTTTTTAGGGTAGGCATTGCCTCCATGTAACGTCGCCACTGATATATTTGTGTACAACATTATCGGCAACAAAGAAGTATTTTTTGTTAAAATTCCTTCCCGGGATATTTGGCCGTAGTCCAATGTTTTCTACAAAACCAGACATTTCGGCAATGCCATCGACTTCCATCATCAGTGAAAATCGAGGGCGATAACGTGAGGTGGTATACGTTAGTGACCACAGTACTGTGGTTAAGGCTGAAGCAGTAAGTAGAAAGAAGTAGTTTCTATGGTAATATTTCATTTCGAAAATGATTTTAAATATAAATCTTAGAATATGGAAGTCATGTATGGTTCTCCATACCGATATTTACTTCCATATTCCTTAAGGAATGGAAGTATGGTGATGGCAACAAAAATCGTGTTCGAGATTATTGCAGATTCTGATTCTACTACACTCAAAACATGAAAAAAAGTCGTTTTCCGAAAAGTGTATGTGTGTGTGTCTGTCTGTGTGTGTGTCTGTAGATTTTTTTTCTATGGCAAACGATAACTGCCGCAAATTCAAACAGAATCAAATAATGTTTTGCATACAGCCCTGAATTCTAGGGTTCTCAAGATCTGTTGATTTTGGTAAAGATTGGTTAAGGGAAAGGGGTAGTTTACCTGCAACGTTTTATGTTTTAACAAGGGTATTTTCTATGGCAAACGATAACAGCCGCAAATTCAAACAGAATCAAATAATTTTCGCATACAGCCCTGAATTGTAGAGTTCTCAAGACGTATTGCTTTTGGTGAAGATCGGTTAAGGGAAAGGGGTAGTTTACCAGTAACGTTTTATGTTTTAACAAGGGTATTTCCTATGGCAAACGATAACAGCCGCAAATTCAAACAGAATCAAAAGATTATTTGCATACAGCCCTAAATTGTAGAGTTCTCAAGACCTATTGTTTTTGGTGAAATTCGTTTAAGGGAAAAGGGTAGTTTACCAGCCACGTTTTTTGTTTTATCAAGGGTATTTTGTATGGCAAACGATAACAGCCGCAAATTCAAACAAAATCATATAATATTTTGCATACAGCCCTGAATTGAAGAGTTCTCAAGACCTATCGTTTTTGGTGAAGATCGGTTGAGGGAAAGGTGTAGTTTACCGGAAACGGTTTTTTTTTATCAGGGGAAAATTTTTTTTTTGGCAAACGATAACAGCCGCAAATTCAAACAGAATCAAATAATGTTTGGCATACAGCCCTGAATTGTAGAGTTCTCAAGACCTATTGCTTTTGGTGAAGATCGGTTAAGGGAAAGGGGTAGTTTACCAGTAACCTTTTACGTTTTAACAAGAGTAAAGTACTTGAAAATTTATTTAACTTTTTGAAACAATGGTAACTGTTGAAAATAAAATAATTTTGTTGCCAGGCAATAAAATTAAAATTTTTTCATTTTAATGTAATATAATATTTTTCATTTAATACGGCAATAAAAAGGCAGGTAAGACACACACACACACACACAATTCACGTTATTTCTGGCCTCACTCATGTTTATTTTCTTACGTTTGCACGCTTTTTAAATGGAAAGTGCCGAAACCCACACCAACATAACGCGTGCAAGCCGAAAAAATGGACATCAATTTGCTTACTGGCGAAGCTTTTAGTTAATGAATGGGTAGGCAAAAATCTTATCTTAATTTTTTTTAAGGAATCACTAAAAGGACGGTGGGTCAAATCGGACGCTGAGGTAGAGTTTGCTGTAACCGAATGGTTCCACAAACAGCCGTAAGAATTTTACTAGCAGGGAATCTACAGGTTAGCGCAACAGTGGAACTCATGTCTTAATGTTATTGGAGACTTCTTTTAAAATCGTTGAATAAAAAATGTTTTACAGCTCTATACGTGTGTCTATTGAACAATCCTTGTATTAGTCATACACAATAATACAACTGATTGAACTTCAAATTTTTAAACTTGATTAGTTTCTATATATATGTTTAATGTTACAAATAATTCAAATAACAATCTTGATCATCTGTTAGTTCAGCGGAATAACAGTGACACTTTTAATAACCGCATAAAATAAACACTTAGAAACAACACAGGCGCTTTAACTTAACTGTTTGGACCACAGAAGTGAGGCATGCCTCAACGCTCTATGTGTACAGCGCGGGACAATCCCCCCTCCCTACACTTCCCTGTCACACCACTACATTGCTTACATACGATGTATACAAAAAACGCTGAGGCAAGTTCAGGTTGCCTCATTCGCTTTAAACGAACTATGCCGAATCTCACCTGTCACCATCTAGCGGTCGCTCAATAAAGCACGTTTCGGTTTAATAAATTTGACAGTCACAGTAACAATGTATAATCTCTACGTTATGTAGTTCATACGTATTTATAATTTTTATTCTACAGAATTTTTTAGGGTAGGCATTGCCTCCATGTAACTTCGCCACTGATATATTTGTGTACAACATTATCGGCAACAAAGAAGTATTTTTTGTTAAAATTCCTTCCCGGGATATTTGGCCGTAGTCCAATGTTTTCTACAAAACCAGACATTTCGGCAATGCCATCGACTTCCATCATCAGTGAAAATCGAGGGCGATAACGTGAGGTGGTATACGTTAGTGACCACAGTACTGTGGTTAAGGCTGAAGCAGTAAGTAGAAAGAAGTAGTTTCTATGGTAATATTTCATTTCGAAAATGATTTTAAATATAAATCTTAGAATATGGAAGTCATGTATGGTTCTCCATACCGATATTTACTTCCATATTCCTTAAGGAATGGAAGTATGGTGATGGCAACAAAAATCGTGTTCGAGATTATTGCAGATTCTGATTCTACTACACTCAAAACATGAAAAAAAGTCGTTTTCCGAAAAGTGTATGTGTGTGTGTCTGTCTGTGTGTGTGTCTGTAGATTTTTTTTCTATGGCAAACGATAACTGCCGCAAATTCAAACAGAATCAAATAATGTTTTGCATACAGCCCTGAATTCTAGGGTTCTCAAGATCTGTTGATTTTGGTAAAGATTGGTTAAGGGAAAGGGGTAGTTTACCTGCAACGTTTTATGTTTTAACAAGGGTATTTTCTATGGCAAACGATAACAGCCGCAAATTCAAACAGAATCAAATAATTTTCGCATACAGCCCTGAATTGTAGAGTTCTCAAGACGTATTGCTTTTGGTGAAGATCGGTTAAGGGAAAGGGGTAGTTTACCAGTAACGTTTTATGTTTTAACAAGGGTATTTCCTATGGCAAACGATAACAGCCGCAAATTCAAACAGAATCAAAAGATTATTTGCATACAGCCCTAAATTGTAGAGTTCTCAAGACCTATTGTTTTTGGTGAAATTCGTTTAAGGGAAAAGGATAGTTTACCAGCCACGTTTTTTGTTTTATCAAGGGTATTTTGTATGGCAAACGATAACAGCCGCAAATTCAAACAAAATCATATAATATTTTGCATACAGCCCTGAATTGAAGAGTTCTCAAGACCTATCGTTTTTGGTGAAGATCGGTTGAGGGAAAGGTGTAGTTTACCGGAAACGGTTTTTTTTTATCAAGGGAAAATTTTTTTTTTGGCAAACGATAACAGCCGCAAATTCAAACAGAATCAAATAATGTTTGGCATACAGCCCTGAATTGTAGAGTTCTCAAGACCTATTGCTTTTGGTGAAGATCGGTTAAGGGAAAGGGGTAGTTTACCAGTAACCTTTTACGTTTTAACAAGAGTAAAGTACTTGAAAATTTATTTAACTTTTTGAAACAATGGTAACTGTTGAAAATAAAATAATTTTGTTGCCAGGCAATAAAATTAAAATTTTTTCATTTTAATGTAATATAATATTTTTCATTTAATACGGCAATAAAAAGGCAGGTAAGACACACACACACACACACACACAATTCACGTTATTTCTGGCCTCACTCATGTTTATTTTCTTACGTTTGCACGCTTTTTAAATGGAAAGTGCCGAAACCCACACCAACATAACGCGTGCAAGCCGAAAAAATGGACATCAATTTGCTTACTGGCGAAGCTTTTAGTTAATGAATGGGTAGGCAAAAATCTTATCTTAATTTTTTTTAAGGAATCACTAAAAGGACGGTGGGTCAAATCGGACGCTGAGGTAGAGTTTGCTGTAACCGAATGGTTCCACAAACAGCCGTAAGAATTTTACTAGCAGGGAATCTACAGGTTAGCGCAACAGTGGAACTCATGTCTTAATGTTATTGGAGACTTCATTTAAAATCGTTGAATAAAAAATGTTTTACAGCTCTATACGTGTGTCTATTGAACAATCCTTGTATTAGTCATACACAATAATACAACTGATTGAACTTCAAATTTTTAAACTTGATTAGTTTCTATATATATGTTTAATGTTACAAATAATTCAAATAACAATCTTGATCATCTGTTAGTTCAGCGGAATAACAGTGACACTTTTAATAACCGCATAAAATAAACACTTAGAAACAACACAGGCGCTTTAACTTAACTGTTTGGACCACAGAAGTGAGGCATGCCTCAACGCTCTATGTGTACAGCGCGGGACAATCCCCCCTCCCTACACTTCCCTGTCACACCACTACATTGCTTACATACGATGTATACAAAAAACGCTGAGGCAAGTTCAGGTTGCCTCATTCGCTTTAAACGAACTATGCCGAATCTCACCTGTCACCATCTAGCGGTCGCTCAATAAAGCACGTTTCGGTTTAATAAATTTGACAGTCACAGTAACAATGTATAATCTCTACGTTATGTAGTTCATACGTATTTATAATTTTTATTCTACAGAATTTTTTAGGGTAGGCATTGCCTCCATGTAACTTCGCCACTGATATATTTGTGTACAACATTATCGGCAACAAAGAAGTATTTTTTGTTAAAATTCCTTCCCGGGATATTTGGCCGTAGTCCAATGTTTTCTACAAAACCAGACATTTCGGCAATGCCATCGACTTCCATCATCAGTGAAAATCGAGGGCGATAACGTGAGGTGGTATACGTTAGTGACCACAGTACTGTGGTTAAGGCTGAAGCAGTAAGTAGAAAGAAGTAGTTTCTATGGTAATATTTCATTTCGAAAATGATTTTAAATATAAATCTTAGAATATGGAAGTCATGTATGGTTCTCCATACCGATATTTACTTCCATATTCCTTAAGGAATGGAAGTATGGTGATGGCAACAAAAATCGTGTTCGAGATTATTGCAGATTCTGATTCTACTACACTCAAAACATGAAAAAAAGTCGTTTTCCGAAAAGTGTATGTGTGTGTGTCTGTCTGTGTGTGTGTCTGTAGATTTTTTTTCTATGGCAAACGATAACTGCCGCAAATTCAAACAGAATCAAATAATTTTTTGCATACAGCCCTGATTTGTAGAGTACTCACGACCTATTGTTTTTGGTGAAGATGGGTTGAGGGAAAGGGTAGTTTACCAGCAACGGTTTTTTTTTATCAAGGGAAATATTTTTTTTTGGCAAACGATAACAGCCGCAAATTCAAACAGAATCAAACATTGTTTCGCATACAGCCCTGAATTGTAGAGTTCTCAAGACCTGTTGTTTTTGGTGAAGATCGGTTAAGGGAAAGGGGTAGTTTACCTGTAACGTTTTATGTTTTAACAAGGGTATTTCCTATGGCAAACGATAACAGCCGCAAATTCAAACAGAATCAAAAGATTATTTGCATACAGCCCTAAATTGTAGAGTTCTCAAGATCTGTTGTTTTTGGTGAAGATCGGTTAAGGGAAAGGGGTTGTTTACCTACAACGTGTTTTTAACAAGGTTATTTTATATGGCAAACGAAAACAGCCGCAAATTCAAACAGAATCAAATAATTTTCTGCATACAGCCCTGGTTTGTAGAGTACTCAAAACCTATTGTTTTTGGTGAAGATCGGTTAAGGGGAAGGGGTAGTTTACCGGCAACGTTTTTTATCAAGCGTATTTTATATGGCAAACGATAACTGCCGCAAATTCAAACAGAATCAAATAATTTTTTGCATACGTCAGTGAATTGTAGAGGACTCAAGGTCGTTAGATTTTGGTGAAGATCGGTTAAGGGGAAGGGGTAGTTTACCTACAACCTTTTACGTTTTAACAAGAGTAAAGTACTTGAAAATTCATTTAAACTTTTTCAAACATTTCAAACAATGGTAATTGTTGAAAATAAAATAATTTTGTTGCCAGGCAATAAAATTATAATTTTTTCATTTTAATGTAAATTATGTATATATTAGAAAATATATCGTGCTTGGCAGGCAAGCATATTTCAGATTATAAATCTTAGAATATGGAAGTCATGTATGGTTCTCCATACCGATTTTTTACTTTTCCTATGGTAAACGATAACAGCCGCAAATTCAAACAGAATCAAATAAGTTTTTGCATACAGCACTAATTTGTAGGGTACTCAAGACCTATTGTTTTTAGTGAAGATCGGTTAAGGGAAAGGGGTAGTTTACCAGCAACGTTTTATGTTTTAACAAGGGTATTTTTTATGGCAAACGATAACAGCCGCAAATTCTAACAGAATCAAATGATTATTTGCATACAGCCCTAAATTGTAGAGTTCTCAAGACCTGTTGTTTTTGGTGAAGTTCGGTTAACGGAAAGGGGTAGTTTACCTGCAACGTTTTATGTTTTAACAAGGGTATTTTCTATGGCAAACGATAACAGCCGCAAATTCCAACATAATCAAATGATTATTTGCATACAGCCCTAACGTGTAGAGGTCTCAAGACCTGTTATTTTTGGTGAAGATCGGTTAACGGAAAGGGGTAGTTTACCTGCAACGTTTTATGTTTTAACAAGGGTATTTTTTCTGTGAAGAACGATAACTACCAAAAATTCAAAGAGAATCCACTAATGTTTTGCATACAGCCCTGAATTGTAGAGTTCTCAAGACCTATTGTTATTGGTGAAGATCGGTTAATGGAATAGGGTAGTTTACCAGCAACGTTTTATGTTTTATCAAAGGTGTTTTCTATGGCAAACGATAACAGCCGCAAATTCAAACAGAATCAAATAATTGTTTGCATACAAGCCTGAATTGTAGAGTTCCCAAGACCTGTCGTTTTTGGTGAAGATCGGTTATGGGAAGGGGGTAGTTTACCAGCAACGGTTTTTTTTTTCAAGGGTAATTTTTTTCCATAGTAGACGATAACAGCCGCAAATTCAAACAGAATCAAACATTGTTTCGCATACAGCCCTGAATTGTAGAGTTCTCAAGACCTGTTGTTTTTGGTGAAGATCGGTTAAGGGAAAGGGGTAGTTTACCTGTAACGTTTTATGTTTTAACAAGGGTATTTCCTATGGCAAACGATAACAGCCGCAAATTCAAACAGAATCAAAAGATTATTTGCATACAGCCCTAAATTGTAGAGTTCTCAAGATCTGTTGTTTTTGGTGAAGATCGGTTAAGGGAAAGGGGTTGTTTACCTACAACGTGTTTTTAACAAGGTTATTTTATATGGCAAACGAAAACAGCCGCAAATTCAAACAGAATCAAATAATTTTCTGCATACAGCCCTGGTTTGTAGAGTACTCAAAACCTATTGTTTTTGGTGAAGATCGGTTAAGGGGAAGGGGTAGTTTACCGGCAACGTTTTTTATCAAGCGTATTTTATATGGCAAACGATAACTGCCGCAAATTCAAACAGAATCAAATAATTTTTTGCATACGTCAGTGAATTGTAGAGGACTCAAGGTCGTTAGATTTTGGTGAAGATCGGTTAAGGGGAAGGGGTAGTTTACCTACAACCTTTTACGTTTTAACAAGAGTAAAGTACTTGAAAATTCATTTAAACTTTTTCAAACATTTCAAACAATGGTAATTGTTGAAAATAAAATAATTTTGTTGCCAGGCAATAAAATTATAATTTTTTCATTTTAATGTAAATTATGTATATATTAGAAAATATATCGTGCTTGGCAGGCAAGCATATTTCAGATTATAAATCTTAGAATATGGAAGTCATGTATGGTTCTCCATACCGATTTTTTACTTTTCCTATGGTAAACGATAACAGCCGCAAATTCAAACAGAATCAAATAAGTTTTTGCATACAGCACTAATTTGTAGGGTACTCAAGACCTATTGTTTTTAGTGAAGATCGGTTAAGGGAAAGGGGTAGTTTACCAGCAACGTTTTATGTTTTAACAAGGGTATTTTTTATGGCAAACGATAACAGCCGCAAATTCTAACAGAATCAAATGATTATTTGCATACAGCCCTAAATTGTAGAGTTCTCAAGACCTGTTGTTTTTGGTGAAGTTCGGTTAACGGAAAGGGGTAGTTTACCTGCAACGTTTTATGTTTTAACAAGGGTATTTTCTATGGCAAACGATAACAGCCGCAAATTCCAACATAATCAAATGATTATTTGCATACAGCCCTAACGTGTAGAGGTCTCAAGACCTGTTATTTTTGGTGAAGATCGGTTAACGGAAAGGGGTAGTTTACCTGCAACGTTTTATGTTTTAACAAGGGTATTTTTTCTGTGAAGAACGATAACTACCAAAAATTCAAAGAGAATCCACTAATGTTTTGCATACAGCCCTGAATTGTAGAGTTCTCAAGACCTATTGTTATTGGTGAAGATCGGTTAATGGAATAGGGTAGTTTACCAGCAACGTTTTATGTTTTATCAAAGGTGTTTTCTATGGCAAACGATAACAGCCGCAAATTCAAACAGAATCAAATAATTGTTTGCATACAAGCCTGAATTGTAGAGTTCCCAAGACCTGTCGTTTTTGGTGAAGATCGGTTATGGGAAGGGGGTAGTTTACCAGCAACGGTTTTTTTTTTCAAGGGTAATTTTTTTCCATAGTAGACGATAACAGCCGCAAATTCAAACAGAATCAAATGATGTTTTGCATACAGCTTTGTATTGTAGAGTTCTCAATACTTATTGGTGTTGGTGAAGATCGGTTAAGGGAAAGGGGTAGTTTACCAGCAACATTTTATGTTTTAACAAGGGTAATTTTTTATATGACGAACGATAACTGCCGTAAATTAAAACAGAATCAACTAGGTTTTTGCATACCTTTTTAAACTAAAGAGAACTCAAGGTCTGTTGATTTTGTTGAAGATCGGTTAAGGGAAGGGGTAGTTTATCAGCAACGTTTTATGTTTTAAAAAGGGTAATTTTTTATGACGAACGATAACTGCCGAAAATTAAATGAGAATAAAATAATTTTTTGCACTCTTTCCTGAGTTGCAGAGAGCTCAAGGTCTATTGATTTTGGTGAAGATCAGTTAAGGGAAAGGGGTAGTTTACCTGCAACATTTTATGTTGTAACAAGAGAAATGTTTCCATGACGAACGATAACTGCCGCACATTCAAACAGAATCAAATATTTTTTTGCATGCTTCCCTGAATTGTAGAGGACGGAAGGTCTGTTGATTTTGGAGAAGATCGGTTAAGAGAAAGGGGTAGTTTACCTGAAACATTTTATGATTTAACAAGAGTAAAGTACTTAATTTTTATAAATAAAGTATCCTGATAAGAAGCTCATAGTAATCCACTGTAGGAAACGTAGATGAAATATCTATAAATGAAGAGGTTATGTGAACGGGGTGGGAGTAATTTTCTATTATTAAAAATTATAGTTGAAGGTGGAGGGCAGAATTTTTTATATGTGTACTACGTTATCGACAACAAAGAAGTAGTTTTTTGTTAAAATTGCTTCCCGGGCTCTTTAGCCGTAGTTGAATGTTTTCTGCAAAACCAGACTTTTCGGCAGTGCCATCGACTGCCATCATCGGTGAAAACCGAGTGCGAAAACGTGAGGTGGTATACGTTAGTGACCACAGTACTGTGGTTAATGCTGAAGCAATAAGTAGAAAGACGTAGTTTCTATGGAAATATTTCATTTCGAATATGATTTTAAATATAAATCTTAGAACATGGAAGTCATGTATGGTTCTCCATACCGATATTTTAGGTGTTTTCCCGGGATAAACAGTTTCCTACATTCTTCGCCAGGTTTCAAACTACTCCTGTACCAAATTTCATTATGATCCGTTCTGTAGTTTCAGCTTGAAAGCATAACAGACAGATAAACGGAGTAATTTTCACATTTATGAAATCGAAATGAGTACAATAAATTGATATGAATGAAAAATACCTTCATAACTTGAGCTTCTTTCAAACATGTCTACGAGTGTAGTCTGCTTCCACAAGTCTTTAACCTGGATATCTTTAGAGACTTCACTCTGAAAAAAAGGCATTGAATGTTTAATCCATATATTTCATTGCATTTGTCTTAAGCATCATTAAGTTTATATAAAAACACGAAAATATAAATTTATTGATATCTATGCTCTTAATCATTTCATATTACTAGTTAAAGGATTGATTATTAATTATTAGTTATTAACAAGTAGTAGTTAAATTTTCAAGTCTAAAGGCCACTTAGCCGTACATAAATAAAATACTTACACCGGTATCATCATCAAGAATCGCAGATTCTGGAAACTCCGTAAACACAGTTTCTGTCTCAGTAACATAACCACTTGTAGTAATTGTTGAACTAGTCGACGAGATAGGCGAACTGGTTCTCATTCGCTTACGTCCTGAAGTCCTTGGTGTAATATCATTCGAGTCCTTTATCCCTATATTTGTGTTTTTTAACTGCATAAACGCATGGAGATGCTTAGTTTTTAAATGTGTAGACAAATTTTTTCGTATTTCCACTACTCTTATAGTTTTTTCCACACAGATTACACGATACGTTTTGCTTATCGATTTTCTTAAAATAATTCCATACAACACTAGACATAATGTATAAAACAGAAATCCACTACACTACAATATCCAAAATAATTTTGTTGACGTACAACAACAAGTGCACGTGGTGAAAAACAGGCGGGCGATAGAATGTTGTAGGTTAGGTTACATTACAGGGATTCATCTGATCGACCATCGGGCGGGTGAAGCGTGCATGGACTATAGAATATTAGAGTAATGTGCAGCGAAATAATAGTGAAGGAACTTTTTTTAAATCGGCTTATAAAATAACGTACAGCAAAAGTAAAGCAAAAAAATTCATTTATTGGTCCGAGAAAAATATCGATTTTTATACCTTTTCGATAGTTATAATTTTATATCGATATATTAATATATCGAAAAAATAAATATCGCTCAAACATATCGATACATCAAAAAAATAATATCGATATTTCGATGTATCGATATTTTTTCAACAAGCCTAACTACCTTCACTGTGTAAGTATTGAATATTTCAGTAAGCTAATTGAAATTAATTGACATAATGCAACAGGGAAAGAGAATGATGACAGCTACTAAAAATGTAAAACATAAATATAAAAATATAAACTTATCTTTTTGTTTATATAACTTATCTTTGTGTTGATTCTATAATACAAGTTTTGACTTGTCAGGAGAATAATCAGTATGGTAGTATCGTAGCTATTGCTTTCTTGATCACTACGTTGGTACTGAATGATACCATATAAGCAACACTGTACAACAGTACACAGTTTTTGGGTAATGAATAAAACTCACGTTAAGTATGAAACTAAACATTTAAAAGGTTTGACGATAATTGTAAAAACAGGGTTTTGTGAAATAATTGGCAGCAGTTCAGATTTGATAGCTATGCGTTTAAGAGGTGGAATATGTACCCGCATTTACCTGTTTTAATGGAATATATGTTAATAAAACATATATTTGGCCGATTTATCGAAAATTAGTGACCATATTGTCCTGCATCAGGCAGGATGATAATACTGTAAATTTGGAAATATGGAAATGCAGTTTTCACTGTGAACAAAAGGTAACAAGTGCATCCAAAATATTTGTTAAATCAAATTAATACAAATTCTAATTAGACCACGCTGAGCTGCATCACGAAGTGTGTAGACACTGGCTAGAATTCCTTGAAAGAAGGTAATTAAAAAAAAAAATTGTTAAACTTTCCCTTTCCATTCCTCTTTGCAAACCAGAACTCAACTGCAAAAGAACTTACTACATAGAATATGGAATACCTACATATAATCAGCGCTTGGACAACGATACAACAGGCAGCTTACGTTATGACGAACCAGAGATAAGTCAACCTATCAGAGTAACGTAGTATGCCTAGCAAATATTGTCACATTTTCTAACCCAAATTCTACACATGTAACACCACTATTAAAAACCGCTGTGTAGGAGGACAGGTGTAATCTTGTGCTTTAGACTAAGTTTCATGTTTTATTGCAAACGGGACATAAATAGAACAAGACTCGAAAGAAAATTAAGAGGCAAGAGAGGTAGCCGCACGAGGGACGCCGGCACCAGAGAGAATCAACACTGCCAGCAGTTCTCACGACATGACCAGAGACCGGCCGTCTAAATCTGGACAACTGCATCCGCGTTCGCAAGTCATCCAAGATATTCCTTGGGGGCAGCTACAACTAACTCACACAGACTTTTACGCTTGTTCACAATGTTTTTTCATCCCGCTTAAACTAATTCAGCAAATGGGATAAATAATACAGTCAATCAACTACCGATTTAAAGGGCAGTTATACACAATTCCCGACAACGTTTGCAGTCATGAAAGACGGAAATAAAAAGAGGAGCTTCTATTCCCTCAAGCCAGAGCCACTTTGGCTCTTAAATCCAAGGAGCAGTAAAGTTCAGTACCTTGTAGCACCATCGCAAAAATATCCACGCAAAGGCCTACTAGATTTCTTAGGACAGATGAAAATGAACGAAGGTCGGACACCCGGGACTGTGTAGGACGACAAGTCTATACATCAACAGTGTAGTGACGGCTTCTAAACGTAATGACATTTTCTTTTAAAATTTAATGCTGACACATTTTAATTTTTATGATTACTTAAGGATTATTTAATTACGTAATTGTATTCGGTTTAATAATTACTAAGCAAATTATTCAGTAAATTGTGAAGGACGTTCCGTTTAGATGAATTTGAAATATAATATTTTGGGTTTTTACTTTTGGATAACCATGAAATATAGATTTTGTTTCTTATATAAAATATTGGTGTATACAGTTCAAAAATTCCCGGAATATAGTTTAAATTATGTTTTTGTAATTTTATAAACGAATATATATATAAATGTTCTCAGGGAAAACATAAAAAAGCTTTTACTTTCTGTCAAATAAATACCGGGAATTGTTCAATAAAACACAAAATATTGGTTTAGTCATCAACATTTATTTTGTCACCTTCAAAATAGGCTCCATTTGATGCGATACACTTATGCCAACGAATAATCCACTCGTCGAAACACTTCTTATAGGTACTTTCCGGTATGGCCTTCAGCTCCTTCTGCGAACTATGTTTTATGACTTCAATTGACTCAAAACGTCTTCCACGAAGTGGTAATTTGACTTTGGGGAACAAAAATAGTCACATGGGGCCATATCTGGCGAATACGGTGCTTGGTCGATGACATTCGTTGAGTTTTTGGTCAAAAATTCGCGTACAAGGGTCTCGATGTGTGGGACGGCGCATTATCATGGTGCAAAATTCAAGATACATATTGTGTTGTGGTCTCCAAGTTGCATACAACTAATTATAGTTAATATTACCTCGTGTATCCGGGTACACTGGTGCTCCTCCTTCCAACTTCATTGATTTTAACCACTACGCGTTTCGGGACTCATGATCCCATCATCAGGTTGGTAAAAACGAAAATCACTCATATGGAGTACGTCAAATTAATAAAATACAAATATAAACTTTCACTCGCACATCAATCCAGCACATAAAGTCACAGTACCGCGCGTATACAATTACACCACTACACGATGCGCATCGTATCAGACCACGCGAGCGACTAACCAATACGCGTCGCACTATATCTACCTCTATCTATGTATTGTTCCAACACGCGTATGGCCGTGTCAAACGGACCGTAGTTACACATACAATAAACACAAATTTTATACACGTATGGTTAACGATAGCAACATAAATTTTACTAGAGTAAAAAAGAAATTGAGCAAAGGCCTAAACTATAACCTTCCAAGACTATCTAAACACAATATTATTCGCGAAGTAACTAATGCTGAAGCGGCCGTAAAAATACTAAGTGATCAAGATAAACAAAACGAGGCTCGCGTGTTCATTAATAACAAACTGAACCGTATGTTAAAAAGTGAAAAGCGTCGACATGACTACAGATATCGCAGGGATATAAAAACTGTACGCAATATTAAACAAAAACTCGAGAACAATAATGCTATCATAACTAAAGCTGATAAAGGCAATACGATTGAAATCTTAAATCAAGACGAATACAAACAGAAAGTTTATGAGTTTATTCACGATAATAACATACGTACTTTGACAAGAGACCCCACTACAAACTACGTTAGAGATATCAACAACTGTATTAATAGATCCACATGCCTGTTTGATACACGCACTATGCGTCTGCTAAAACCAATACACGCCCAGGCTCCCCACTTAACGGCCTTCCAAAAATACACAAGGAGAATATGCCCATACGTCCTGTGGTTAATTTTACCACAGCACCTGGGTATAAGGTAGCTAAGAAACTTTTACAGATCTTGAAAAGTAATATTAAAATAGACATTAACCACAGCGTCAGAAATAGTATTGAGTTTGTGGACAGAGTGAAATCGATAGTAGTATTACCACAATATAAGTTAGTGTCCTTTCACGTTACGAACCTTTACACTAATGTCCCTGTGCCCCAAACGATTGATATTTTACAGAAAAAACCTGGAGGATTCAGGCACTTTAGATCAGCAAAAAATCGATGAACCTATCGCGTTGCTAAGAATAATATTAGGCCAGAATTATTTCACTTTTGATAACCGATTTTTTGCGCAGGACGACGGCCTCGCAATGGGATCGCCACTCAGTGGTTTCTTGGCGGATCTTTATCTTAACCATTTTGAAAATGAACACATATTATCGCATAAAAACAAGCTTTACAAAAATATCATCTCATACAGTCGGTATGTGGATGACACATTCCTTGTTATTAATGGCACGCATAGACAAATAGAAATCTTGACTAAATACATAAATAGTATACATCCAAAAATAAAGTTTACGTTGGAGATGGAAAATAACAGTAGCCTAAATTTTCTGGACATAACTGTGCGGAAAATAAATAATTTATTTAGGTTCACCATCTTTAGGAAACCAACCGCCACAGATATTACTATTCACGCTTCTTCATTTCATCCATTTGCACGAAAAATGGCATCATTCAACTCGTTAGTTAACAGATTACTAAAAGTTCCGTTAGAGGCAGAAGACTACATCGATGAGCTTAATACGACAAAGTATATCGCGGTGGCCAACGGTTACAGTAGTACAGTTATAGACAAAATAGTAGCGAGGCAGAAGAGGAACATATATAAAAATAGAAGCATAAACAAAACACACGACAGTGACACTAAATATATACCAACAGAATTTACAAATCTTTTGCCTAATACTATTAAGAACGTTTTTAAAAAACACGGTTTCGCAGTTTATTTCAAAACGAGTAATTTTATTTTGAACGCCTTGAGACCAGTGACCAACAGACTAGTAGAAAACTGTTCTGGTATTCTTTATAAAATAGACTGCGAGGACTGCAACAATTTTTATGTTGGACAAACGGGCAGGACATTTCTGGATAGGTACAGAGAACATCTCCCTAGAGGTGATATCCAGAAGATAAAATCAAACTTTGCCTTGCATATAGTCAACCAGAACCATAATTACTCGAGTTTTCAAAGTAGCTTCAAGCCGTTACATTTCTGTAAAAAGGGCAGGCTTATGGACGCGCTGGAAGAATTTGAAATTTATAAGGCCTCAAAAACCCAAGGTAATCAGCTCTTGAATGACAAGCTTTCTTTTAAGTCCAACGGACTGTATGACACGGCCATACGCGTGTTGGAACAACACATAGATAGAGGTAGATATAGTTCGACGCGTATTGGTTAGTCGCTCGCGTGGTCTGATACGATGCGCATTGTGTAGTGGTGTAATTGTATACGCGCGGTACTGTGACTTTATGTGCTGGATTGATGTGCGAGTGAAAGTTTTTATTTGTATTTTATTAATTTGACGTACTCCATGTGAGTGATTTTCGTTTTTACCAACCTGATGATGGGACCATGAGTCCCGAAACGCGTAGTGGTTAAAATCAATGAAGTTGCAAGGAGGAGCACCGGTGTACCCCGGATACACGAGGTAATATTAACTATAATTCAAAATTCAAGAATTGTTCTTCCACAAATCTGGCCTTTTCCGGCGAGTATTCTCTCTCAAACGCCTCATAACGCCCAGATAATATTGTTTGTTGACTGTTTGCCCATCCGGAAGGAATTCCGAATGGACAATACCACGATAGTCAAAGAAAACAATCAACATAACTTTGATTTTGGAGCGACTATGACGTGGTTTTTTCGGTTTCGGTTCGTTATCGAAGCGCCATTCCGAAGCTTGTTGGCTGGTTTGCATGTCAAACTCATAAACCCACGTCTCATCACCCATTATGATGCGTTTTATGAATGTAGGGTCAGAATTGGCTTGTTCAAGCATGTCTTCAGCAATCTGTTTGCAGTGCTCTTTTTGAAGAAAATTCAGCTCCTTCGGAACAAGCCGTGCCGCGACGCTTCTGATGCCCAAAACGTCAAAAAAAAGGGGCGAACGGATTCGTGAGACACATCCAGATCCAGAGCAATCTCTCTTAAGCTTGAATGACGACTTTTCATCACCATTTCCTTCACTTTGACGATGTTTTCGTCAGTCGAAGACGTTGAAGGTCGACCGCAACGAGGCAAATCATTAACCATTTCTCGGCCTTCTTTGAATGCTTTGTATGCTCCTGTTTTCGAAAAAGCTGACTCACCGTAGGCCTTCTCCAACAATTTCAATGATTCAGCACAAGAAATTTCGTTGGCAACACAAAATTTGAGGCAAACTCTTTGTTCGATATTTTTATCCATTTTAAAAATAGCAGAGTCCACTTAAGGTCAACTAACCTAATCAAAAGCTGTAAACGAACTAGTCGACAGATCGCGCCACAACTCTACGTAACAATTAGGTACACTGCTACCAACTTACGCAAAAAAAAATTTCATACCTTTTACGCGGGCTTTTTAAATGAACAATTCCCGGTATTTATTTGACACTGCAGTATAAGGATTTTTATCTAGTTTTTAGATTTAAAAACATTAATACTAAGTCTTTATAAAAAAAATACCATCACTTTTCGTATTGAATGCTTAGAGAAAAAGGTTTTACGTTTATTAATATTTTATGTTAATATATAAATGATATTTATACTTGTGCTGTGAGAATATTAATTTATATTAACTAAAATTATACAGCGATGCAAACTCAAGCCAGAAGGTATGTGCTTCATTAATTAACTGCATACATTAAATCTAGCGTGACTGACTGCCATAACACTATAGAATGCTTGGTTTTGTGTTTAACGCTGTAAGGTTCATTTTCTAGCCGAGCATTTGTAAAATATTAAGTGATGTTTTTTCTACTTATAGCATATAAAATATACCAAAAATTGTATATTTATGTATTTTTCATGTACCATACCTGAAATTCAGAACGTCGCCAAAAAGCAACATAAACCTTTACAGGTAGCAAATTTTGACATATAATAAAGCTTTATGTATTTAGATTTTGTTGCACTTTCTAACACTTTTAGATAGCAATAAATTAAAAAAAAGTACAAGTACACATTTTTAATGTAACACATTTCTTTTTATTACAAAAAAACCTGTATAAAAATACAAAAGAATACTGGAAAATTACAAACACATGATATCTATTTTATGAGAATTATAAGAATAAAACAACAAATAACATTTTAACTGGAAAAACACATTACTATTCACTTTTTGTGGAACTGTGCACAGCAGTTTTTCTTTGAAGTGAAGCACAACAACATGTTGCATTTTGTGCACTTGATGGTTGTGTATCCATTGGTGCAGTTCCGGCATCGACCCTTGTCACCATAGACTGGCCAGTGATCAGTTCCATCAAAGCGAAGTTCATCATGTGGCCTATGAACTGAAGGCTTCTTGATTTTTTTTTTGGGACTGGGGATTGCTCAAAAGATAGCCTTCCTCGCCTCCTAGTGGTACTTCTGGCGGCTAAGCCTTGACTTACGTCTAAACGAAAGTGCTTTAGGTCTAGAACTTTTGTTTGTGAAGAATTGTCCCTTCTGTATTGAAGCCATGCATTTACAATGGCTAAGTCAATCAGGTAACAGAAAATTGCAAAATACCATCTACGAGCACGTGATGGTATTCTGTACAATTCAACCAACATATCGCTTAGGTCAACGCCTCCCATGTGTTCATTGTAAAGTTGAATTATTCTAGGACTTGGGATGGGCACTTTGGCTTTGGCATCTTTGCCATACCTCTGAGCAGCTTTCTTGATCAAAAGTGCTACTTCCACAATATGGTAAAATATCATAAACAATACCAAACACACCTGCTCGGACAAAAAATTTGAAACCCCATTTGTGGGGATTCCCTTTCATATATTGACGAAGATTGCTAGCACGGGTACCCTTATAAGGGATCATAGTCTCGTCAATGCTACTTTTAGATTGTTGCTTCAGACTTTTGCATTTTTCACGGATGTGATTAATAAATGGGCGAATTTTAGCAAACCTATCGTTAGTTTGATTGGTGTTATCAGCAAAATGAATTGTTGATCTAAGCTTCTTGAATCTTTTAAGTAACAAAATTGTAGCAATTTGATCAATTCTCGTGTTTTGAGCCCAGTAATCTACTACACTTGGCAATTTACAAATCCCCATATATATCATAATTGACAAAAATGCCTGCAATTCTTTAGGATTTGTGTTTACAGACAAACCTTTTTTTTGTACAGAGTACAAATTACTTTGATCAGAAACATACTCTAAAATTTGCTTATCAAAGTAATAGCTAAAATAATCTAGTTGGGATTTATTATTATTATCATCCTCACTCTGAATATTGTTTGGGTTCTGATTATCTCTAGTCTCTAAAATATCTCCTCGCCTCCATACATGTGAATGTCTGTGTCAATTAGGCAAACGCACAAAGGCACAACGTCTTCAGATCCAGAACTGTAGCCATTTTCTTCTGGCATATTATCTACCAGTAGTGGTAGGCACTGCCTTCTATTAGATCTTATAGGCCTACCTGAATTTGACTGTGTAGCTGGGCTAATATTATGATTTGATGTTGAGGGAGCTTCCATCTCCGCATCACCACCTCCACATTCAAATTGGTCTGATAACTCAGTTTCATCTTCACTACATTCGGGAGATTCTTCAATAACGCCATTTCCTAGCGTGACACTACTTCGGAATCTGTCTTCAAAATCGTACTCCTCATCGTCACCAGAATCAACTGCGTTAGTTGGAATCACTGTCTGGACATCCTTCGGTTTTTTGGAGTAGAAGAGCATTGGTTTTATTCCACTCATATTTATTCCTGAAAAAAAGATTATTCTACTGGAACACAAATATGAGCCAAATAACATACAACAGCTAACCTATTTACTTCGATTGAAATTTTAATTAATTTAATTGAATGTTAGTTTCCCTAATTGTAATTCTCTTTAGGTACAGAAAATAGGGGTCAATAAGTAAGTAACATATTCTGTAACATATACTTCAAAAGAAACATTTTGTGGATAGTTTAGGTAAATAAAGTACAGTACTCAAATATAATACATTATATGAAATATCATTCTATCTATTGCACATGAAAATAATATAAACCTTAAAGTTGTGAAATTTGTCTATATTTCCCAGAATGCACTCAATTTTATGTTATTTATTTACTCAAAACAAATCACTTGACAAAATTCTCTATTCAGATAGTTTGGTTGAATAACATAACCTCTAAGGTACAATGTTGCTTTTTGACAACATTATTTTCAAAGTGCATAATAATTTATATACAGCGATGAAATGATAATTATTTATACACTATTATAAGTATTGTGTAATATAAAACAATGTTCTTACCTGTAAAAAACCCTTGCAGACGTATAAACTGTGAAAATTATTGAAAACCACACGCAATACCACACGGTTGCAGCATGTGTACTATTGGCTAAGTTGGAAACAAACATCATGGTGAATAGGTTAGCTAAATTCCACTAAGAGCAGCACATGTTTGACATACAATAGTAGTAGGAAAGCAACATTGAACTTTAGAGGTAAATAAACTGATATCATATTAGAAAAAAAATCGTAAAGTTCAATGTTGCCAAAAAGCAACATAAACCCTTACAGGGTTAAAATGATTCTTTATAAGACTTCATGCGGGTTTTATTATACTAATTTGATTGTAGAAATATAATCACGTGCTAAGCGGAGTGGAAACCTTTATCATAGAACTTAGTTCCGTAGGCAAGGAATACATTATAATATTAAAATGAACACATAGAATTCAATTATATTTCAGTACAAAGATAAAGAAAAAGGCTATCGTAAATTGACTAAATTTAATAACTTCTAAACTTGTTTATATTTTTTACCCTACCTTAATCATAATAATAGACTAATAATAGTGGTGGTGGTAGTAGTAGTAGTAGTAGTAGTAGTGGTAGTGGTATTAGTAGTAGTAGTAGTAGTAGTAGTAGTAGTAGTAGTAGTAGTAGTAGTAGTAGTAGTAGTAGTAGTAGTAGTAGTAGTAGTAGTAGTAGTAGTAGTAGGAGTTGTTGAAGTGTCCAGTTTCAGTTAATTTAAGATTTCTTGTATGAAATTTATATCCATTATTTAGTGCATATAAGTGCTATTAGCAAATTACATTTATAGATGTATACTCTATACAAGGCACTAAAAGTGCTCATAAACGAAAGTTTATCAATTTATTTTTTTTAAGTTTGTTTGTAGGGTATTTTTTTAATAACTTCATGTAAATTTCGGCAGTTTTGTAAATGCTATCTAAAGAGAGATCTGCAAATATACAACTTTATAAAGTGGTCGCGAAAGAAAGTCCTGTGTTAATTTTAAAGTTGTTCTCCGTAAATTCCTTTAAAATCGATGGAGTGTTGTTCTTTCATATGTTTTTATGGAGTCGTCTTCAATAATTTTAGTTGGATTTAAGGCTAATATTTTCACACACACACACACACACACACACACACACACACACACACACACACACACACACACACACACACACACACACACACATATTTCATAAGATAGTAATTATAATAATATTGTAATATTCAACCTTATCAAAATCATATAACTTAGGAATACATAATATTATTTGAATGTATAAGCATATTACATGCAATAATATACACGTACTATAGTCCATGATTATGAAAATATAGTATAATTTGTCATCTGGGCTATTTATAACTAATCTCCATAGAGACCAAACACGACTGTTTGGATTACTAGACTTCAGGCGTAAAGCGTATTTCTGTACAGCAGAAATACAAACAGGCAAGCTCTTAAATGTTCAGTACTTCGTATTCATATGAATCAGTATTATTCAGAAAGTTAATTGATTATTTTATGCAGCTTTATTTATGTTAAATACTATAATTCTTACTACTTCCTTTTTAGTTAACTTGTGCATTTTAGTTATCAACACTTTTATTGGGTGGCAACAACAATTAAATGCTATTACTATTAGGAACACCCATTCTATAAAGCAGAATCCGATAAGAATATTATGAGCAAGACATTGTTTCTATCTGCAAAAGTGTTATTATTAAGCTATATTTAACATTGTTTTGGTAATTTGTGCACAACCAAGAAATGTTATAATATGTATTAAGTACCAGCTGGCGTACTCGTCAGTACAGAGACAGAAAATAGAAATAGCACGGTGGAGGGATCGGTAGTGTTAGTAATACATTAATACATTTGAAAATCTCAGGCCAGCACTCGGAGACAAGCAATACACAGCACATATTTCACAGTCCTCTATCGCTGCTATAACTCTCTCAGTCCTTTTTGTACGCTGACACTTGGATACTCTGGCCTCCTTTCCGATATTGTTTTTAGAGAAACGGTACTGTAGCAAAGACCGCGGTAAAATAAAAGCTGAAATTTAATTTTTGTGTGCATTGGAAAACCTTCTAAATGTAAAGCCCATTAGATATTGATTAATTAACGTGTACTTTAATGCATTCTTGAATACGTTGTAATATTCGTTTCGAAGTTAAATAATTAAATAAATACTAAACTCCTACTATTTATTTTTAATATTTTATTAACGTTAACGAATCAGAACAGTGAACTGCAAACTCACGATTTTGTTACTGATATGAAACAACACGCATTGAGACACATTATAGCCAATCGCAGTCTTATTTACTTTTATAGAATCGTGAAAAAATACTTATGTATTTTGTTCACATGATGTAAACACATAAAGAAACTAGGAAACAAGTAATTATAAACGTAAATGAAGGGACTTGAATGTCAATACTGTTAACAGGTAATCATTATTATAACGTCTGTTTTGAGCTTTTTACAGCCATTGTTAGCACCACACATAAACATAGACGTATACGTAGTACTATGTACGACGTTATATAGGCTATACGTATATACGTGTGCTTGTGTTTGTCACACATCTAGGTCTATAAATCGCACACCACAGCTTTATTTAGTTTATACTTCACGTTGCTGTTCGTATACAATCACGGATTACGGGTGCGTTGCATGCATTTAAATCTAACATTTAGTGACGATAAGTACGTGCCGAGACTGAAAAACACAGCCCACAGGGGAGATTCTGTGTTTGTAGAAAGTAGATACGAAACATAAGCACAATGCTAATGCAGATAAGATGGATTCATATCTCATGTTTCCTTAAGAGAAGACAATGTAACAATAAATTACATATTACTCTGTCTAGTAATAGCGTAATAGTTTGTGTGTGATTGTGTACTTGAGTGTGTGTAAAGTATGTAAGTGTTTGTGTGTATGTGTAAACTATGTCAGTGTAAAATAAATTATCACATTAGATATATTAATTGACTTTGAACTCACAGGGTGTTTTACAGTACCTGTCTTATAATAGCTTACGCCCATGGGAAATGTTTTAGATTTTTGGCCTGAGATATGAACTAGTAACACCAGTTTACTAGTTGATGCCACACCTACTTTAGCAAAATTAATGCGTTGATAAAGACGAGGAATATGTCCAAGAGAAGACATATGCTTTCATATTCGTACAACAACCTACCACAATGAAGTGTGCCGTGCAAACTATTCAAAATACCCTTAGATTTAGAGAAGCGATGCTTGGTCTCGGTCTACGAAAAAGTTATGACGTCAGTTTATCCACTGTATGTTCTCAACGTTTTATTTTGCAATTCGGATAAAGACATTTATACGCGTGATTTATATTCAAAGAGCAATGTGCTTAACACATTAAACAGAAAACTATCTATTTTAATATTAATTACTTGGGTAATTAATAAAATCATATTACTAATGTTACACGTCAAAAATATTAATCTAAGGTTGTAAATACTAATAAAAATTGGTAAATATAAAAATCTTTATAAAATGATAATTATTAATTAGAAATATTTAAAAGTAAAATATTTTAGTTTTTGTTAAAGCTCACACTCGGCAACTTACAATATACAACTTATAATAATGGCTGGGCTGGCTGCCAACTTCCATGATCATTTTTCAAAAGAATGAAATATGTAGTTAACGTAATGCAGTAAAATGAAGGATACAAAAAGATAGGAAATCCTGAACACAGCACGTTCTTTACTCTACAAAAAACAAATTCTACTTTATCAATAGTTTTGTCAGTGATATACATTATGTGCAGAAAGATTTTTGTTGAAGTAGGGGTAGCCTGGGTAAATACTTTTGTCTTTCTCAAGATCAAGTGTATTTACTTACTATAAATAAATATTCTGCACATTTGGAGATTCACATTTATTTTTGAGAAACATGTGATAACAAACAATTTTTAATATTTGTAACATACTTAGACCTACTGAAAATATTTTGAGTAGTTTCTTTCTACAGCCACAAATAGACTTTCTAAAGAAATATTAATTTTAACCGCAGTAAAAATCAATTTTAAGAAGGTTTTACTACGACAAAAAAAAAAGTGATTAAAAGTTTCTGGGAAAGCAAAGATAGTATTTGCTGCAAAGTACAGTCTTAAGTGGAAAGCAATAGTTTTATTAATTCTAGAGACGTCAAAATTAAGGTAAACGTGTACGTGAAGTGAACATAAGCTTTTACTAATACCGGCGTTTTTACACTACTTTTCATATCAACTAAGAAAATATCGTTACGACGGTCTCACGGGTCGTCGTATGGTGCTGTGGCAAACAAAATACAGACACCAACGAAATCACTAATTACCAGCTTTAATTACCACAATTAATAATTTGTAATCAACAAGTTATCCAACAAGATAAGTGTCGTACAATAATAAGTCTCGTCAAGTTAAATTTGTAGACATGCAATAATAATGTCAACTATTAGATTTCCACACTAAGGCCGGCCGCACACCGGACGCGACGAAACTGTCAGCGACGAAACTGTCAGCGACGAAACTGTCAGCGACGAATTGTCTCGAGACAAAAACGTCAGAGCCGAATTTTTTGATTACAGACTGTCTATGACCGTCGCTGGTGACTCGGGCAACATTTCTCATTCTGAGGCAATATGGCGTGTGATGAAGATGTGGCTATTATGTTCTATTATTATCTGATATGTTTGGAGGAAGAAAGGCCAGTTCGTAAGTTTTGGACACATCCAATTAACCAGAAAAGAAACCTCATAAACATTTTGAATGAACTACGGGAGGACGAAAAGAAGTTCTTCAATTTTACGAGAATGAGTATTGTAGCGCAACAAAAATGATAGCATTTATGCTACATAAAAGAAGATTCACAGATTGATAAATAAATGGATACTTAATCCCATAATAGAACAGAGACCCAATTATGACAATTATAGTCATAGACAAAATAAATAAGAATGCAAGGTAGTGTTGAATAGAATAAACGAACCTGTAAAATAAATAATAGCTAATGATATATGTTTAATAAAAATCAAAACAGAAACATGAAACAATGACTTAATTTATGGTAATAACAGATAAGAATTTTGTGTTAAAAAAGTATTGTATTATGACAAAAATGTTATGATAAAGTTTATGTGATGTTATATCAAATATGTGTTGAGTTCATGAAAAATAATGAAACAAATAGTATTATTCAATGACTGTCATAGAATGAAGTGTGAGGCAGTTAACCAATGTTCATAAGTTCGAATTTTGTTATATGTGATCGAGAGATCAAGATAAATTTGTTATTAGATGTAGAAAAATAATTGTTTATACAAATGTTAATAATTAAGTTTTTATTGTATGTACGAATTTATATAAAAGGGACTATAGATGCCTAACAGACATAACCACAGGTAGATCAATTTACAATAAAAGGCCTAACAGCCAAAAATACTAAATAAACACTTATAACTTAAAGGTTAGATACATCAATTAATAATAATTAATAAATACACTATGAAGAGCTAGAAAGAAGAAAAAACATTAAGTTAATAATAATATTTAATAAAATTTATACAAATTATAATAATACCATAATGCCATAATATCGATTGGTAAAAAATAATATCGAAGGTGGATTAAATATAATAAAAAAGGAAAAAAAACGGAATTATATCAAAAAACCAGTAGAAGATGTGTATAAAATAATAAACCAGCTATCGGTAAATTTACATTCCGATAGGACAGCAAATTGACAAAGAATAGACAAAAAAATATATGAAAGAAACACTATATAGTCCAAACATGTGGAAGCGGAAATTAATATAGGTTGCTAGGGAAAAATTTAAGAAGAATGTTGTTGATTTTATAAAAATAACAAGAATTGCTTTTGTAAAAACTGAACGTGATGATTTAAAAAACCCAAGAAGAATATATTGAATCGTAATATTCGAAGACAAGAGATACGATTATAAAGAAGATAAAATTCTAATAATAATACTTACATCTATCACTAACACAGATTAATAAAATAACGATATATTATGAAATAATAATCGAGAACAAATAACCAAATCCTACAAGAAGAAACTTGGACTGTCCCATGTCCGAAGGGAATTGATGGAAAATTAATCAAATATAAAGAATTAATAGTAACGCAACTTATAATATTCACAACACCAGAAATTATAACCTTGCAAATACACGGAACAACACTAACTGCTTCAACCGAAGGAAGAACCTATTTGGATCCTGGCGGTGTAGAAGAAACATCAATCGGGCCGTAAAACAATTCAGAAGCTGTATTCCGAAGTGGACAGGACAAGAATTACTTTTATTAGACTGAAGAAAGAAAACTGTGCTTCATAATTGACCAGAACAACGAATTTAGCGATCAACTGCCAACGTGATTTGTTTCGTTAGAGACTGGTAAAGTTATATTAAATTAATCATACTAAATACACAACACATAATTTTTGTAAATCTTGCATTCTTAGTATGTATTTTTAGTCTTCCCCACAGTTACAAGAACCTTCACACCCTGAAATAAACAAAATACGAATCAAATATAATATATAACTAAATATAAACAAAGGATTAAATAGTCAACAATCGATACCTGAATCTATAGTCCCAACATATATTAATTGGAATATATCTTAGTTAATGTGAATTGATAAACAAATAAAGAACCTTTATATATTTGTCACACCTTGTTATTTGGAGTATGATTTAGTGAACTGGAACAAAAGTAACTGAATAAGTAGAGAATAAATAGTTAATATAAACATCGAATAACCTACAAGTTTCGTTGAGCCGATACTACAGCGCTTATAGCGGAATTATCTGACACCAAAGAGGGAGCGTAAAAATATAAAATCAGACAGAACTCTCTTCAAGGCATAATAGGGTTGGATGAAATTGTAGAATAAATCTTAAGTTATTTAAGTTCTAGGCACACTAACACTGATAATTATTAAATAGTTAAGTTAACATTAATTGAGTACATCCATATATTCCACAACACCAAATATTTCCGAGAATTTATACAATTAAATTAATAGAACACAATCGACAAATACAACAGAGGGGTTTCTAAGGAGAGGTAACCCGTATTGTAACAAATTGGCTTCCATCGCGGGGCACGAACGAGACGCACGTACTCGTCTTGTAACAAATTGGCGCTCAACTTGTGTAGGGCTTAAGTTAAGTAACTATAAGTATAATAACATTACTTAACCAGAGCAGGCAACTGTGGGAGAGTAAACATGCATACCAGAGGTAGATCAAGGATTAGGGCAGCAGAAACGGAGAAGGAAATAGACGAACAAGAACAGGAAATAGAACTAATAACAGACAGTGAAATGGGACAACAGACAGACGAAATAACGGAAACTGAAATAATGGCAGACAAGGAAAGGGAAGTAATCGAAGAAGTTGTCCAAGGGGACCAAATAGATAAAGCAGGAGCCAGAGAAGGACTAAATTGGGAAAAATTAATGGAGTTAATGAGTAGTATTAAGGAAGACTCAAGAGAACAATTTAGGAAAATGAAAGAGGAAATTAAGGAAGACTCAAGGGAACAATTTAGGAAACAGGATGAAAACTCAAAGAGACTGGAGGAAAAATACGATAAAACAAATGAGGAAATTAAAGAAACATCAAAACAAATTCACGAAAGGTTAGATAGGAATGATGAGGGTTTAAAACAAATGAAGGAAGACATCTTACAAATACATGAAGAAAATTTAAAGCAAATTAATGAAAAAATTGAAAATATTCATGTGACAATTAACCAGAAGGTGGCCCAAAATAATGAGGAAAGAAAATTAGAAATAGCCAAAACAAATGAAGAGTTAGAAAAAACTAACGAAACAATAGTACAGGTTCGTGAAGAATTACAGAATAAAATTAATGACACAAAAATTGAGAATAAAACATTGGTCGAAGAAATTCAACAGGAAACTGTCGAAAAATGTGAGCAAATTAAAAACGAAGTACATCAGGTACGGGAAGAGAATAAGGAAGGTATTAAGCAAATACAGACAGACATGGGCGAACGACTCGAAAGGGTCTATGGCAATTTAAATAATATGGAAGGTCAAATCAATACCAATAAAAATAAAATAGAAGAGATTAGTAGGCGTGAATTACAATTACAGGAGGAAGTAGATTCATGGCGGGATAGGACATGCCAAAATAGTCATACAAATAACCGTGAGAACAGAGAATCGATTAATTTTCGTAATTATAAGCGCAATCCTATGGAATTTTTAAAGAGATTGGAAGAAGTGATCATAAGAAATAGAGAGAGTCGCTGGAGTATTATACGAAGCATGATTGATGAAACGTTTAAAGATACTTATGATAATTGGTGGACAGCGGTGCGCCCGGATATACTGGACATGACTGAGTTCAAAAAACAATTTAAGGAGAAGTATTGGTCGGAATCGACTCAGAATATGATTAGGAATAATTTGAGTAACGGTCGATACGAAACAAATGTAGGCCAGTCCCCTACTTCATACTTTTTAGGAAAAGTATGTATGGCGCGGAACTTAGAGCCCCGAATTCCCGAAGAATGTTTGGTAATACAACTATCCTATCATTACGAGGAAGGGATAAAAAATGCGCGTATGTGTAGTCAAATCAAAACGATTCCAGCCATGGCCAAGTTCTTGGAGAATTATGAACACGAGAACCAATACCAAAGAAATAGAATGCTAAATCATAAATATCAGAAGTATGATAATAACGCGCCACCAGCCAATTCTCATAATAACGATCGCAATCGACCTGCGCATAACGTTAATACTAATAGAACACAAAATGAAAACACAAATAATAATTCCAGAAACTATAATTATCGCGGCAATAACAATTACAATTATCGTGATAGTCGCAATAATAGAGGAGATGGGGACAGACAACCCAATAATTATAGACATAACGTCAATTATATTTACTCCAGGCCTCAAGGTAATCAGCGACGATACTACCCAAGGAGTCACCGATATGACAACCATTATGACCAATCTCGGCATGAAGACAACTACCCACATGATGGAAATTATAGGATAGCAGAACATAATACGGAGGATCGCACGGAAACAGTACAAAACCAACACAGTAATCAGAATGAAAATAGAGAAGAGGGAGTAAGCCCTCATTTAAACTAATAGAGGCAGTGAAAATTAATGAATACCCGTCACTGAACCGTAATCTTGGGGAACAACGATTAATAAATAAAATTAAGTGTAATCATAAAATAACCATAATTAATAACCACTATTTAAAGAATATCAGGGAAGATTTGTTAGAAGAGGATCAGAAACATGTAAACAGTAATAGTAATAACGAAATCATATATATATCAGCAAAATTCTAAAAGACGGTAAGACCAACTTACAAAAATTATTTGAAATAACTATTATATATAAACGAATTTAGTAAGAAAAAAAAAATTACTAAATCGAAAAAGAATTTATATAAATGAATAAATCCTAAAATGAAGTAAGGACAACTTATTACCTTATATTTGAACAACATCTGTATTAACAAAAAGAAAAAGAATTTATATAAATGAATAAATTCTAAAAAAAAATAATAAGAACAACTTATTACCAATCTTGAAGAAAAATACTTGGAATTTAAAAATAATTTGAGTTGAATACTACCACTAAATTCTGAAATACAATAAGAACAACGTATTATCGATTTTGAAGAAAACAAGAATTATTGTTAAATGTTTATAAAGAAATAATGTGTATAATGAAAACAAACCCCGAGATTACAGAATAAAACGATAATTATTATTATGTGTATAAAGAAATAATGTGTATAATGAATAACAAACCCCAAGATTACAGAAGAAAACGATAATTATTATTATTATGTGTATAAAGAAATAGTGTGAATAATGAAGAATGAACCCCAAGATAAAAGTTATTACCTCAAACCTACTTATCCAAAATAAAGAAGAAAAAAAAATCATATGACCTAAAATACATACTACATTGCCACATGATGGAACAATCTCAGTAAACGATTGAATGTAACTAATATAATGTTAAAGAAGACAAGAAGGAAAGAGTATTTATGAACATAATTCATTAAAAAATAAACAGCCAAAATAGTGAAATACGATAAGAGGAAGAATAATTAAGTATACGGAATATATTTAGTAAGAAATACAATTATAATGATCAAAACACAACAACTGATTAAAAAATATTGAGATCAGAAAAAAAAAAAACGAAGAAGATACTTAACATTACAATCTCAACAAAAATGAAAACAAAAATGATTACAATTGATAACTGTCAAAGTCAATATTAACAAATGTTTAAGGAATTAAAATGGAACTACGAAATATGAAGAATAGTAATGAAAAAATATAAACGCAACAAAGAAAAAATCTTGTCCCAAATACTTATTATTAAATGATTAAAGAGATTATTAGGAGATTATTATTATATTTTATAGCTGACTGTAGATAAATTCCAGCAGTACTATATTAAGATGTAGTGTGGGCAGCAGAGTATGAAGCCAAACAGTGCCTCTCTGAACTGTACCAACGCATGTGTTAGGGATTGTTAGGGAAATTAAATATTTAAGGAATATTAGAATAGTTGCAAAAATAAATTCAGTTTCCACAGGAATAGGACGAAGAAAACAGAAAGAAGCGAGTTGACAGAAGAATAATGAAAAATGCAGTAATTATAGTAATTATAAATAGGAGAGATGTAAAACTAATGTATCAGTGAATAGTGTAGCCAGTTACCAACAAATAATGTGTACAGAAAAAAAAATATATCAAGAATCAAGAATGTTAAATAAAATGATGAAATGTTATTAAATAAAAAAGGTACTAGTACTTGTCTACTGAAGTTACATTGAGAAGACCATCGTCAACCATTAACAATGAAATTAAGAAAAGGCATGTGGAAAAGGCAAGTTTATTTGACCTAAACTTCATTCAGGTAAACTAAACTTTTTTAGGAGGGGAAGCATATGTAGCGCAACAAAAATGATAGCATTTATGCTACATAAAAGAAGATTCACAGATTGATAAATAAATGGATACTTAATCCCATAATAGAACAGAGACCCAATTATGACAATTATAGTCATAGACAAAATAAATAAGAATGCAAGGTAGTGTTGAATAGAATAAACGAACCTGTAAAATAAATAATAGCTAATGATATATGTTTAATAAAAATCAAAACAGAAACATGAAACAATGACTTAATTTATGGTAATAACAGATAAGAATTTTGTGTTAAAAAAGTATTGTATTATGACAAAAATGTTATGATAAAGTTTATGTGATGTTATATCAAATATGTGTTGAGTTCATGAAAAATAATGAAACAAATAGTATTATTCAATGACTGTCATAGAATGAAGTGTGAGGCAGTTAACCAATGTTCATAAGTTCGAATTTTGTTATATGTGATCGAGAGATCAAGATAAATTTGTTATTAGATGTAGAAAAATAATTGTTTATACAAATGTTAATAATTAAGTTTTTATTGTATGTACGAATTTATATAAAAGGGACTATAGATGCCTAACAGACATAACCACAGGTAGATCAATTTACAATAAAAGGCCTAACAGCCAAAAATACTAAATAAACACTTATAACTTAAAGGTTAGATACATCAATTAATAATAATTAATAAATACACTATGAAGAGCTAGAAAGAAGAAAAAACATTAAGTTAATAATAATATTTAATAAAATTTATACAAATTATAATAATACCATAATGCCATAATATCGATTGGTAAAAAATAATATCGAAGGTGGATTAAATATAATAAAAAAGGAAAAAAAACGGAATTATATCAAAAAACCAGTAGAAGATGTGTATAAAATAATAAACCAGCTATCGGTAAATTTACATTCCGATAGGACAGCAAATTGACAAAGAATAGACAAAAAAATATATGAAAGAAACACTATATAGTCCAAACATGTGGAAGCGGAAATTAATATAGGTTGCTAGGGAAAAATTTAAGAAGAATGTTGTTGATTTTATAAAAATAACAAGAATTGCTTTTGTAAAAACTGAACGTGATGATTTAAAAAACCCAAGAAGAATATATTGAATCGTAATATTCGAAGACAAGAGATACGATTATAAAGAAGATAAAATTCTAATAATAATACTTACATCTATCACTAACACAGATTAATAAAATAACGATATATTATGAAATAATAATCGAGAACAAATAACCAAATCCTACAAGAAGAAACTTGGACTGTCCCATGTCCGAAGGGAATTGATGGAAAATTAATCAAATATAAAGAATTAATAGTAACGCAACTTATAATATTCACAACACCAGAAATTATAACCTTGCAAATACACGGAACAACACTAACTGCTTCAACCGAAGGAAGAACCTATTTGGATCCTGGCGGTGTAGAAGAAACATCAATCGGGCCGTAAAACAATTCAGAAGCTGTATTCCGAAGTGGACAGGACAAGAATTACTTTTATTAGACTGAAGAAAGAAAACTGTGCTTCATAATTGACCAGAACAACGAATTTAGCGATCAACTGCCAACGTGATTTGTTTCGTTAGAGACTGGTAAAGTTATATTATATTAATCATACTAAATACACAACACATAATTTTTGTAAATCTTGCATTCTTAGTATGTATTTTTAGTCTTCCCCACAGTTACAAGAACCTTCACACCCTGAAATAAACAAAATACGAATCAAATATAATATATAACTAAATATAAACAAAGGATTAAATAGTCAACAATCGATACCTGAATCTATAGTCCCAACATATATTAATTGGAATATATCTTAGTTAATGTGAATTGATAAACAAATAAAGAACCTTTATATATTTGTCACACCTTGTTATTTGGAGTATGATTTAGTGAACTGGAACAAAAGTAACTGAATAAGTAGAGAATAAATAGTTAATATAAACATCGAATAACCTACAAGTTTCGTTGAGCCGATACTACAGCGCTTATAGCGGAATTATCTGACACCAAAGAGGGAGCGTAAAAATATAAAATCAGACAGAACTCTCTTCAAGGCATAATAGGGTTGGATGAAATTGTAGAATAAATCTTAAGTTATTTAAGTTCTAGGCACACTAACACTGATAATTATTAAATAGTTAAGTTAACATTAATTGAGTACATCCATATATTCCACAACACCAAATATTTCCGAGAATTTATACAATTAAATTAATAGAACACAATCGACAAATACAACAGAGGGGTTTCTAAGGAGAGGTAACCCGTATTGTAACAAATTGGCTTCCATCGCGGGGCACGAACGAGACGCACGTACTCGTCTTGTAACAGTATAAATAGTTTTGACTATTTATTAGAGTTAATAAGTGGCAGAATTAAGAGACAAAATACTAACTATCGGAGGAGTGTGACACCCGCAGAGAGGTTATTGATTACGCTAAGGTAAGTGCTCTGTACAATCTTATTTTTATTTAATATTTTTCTTAATAATATATGATAAAGAATTTATGCAATTCATAAGGTAAGTAATTAATATTCATGCCAATGTTTGTTGTGATTAGGTCGGTTGTTTTTAGCTTACGTCCACACAGACGAACGAACTTTTTTTTATTTACCGCATGTAGTGGGACCGAAACTAAGAATTGTTTTTGATGTTTTTTATTTTTTTCCAAATAATTACAATGATCCTATAAAATCAGAATGAAAAGTATAAATAACTAGTGAAAAAAAGACTATAAATACTAGTAAAAAACTAGTATAAATATTATACTATTATTTAAACTAGTATAACTAATATAAATAAAAAGTAAAAAAGTATAATAAAAAAGTAAGAGTTTTGGTATTTATTTTAGTTTTATTAAGGTAAACCCGGGAGATATGACGCACGTTTTAATATATGATTATAAAAACTATAAAATTATAATTATAATATATTATTATATATGATTATAATATAAAATTATAAAAACTAACCCCTCTGCTTCACTGTAAAGAAAGAAGTGCGGCAAATCTCCTGCTACGTCATATCTCCTGGGTTTACCTTATATGAAAGAAACATTTACAAAGCGCATAATTAAATTTTGGGTTCAAAACTCTGTTTTAAATTGTCCAATATACAGCTCAGTTCATCCAATGAGTGTCACGTTGTTGTTGAAAGCGATTGCTTGCTTGAAGTGTCGTATATTGAGTAGAAGAATGTCCTTCATATACGTGAAATAGTATCAATCTGAGTCGGAGGGGAATATGCTGTTGCACTGTATGCAGACGATGGCCTAGATGAAATTCGGACGTTTTCTTCCTTTTCTTCGTCCACCAGTTTGTTGACGAGCTGAACTAATTCCGCCTTGAACATCCTTTGCCTTTTGGGAGCTAATTTTTCAATATCTGGCAACACCCCTCGAAAAAAGTTCACAAGAGGCGACTCTCGTTCTTTCACTCGTGATTCAGAAAATGTTTCCAAAAACTTAGTCATCGGCGCTGCTAACACCTTCGCCGGAGACTGTTTTCATTGCTTACTCGACGAGAATGGCTTGAATGAACCTGAACCTGAACGAGATTCAGAATGACAGGGATTTGAATCTTCGTAGGTTTCTTTATCGCTTATCAGCACCTCACTTTCTTCATCTTCTGAGCACTTCATGTTGCTAGCCGTTTGTTTATGCTGGTTAACGTAATTGTCCAGGAAACTCATGGCATCCGCCAAGTACCATTTCTTCTTCTTGTTACATCCAGAACCACTCGGCTGCATTTTAATGTCTCTCAAGTATCGAGAGTAGCTACTTCGCAGGTTATGCCATTTCATGCGAAAATCTGAACCTGAAAAGACACACATGTGACAATAATTTCAATCATTTTTTTGTCTATATAGCAAACTAACATTTTTATTATTTATTGTATTAATCTGTTGTGCATTGGATGTAAGTGTGTGTGTGTGTGTGTGTGTGTGTGTGTGTGTGTGTGTGTGTGTGTGTGTGTGTGTGTGTGTGTGTGTGTGTGTGTGTTTTGGTTAACAGATAATGATGATCATACAAAAATCATACAAAATTATATTATAACATTTTTCCACATTCCTGGCAACTGGTGAGCGATTTCAATCTCTTCACTACTACTTTCGGACTGGTGCTACAACTATTGGAAAAATCGTTTTGGATACCTGCGAAGCTATTTGAGAAGTGCTACATCCGCTGTATATGATTCCACCTACAGTGGAAAAGTGGAAAGAAATTGCAAGACGTTTTGAAGAGCTCTGGAACTATCCCAATTGTTGTGGTGCGATAGACGGGAAACACGTGCGTCTTGAATGCCCTGTGAATGCTGGCTCTGCATATTTTAATTACAAGAATTTTCATTCCGTTGTATTACAAGGTGTTGTTGATGCTGATGCTAAATTTATAGCTGTTGATGTGGGCGACTACGGACGAAACAGTGACAGTGGTATTGTCGGTGCTTCTCACTTCGGACCAGCATTTTATCAAAACAGACTTAATTTGCCAGTGGGTCAACAGAACGAACACAATCTACCATATGTATTCGTTGGTGATGAAGCTTACCCTCTGACACCTAATTTAATGAGGCCTTTTCCAAAGAAAGCTCTCACACGTGAAAAGCGAATATATAATTATCGCCAGTCTAGAGCACGTCGCGTCGTTGAGTGTGCGTTTGGTATACTTGCAAAAAAATTTCGATTGTTTGAAACTACCATGCTGGTAACACCAGAAACAGCTAATAAGATCACGCTTGCTTGTTTCGTTCTTCATAACATGTTACGAGAAAAGGAGGGAAAACTATCAGATGTCCATCAAGAGCTGCTTGATCTCCAGGAAGATGACAAGATGACAATGATCAAGATGAAGTGAACTTGCATAGAGGATCCAGTACAGCATACGTTGTTCGTAATAAATATGTCGCTTTTTTAATTCAAACTATGGCAGTGTTCCTTGGCAAAATAAAATAGCCCTTTTTGAATGAACGTAGTAAAACTGTCTGAGCAAACAAGATAAGTATTTCTAGTAGCCTAAAATAATAAAATTCAACTTTTGTGTTTCATTGTATTGTAATAAAACCTGCGTTATTAATAAACATAGCTTTATTTTTATTTTATTATTTGTACACATATATAGTTTTGCAGGATGCTTGAGAACATTATCAAATTTCCAAAATCCGTTGGAGCAATAATTAGGTGAGGAAACCTACACTAAAATACAGTAGCTCAACAGTAGCATATGCACTCACAAATCAGCAGGTCGTAAGTTTGAATTACGACATTAGCCTAATTTAATTTTTCATTTGGAACTAAGTGTTACTTTTCATGTTCCCATTGCATTTCATGACAAACATGAAATTGGTTGAGCTATTATAAAAAGTTTTACCTATGTATTAAAAAAACTTTGTTCTAATAAAGTGAAAACAAAATGTACTGAGCACGCAAACAAACTTTGTTAGGGTAGGTGTCAAATTCTTACCATGACGACCATCTTAGTAGCTTTGTTTCTATACGAAAATTCGGTCAAAACATAACCATCTAAACAACATCCACACAAGTGTATTTACTAAATATTTAAAAATTTTGTTAATTATTCTTGTCTTTGTTTAATATTTTTGTTTTAATTTAATTCCTAAATGCCTTATTAGGATCCTCAATACGTAAGTAATGAATTGTCAAATAAAATAATTGCTTTTACCTGTAGCATTAATTTCTTTCGATACTTCATCCCATAGGTGATCGATAACATCCTTGTTGGAATGTTCTTTCATTTTATAATCGTATAATGCAGGCCTTGCCTGAACCAAAACAACAAGTTTGTCCGCATCGAGATCCATATTTATGATTCAGCAAACACGCACAATAACTAAACTATGTAAAAAATTACGTTAGACTGCTGTGCGGGTAGCTGGATGGCACTCGCATGTGTTTCGTCGCGTGCGCAAAGCGGAATGACTCGAGCTCCCATGCGACGAGACGTAATTCCAGACACCGTCACTCTTTTGCTTCAAGCAGTCTCCGACTGCCTGAGACAAGTGTCGCGCCCGGTGTGCGGCTGATCCATAACAACCCACGTCTACTTCGTACTCGAGTCGGTCTCTGACAAAAATGACTCGTCGCAAGCTGTCTCGTCGCCTCCGGTGTGCGGCCGGCCTAACTATGACACAATTACGCTTCATCGCACTTGTTTAAACCGCCACTCGATCCACGCTAAGGAAATCGCTCAACACAAATGATCGACAAGCAGGCTGCTATGGCTTTTTATAGATAGCGCACGTCTTCTAGAAATTTTCCATCCTCAATGTGGTGTGTCAGCTACTTCGTATTTCAAGTGTTCTCCAGAGTACTCTGGCACGTAGGCCTACTTGAGCCCGGCCTTGACTGAAACATACACTTGCTCGGCTGTGGAAGGGAAGGGTGGAGTACGTTCTAGGCTGTTGGACAGGGTTCTCGTTACAATATTAATATACATGCCTATATGCTGAAAATTGGAAGCTAAATAAAAAATGAATACAAAGTTCTTAAAGATATTTTTTCAGTATGTTATCATTAGAATTATTACATAATTTTTCCTAAGAAAAACAAAAAAATATTTTATTCTTCGTATTGTTTAAATTAGCAGCCATCCTTACTTTTCTTTTATAAAATTGCTAAAGACCTGAAGGTGTCAGTGATGACGAAAAGCTTTGTCTAAATAATAACAATTATAGCAGTTTAGCAATTTTATAAAAGAAAAAAAATATTTATAAAATGTTCATTAGAAATAATTTCTTAAATCAATTGTTTCTATATTCATACTGTTGAATAACAGTGTAATTTTTTAAGGTATTAACTCTTTCTGTAGAGATTCTTTCGCATTACGTATCGTTTGTATTGAGACGTATTTATATATTTATATAAAACGTACACTAATTTTTACATTTTAAGTTTTTGTTTTAAATCTGTTACAAAATGTTCCTATTATTTTATGTAATGTTTGTATTTTGAATGACATTTTTCACTTAATGGGTGTCATATATTTCATTATCTCTCATAAATATCGAAAGTGAGAAAATAACAAAGCGAGAGGAAGAAAGGTATTAGTTAGCAATTTGGTAGCATGAGGGTAGAAAATAAACGTAAACAGTGATGATTGCGTCGGTTAACTGTACAAAGTTGATCGTGACAGAACACTCAATATCCTGTCAGAGCAACTTACATTAACGCCTGTCTGCCCTATAAATCAAGTGAATTTGCCTTACAGCGGCTAGCCATTTTACGTATCAGCTGCTAACATGTACGGGCAAAGCACGATAGAGGTACTACAGACTTAACGTATACGAGATCTTTAAGTAATTATATAACCGAAACATTTTGCACATATTTATAAACAGCACACAACACTTTATAGAATTATAACTTATAATTTTGACGTCTTTGTGCTAAAACACATTTTTTTGTATTGTTCTAAAACACATGTTTGTAAACATGTCGTCCGCACGAGATATATGTCAAACGAAATCTGAATTAATCATTTTCCAATATCTGGAGGAAAAAATCTATTCAAAATGAAAAATATCTGTATTAGTGGTAATGTATAACAAACTTCTAACTTCTCTAAAGGTAAGTGTCATCTTCAATCTAAGCTGAAAAAGATCTAAAACAGTTGTCATTTAATTTTAATTATCGTGTTATTTTTAGTTTCTATTTTCATTATAATTGATACTACTATTACATTGTTGTTGTAGCTGTTGTTGATAACGATATGATGACGATGATCATCATAATCTTGATTTTGTTGTTTTTGTTCTTGTGTGAAAATAGATACAAGAGCACAGACAATGCTATTTGAAATCAGCGCACATATTTATTTAACTGTAATTCATTTTCTTTTTAGTTTTAGTAGATTTGTTTTTGCCCTTCATATACTTGCAAAGGACCTGACAACTCACGAGACATTCCATGACAGTCGGGGGCTTCTTTGTCTTTAAGCTATTTCCCACCTGTTTAAATATATTCCCCTGTTATACTAATTGAAGTTTTATTGTGTCCCGTTTCTCTTGTAGCTTGTCTATTGACTGACTTTCCAATCATAGGTGGCAGTTATATTACACAAAACGGGCAGTCTACGTAATATCTGAAGAACAAAGAAACTAAAAGATCTTAAAATAATGACAAACCTAACTCAGTAGTACGTTTAGATATGAAGACAGGCCGGGGCGGCAGTTACACAGTATCCGGTTCATTCATAAGTTGGTAATAATGGATTCAACTAAACATCCGTTTGTATAAACAATAAAAACTGTTATCAAACAAAAGCGTTACAAACTCTTTTACTGACACTCCAGTACAGCAAAAAATATTACTACTTTTTACCTTGTGAGGAAGAAAAGTTATTTAAAAAATTATAGATACATAACTGCAAAGAGTTCTTTGCTTGGGGTTAGTTTATGATCATTTTTCATTCATGAATTATTTATGTAAATGTTTTACTTTTGTCGTCAATCAAGTTTGAAAACATTAAACACATAGTGCATATAACATTGTGAGTATAGGATTTTTATATAATTGAACATTTATACCGGTTTTTATGTTAACAATATCTGCCCAGAGACATGGGAACAGGTTTCGCATACTTCAGCAATAATATATTAATTTAGGTAAACAAAGTCAGCGCACAAATTCTGTTTGCTAAACGGAGTGAGTTAATACAAGTAGCGTGATCTCAGTTGCTCAACTACTATTAGGCCTAATGCAAATTTAATTTGACAAATAAAGTTGTTGCATGCTCAACGCTCTCGAAAATTTCTAGAGTTAGTATTGCAATACGAGGTGCTGCTGGTATAGGAGTCGGAAATGTGTTTTTGAATGAAGAAGTGGACTGTTTGAAATCTGAGTTAAGTAGCATTTATTGAAACATTATATAACGAAGCGCAGGCCCACAATTACGTGTGGCGTACATTGCCAAGATGCATAACGAATAGAAGAGAAAATAATTGTAAAAAGAAGTTACATTAATAAAATTCACATTGCCGCGGCTAGCAAATGGAAGAGAGTAGTGAACAGATGAAAGGCTGAGTTTAACTAACTATAGTCGCAGCTGGCCGTAGCGAGCTGTACTTTAAGCGAATGACGTAAGTGCGTGGGCTGATTGCGCGCGAGCGTGTAAACAGATACAAAGGTTTAACATACTGCCCGCCCAAAATCGGGCGATTTTGACATAGGTTATTGTGTGAAACGTAAATCACAAATATATCAAATGTTGTATACAAATAAAATACATAAAGTACTTGAAAGCTTTACACATTAAATAAATTGACCTTTGCTTAACGTAAATAGTCTCTGACATAAGAAATTTGTAAATAACAAAATTAATTAAGCTATCAGAACAAACTCAAAGTAAAACAAAGCAATTTCTGTACTGAAAAGATACAACCTAAAGCTCATGTTAAAAATAAAGTGCTTATATAACTAACATAATCTCCATTAAAGCAATAACATATGTTTGGTAAATACATACATTTAATCTTTAACAGAAAATAAGCGACATCCTTTAATTTATATAAAGAAAATATCCTCAAAAAACTGACTAAATATAATAATACAATAATAACGACATAATAGCAAATACAGTAATAGTAGACCAACAATTTAAATATACATAACCATAGTAAATACAATAGAGAAAAAACATAATAAAGTACATGCATAGTATTGATATAATGATATCACAATCAATCAATATCATAACAGTAAGATAGACATATCCGAAAGGATGTAAAATGCATAATGTGAGTATACATAATACATAACGATTGACATAATAATTAATAGTACATAATAACATAATAATAGTCACAAAAAGTTCAACAACATAATGATGATACATAGGAACCCAATAATAAAAACTTAATAATAATACAATACACACAACTAATAAAAAACATGATAAATGTTCGGAACAATGATGCATGATAATGCGAATTAGTCTGATGCCACGGGAAGTGGACACAGCTTGTGGATAGGCCTACGGAGGATGCCGTGTGTGGTACGGACATCCGCTACGCGTACTAACGAATCCTGACCTACATAGATTTGGGTGACAATACCACGTTTCCACTGCAAAGGTGGGGTATCGTCTTCTAAAATGAGGACGAGTTGTCCTGGAGACAAATTGTTTGAATGTTTTCTCCATTTATTTCGTTGTTGCAGCTGATGCAGATAATCTCTTGACCAACTCTTCCATATAGAGTGGGTGAATTTCTGCAAAAGCTGCCATCTCCCCAAGCGACCCATTTTTACATCCGAATAGTCGGGTTCCGGGAGCGCAGTAAGTGGAGAACCAACTAAGAAATGTGCTGGAGTCAAAGGCTCGGGATCCCCAGCATCATTTGAAACAGTGAACAAGGGACGCGAATTCAGACATGCCTCTACTTGAGTCAAAACAGTGTAATACTCTTCAAAGTTGAGAAGCGTACTGCCGATAACGCGCCGCAAATGAAATTTAACGCTTTTGACTCCGCTCTCCCATAGACCGCCGAAGTGAGGCGCTGACGGAGGTATGAAAGACCACTTAATCCCCTGTGAACTGGCGAAGTCCTGAGTGGATTGTTGAAATTCGTCCTGCTGAAAGAGTTTGTACAAATCGGGTAATATAGTGCCAGCACGACGGAAATTTGTACCGTTATCGGAGAATATTTGTGCAGGAATGCCCCTGCGAGCTATGAAGCGTTTCAAGGCAGCTATAAAGGCGTCTGCAGTCAAATCTGAGACCAGTTCAAGGTGAATTGCCTTAGTGGCCATGCAAATGAAGAGTGAAATATAAGCCTTTGTCAATGATTTGGACCGCTGCAGCGCGCTGCCCGTCCTAACGTAGAAACTTGGGACCGGCATAGTCGACGGCACATTGTGAAAATGGCTTAGAAGGAGTGACTCTGGAAGAGGGTAATTGTCCTAAAAGCTGGCTTGAGCCAGTTGCGCGAAATCGATAACAAGTGATGCATTTGTGTATCACGGAGCGTATGTAAGATTTGCCATTGATAATCCAATATCTTTGACGTAGAGAGCACTGCGTTAATTGTACTCCGGGATGGAGTAGTCGAATATGCTCGTTTTCTATAATTAATCTAGTAAGATGAGACTGCGGGTGGAGTATGATCTGGTGTTTACTATTATAGTTTAGCTGAGACTGTTGAAGGTGTCCGCCCACGCGTTGTATACCCGCGTTGTCTATAAATGGATTAAGCGAAAAGTTTTACTAGTATCAGGTACAGGGCGTTGTGCCTGAAGTTCTTTAATTTCGATGTTGAAATGCGATAGCTGGGATTGGCGTATAAAAACCAAAAGTGAGCTGTGTAGCTCTTGCGACGTTAAAAATGAAGTGTTTCTGTTAGCGACGGGAGACTTAGCGTTCCGAATGAAACGCAGGCAATATGCAAACACACGAATAAGTCTTGAAAGCGAGGAGTAATCTTCAATGTAGTAAGAAGAGGATGAAGCAGTAACCAGAGCGAGTAGACCTTGTTTACGTTTTTCCTTGTTCAGATCTGGATGAGTGCAGGAAGAATTGGAATCAAAGGGACTGGTGGGCCATGCTGAAGGCTCCTTTGACAACCAGTATGGACCATGCCACCATTGCGGGTGGCGGTGTAACGAACGGGGTAAACAGCCGCGGGAAAGAATGTCCGCGGGATTGTCATGCGAAGCGACATGATACCAAGTGCACTTTGCAGTGAGCTGCTGTATCTCCGCGACGCGGTTGGCCACAAATACCTTCCACCTAGTCGACTGTTGGTGATTCCAGTGTAAGGCAATCGTAGAGTCAGAATAAAAATACAACTCGCTGAAATTGTAGGTCACAGCGTTGACAACCTTATAAACCAACTGAGCCAATAATAGACAGGCGCAAAGTTCAAGGCGAGGTAAAGATATCTGCTTTAAAGGGGCGACTCTAGATTTGGAACACAATAAATGAGATGATATACTGTTGTCGGAATATACTGTACGCACATAAATACAGCATGCGTAACACTTTACTGACGCGTCGGAAAACCCGTGTAATTGAAATGAAATGATTGGAAAATTACATGAATCCTTTATAGCTCTCGGGATCCTAAAATGAGTGTCTGAAATTAATTGAGCGTAACGTTCGGCCCATTGAATTGATAATGAGTCAGACAGCGGGTCGTCCCAATTTGTACCCGATTACCATAGCGTTTGCATAAAGTGCTTGCACCAGAATGTAATAGGTCCAATTCGCCCTAATGGGTCATAGATTTCAGAGATGACGGATAAAACCCTTCTTTTATTAAACACATCAATTTAAGATCTTTTTGGATATTGTATACGAAGCTGTCAGCATGAACGTCCCACTGAATACCTAAAGTGCGGACGGTTTGGTCCTTGTTGAAGTCCAGGGACGAGTTGGTATGTGAGGATATTATATTCCGGTCATTATAAGACCATTTATGCAGAGTGAAGCCGTACCGGCTTAATAAATCAGAAATGTCAGAGTTTAGTTGGGTTAGGACGTGTGAGCTATCAGATCCGATGATGAGATCGTCGACGTAAAAATCGTTTCCAATGACAGAGCAGGCTAAGGGGTGCAGAGTACTATTTTCTTGAGAGATTTGTTTTAAACATCTAGTGGCCAAAAATGAAGCGCTGGAAGTCTCATATGTGACTGTTCTCAGAGCATAATGTTTAAGTTCCTTGTGGGGAGCGTCACGCCAAACAATCCTTTGTAAGTTAGAATCCCTCGGGGATACCAAGATTTGGAGATACATTTTCTCGATGTCGGCAATGAGAGCGTAACGATGCGTTCTAAATCTGGCCATGATGGTGAAAAGATCCTGCTGGACCGTAGGACCAACCATAAGGGTGTCGTTTAACGATAAATCGTTTGACGTTTTGGCTGAGCCGTCGAAAACAACGCGAAGTTTGGTGGTTGTGCTAGTGGACTTGACGACAGCATGGTGAGGTAAGTAAAAAATATTTGACTTGTTAATTGATAAATCATATGAATCGAGTGGAGACATATGAGCCAGGCTTAAATATTCCTGCATAAAACTAGTATACTCTTTGTGCAAAGACTGGTTTTGCCTAAATTTGAGTTCGAGTGTCTGAAATCTGCGAACTGCTCCGGGGAGAGAATCGCCGAGATGCTCTGTCCTACGGTGTAGCGACACAACAAACCTACCACTAGTGTTACGATAGGTGTTTGTGAGGAAATGATTTTCACACTCCGAGTCCTCAGCTGAGGGAGTACGGAAAGAAACATCCTCCAACTGCCAGAAGTTCTTCAACTGTGAAGAGATGGCATTATTGTCGTCACGATCCATAAACGAAGAGACCGGTTTAGTCATGTCTACGTTGAAGGGTAAATTCCCGGCGAGTATAAACCCTAGTTTTGTTTCCTGTATTATCGGAAAGTGCGGACTGCGAACAAATTTAGTCGGCTCAATCAACTGCAAAAAATACTGTGCCCCGAGTAATATGTCAATTTGTGACGAAAAATTAAGTTGCGGGTCAGCTAAAAATATGTTTTTGGAATTTTCAACGATGCCATGTTAAAGGATTCTGTAGGGAGGTTATTTGTAATTCTGGGCAGAACAGCGCAGTGGACATTCAAACTGAAATCCCTGTAGCGTGGGTTTAGGCGTACCCTTGTGCTGAAACTGGCTTGACATAGGGAATTATTTATGCCCGTGATAGGCAGTTCGGATTTGTTTAGTTTTAAGCCCATGCGGCGGGCGAAGCCCATCGTACAAAATTCGCTTGCGACCCTGAATCCAACAGGATTCTTACCGGGTGTTTGTTACCGGCACGATCGGTTGTGATGCATACGGCGGTAGACAATAAAACTGATTTGTTAGTTTGTAGTTTTAGGGAACATTGATTATTGTTCCTGTTCGACGAACTTTTTGTAGAAGCGTGGATCATGGTGTGGTGCCTTTTCGAGCATGCTCTGCACGAAAATTGGGAAGGGCAACGCGAGCTTTCATGGCCCGAGCGTGTGCAATTTAGGCAGAGTTTGTGACTTATTAAAACCTCTCTACGTTGAGTCGGTTGTAAAGCCACGAATTGTGGGCATTCGGACAATTTATGATTGCCACGACACAGCTGGCAAAATTTATTGTTTGTTTGAGTATGTATCAGTGACCCAGTGAACTCAGCGCGTTTAGCCGATTTGCGATAAGAAGTTTTATCGCTAACTTGTCTGCCGCAAGACGAACCAGTCGGTGCATTTACATTTTGTAGCAGCTGGCGTCTCGTATTTAGAAATTTAATAAAATTATTGTAATTCGGAAGCTGTTCGTCAGTTAAACCTTCCTTCCATAATCTACTTGTACGATCGTCAAGTTTTTGGGCGAGAAAATGCACAAAAATAATTTAAAATGTGTTCACTGATAAATTTAATGAGTTCAGAGCATTTATGTTAGCGGTGAGATCATCTATAAATTTGGAAATGCTAAGCATAGAATCCTGTTGCATGTGCTTCATGCCCAAGACATTAGCCGCATGATACGCCGTAACAATCAATCTACTGTCATACCGGGCTCTTAACAGCTCAATGGCCACCGTGTAGTTTTCGTGCGTGATTGGGAGTGATTTTATAACATTCAGCGCCTCATCCCTTAGTGATGAGTGCAAGTAGTGAAATTTTTGGATGCTGGTCAGGTCTGTTCGGACATGAACCAACTCAAAAAACATATGGTAAAAATGTTGCCAGTCAATTATGTTACCTGCGAAGCAGTGTAGTTTAATTGGTTGTAATTGAATAGGAGGCGTACTGAATGTGACGACTTCGGATTGATTTGGTATTTTCTTTCTCATCTCTTCGGCATGATGTAATAAATTTTGCAACTTGCGTTCTATGTTGCACAAATCATCTTCCGTCTGAACTCTATCGCTAGCGGATGTAAAGTCAGAGTCCTCAGACTCAATTTGCGTTTGAATCCTGTCATATTTGGCGGATAGCTCCATCAGATGACGAAGTTTTATTTTTAGCGCATGGTGGTCATGCGTATCGTGACCAAAATTATCCGCGTAGGAGTTTATGCGCGATATAGAGGCCTTGATCGTGCCACGTTTTTTGATCAGCGCCTTCATATCAGTCATGATTGTGTATCACAGAAGATTTGAATGATAATGCGAAAAAACTAAGTGAATGCAAAGAAATGAACAAGACCATGCAGGATATCCAAATTATAAAGTCACGCTACAACGCGGTAACCATTCCTTAACACATCTTAAACTAACTCTATGTTGTAATAAATACTGATTTAGGCAGTATATACAATATAGCAGTATAATCCCTATTGCTATGAACACTATTTGAAAAATATGATTTACAATTAAAAAGCTTGTTAAGTTATTTAAATTTGTGATTGATTCACAGAAAAAATGTATAAGCTTGTTAAGTTCGCAAAAAAATTCCAAGTTCATATTCAAATGAAACTGATATAAAAAAAGTTAAATTATTTTTTTTTTGAATACTGCTTCTTTTACTTGAATGCCATTGAAAGATATACAAAATTATGCAAAATTGAAAACTAATATGGAACATGAATTTATAGTCACTTGGCATGTGGTACTTATCGACATGTTCAAGAAGGCCTCAGAGCGTGTCGAAACGTTGGCAGTGCCATCCGGTACCCATGAATTGATGATGTAGACACGGTCGCTGCCTGTCAGGTGATGTCTGAAGTGGTCGAATCCTGCATAGATTGGCTGCTTTGGATTTTCCTAAATGATGAATGCCACGTGCTGATGGTGTTCAACTGCTGAAATAATGCTTCGAACGATCCGGTCGGCGAAGTATGACGTCCCCAAAGTCACACAATGCGTGCTCCAGTTATGGTTGATGATTAAAGAACTGCTGATTACAATAATGGTGAAAAATGCTGATAGGGCCTGCTTATTGAACTGAATCCATGAAACGAATTATCCATGAACTGAATCACATCCGTGAAATAAATTGTATGTGGAATGAATCATCCATGAAATGAATCATATCCGGCCCGGAGGACCATATGTTGCATGCTCAACGCTCTCGGAGATTTCTAGTTAGTATTGCAATGCGAGGTGCTGCTGGTATAGGAGTCGGAAATGTGTTTTTGAATGAAGAAGTGGACTGTATGAAATCTGAGTTAAGTAGCATTTATTGAAACATTATATAACGAAGCGCAGGCCCATGCAATTACGTGTGGCGTACATTGCCAAGATGCATAACGAATAGAAGAGAAAATAATTGTAAAAAGAAGTTACATTAATAAAATTCACATTGCCGCGGCTAGCAAATGGAAAAGAGAAGTGAACAGATGAAAGGCTGAGTTTTAACTAACTATAGTCGCAGCTGGCCGTAGCGAGCTGTACTTTAAGCGAATGACGTAAGTGCGTGGGCTGATTGCGCGCGAGCATGTAAACAGATACAAAGGTTTAATAAAAGTCATGTAGGTTACAGTTGTAGACTCAAAAACACGAATTTATTAATTTAAGTAATATTAAAATATAAGGCTTAAAGTATGCAATGAAGTGCACTACGCTTGTGTGTGTGTGTGTGTGTGTGTGTGTGTGTGTGTGTGTGTGTGTGTGTGTGTGCGCGCGCGCGCGCGTATGCGCACCTATATGCATATATATTTTTAACACTGAACAACTGCGTAAATTCCATCAACATCCGTGCCATTTTGGTAGTCACCCAAGTCTAAGCCCAAAAAATTGTTTATCGTTTTTTAATGTAAAAAAAAAAACAGTATATGGTCAGAAAGTTAAAAGAGGAATATGACGCAGCTGGTTTGACGATGAACATGGCAAAATATGAGTACCTGATAGTGGGCAATGAAGAAGTTAAGGACTTAAAATTGGATGTGGATAGGATAAGAGGTGTTGAAAAAAGTAAATACTTAGGCGTTATTTTCAACAAACAGGGAAGCAGCAAAGATGAAATTGAAGAACGTGTTAACAAGGGGCGAACCGTTATAAGAACGCTAAATTCGCTTCAATGGGAAAGAAGTATAACCAGAAATACAAAGAAACATATATATAATAGCATGGTGCGAAGTGTAATCGTTTATGGAGCAGAAGTTTGGAACTTTTCAAACGTAAATAAGAAAAAAACTGATGGCAGCGGAAATGGACTTCTTCAGGAGGAGTAGTAGAAGATCAAAATTAGACAGGGTTAGAAATGAGACTATTAGAGCCGTGATGAATATTGATAGGACAATAATAGACGAAATAGAAAGGAGACAATTGACTTTGTTTGGGCATGTGAAGAGATTGGAAGATGACAGATGGCCCCGCAAAATATTGGAATGGATACCACCGGTGAGGAGGAAAAGAGGACGTCCACGGAGGAATTGGCGAGATGACGTAGCGAAAGCAATGGTTGCAAGAAATTTAGAAGAACTTACATGCTACGATAGGTTACAATGGAAGTTGGGGACGGAGAAACGGCGACAGCTGTAAAGAATTTTTATATATATAAAATAAAACAGTTTAGTTTAGTGTAATTTTTATAAGTTTGTAAAATTCGTATCTGGACCTTACAATATAGGAGATGTTTTAGGAACACCGTTACTTTTTGACTAAGTTCAATTTTCTGTTGCTTCGACCAAATTTATAGTAAAGTAACATTTTAAAAAAATCAAATGAAAGTATTAACAATTGTTAACTTGAATTAATAAGACTTTGTTTCTAATATTCACCTAAGTTATTTCAAAAAATCAACTGTTTTATCAAATTAACTAATTTTTGTGAAAATAATAGTTTTCAAACGCGTATTTCTCGGAACTAAGTAATCTAAAATGTCCTCGGATCCTGAAGGACAGATAATGTAGTTCTATGTAACATATTAAAATGTTTCTAGAAACCTATCAAAAATACTTTTTTCCAATAGTTATTATATTTTACCAATTGTTTAAAATATCAAATTCGTTTCAATTTATTTTGCTCTAACATTATATAAATCACGGTTTTAAATTTCCTTTAAAAGAAAAGGTAAACAAAACCAGTAAATTCCTGTCATTTCACTTTTTACATCAAATACTGTTTACAAAAATATTGAGTTTAAAATACCAATTAAAAAAGAATTGTTTATTATATATGCCTAAAAAAATTTATATTTTTGAAAACCTGATTACTGATGTTAAACTGAAAAGGCAGTCCAAAATGGTTATTAATTTTTTTTATTTGATCTGTTCTAAATGTTAATTATGAATAGTGAGTTCTTTTAAACCACATTTTTCCTATGTTCTTTGGATATAACTTTGTCAATCAAATTTTATTTTTATGGTGATGTGGTAACGTACAGAGAATTAAACTGATATTAAGTTTATACAAAATATTCTTTCTGAAGAACGCTTACCTTTACAGTAGTTAGTAAAAATATGTCAACACTACTTTGTTCTGAATAATTATAAAAGAAACATGATTTTCAAAGACTTCTGTCTTACTCAAATTTTACAAGTTAAGTATTAAAACGGTCAAATGTTAAGAAAAAAATCTCATAATTGTAAATTCACATTCTTAAGAAAGTGTCTGAAAGTACGTATTCTTAAGGTATTTTAAAAAATCAGTTGTTCACCCCTTTAACCCTCTAATTTAAGGGAGCTTTCTAAAGAATTTGTAAGCTATTACTTTTTGTAGTGGCACATCATTATTATATGTTCCGGAAATGAAATCGTGAATTATATTTTTTCCAAATCATATCCTATTTTACATGTGATATACAGTTACTTGATAAGTGTCATGTAAGTTAGCTAACAATTGAAGTGTTCCATATGTCGTGCACAATGAATGTACGTTATCTGGCAAATCAATCCGGTCACGTGTGGAAACAAATTGGCGACTGCAGACTATGTACACGGACTCGTTGGCGACTTCTCTCGGACACGTGACCATAACGTAACTCACGAATTATTTGTTAATTAATTTTTCTAATTACATTTTCCATCAAATATAAAAATTTTTTATAGAAAGACATTTATAATTTGTTAACGTGAAGCGTGTAACGTTTTTAAAATTAACTCGTAATTTTTTAAAATAGTATTATGGATCTATATTTTCTGAAGTATTGATAACAACAGGTTCTACACAGATACTCTGATCTATTAAAAATAATCGAAGTAAAAATTAGATTGATAAAAATATATAGCTTAAAGTTTTTACACTGGTGATTTTGAAAGCCATGCAGAAGCTGAATTGTAAGCTAAAACTGGAATTTACTGTCACCCAAAATGTTTAATTCTTGGATTTTATTTATTCCATGACGTGTCTGAATATCAGTAATGATGTGTGCACACTTTTCCAACATGGAACACTAATATTTTAGATTAAAATTTTTAAAATGTTTACTGTTGCCTTAGCCAGCTTTCTCTCAGTCTGAGCTTCGTCAGAGGCGGCCGTTAAGACAGCTCTCAATTCCATTATTATTGGAGTTAGCGCCAATAAAGTTTTTACAGCAATTGACATAAAAAAACGTAAAAATCTTTACAAACATTGACAGATATTAACATAAAATTATATATTAGCACAGATGTGTTAAACATCATACTACTAAACACGAGATAAATACTAAATACTGCAAAACTCTACTAAACGTAAACACAAGAAAATAAAAACTTCAAGTGACTAGAAAATATAAACAAAACGTTGACTAGATTTTGAGCATATATTCTGACCAGCGTAAATGTAAATTCAGTAGGGACGTTTTAAATGTAATATCCTCAGGATTAACCAACAGAAGATTGGAGTGGTAAGTACATTGGCAGGATGCGTTCGTCGGGAAAAGAAATACGAATCTCGGAAGCTGCCACAGATGAAGAACGAAAACTGTATCGACTGTTTCGGCAGCAGAAGGGCTGTGAGCGTGTGTGTGTGTGAGCGTGTGTGAGCGTGTGTGTGTGTGTGTGTGTGTGTGTGTGTGTGTGTGTGTGTGTGTGTGTGTGTGTGTGTGTGTGTGTGTGTGTGTGTGTGTGTGTGTGTTGAAATAGAAAAAACAGTTTCTATATTTGTATTATTCTCCTCACCTTTCCACATATTTATGTGAAAACGAAATTTGTTTTCTTAAAAGTCTTCTAATTGTTCCTAAATATAATTATACAACTTGTATTTGATAAACGCGTCGAAATTAATAAAACAATGAACAGTCAATTACAAAAAGCCAGTACAACTGATTGCCGTTAAACCTCTCTTGAAATGTTTGCTTTCCTGCAATATCTCTTTATTTTCCTTTTGCCGTTTGTCTGTTATTTCGCTATTCTTCTACACTTTTATACAGGTTAATAAGCTTTACGCAATGTTTGACGGTGAATGCCACTCATCAAGAAAGACTAGATATTATTTGTTAAATCACATTCAGTCCGTTACACATCGTGACTGCTCTTTGTAGCCCAACCATCGCAATATATATTTCGGTTACGTCAAAGGAAAGATTTAAAAGAAAATAGTCATAATTATACTGGTATTGTATAATAACATTAACATCAGTGGGCTCCAAAAATTTATGAGCTACTTCTTCTCCAACGAATTCACCATATTTACACTATACACATATATACATATATATTAATTTTTACATGCGTATGTTAAAAATTGATTTCATTGTCGTTCATGTCGAGCTGAATTCTGGATAGAAACTCTCGACTAAAATCCGTTCTCGATTTGTACGTCTTGTATAGCCTCTTGTACATAGTTTACAGTCTTGTATAAATTTTATTCTGACTATATATTTAATTCATTACACTCTTGAGCTCATTTTACTTTCTCGTCAACACTGTAAACTGAAAAATTACGTTTTCATCCTGCAATAGCTATACAAGAAAAGCAACTGGAAAAACGCAACTTCACTAACTTCCTTCATGAACAACAAACATCCAGTTTCAACTATGGAAATAAGAACATTTTTTAGCTTACTTACTATTCATAAGATCTGAAATCTACATACAAAGAAAAGTTTGTATTTTATTTGAGTGAAGTTGAAGTACTGTGAATTTATACAGTATAATATGAATACGTCTTTCCGTCGCTTTCCCCCTCTCAATCCCACAGTCACTCTCTCTCTCTCTCTCTCTCTCTCTCTCTCTCTCTCTCTCTCTCTCTCTCTCTCTCTCTCTCTCTCTCTCTCTCTCTCTCTCTCTCTCTCTCTCTCTCTCTCTCTCTCTCTCTCTCTCTCTCTCTCTCTCTATATATTTGTCGCTCACTCCTGTCTCTTTCTCAAATGTGGGTATAATATAGAATATTACTTCTTATGTAAACTGATCAAGAATAGCATCAAGGAACTTAAAAAAAACACACACAAGGTACCGGATAAACATGATTTTGGTTCAAATATGAAGGGGACTGTATCGATAAGCGGGGTTGATTGATGGTCCGTATAAGAGGGGAGAAAACAAGATCAGCAACAGAGGTTAGGACGACGGGGCCCTAGTATAATACGTAATCAAATGTATGTCTCTGAAAGTGATTGTACGTTCAGCTTTCTTGAAACATTTGGTTTATGTATAACAAATAATTGCGTGTAGCATGAAACGATTAATCTCTTAATAGAACTAATGTCTGTGAGCGCATGCGCGTGATGGAAATTCGATCTTGAACAATTAACGTTATTAATAAACTACTACTATACTACTGGAAAGTTATAATAAATTTACAGTAAATCATCAGTACTCTGACTTTTCAAAAAAACAATCCTGTCAAAAATGTGTAGACACAAAAACACAAGGTAAAATTAGTCGGTCTAAAATACGCGTATATTTGATTAAAAAATATAGGCTTACTACAACATATTAAACAACTTCTGATTATAAATATTCCATAAAATTAAGACCGCTAAACATTCTGTTATGACATCTTGTATCTCAGAATTAAACCACTTATTCTACAAAAATTCAGTTCTAATATGGTTTAAAATTTAAGTATTCAAAATTCAATATACAGAAGGTACGTATTTATACAAAATATGCTCATGTTTTTGTTGTGATTCGACATATTTTATGTAATTGATAAGATTAAGTGAACAATTTCAGTTTATAAAATACAATTTATAGCTAAATATGTAATAAAATGATGTTAGATCTGTATTCATTTAAAGTGGTGCCAGTGTTTGTTCTAAACTCGCACTTATGTTATGGCATTTCACTTCACATTATTGTCTCAAAATCCTGATAACTCTAATTTTTCCACAACTTTTAATAGATTCCATCGTCTACTTTCTTTTACCGGTATATTATATTTTCTCTAAACTATTAGATTATGCATTTATTCAGCATGAAGTTTTATTATAATCAAACGTTTCTGCACTGCATAAATATTTCACTTCTTGTGGTGCATTCTACACTTAGTAGATCTCAATCTGAAGATGTAATGTGTAATGAAAAGTTATCTGTCCAGTATATATTATGTAAAAAACATATTAATTGCTTCAGAATTTTAAGAAGAATTTTACACTTTTTAATACTTACAACTACATATATAAACATTTCCAGTAATCTTGTAAAGACTTAACACATCTTTCAACTGGAAAGGACAGATATTACTATAAACACAATGCTAATACAATCATTACATCTGTACTAATAACTCGGAATATAAACTTTTGAACACTGATGCGAACGTAACAGACTCCAGACGTGAAGTTCGTAGCGTTGTCACAATTATCAGTACAACCTACCTGTAATTTCATAGGGGTTGCGAGTCCCGGGTGGCGCCAAATTGTTTATTTTAAAACAATTAAATTCGTGAATTAACAAGTTAGATTGGTGTTATCAGCGTTGACAGCTGGAGCGTTCAAATGATTCCCGCCTCCGTACAGCTTACTGTATTGCCCACTTGGCAAGAGCGCTAGTCGTCTGCTCAGTGAAATTGCTAACACACACATATATTATACAACTTCCTATGAAATAAAACAATGGTAATACTCTGTACTGTAACTTTAATTGTGATTTGGTCATTAATCAATATGACAAAAATATACTAAATTAGTTTTCAATAAAATTGCTCCGGCTTAAAACATGAAACATAAATCTCTAGGCTGACGAACTTGATTTTGAAATGAGTTATATTGAGGCCGACATGGCGTCTGTTTGTACACTATATATTAACTTGTTCAAAATCTGGGGATCTTTGGATTATAAAGAAAACATAAAAGATGGTTACATTAAAAAAGTACACTACCGTACCTTATCCGTACTTCAATGGTATAAAGTGTGTTTACAAATTGTTCGGCAGTGTAGTAATATTTGTTACAAATTTCGCACATTAGAGCGAGGTTATCTCTAAGTTAACAATTGTTTTACGTAAGTTTATTATTATTCAATCATTGAAAGAAAATTAATTTTACTTGATAGTGAGAATTTTTTGATTGATGTGAGAAATATTAAAAGTGCTTTTATTCCGGGGATTATTGTATTTAATTGATACTTATCAGTTCAGAAGGTTACGATGTGTCGTTGTTCTGGGGTAATGGAAATTCATCAATTTTGGGGTGACTTAGGCTGCTGGCATCTTCTTATAATTTGTCTTGGGAATTTCTGCTATTTAATTTTGTTTATTTGGTTAAGTTACATCGTTAAAAGAGATTTTTTGTGTGAAAGGTAAGTTTTTTCACTTTTTCAATCAAAAAATATATACGTAATTATTTAAGTTATACGGCTCCTATATGTCCACAGGCTTGGTTTCCATGTAATGAAATAAGAGCACTTAAACTACATTACACACAATGATATTACAGATTTCCTTGAACTTAACAAAGCTCTAAACAAATTTATTTCATTTCTGTAAGTTCCTGTTTTCTACCAACTTCATCGTAATACTTTTAAAAATGTAGAATTTAATTAACGCCCTGAATAAAATGTCATTAACGAATTATAGTAAATAATTTTTTATGCAATACATACTGTTTGTTATATCAAACCAAAAACCTTTGCATTTTCAAATATTTTTTTTGACTTAAAGAAGTCTAATATACCTTGGCTTAGAATAAATTCTGTACCTATTAATGTATTTACGTGCGACGGATATATTTGTAGATCTTTTCAAACTTGATTTCCTACTGGAAAAGGTGATCTTAAAGATGCGAGGTTTCGTAAAATTTCCAATAGTGAGTATTTTAAATTTCTCATGACGTATGAAGGTGGCAGATTTGCTCAACATCCTAGATTTAGATTTTTTGCTTTTAACAGCCTGATGCGTTGGAGAGCTTTGCAGAATGGGAATATTTGTGTTAAACAAATTCACATTTACATGGTATTGAAACAATCGAACAACTTCAAGATATATTACAAAGCGAACCAAGATTGTATAAATCAATTTTATCTTACAATGCTAATCTAAGGTCATCAAGTTCTTATTGGTACATGAGGTCTCGAGAATTTTTGGTTATGGTTGAAGAATTAGGAACTCCTACTGTTTTTATTACATTAAGTGCAGCTGATTTATATTGGCCAGAGATTTATCGCATTCTTGATCCTGATTATGATTATGCCAATCTCAATCAAAATACTGAATTCATTCGTATATCAAAATTATTGAATTCTAATCCTTTAATTGTTGCCTATTTTTTTCATAAAAGGTTAGAATTTTTTATGGAAAATTTAAAAAAAAACTATTTTAAAGTCAAAGATTTCTGGTTTCGTATTGAATTTCAACATAGAGGTAGTCCTCATATGCATGGTATTTTCTGGCTTGAAAATGCTCCTGATCTCAATAATCTTAATCCAGATGATATTGTAAGAATACAAGAAATTAGTAAGTATTTAGATGAATTTATGTCTACTTGGCATCCAGATCCTTCTCAAACTTATGATATACATCCATCAAAAATTCATTTTACTGACGTACCAGATCAAGATGTTGATTACAATCATTTAATACGTGCAGTAAAAATACATAAATGTTCTAAAGCTTATTGTCAAAGAAAGAAAAACAATTCTTCTGAAACTACTTGTCGTTTTAAGTTTCCAAAAGAATGTGTCACCGAAAGTAAGATTCAATTTATTCATGGTGAATTAGAATATATTTCAATAAGAAATAATTCATATTTAAATAGCCATAATCCACAAATTTTGAAAATTTGGCGAGCAAATATTGATTCACAAGCCATCGTTTTTATTCATGCTGTTCTTAAGTATATTGCTAAGTATGCTAGCAAAGCTGAACCAAGATCGGAAGGTATGAAACATTTCATTAGACAAACAGTGCAAGTGTCACATAGTAATGTTAATGTTCAACAAATAGTTCAAAAGATTTTGATAAAAATGTGTGCTGAGCGTGATTATTCTGCTCAAGAAATTTTTTGGATTTTAATGAGTTGGCCTTTGTTTCGATCATCTCGTCAATTTGTTTTAATTAATTTATCACATACTGTATAAGAACAACTTGATATGAATAGAGAGGATGGAAGCATTTCTATTTGAAATTCTTTGGAGAAATATCAACAGCGATCAACGGAATTTGAACATATGTCTTTAACAAATTTTTTTACAAAACTTTATAAAAGAGGTGCAAACTATAGTACTAAAAAAGTAACTTTTATTCTTAGAGTCATTCCAAAAATTAAATGTGATCCTGGTGTTGAAAAAATGAAAAGTTTTACAAGGAACAAGTTTTATTACATATTCCCTGGCGACAACTGAATGATCTAAATCAACATAATAGTACTTGGAAGATTATATATGAGCAGCATTTTGGGAATGACGATATTCTGAAATATGATTTGGATTATATGCTACAAAATTTGGAAGACGAAGAAGATTTTGAAGAAACAGACCAATTAGAAGTAGATCAACCATATGATTGGATGGACGTAGCTGCTGGATCAAATACTATTCAGGAAGAAGTAGATCTAGGTAGAAGAGAAATTGATATCAGATATAATTGGCATTCTATTTTGAATAAACAAGTGTTGAATACATTAGAAAATTTCATTGAAAAAGAAAAAGTAATAGAAATTCAAAGAAATGACATTGTTAATGTTCAATATAATCTGCCAAATATTGTTTTCTCTGATGAACAACAAGAACTGACAAATATATTTGAAAAACAACTTAGTTATCTACAAGCTAACGAAGAAGAACTTCCGATTACAAGAATTGTTAGGTTCTGTTAAAAGGAAAAGCCGGTTCTGGAAAGAGGCTTGTCGATTGAATCAAACATTGGGATCATTTTCTTATCAATTGCTTGCACCAACTGGTGCTGCTGCTGTTAATATTAATGGATCAACAATACACTCCAAACTTTTATTAGGAGTACATAAAGTATTTAGAGAACTCAGTTCACACTCACTTGCTCAATTTCAACAGGAAATTCGTGGTTGTAAATTTCTGTTTATAGATGAAATGAGTATTATTGGATGTAGTCTTTTGAGGAAAATTGATTTAAGAGTACGCAGAGCTATTCCATCAAGACAAGATGAATCGTTTGGTGGATTATTTGTATATTCTTTTGGGGATATTAATCAGTTACCTCCTGTTAATGACAGACCATTTTACAGTGATAAAATTGAAGAAAGTGAATTCCTTTTAGAAGGAAAATTATTATTTACATCAAATATTCAAAAGAAATTTTTTTTATCGTCATAATTTCGACAAAATGAATCTCAACAAATATTTCGAGATATACTTGATCGTGTTAGTAATGGTGAATGTACAGTTCAAGACTATGAAATATTAATGACACGTAGTATACAAACTTTTTCACAAAATGAACGTCATTTTTTCAACGATGCAATTAGGCTATTGCAACAAATACAAATGTAAAAGAATTTAATCATCAAAAGTTAAAAGAGTTTCGTCAACCAGTTGCTTATATTCCAGCTATTCATAATTGTTCTAAAGCAAAATCAGCAAGTGCAAAATTATCAGGTGGACTTGAACCATTTATAATTTTATCAATTGGATCTAAAGTTATATTACGTTCTAATTTGTGGGTTAAAAAAGGATTAGTGAACGGAGCTTTAGGTTACGTTAAAGATATTATATATGAAGAAAATCATGGTCCACCTGATCAAATACCACGAGTGATAATGGTTCGTTTTGAAAATTATTTTCATTCAACTAATGAAAATAATGGTTGTGTTCCAGTTCCATCTATAACTAAATTTTGGAAAAGTGGAAATATTAATTGTTCAAGGAAACAATTTCCGTTACAATTAGCCTTTGCAATTACAATTCATAAGTCTCAAGGTTTAACCTTAGATAGAGCTGTTGTAGATATTGGAGAAAAGGAAACTTCTTTTGGTTTAACATATGTTGCGTTGTCGAGAGAAAAATCTTTACAAGGTTTAGCATTAAGCAGAACATTTTCTTACGATAGATTTTGTAATATTAAAAATTCATATATGTTAAAGTGTAGAAAACAAGAAGAAACTCGAATGAGAAATTTGTTCCATCTGATTAAAAATGTATCTAATTACTGATTTAATTATTAATTAATTATGTTAATCTTTTTTTAATTATTTAATTAATAATTTTTTAAAAATAATTTTCTATTGTATTATTTTATATCTACAAAAATAAATATGAAAAATCAAAATATTGTTTTTTAGCCATAAAATTATTTCGAAAAACCAAAAATTGCTTTTTTTTTAACTAGCTAAAAGCATGGTTTGATGGTAATTCCTGAAGCTCAAATATAAATATTGGGATTATTTATTTGTACGTAATATTTTTTGTATTTATGCTTCGCGAGTCACCACAAAGCCATGCTTTTAGCTAGTACTTACATTTGATTGACAATGTATGTAACATGAATTACGAAAACCTATAGTGCTGGGATTGGTAGCTTTAAAGTTAATTTCATGGAAACTGGAATAATTACTACAGTATTTAATTCTTGTATTAAATACTGAGTAATTAATACAAGAATACTTATTTTTAGTTCTGTTGCACCCAATTCGTAGGCATTAACGGTGTTACTGCACGCGTGGATTAGACGCTTACAGTAATTACAGGTCTAGATGTCTTAGAAATATGTCATTATACTCAGAGATAGTGTTGTTGAGGCACTGACATCGTCGTCCTGTCTGGAAGTGGGTCACACACGGATTACATCTGTACTAATAACTCGGAGTATAAACTTTTGAACACTGATGCGAACGTAACAGACTCCAGACGTGAAGTTCGTAGCGTTGTCACAATTATCAGTACAACCTACCTGTAATTTCATAGGGGTTGCGAGTCCCGGGTGGCGCCAAATTGTTTATTTTAAAACAATTAAATTCGTGAATTAACAAGTTAGATTGGTGTTATCAGCGTTGACAGCTGGAGCGTTCAAATGATTCCCGCCTCCGTACAGCTTACTGTATTGCCCACTTGGCAAGAGCGCTAGTCGTCTGCTCAGTGAAATTGCTAACACACACATATATTATACAAATTCCTATGAAATAAAACAATGGTAATACTCTGTACTGTAACTTTAATTGTGATTTGGTCATTAATCAATATGACAAAAATATACTAAATTAGTTTTCAATAAAATTGCTCCGGCTTAAAACATGAAACATAAATCTCTAGGCTGACGAACTTGATTTTGAAATGAGTTATATTGAGGCCGACATGGCGTCTGTTTGTACACTATATATTAACTTGTTCAAAATCTGGGGATCTTTGGATTATAAAGAAAACATAAAAGATGGTTACATTAAAAAAGTACACTACCGTACCTTATCCGTACTTCAATGGTATAAAGTGTGTTTACAAATTGTTCGGCAGTGTAGTATATTTGTTACAAATTTCGCACATTAGAGCGAGGTTATCTCTAAGTTAACAATTGTTTTACGTAAGTTTATTATTATTCAATCATTGAAAGAAAATTAATTTTACTTGATAGTGAGAATTTTTTGATTGATGTGAGAAATATTAAAAGTGCTTTTATTCCGGGGATTATTGTATTTAATTGATACTTATCAGTTCAGAAGGTTACGATGTGTCGTTGTTCTGGGGTAATGGAAATTCATCAATTTTGGGGTGACTTAGGCTGCTGGCATCTTCTTATAATTTGTCTTGGGAATTTCTGCTATTTAATTTTGTTTATTTGGTTCCTGGACATCTGTTAATAGTTAAAACTCTTCCTCTCCTCGTCACTGGTTCTTGCTATCGACTTCTAAACGTTTTTCAAACCTTTTAAATTAAAATTTCGGTCATCTCAATCTTGCGTACCTCTTGCCCAAGCGTCATTTTTCCAAGTAAGTAAATTTAACGGAAAATTAGTAACCAACGGCCCGTTTCTATGGTAACTGAAACCCTTTGATTGGTTAAGGCCGAGATTAAAAGCATTGTTATTATATTTGAATTTTTTATTCAAATTTATTATATATTTTCTGATTGATTTTATTCTTCTGTCTTCCCTTTTGGGTAATAAATATTATCACTATTGTATTTATTTCCTTTCAAAGATTAAAACAATACCTCATAAGGTCATGTTCTATTATATATTAATTTTTGTCTAATTACGCTGACATTTGATAATTACATCATTCTTTTAATTTAAACTCTTATAGTAACATTTTCTTTTTAAAATGATTTATACATAATTACTGGCTAGTTACTTGCCTTAGATTTGTACATTTCCTTGTTAATTTGTTATAATTTGTACTTGTGTTTTCCTGACAGTTAGGCATGTTCATAGGTTAAGTAGCCATTATGGTATTTTACTTATTTCATTTAAATTACATTTCGTTTCGGCTTGATGGGCTTTATTTTGTTATTATAATTGGTTGAGTTTTGTTTGGAGTCTGTTTGTGTTCTGATTACATGCCAATATTATTTTCTATATCTTAATATTTAAAACATAACAATTAGGCCTATGGACTGTAAGCTTCCTTCAGCCATATCCTCTTCATAAAATTAAAACGAACAATTCTTTTCAAGTTATTAGTTACTGTTGGTTTAACATTCATTTAATTCTTTTAAGTGAGAAATATCATCACTTCCTTCAAACTTGTTAAACTTATTTTCCCTTCTAACATAGGGTGTTTATTAATTATATACTTAAATTCTTATTTCATTACTTCTTCTTTTCCATTCCATGTTAACACAAACTGTTTTTACATGGGCTTTCTCCCTAAATAACATTATATCCTTTACTTATCTATACTTTAAATACTATTTCTAATTATCCTTAACTATATAATTTTCTACAAGCTCACTCTTAAATCATTTATTGGTTCATCAATGATTTACTAAGTGTTTTCTTATCTATTACTACCTTGTTATTATTTATAATATCTTTTTCCACTTATCACTTTCACCTTTAATTAATTGGTGTTTATCACTGATACACTCACTATTTTGGGGTATTTACACCTACACTATTGCACTTTTTCACTGTTTATATTAAGTGTTTTTTAGTGGGTAATCCCTATAATTATTTCTCTTTCTCTTTCTCACTTTCTCACTATTTCTTTCATTATAAAATTATACATAGTATTAATGACATTTTGCTATATATTTCACTATATCTAACTCTAATATTTTGGTTAGTGTACTTTTCTTTACTAGGTTACTTTTCACTGTTTTTGTTTAAAACATGTATATAAATTATCAATAATATTTATTTCCATTAGTGGATAATTATTGGGTTTATTCACAATATTCTATATTTGAGCGTACCATTCCTCCCTTTTATATGTGGTTTCTTATTGTGTTTCTTATTTCTTGGTTTCACTTCGTTTCCTCTTCATTCTTCCTCTTCTTCTTCTTTTCCTTCATCTTCTTCATTTTCAATTGTCTTCATTTTAATTCGGTTCTCCTCTTCTCGTCTGGTTTAATTTCATTTAGTTATAGGAATTCATTCACTTCCTTCAATTGTCTTTTCTTTTTTGGTTCTGGTTTCTTCCCTTCTTTTGTTAGTTCCTGTTTGTTTGGTCAATCACTTTTTTTCTTGTTTATTTTTCGTGGTTCCCTTCTTCTTTTGTTTCCTGTTGTTGGGTCAATCACTTGGGTTGGGTAATGTCGTCGTTTGTCGTGTCATAGTTTTTATATTTTATTTATATTTTATCATTTTATTTAAAATGAAGTACATTTACATTTAGAATTATCTTTTTTATCCCTGGTACTGGGGTGGCTTATTTGTGTTGTAACAATATATAAAAGCAAAGTATATAATGAAATTCACTGGGCGCATAAACAACACGCTACAGGAACAACAGCAAAAATAAACATAAAAGGTGTTGATATTTAACGCAATAAACATTTTTTTTTAATAAGATATCAATTTCTGTGACAAAACAAGTATCTGATGTATTGACAATTATGCGTACTGACGTACCTGCACAGTTACTGTACATCTCGTAATTGAATTTGGTATATGCGTTTGTAAAAGGAGTAAGCTATTGTATTCCCATAATACGAAATGAAGTCTTAAAAATGTACAAATCAATGAAAACTAGAATAAATTGTAACTACGTTAAAGACAATATTATGAAAAACATTAAACAGATATATGTGTATTGATATGAGTGTATCAGTGATAAACACCAATTAATTAAAGGTGAAAGTGATAAGTGGAAAAAGATATTATAAATAATAACAAGGTAGTAATAGATAAGAAAACACTTAGTAAATCATTGATGAACCAATAAATGATTTAAGAGTGAGCTTGTAGTAAATTATATAGTTAAGGATAATTAGAAATAGTATTTAAAGTATAGATAAGTAAAGGATATAATGTTATTTAGGGAGAAAGCCCATGTAAAAACAGTTTGTGTTAACATGGAATGGAAAAGAAGAAGTAATGAAATAAGAATTTAAGTATATAATTAATAAACACCCTATGTTAGAAGGGAAAATAAGTTTAACAAGTTTGAAGGAAGTGATGATATTTCTCACTTAAAAGAATTAAATGAATGTTAAACCAACAGTAACTAATAACTTGAAAAGAATTGTTCGTTTTAATTTTATGAAGAGGATATGGCTGAAGGAAGCTTACAGTCCATAGGCCTAATTGTTATGTTTTAAATATTAAGATATAGAAAATAATATTGGCATGTAATCAGAACACAAACAGACTCCAAACAAAACTCAACCAATTATAATAACAAAATAAAGCCCATCAAGCCGAAACGAAATGTAATTTAAATGAAATAAGTAAAATACCATAATGGCTACTTAACCTATGAACATGCCTAACTGTCAGGAAAACACAAGTACAAATTATAACAAATTAACAAGGAAATGTACAAATCTAAGGCAAGTAACTAGCCAGTAATTATGTATAAATCATTTTAAAAAGAAAATGTTACTATAAGAGTTTAAATTAAAAGAATGATGTAATTATCAAATGTCAGCGTAATTAGACAAAAATTAATATATAATAGAACATGACCTTATGAGGTATTGTTTTAATCTTTGAAAGGAAATAAATACAATAGTGATAATATTTATTACCCAAAAGGGAAGACAGAAGAATAAAATAAATCAGAAAATATATAATAAATTTGAATAAAAAATTCAAATATAATAACAATGCTTTTAATCTCGGCCTTAACCAATCAAAGGGTTTCAGTTACCATAGAAACGGGCCGTTGGTTACTAATTTTCCGTTAAATTTACTTACTTGGAAAAATGACGCTTGGGCAAGAGGTACGCAAGATTGAGATGACCGAAATTTTAATTTAAAAGGTTTGAAAAACGTTTAGAAGTCGATAGCAAGAACCAGTGACGAGGAGAGGAAGAGTTTTAACTATTAACAGATGTCCAGGAACCAAATAAACAAAATTAAATAGCAGAAATTCCCAAGACAAATTATAAGAAGATGCCAGCAGCCTAAGTCACCCCAAAATTGATGAATTTCCATTACCCCAGAACAACGACACATCGTAACCTTCTGAACTGATAAGTATCAATTAAATACAATAATCCCCGGAATAAAAGCACTTTTAATATTTCTCACATCAATCAAAAAATTCTCACTATCAAGTAAAATTAATTTTCTTTCAATGATTGAATAATAATAAACTTACGTAAAACAATTGTTAACTTAGAGATAACCTCGCTCTAATGTGCGAAATTTGTAACAAAAATACTACACTGCCGAACAATTTGTAAACACACTTTATACCATTGAAGTACGGATAAGGTACGGTAGTGTACTTTTTTAATGTAACCATCTTTTATGTTTTCTTTATAATCCAAAGATCCCCAGATTTTGAACAAGTTAATATATAGTGTACAAACAGACGCCATGTCGGCCTCAATATAACTCATTTCAAAATCAAGTTCGTCAGCCTAGAGATTTATGTTTCATGTTTTAAGCCGGAGCAATTTTATTGAAAACTAATTTAGTATATTTTTGTCATATTGATTAATGACCAAATCACAATTAAAGTTACAGTACAGAGTATTACCATTGTTTTATTTCATAGGAATTTGTATAATATATGTGTGTGTTAGCAATTTCACTGAGCAGACGACTAGCGCTCTTGCCAAGTGGGCAATACAGTAAGCTGTACGGAGGCGGGAATCATTTGAACGCTCCAGCTGTCAACGCTGATAACACCAATCTAACTTGTTAATTCACGAATTTAATTGTTTTAAAATAAACAATTTGGCGCCACCCGGGACTCGCAACCACTATGAAATTACAGGTAGGTTGTACTGATAATTGTGACAACGCTACGAACTTCACGTCTGGAGTCTGTTACGTTCGCATCAGTGTTCAAAAGTTTATATTCCGAGTTATTAGTACAGATGTAGTCCGTGTGTGACCCACTTCCAGACAGGTCGACGAAGTCAGTGCCTCAACAACACTATCTCTGAGTATAATGACATATTTCTAAGACATCTAGACCTGTAATTACTGTAAGCGTCTAATCCACGCGTGCCGTAACACCGTTAATGCCTACGAATTGGGTGCAACAGAACTAAAAATAAGTATTCTTGTATTAATTACTCAGTATTTAATACAAGAATTAAATACTGTAGTAATTATTCCAGTTTCCATGAAATTAACTTTAAAGCTACCAATCCCAGCACTATAGGTTTTCGTAATTCATGTTACATACATTGTCAATCAAATGTAAGTACTAGCTAAAAGCATGGCTTTGTGGTGACTCGCGAAGCATAAATACAAAAAATATTACGTACAAATAAATAATCCCAATATTTATATTTGAGCTTCAGGAATTACCATCAAACCATGCTTTTAGCTAGTTAAAAAAAAAGCAATTTTTGGTTTTTCGAAATAATTTTATGGCTAAAAAACAATATTTTGATTTTTCATATTTATTTTTGTAGATATAAAATAATACAATAGAAAATTATTTTTAAAAAATTATTAATTAAATAATTAAAAAAAGATTAACATAATTAATTAATAATTAAATCAGTAATTAGATACATTTTTAATCAGATGGAACAAATTTCTCATTCGAGTTTCTTCTTGTTTTCTACACTTTAACATATATGAATTTTTAATATTACAAAATCTATCGTAAGAAAATGTTCTGCTTAATGCTAAACCTTGTAAAGATTTTTCTCTCGACAACGCAACATATGTTAAACCAAAAGAAGTTTCCTTTTCTCCAATATCTACAACAGCTCTATCTAAGGTTAAACCTTGAGACTTATGAATTGTAATTGCAAAGGCTAATTGTAACGGAAATTGTTTCCTTGAACAATTAATATTTCCACTTTTCCAAAATTTAGTTATAGATGGAACTGGAACACAACCATTATTTTTATTAGTTGAATGAAAATAATTTTCAAAACGAACCATTATCACTCGTGGTATTTGATCAGGTGGACCATGATTTTCTTCATATATAATATCTTTAACGTAACCTAAAGCTCCGTTCACTAATCCTTTTTCAACCCACAAATTAGAACGTAATATAACTTTAGATCCAATTGATAAAATTATAAATGGTTCAAGTCCACCTGATAATTTTGCACTTGCTGATTTTGCTTTAGAACAATTATGAATAGCTGGAATATAAGCAACTGGTTGACGAAACTCTTTTAACTTTTGATGATTAAATTCTTTTACATTTGTATTTGTTGCAATAGCCTAATTGCATCGTTGAAAAAATGACGTTCATTTTGTGAAAAAGTTTGTATACTACGTGTCATTAATATTTCATAGTCTTGAACTGTACATTCACCATTACTAACACGATCAAGTATATCTCGAAATATTTGTTGAGATTCATTTTGTCGAAATTATGACGATAAAAAAAATTTCTTTTGAATATTTGATGTAAATAATAATTTTCCTTCTAAAAGGAATTCACTTTCTTCAATTTTATCACTGTAAAATGGTCTGTCATTAACAGGAGGTAACTGATTAATATCCCCAAAAGAATATACAAATAATCCACCAAACGGTTCATCTTGTCTTGATGGAATAGCTCTGCGTACTCTTAAATCAATTTTCCTCAAAAGACTACATCCAATAATACTCATTTCATCTATAAACAGAAATTTACAACCACGAATTTCCTGTTGAAATTGAGCAAGTGAGTGTGAACTGAGTTCTCTAAATACTTTATGTACTCCTAATAAAAGTTTGGAGTGTATTGTTGATCCATTAATATTAACAGCAGCAGCACCAGTTGGTGCAAGCAATTGATAAGAAAATGATCCCAATGTTTGATTCAATCGACAAGCCTCTTTCCAGAACCGGCTTTTCCTTTTAACAGAACCTAACAATTCTTGTAATCGGAAGTTCTTCTTCGTTAGCTTGTAGATAACTAAGTTGTTTTTCAAATATATTTGTCAGTTCTTGTTGTTCATCAGAGAAAACAATATTTGGCAGATTATATTGAACATTAACAATGTCATTTCTTTGAATTTCTATTACTTTTTCTTTTTCAATGAAATTTTCTAATGTATTCAACACTTGTTTATTCAAAATAGAATGCCAATTATATCTGATATCAATTTCTCTTCTACCTAGATCTACTTCTTCCTGAATAGTATTTGGTCCAGCAGCTACGTCCATCCAATCATATGGTTGATCTACTTCTAATTGGTCTGTTTCTTCAAAATCTTCTTCGTCTTCCAAATTTTGTAGCATATAATCCAAATCATATTTCAGAATATCGTCATTCCCAAAATGCTGCTCATATATAATCTTCCAAGTACTATTATGTTGATTTAGATCATTCAGTTGTCGCCAGGGAATATGTAATAAAACTTGTTCCTTGTAAAACTTTTCATTTTTTCAACACCAGGATCACATTTAATTTTTGGAATGACTCTAAGAATAAAAGTTACTTTTTTAGTACTATAATTTGCACCTCTTTTATAAAGTTTTGTAAAAAAATTTGTTAAAGACATATGTTCAAATTCCGTTGATCGCTGTTGATATTTCTCCAAAGAATTTCAAATAGAAATGCTTCCATCCTCTCTATTCATATCAAGTTGTTCTCATACATTATGTGATAAATTAATTAAAACAAATTGACGAGATGATCGAAACAAAGGCCAGCTCATTAAAATCCAAAAAATTTCTTGAGCAGAATAATCACGCTCAGCACACATTTTTATCAAAATCTTTTGAACTATTTGTTGATCATTAACATTACTATGTGACACTTGCACTGTTTGTCTAATGAAATGTTTCATACCTTCCGATCTTGGTTCAGCTTTGCTAGCATACTTAGCAATATACTTAAGAACAGCATGAATAAAAACGATGGCTTGTGAATCAATATTTGCTCGCCAAATTTTCAAAATTTGTGGATTATGGCTATTTAAATATGAATTATTTCTTATTGAAATATATTCTAATTCACCATGAATAAATTGAATCTTACTTTCGGTGACACATTCTTTTGGAAACTTAAAACGACAAGTAGTTTCAGAAGAATTGTTTTTCTTTCTTTGACAATAAGCTTTAGAACATTTATGTATTTTTACTGCACGTATTAAATGATTGTAATCAACATCTTGATCAGGTACGTCAGTAAAATGAATTTTTGATGGATGTATATCATAAGTTTGAGAAGGATCTGGATGCCAAGTAGACATAAATTCATCTAAATACTTACTAATTTCTTGTATTCTTACAATATCATCTGGATTAAGATTATTGAGATCAGGAGCATTTTCAAGCCAGAAAATACTATGCATATGAGGACTACCTCTATGTTGAAATTCAATACGAAACCAGAAATCTTTGACTTTAAAATAGTTTTTTTTTAAATTTTCCATAAAAAATTCTAACCTTTTATGAAAAAAATAGGCAACAATTAAAGGATTAGAATTCAATAATTTTGATATACGAATGAATTCAGTATTTTGATTGAGATTGGCATAATCATAATCAGGATCAAGAATGCGATAAATCTCTGGCCAATATAAATCAGCTGCACTTAATGTAATAAAAACAGTAGGAGTTCCTAATTCTTCAACCATAACCAAAAATTCTCGAGACCTCATGTACCAATAAGAACTTGATGACCTTAGATTAGCATTGTAAGATAAAATTGATTTATACAATCTTGGTTCGCTTTGTAATATATCTTGAAGTTGTTCGATTGTTTCAATACCATGTAATTGTGAATTTGTTTAACACAAATATTCCCATTCTGCAAAGCTCTCCAACGCATCAGGCTGTTAAAAGCAAAAAATCTAAATCTAGGATGTTGAGCAAATCTGCCACCTTCATACGTCATGAGAAATTTAAAATACTCACTATTGGAAATTTTACGAAACCTCGCATCTTTAAGATCACCTTTTCCAGTAGGAAATCAAGTTTGAAAAGATCTACAAATATATCCGTCGCACGTAAATTCATTAATAGGTACAGAATTTATTCTAAGCCAAGGTATATTAGACTTCATTAAGTCAAAAAAAATATTTGAAAATGCAAAGGTTTTTGGTTTGATATAACAAACAGTATGTATTGCATAAAAAATTATTTACTATAATTCGTTAATGACATTTTATTCAGGGCGTTAATTAAATTCTACATTTTTAAAAGTATTACGATGAAGTTGGTAGAAAACAGGAACTTACAGAAGTGAAATAAATGTGTTTAGAGCTTTGTTAAGTTCAAGGAAATCTGTAATATCATTGTGTGTAATGTAGTTTAAGTGCTCTTATTTCATTACATGGAAACCAAGCCTGTGGACATATAGGAGCCGTATAACTTAAATAATTACGTATATATTTTTTGATTGAAAAAGTGAAAAAACTTACCTTTTACACAAAAAATCTCTTTTAACGATGTAATTTTACCTCACACGCAAATATAAAAATACAATAAATATTTTCACTTGCCGATATTTATAAAAAAAATATACATGAAAAATGAATCTTGGATTTATGAAACACGTTTTATGATTTATGAAATATATTTTATAAACAACACAGCACACCAGTATCTTTCATTCAAGAAAAACGGTAGAATATTCGGTATATATACACTCTTTGTCTAAAACCACGGAACGCATTAGTAACAGACTATATAGAAATATTAAAGAAATCCTACAGATGGCGACACTTTACATACATACCACGGAACACAATAGTAACAGACTATATAGAAATATTAAAGAAAGCCCACAGATGGCGACACTTTACATACATATAGATTTATACAAAAAAAATTATTACATTTATTTCTTGTCAAAATTAATTTTTTATAAAAATAATGATTGATGACACATCTAGACATGAATATGAATAATTATGTGCAATTCCAAGTCTATAGGTTTAGTAGTTTTTCCGTAAAGTGTACCATAAAAATGTACCAATTGTTACCTAGTAGTAGGACTCGCTTCGCTCGTCCTAAAAAATGCGGTAGTGCATCCTCGAGAGTACGTGTTTACTATTCAAAGAGACGGTTAATTCGTAGGCTACAGAGGCACTAAACTATCTGTACAACACATAATACACTATAATCTCTACATTTCGTGAACGTACGCACTACTATCTTACAAACAGTAGAATGTAGGCCACAGGTACACTGAAGTCGACTCGATTTTTCTTGAACTATGGACCACATATAGAGAGTGTACTGTAGGTGTAAATTTGGCGGAAACAAAATTTTCGATACACAACTGAAACTGGAAAACTATGATTATAGGATGCTTCATCTCACGAAAATGAATTCGTCTCCACAATAAATAATGCAATTAATATTTCAATCTGCAAAAAGTTTCCGGTACAGCATGTGAGTAAAGAATAATTGCTCCTGTTTTTTACGTACCCCTTGAGGCACTTGAACTACTTGTAACAAACGGTACTCAAATGTTGCATCAGCCAGTCTAATGGAAATGAAAGGTCAGAGGCTTTTACTGTAAGTTGAAATTAGTAAAATTACTCTTCAAGTACAGGCTAATCATTTAAACAGTTTAATATGATTAAACACAATTTAATTTAAATTAAATTAAGTGGAAAAATTACATTATTTAAATTATGCAGTTTATCCAATCTCATTTGTTTTTTAATAATGTAACCATTCCTTTAATTTTCAGCCCTAATCAAGCAAGAAATTAAAATTCCGTCAAATTATGAAATATAATGCTCGGTAAATATTTTATTTTATTCAGTTGATTTGCGAGAACAACATGGTTACCGGTACCGAAAATATTAAATGAAATACTATATGCATCTTCAGCTAATATAATTGGAATAAAGTCACAACTCAATAGTATTTTTCGAAGAGAGTGATTTTCATGTTCCCCACAAAAACTAGTAAGCTAATGTTGCAGTGAACAAATAGCATCGAGAAAACGTTACTTTTTCTAGTTCATCAATTCTTCTTTAAAGGGTTACAAATTCAAAAGCACTTTTCACTTCATGAACGTACGGATTTACTTCGTGAAATAAATTTTAAAACACTGTTTCTAATGTTCTATCTAAATTATTATTATGATGCATTTTTCTTTGAGCCTGTTGCAAATAATACTGGGCAGAAGTACACTTAAAAAAGTTTACGAACGTTATTGTTCACCCGTTGTAGCGACCAAATAACATGATATACTTGTCCTTAAAGCTGTAAGACTTATGTCACATTCTTGTTGCATTTCCAATGTTTATGTTTTCAATTTATCGTCTACCTTCCTAAAAATGATTTTCTCTTTGCCATTTTAAAGTATGAATAACTGGAAATCCAAATAATTCCCGTAAACACATTAATCAGTCTTATCCGTTATTATTTCGGACGTTATTTGACTTACCAATGAACAATAATGAAATGACAAAAGTAATGAAAAGCGAAGTGTAATATTTTGAAGTACCAAATGATTAAGGAATGCTTCGAGAATAAACAACGCAATCAGCTCTCCCTTTTTCACTCGTAATAAAATAATCCCTACTCCTAATAACTCTAGTAATAGGTAAGGATGGAAGACAGGATCGAAGATGCGGCATAGATTGGTTTACATGTGTACACAGTGCACATGATTCTATGTTAATGATATTGAATATCTTGTTGGGAAATAAACTTATGACAATTTCTGCTGAGGTACATGATTTGCCCACTTTCCATAACGCGGCTCCCTTTTAAGATAAAAATGAAACAGTCTATAACCTAACCAAAGTAACCACTATAAACCTGGTAAGTTTCATTGAGATCGTCTCTGTAGTTTCTAAGATTAGAGTGGCCAAACATTTGCCTATTACAGATTTATTATTATAGACAGAAAATACGTGTAATTACAACTCATTTGCTACTGTAGTGAAGATTTCATGCAAGCTTAGTTTGGAACGAGTGAAAATGGAAGAAAAATTACTTACTACTTTGCTTGTAACGATATAGCCTAATAGGCTATGTTTTTTATAAAACTGCTTGTACATAGGAAAGGGCTTATGAAAATCCGCTTAATTCTATTACCCTGTTTTGTACAAAGAGAGGTCCTTTTAATATCATTTCAGAAAGTTCAAACGAATAGCAAGGTGAGCGCAACTGAAATCAAATCCCGTTAGAATGTTTTTTCGTAACTAATGTTTTTATGATAATGTGCATTTTCTCTAAGTCAATAGAAGAGCAGTAATGTATTTTATTTCACAACACTTAGGTAATTGATAATACAGAGTCTACATTCAAGGAAATATTTTTTGATACAAAAAATATATATGCACTGAATGTGTTCGGAAATACATTACAATATTCATGCAATTCGAACCTAGAGAAAATCTGTATATATGTACATATACATTACTAAGTTGATTACCATAACATAAACTAAATTCATGACTTGTTGCTAATAAGCTAAAATTTGTTAAAGTCTTTCAAATTAAATACATAATCTTAGTCTTACATGATCATAAATACATTACATAATTAAAACTGTTTACTATTAATGTTTTAAATAAACATATTTTTATAGCCTACATAACCTTACAAGTTTGTCCAAATTTAATATGTATTAAGGTGAATTATACTCTGTATACTGCACGTGTTCAGAGTGTACATGCTACAAACACTGTACATGATAGGACATCCTTCACTCTTACATACTGCTAATATGTAGAACTCCAAGCCGTTTTTAAACTCAGCGTAAATAACGCTTACTTTCATAATTATTAACTCCTCTTCCTCTAAGGGTGATGCATTGAGTATATTATAGTTATTATTACTATTACTACTACTACTACTACTACTACTATTACTGCTGCTGCTGCTGCTGCTGCTACTACTACTACTACTACTACTACTACTACTACTACTACTACTACTACTACTACTACTACTACTACTACTACTACTACTACTACTACTACTTCTACTACTACTATTATTATTATTATTATTATTGTTATTTCTATTTTTATTTTTAGTACTAGCTTAATATTACTGATATTGTAATTTTATGGTCTATGTCTTTTCAATAATGGATTCTAAAATCCATCACAGATAATATTTCTGTCAAGTCCGATATACTAGGTTTGAAGAAGCAATGGCACCTTGCCTAATTGAAGGTTAGCATTCTTATTAGAAATCAATATTTATAGATGTAACTAGATATAACATAAAATAGGATAATAATAGCTGGTTCGTGCTTCATTCTCAACACTTTTATCAACACATTCACTTTGCATTCGTTAATTAGACTAAATTGTAATTTGGCAATAAAGTAAAAAAAAATAGGTAAAGTAAGTCTGTTACTCCGGTTTATCAAATCTAAAAAGATTTGTTTTCATTAAATTAGCAGCTGTCTCGGATTCGTACGCCCCTAACGTGATACACAGAACGACGTAACCTTATTAAGCAAATCAGGGTTTGAAAGCGGTTCGAAACCAATTTACAGTTAAATTAAAATATATCACCTCCTTTAACTTTAAGCTTCGTTACACGGAGCTAAGTTGACCATGTTCCAGATTAACGTAAGAAAAGTAGCCTTCAGAAATTAGGCTAGCAAAAAAATTAAAATTTTATAATACCCATTTAACTCTATTAAAGACTAATATTTTTTTTATTTTTTTAGAAAGTGCTGCCGCACGTGAACATTCAAAAAAATATTTTTAAATTATTGAATAATCGAATCGAATTTGTCTTTAAAATGTTGACGCCAAACATTATTTACCTAAGTAAGGATTTAAAACACACTCTTAGCAAAACAGTTAGAGATGTGTCAATAAAAAGAAATTATTAATGTACAAAAATAAATGGAAACAATAATAATTAGAGTGAAGTACATTGGAGGTGGAAACTAATTGTCTCTAGGAATACAGCATTAACTATAAACGTTAAAGAGCATTATTAATGCGGAGATAGTGCAGCTACTGTCTAACGTTCGGCTCTGATTGTTGATTAATTACCAATCGTTACGATACGCACTATCACCTGTCTCCATCGCTCAGTGGCAAGGTGTACTAAATCATACGTCCCAGCATAATAACTGTACTTTGCTTTACTGGGTTGTACAAACTGTGAGAGCGTACTGAAATATCAGCATCTGCTGCTTCCACGTAGTCAGAACTGCGTAACGAAGTGCCATTGTTTTTGCAATGGTCGAATTATGATCATAGAATGGTATTCTGTTGTGTAGTAGGTCTAGATACCTTCGTATCCCACAGGAGCATCCCACATTGTATGTCATCCGAGAACTACAGTCATCTTCTTCATGTCTTCTTTCCTTCTACTATTCGCTTAAAATCCATTGTCAGTTAACCATTTAACTATAAGATATGTTCACTTTAGTTTACATCTCTCCTCTTTATGCATGGATTATGTACATGGATGTAACTGTAATAATTTTAAATGTTCCTATGAAGTCGGAGAAGTAAAGAAAATTGTAACATCCATTGTCTTATTCCCTATAAAATGAATTACATCCGTTTCTCGTCACGGCAACATTGTTTTATGTTACGCAAAGTTTACAATACAATACACGATGATTCGTAATAAACCCGGAAAACAAATCTTTAAACGTTACTACACTCGTCACCGTTGCCTTGATAATGTTTCTTAATGTGGGTGGCGAGGGCAGTTTCTTTCTTCAGTGAAATGGTAAGAATAATTCATGTAATACAAGCTTTGTAAAATAATCTTTACAGTTTCTACAGCATTAACTATAAACGTAAAAGAGCATTATCAATGTTGAGATAGTGCAGCTATTGTCTAACCTTCGACTCTGTTTGTTGATTAATTACTAAGCGTTACGATACGCGCTATGACCTGTCTCCGTCGCTACCTCTGGCTAGGTGTTGTCTAAATCGTACGTTCCAGCATAATGGCTATAATTTGCTTTGCTGTGTTATGCAAACTGTGAAAGCGCACTTGAGTATCAGCATCTGCTGCATCGACATAGTCAGAACTGCTTAACGAATTTTTCTGCAGTGGTTGGATTATGATCATAGTATGGTATTCTGTCTTGTCTTTGGTCCAGATCCATGTGTATCTATATCAGGTGTATCTCACATTGTATGTCATCCAAAAACTACAGTCATATTCTTTATGTCTTTTTTTCTTCTATGTTTCTTAATGTGGGTGGCGAGGACAGTTCCTTTCTACACTGAAATGGTCAGAATAATTCATGTAATATAAGCTTTGTAAAAAAAATCTCTAACTATAATTTAGAAGTACTATAAGGCGTTACTTAACATGCACATGTTTGTATATTTTGAAATTGTTTTAAACATTATTTTCCTTAACTCAAATGTGTTTTCCAAATAGAAGAAAAAAGAAATCCGTCGTCCACAACAGGACGGACAGCGCTACCAGCGGCAGCCTCTGAAGAAGCCTTTTAAAGGTGAAAACCGGTTCAGGTTGTAAGGTAAAACTTTATGTTTTTACTTATAAAATACTTTGTGTCCCGAGTCGTTAATATAATAGTTGTATTCAGTTAAGTAACGGACACGTCATGGACAACGAAATCCAAAAAGAAAAAAGAATGTTATCTGTAGTCTATTGTTTTTAAATACTTTATTTTCCGTAGCGCATAAACAGTTATAGCATTCATTTAGTACGACATATAATAAAAGTCATATAAAGTGTAGACTAATAAGGGCTTACTGATTTTATGTAACGCAGATAATGAACATCTGATTCTTAGATTCGGAATAAGAATGAAATAAATTACTTTTCAAAAACAAGTGCGCAGTAGTTAAAATCATTTATATGTACTATCATAAGCAGAATCAAATTCCGTAACTACGGTAAAAAAATAAACGTTTGCTCGAATTTGCAACGAAAAGAAAAGTGTGGGTCCGGCAAGCAATAGAAATGTGATCACGTTTAAATAATGTTTTCAGATAACGTTTAAATGTGGCTGGCGAATGTATACTGCCATTATTGTAACCTGTGTCAAATAACATAAAATAAGATGGCAGTATTTTTACATAGCATTCGTTAATTAATAACGCGTCAAGAAACCAAGGACTGCTAGAAGTTGTAAATCTATCCAATATTATACATAATCATGAAAATAACAAATACGAAATATAATAAGCCTAAGGACTTTGCGAAATTTTTAATGCGTTGAATTCCGCGCAGAATGAACTCGATTTAAATGTATGTGCGTTATTTTCTGTTGACTCGTACCTTAATTAATAATTCTTTTCAAGGTTTCAACAGTTCCAACAAAAAGTCCTAGAAAAGACTTTGTATGCGTACACCCGTCTCAAAGACTTTGTATGCGTACACCCGTCTCACTCTCTTTCTCTCTTTCTTGAATTTTATTTATATTAATTACTCTGAAGAGATACAAATTCATTTTTATAAACAAAGCATTTACGATATTAAATCAAAATTTGTATATCAAGTTGTGGCCATATCTGAAGACATCGTTTTTAATTGTTGCGTTTCCTTTACACTGGTGAATATTACACGCCATTTGTATAAGACTACTACTTATTAACTTTAAAATAAATTTGAAATTTCACTCTAAAATAGAAAAGCTGTCAAATGATTTTGGAGAAAAGAAATTAATTAAACTGGAAAAGTCTCAACTCAAATCCTTAACCCTTAGGATTCAATTAAAGTTTCAGACAAACATTTCCAGTACAATTATTTGCACAGATTTTAGTCAACGCATATGTATTTTATTACTGCAATTAGTTGGCGGAATAATAACGGAGGGTAAGGGAGCTGCGGGCGACAGTTGTTACGTGGACGGGCACCGTGCACTTGTCAGTGAAGTCTGAGTAATGCGAAAAACAAAAGTATATACCGTGGACGTAACAGTTATTGAATCCAAGCACTGGCTTAACGTTTAACACTAATCTATACGATATCCACGGCCGGTAGCAGGCCACATCTAGTAATCGAGTGAAATGTGGTCCCAGCCGCTGGACCTCTATAAGAAGCTCGCAGCGGGCGTCGGGCATGCCCGTCGCCTCGCACAAACGCCATCAGATTGTTCTATATGCGTGTAGGTAAACTGTAGTCCTGTTTCGTAAAAGGAAAATGGATTAATAGCGTACTATAAAATCATTTTTAACTTTCTAAAAAAATTAATGTTATTTTGCAAAATAAAATTGATTAATTCTGGAAAAATTATTTACATAATCGGTTTACACATATTTAGGTAAGTAGGCCTAGCTATATTTAGGCATCCGTCCCACGGATAATTATCTTAAAAATACCACTAAAAATATTATTAAAAAAAATGTCGCTGGTATTACAGTAATGTAGTTACACGATAGAAGGAGTTGACAACCGCACGGACCAATTAACGCTGATACAATATATACGTCCAACATAAATAGTATTCTCAATCACAAAGGTTCCTAACCTCTCAGATCTGAAGATTCATGTAACTATCACTGCCCTATTCACGGATCGAATACTGTCAATAAGAATTTGTCATTTTGTTTTAAGAACAGTTATTCATGAATATGTATGGAAATATTTCTATGAAGACTTGTTAATTAAAAAATCCAATATTAAGACTGCGGAAAATTACCACTCACTATGATATGAAATTTGGTTTCATGAAACACTTTCTGACAGCGGAGTGTCTAACAGGAATAGCGTGTTTCATCTTATACGTAATTGTATAGGACAAGTTATGCCATTTATGTGTATCGACACGCCTGTGAACTTCAAACACCGGTAGTCCTATCTTAAGTTTATCTTCGATTTCAGGTAACCCAGTATATTTACAGAAAATTTAAAGTAGAATTATCACTGTTGCACACCACTATAGAAAAATTATTCCGATTAGCGCTTTCAAGCTTCTCAGCTCATCGTCAGATCGGAAGTAAGATCGGAATAATTTTTCTATAGTGGTGTGCAACAGTGATAATTCTGTTTGTGATTACAACCACTAACACAGCTTTCTTAATTAAAAAACATTTATAGGTTTCAGTTATTTGTTTGACAAACTGGAATCAGTAATTGCCGAACTATTCTTAATACAGTTTGAACTGCTTTTTTTAATATTTTGCATTTGGGTTACAATATTTTATTCCAATTTATTTTGAGCAGATGACGTAACAATGTACGATTTCTCTAGATACTTTGTATAGAATGTATAGTTTAGCTTTAGGATGTGTTGGGATCTCATCTTTACTTCATCGTTCTATATTTTGTTAAAGCTATTACACAGTGGAACAAACATTACAGTTAATGTAAGGCATGTACACAGGTAACATCTTGTACTGATATCCTCTCGGATGTTATCATTATTTCTCAAGCTAACGCTTGCTCCATTGTAAATAATAAGAACGAAAAATAATTAGGAACCGTATTAAAAACTAAATTAAATCGTAGGTGTAATAGCCAGAGGTAGTGGTGACTGTCCGTATTTTTTGACCATAATGAATACAGACATTCCCCAAACCATTGGAACAACAGTGAGAAGCGTTGCATATGACATTGTGTGTAATACTTGCAGGAAGAAGTAGTAAAATGGAAGCCTCAAATAGATTACAAGAAATCATATTAGCTACTTGAGCAACAAGACGAAAATTAAACATAAGCAAAACAAGTCAGTGGATATAAATTTCACCAAAAAGATATGTCATCGATCGTACTGACATAATCGTAGATATAGGCCTATGAAATGTCCCATATGCGAATACAGCCAAATACCTGGGCACAGCCCTTGTAGCTACGCATTTGTGACAAAAATAAACGTGCGTGTGTGTGTGTGTGTGTGTGTGTGTGTGTGTGTGTTCAAACACTTTTTGCTACAGTCTGTTTCTTCATGTGCATAATATATTTAATATTTATAATAACTTTACCACAAGATGTTTTTTTCTTATTTGGAACATATTTCGGGACACTTAGTGTTCCCATCCTCAGCTTTCTTAATTTTGAATCTTGTGGAGTACTTGTGTGGTGGTTGGTTGTTGTTATGGTTTCGTGTTGGTTTTTGGTACTTTAAATTGGTATTATTGTGTGTAATTGTGGTGTGTATAATAGTATTTTGTGTATTTTCGATGTTGAGTGCTTTGAACATGACAAATTTTCAAAGCACTCAACATCGAAAATGCAAAAAATACTAATATATACAATTTTTTGTATATATAAAATGTATGTATATAAAAATACATACTTTTTTGTCTACAATTAAGATTACATGAATATAATTTAAAATATTATTACCATTAACGATACTCGACACTCGTCTGGTATCTGTTTGTACTTAATTGCCTAAAACAAACATGTTCTAGTGCTAACAATTTTGTCTTGAACTCTTTGAAACTGTACGCAGTACTTTTTCATTAGGTAGTAAAGTGATTAATTATTTCACAATACAACAGTATTGTATAGAAAATACATTACAAACTATCGTCTACTTTAAGTGTTATATTACAACATAGTTCCTTGCTGTTTAATGTAATATCACGTACAGGCAATAGAACGTGCCTGAAATAATTAATTTGAAAACACATTTACTCCCTTGTTTAAACCACGCATCAGTTAAATATCTTTTCCTGTTCATAAATCGTACATCCTTTCTTAATAAAGTAGTGGAATTTGATTTTATTACATAGTACGCCAAAGAAAATCATAAAATTATTATTTCATGTTTAATAAAAGTATTGAGGTAAATTCAGGGTGTTTCCATTCAATGCTTTGGCGTTTGCTTTCAGGAGCCACGTTTCAGTCGCGTTTCAGCATAGCGGTCCAGTACGCGTTGACAGTTGGCCACACTATTGCGCTTATGCTCTTCAGTGAGCCGCTTTTGGGACCCATCTTGCACAGACTTTACGAAAGCCAAGCCTGATATCGATAATTTTGTATGCACGACTAATTTACAGATGGTACGCCACTTCATCGATAGTCGCTCTTCGGTTAATCTGAATTATGGCATTAACTTGTTCAATAGCGTTATCAGTAGTTGAAGAGGTTGGGTGTTCCAAACTTTCCTCGTCCTTGACGCTTGTCCGTCCGTTATTGAATTTTTCGATCCATTTATAAGCCTATACACTTTGCTGTGGTAAAACATTATCGCCATATTGTTTTGAAAGTCTTCTATGGATTTTGGCTCCTCGTACACCTTCAGACCACAAAAACCGGATCACTGCACGCTGTTCTTCGTTGGTTCAAACGGAGAGAGTGGCAGCCATGTTTATTGTGCAACAATCCTCAGCTGATTGACGCGACGGATGGTCTAACAGCCCACAAGCAGAGACATTGCCACCATCTGTCGGCGTACAAGAGCACTAAGTAGTAATCCCAACCTACAGACGATTATAACAGAATTACGGATACTTATTGACTTACCCTCGTAGTTCTGGAGGGAGGACTTATTTCCTGATTCATTCGTAGTTATGCTCTACTGTACTGTAACTCCGGAAGAACGATATGTCAGGTTATAATAATACGGCTACGATGATGTAAAAGTATCTTTTTTTAAGACAAATTGCTTACCTTACCTTACCTTATGAATAGAATTCTTTCATAACAATCAATTTGGTATTCAGACAATTACTGTAAACACCGGCCGTGAAAACTTACGTTCACTTATCAATTTAGTAGTCTCTTAAAACTTGAGTGTGTCACTTCCGGAGTTGATGCGGTCGCTAAACAACATACTTAAAAAACACTCCTCAGCTCCAATCAGTAAGAGATTTCACTTTAAAATTTTTGTTTTATCTTTTGCTCTTGAACTCTACGGCTTCTATAAATAAACTTAATGCCTCAATCATATTCGCCTTTGTCTTTAGTAGTATTAGACAACATAAACATAGATATATGTTTGTTAGGTATATGTAATTAGGTATTACACAACATACCTATGGCATTTGTTTTATACATAATATGACTGAATTCCAGTTAGAGTATACTGAATTCCAGTTAGAGGATACTGAATTCGAATCGAATATTATTAGATGTTTGGCAAGATGACAAGAAGTTCTTTTCTCTCCTGTAGAACAAAAAGAAGAATTGTACTATCTGCAATACTTAATCTGCACTATCGATTAGACAGTTGGTAGACAACATATCTTTTTAACGTTAAAAAGTTTATTTCTCAACAACGATTGCCAATCGTTTGTATTATTGTTGGTTATTACATAGGCTATTACTATTTTTATTAAACTACGTAAGGTCATTTGGACAAGCACCAAACATCTCGTGGATTTATAGAGTAGGCCTACTAGTTTTAGCATAGTATTTCACCGGCAATGTTGTATTGTTAGCCACCTGATATTACAGCATATGCCAAGTGCAGTTCATATTATAATTAAGGAGTGGAAACCTTAAACTCACTAATTATTTACTTAGGAAGAATTTACTTTATGACATCTAGATGATTAGTTAAATTAAAACTGCGTTATGCTAAGATGAATTCGTAGGTCAATCAGGTTCAAAAACTAGGACAATACCTGGAATGAAGTGTATACAACAAAAAACAAAAACATTGAACCTCTCATTATCATGTCATTTATAATATGTTCAAACTACATATGTCTTTCAAAGCGTTCAAACAGTAAAAATGTCTTTCAAACTACATACTGTACATATAAAATAAGCTACCCTTGTTTATTATAAAATTGTGTAATTTTTTACCGAATATGTTATTTAATTAAATACAAAACGTTGTAAGAAAACAAATTAAAATTAATCGGAAAAAGAAATGAAAAACGGACGCATAATTTTATTGTTCTTTTTCTTCAAGAGATACTCCATACTTTTTTCATGTCCCTATTGTATAACGGTATTCTCAGTCTTCTCACTGAAACTGACGCCATTTATAAAAAGATGATTATATAAGGTGTTACTTGACTCCTAATTTTTAATACGAATGTTAGTATGTTGTTGCAATGTTTCGACTTCGCTTACCATCGACTCCAGCCTACATAAATATGCGAAAATTAATAAGATTAGATGTGCTTAAAAAATCGATAGTTCAAAAGGGTATTTCTGAATCTCTAAAAGTAAACCATTTAAGTTGTATCCAATTGAGTAATACAAATAAATCTATAAATTCCTTTAGTCGTAGATGAAATAAAGCTACGCAGCGTCAGTTACAGTGACAAGCTCAAAAATTATCTCAGGAAGCTGCAGTTAGTAGTGTCGTAGTGCGTAAACCAAAAGTTTCAAACACAGTGACTTAGTGGACTAATTCTATTAGTTATTATGGAATATATAGTATAGTTTATAATGTGTATTTAGTGTATTACTTTTTTGTTATGGTGGTACTTCGCTGAAAACATCCATGTCATTTTTTCTCATTAATTAATATTACTGATTGCCTCGTGGGTGGATTGTAATACCACTTAAATTCAAATTAATATTTTCAATCTAGTTGTGCATTTTGTATATACATGTTTACTTTAGTATGCTTGAAATTATTATACTACCTGATTTTTTTTAAAGTATATATTTATAGGTAGAATTTGCATATGAAATAGTAATTTAACTCTAAGCATATGATAGCATGTTGCAATGAAAATTTGTTTAAATAAAGACTGCAGGTTCGGACATAGCATAGTAGACAATAAGATGCATGTTAAATTTGTTAATTTCAGTTAATTTTTGACAGTAAAAAAAAGTAGTGTTGTGAAGTGGTGCGAAACAATGCGTAGGCATATGGCGAGTGGGTTTGTGCGGGTATGTATAACTATGTTACGGGATAATAATAAAACACATATTAAATTAAATACCTTTTGTGAAAATAAAAATTCTGACATGAGACTTACATCAGAATACGCAAAAATAAATACCTATCTAGTGGTAATATTTGTTTATAAATTAAAGAAGTAAATATATGAGTTTTTTACGAAGATCGTTTTATGGCCCTGAAGAAAAGAAATAAAATTAAACTAGTTTTTTTGTGCAAGCTCCGCATTGTTCGTAGACAATCTTTTAGTACAATATGGTACACGAATTAAGTCATCTTAAGCCAAGCCGCAAGGATGAGGGAATATTTCACCCAATGATATTGCCTAAACTGTTAGTTGAATTTGTTCTTCATATCGTATAATTGACTCTCTCTCTGAACTCGATAACGCTTGGTCGTATCGCTGCCAGTTTAGACGATTGGTTTACAAAAGCGCGCGAGAACAAGTAAGAAAGTTTGCTAGTTGATTGAATATCGAGTGCTAATCTGATATAGTACAAGATCGTCGGCATAGGCATTTAAAAGGCCACTTCAAGTTTGCTGGAGTATTGTGTATGTTTAATACACTGAACAAATTACAATTAAAAATTAATTCACTACAAAACTGTAGAAGTACCCAACCCGAGAACGACCGGACAACAGGAAGAGATCGCAGCAGTATCCGGAACAGCTCTATGCCAGGAATCATCGACATCTCATCATCCATCATAAAGGGAAGTGAAATTATTTGTTATAAAATTTAATGAAAAACGCTTATAATCTTAAATACAGAACTCATATAAATAAAATATTTTGTATTAGAGAATAAGAGAAAATTATTTAAAATTGTAAAAATGGTCAACACATACAGTTTAAATAGTTTCAATTTGTTATCATAAACAGTATTAAATTATTAGTGCATTTAAAAAAAAGTGATGAATAAATCCGAAGCATTCTAATATACGCTATAACCGACTACTTATTCTATGCGACCCCTGTATATTGGTTGATTGTATCTTTTGTTGAATCATAATTATTTTCTCTGAAACACAATTTTTACGGTTTACTTATGTCTCTGTTTTATCTTTTATTTCTCTGTTAGAAATTATTGCAAATGATTTGCTTTACTGTTTCTAGTTACTGTTTTGTTTGAGAAGGTAATTAATATTTTGTATTACTACTTTTTTCGCACTATTATGTAAATATTGGAATAAATAATTAAAAACCAAAAGCATCGTTACTTACAACTTTCCTGACAGTTCCAATAAAAAAATCTCATATCCAACAGTTTCCTAAGTTTACAATTGTCACAATATGCCAATAAATAATAAAACTTACCAATTAAAAATTTCTGGAACCAATACTAAATCACTACCAAATAAGACATACTCAATCGCAACTCAAAAAACTGGCCGGGCATTTCCAAACCATTACTATTTATGGTTAGCCAAAATTACGAGTTGATTTTACGACCTTCTCGATGATTCGTTGAGAACAACCGCGCAGACAAAAGCGCCTACAAAACGGTAGAACATTCCAAACTGTGACATTAGCCGACCTTATAAACATCGTTTCAGACGTACATCGCACACATGCTTATTACATCTATCATGCAAGCATAAGCGCTATAATCAAAACTTAGTATTGATAATAATGTGAATCAGCGTGATTACAGAAAGTTATTATTTTACCTGGTTTCCTTTATACAAGAAATTATGATTCTTACTACTCGTTTTACTCGTAATACGTGCGGTTTTATTAAAAACAGTTTCAACGGATTGCACATAGCTTAACTGGTAGGCCTATTAATGTTTTTAGCAGCCATTCTATGAATAAGAATCTACTAAGTATGTTATTAAGAATATTACGTTGTTGTCACAATAAACGTGTTGGTAATAAACTATATTTACTATTCTTCGTATTGTTTGAATTAGCAGCCATCCTTACTATTTCTTTTATGAAGTTGCTAAACTGCTAAAATTTTTATTGTTCAGACAAAGCTTTTTGTTTGTTCCTAAATAAGAATTCCTAAACAATAAGAACAATACACTAAAATTTAGGAACTGTAATAAAAGATTACGAAACAGTTATAAGTCAGAAAGTAAATATTACATGAAGAAATTAACGGGAGATTCTTAAAACAATTTGACGGACGTTAGTAAAATGCCTAACGGAAAAATGTAGACAAAGTTCCCGTGAAGAGCGGCAGCAGCTAGAACCAATAGGAGGGGCGATGACATAAGGGGAGGGGCCTAAAGTATAAAAGCCTACTACGTACAGTTGACAGATGTTGTTTAAGACCTGATGATGTCAGTGATGATGAAAAGCTTTGTCTGAACAATAAAAATTTTAGCAGTTTAGCAACTTCATAAAAGAAATACTATATTTACTATTGTTTTAGTAACGTCCACGGAAGTAAACAAAAATGAGTATTATTGAACAAATGAAGCAAGTTGTCAGTTTTAACTCGACCGTTTGAAATGTGTCTGTCTTTCGTCTATCTGTCTATTTGGGGTATGCTCATGATAACTTGTGATTGCATCAATAGACTTTCGTAAATCTTGACGTATTTCTCCATACGTTTACTCTACAGGACTCTGTAGTTTTTGACATTGATCCCACCAAAACTTTTGAGGTAGGAGGCAAACATGTAAAGTAGTCAAAATTGTGAAAAATCGCAAATGGGGTATCAAGATAAAGGGAATTTTAACCACAATATAAATATAATGTTAACTTAAGAAATTTAAAAAAATATGAACGTCAGATGCTAAAAAGTGGGTAAACGTTTTGGTAAAATTACATGTCTGGGAATAAAATTAAATATAAGTAACTAACCTTTGAATTTAGTGGACCCCAGGGCCCAAAAATTTAAAAAATTGTGAAATTCCTGCAGGGTGTTAACCTAAAAGAGATTGTGACCCAAACGTGAAAGTTTTTAATTTTTAGTGCTTGTTTTACAATTGTGTGCACTACAATTATTGCATTACTAATGAAATACTGTATTACAGTAAGCGGATTTTTGTACTTAGTTTAAAATAGTGACCGAGTTCTGCAGCTAGGGAGCACACTAATAATAGGCATGGTATCGGACCGACTGATGCCTAATGTTTCTATTGAGTGAACATAGAAATTAAAAATTTATAGAAGTAGGTACAAAGTTACAAAATTACATCAACATAGTAGATGCGAAAATTATAAAACTTGCTTATAATGTATCAACAATAGCTCGGTAGAGTCAAGTTTGGGAAATTATAATGTAGTGGTGTCGGTATTCGTTTAGCGGCTGGAGAGTACATTATTTCCTGATAATTCAGGTACTGTATTCAAATCTTTATTTAAATAGCGTATTATACGAGTATACAAGAAATTCCGAATGAAATATTTGGAATTATTTCTGGAATAAATAGAAACATGATCTATGAGCACATGATCATGTGTCTCGTCTTTTAAACTATCTAGTTTCGTCTTCCTACTACATTTTTACAACGTTTATTCAATTTATTGTGCTGCCGATGACACATGAGTCACGTTACCAGGCTTTATCACCCACAGTGTTCACAAGCGGTAGGACGGAATATATTTACTCTGGAGAATACACAGACCAAAAGTACAACTAGTATGGTGCTGGGGGCGGCCGTGTCAGTAATATATTAATAAATTTAAAAAACTCAGAGCAGCAGACGCGTATCTTCTGTCCAGCATTCAAAGATAAGTAGTACACAACACATATTTCACAGCCCTACAGAAACAATGCTATCGCTACTATAACTCTCAGTCTTCTTTTACGTTGACACTTGGATAATCTGGACTTTTCCCTGCTGTTGTTTTCAAACGATACTCCAGTAAATACCGCGGTAAAAATAAAGGCTAAAGTTTCATACTTTGTTTATTGCAAAACTCATGAAGACTAACGGCATTTAGAAAGTGATTATTTTAATGAATACTTTATACGTTTTCATATTGCTTTGAAGGCCAAATCATTAACTAAATCAAACTTTTCCTACTAACTGCGATCTAATTCCTTTTCTTATTAAGCTAATTCTAAAAGTATGAGCAGAAATAATAAATGTAATATTAAAGTACACGTATGAGAACAGTAAATTGCAAATTCTTCATGACTGATGATGCTGACATGAAAGAACATGCACTGAGACCCATTATAGCCGATTGCAACCTTGACTACTTTTTATAAATCGTTGAAACATGTAGACCTATTTTGTTCATATAGTATAAACACATGAAGCAACTAAGTAACAAGAAGTTTTCAATGTAAAGAAAGGAGCAGGGATGGCAATACTGTTAATTGTTAAGTAGTATTTCAATAATTGTATGTCATCGATTTCGAGTTTTTTACTTCCATATTCCTTAAGGAAATGGAAGTATGGTGATGGCAAAAAAAATCGTGTTCGAGATTATTGCAGATTCTGATTGTACTACACTCAAAACATGAAAAAAAGTCGTTTTCCGAAAAGTGTCTGTGTGTGTGTCTGTCTGTCTGTCTGTCTGTGTGTAGATTTTTTTCTATGGCAAACGATAACTGCCGCAAATTCAAACAGAATCAAATAATGTTTTGCATACAGCCCTGATTTGTAGAGTACTCACGACCTATTGTTTTTGGTGAAGATCGGTTGAGGGAAAGGGGTAGTTTACCTGCAACCTTTTACGTTTTAACAAGAGTAAAGTACTTGAAAATTCATTTAAACTTTTTCAAACAATGGTAATTGTTAAAAATAAAATAATTTTGTTGCCAGGCAATAAAATTATAATTTTTTCATTTTAATGTAAATCTGTACATAGTATAAAGTAAAGTCGGTCCGTTTTCTCTGTGTGTTTGAAATCGCTAATCTCAGGAAGTACTGAACGGATTTTATTCAAGTTTTCGCCAATAGATAGAGTGTCTATCGAGGAACATTTATGTGTATAATTAATACATATATGTTGTACATTAGGTTAGCTATCACGGTTTATGTCAAGTAAGTGGTATAGTTTACATCTTATATATAAAAATGAATGTTTCTTTGTTTGTCCCGTATGCGTTCCTATACCATTCATCCGATTGCGATGAAACTTAGGTGAGTTGTTGTGCGCACGTCCGCGAAGGTTTCTTCCACATCTCCTCCTAAACCACTGTACCGATTTCAACCAAACTTAGCACAAATATTTTACGCAACGGGAGAACCAACATAGGATAGGTGTTTTTTCGATGGGGTCCTTTTGGGGGTTCTTTGGGGTCTTCCACATCGCCTCATAAACCACTGGACCGATTTCAACCAAACCTGGCACAAATATTTTACGCAAAGGGAGAACCAACATAGGACAAGTGTTTTTTTCGATACGATCCTTTGGGGTCTTCCACGTCTCCACCTAAACCATTGGACCGATTTCAACCAAACTTGGCACAAATATTTTACGCAACGGGAGAACCAACATAGGACAGGTGTTTTTTTCGATACGATCCTCTGGGGGGTCCTTTGCGGTCTTAAAAAACTATTTGATCTGGTTACTATGGCAACCCAATAGAATACAGTCTGTTCTAAATATATTATCGCATTAAATTGAAGACCACGCGAACGAAGTTGTGGGCAACAGCTATTCATTTTTAAGAAGCCTACTTTAATTAAACATTATTAATTAAACTAACATTTTCATTACGTACAACGTGAAACTCCGTAGCGAAGCACGGGTATTCTGCTAGTCATGTATAAGAGAAAATATATCGTGCGTGGCAGGCAAGCATATCTCAGTTATGTACTGTTTACGTTTCCATTTTATTATTATCACTGCCGCAATAAAAAGGCAGGGAAGACACACACACACACACACACACACACACACACACACACACACACACACACACACACACACACACACACACACACACACACACACACACACACAATTCGCGTTATTTCTGGCCTCATTCATGTTTATTTTCTTACATTTGCACGGTTTTTAAATGGAAAGTGCCGAACCCATACCAACATAACGCATGCAAGCCGAAAAAGTGTCCAGCGTGGATAGCGATTTGCTTCCTGTGGATCGCTGGGCAGTGTAACTGCACGTGTTTACAGAGGAACGATTCATAGACAGACTTTTCGTCTTTAGGGAATGAACCCTCTGCAAGATGCTGAGGGTCCATGAGTGACTTCGGAGCGCTCCTTCTTTTTCGCGTGTTTGTTCTGTGAAACATACACTGTAGATTCGCAGATTTACTCTAAGCAACGCTCAATAGGAAATGTTGAAAATTTTTGTCCACGGTGTACCCTCATTCACACTAAACCTGCTCTGGTGTTTTAATTACGGACATCATAATATTAAAACTTTGGAAACATGAGCACTACTTAATGGAGATCAATCATTAACTTATACAAGCCATTAATTTTATGCATATTTTGTATATATATATATATATATATATATGTGTGTGTACAACGTTATCGGCAACAAAGAAGTAGTTTTTGTTAAAATTCCTTCCCGGGATATTTGGCCGTAGTCCAATGTTTTCTACAAAACCAGACGTTTTGGCAATGCCATCGACTTCCATCATCAGTGAAAATCGAGTGCGATAACGTGAGGTGGTATACGTTAGTGACCACAGTACTGTGGTTAAGGCTGAAGCAGTAAGTAGAAAGAAGTAGTTTCTATGGTAATATTTCATTTCGAAAATGATTTTAAATATAAACCTTAGAATATGGAAGTCATGTATGGTTCTCCATACCGATATTTTAACATTATTAGCACCCCCCCCCCACACACACACAAATGACTATAGAAACGTGTATGGTTTTATAGAAATGCGTGTATCATTTGTCAAGCATACTAGGCCTATAGGCTTATACATCAAGCACCATAGACAAAGTACGTGTCCATACTGGAAAACATACCATAGGCCAGATTTTGTGTTTTTAGGAAGTAGAAACAGAACGTAAGTATAAGATCTTATGCAGATAAGATTCGTAGAATGCTATCCAGATTCATATCATAATTTTTCCTAAGAAAAGACAATATAACAAAAAAGTATATATTATTTTGTCTAGTAATAGCGTAATAAAGTAATTCTATAAGTAATAGGCAATTTTTCTTCTATCCAGGAGCTATTAGCAGAGAATAGCTGCAACCTACACTGATAGGTTTATCAACACTTCATATAAGGTATATTAACAATTAAACCGGTTCACGTTAAAATAAAAATATAATACATTTTCTTTCCACTTGCAATTTTACATTTGTTTTATGTTTCCACTAGATGCTGAAAGAGACTAAACTTATCAGTTCATAAGAGATGTTCAAATTAAAGACGTTTTCTATGTTTTCACCGTATGAACCACATCTCAACAATTAGTTGCTCTTCCCAGTTCTTCACTTGAAATGTGGTCAAGGTGGTTTTAGACTCATGTGATATTTCGAAGTTGATCATGTAGTTTGTCTAGATACTATGTGTGAGCTCCACACAGAAAGATGCAACAAAGTGCATTACACTCGGCTCCATAGCTAAATGTTTGCTACAGAGTGTACTTGTAAAGTGCACAAAATTACTTCCTGCCTGCTCTATGCTGTGTTCGATTTCCATGTCAGGATTCACTTACAAATTTATTCAACGCACCAAATACTTGAACTTATATACTCTGTTAAAAAACACAGCACACATACTTATCAGACAACTCCGCAAATGGTAATATGGTAAAAAAGTGTTCTATCTTGATTTTAGTAGTTTCATGACAGTAATGATCATTTAAAAGGTTTATTTGCTTGTCGCCAGTAAAAAATCAAAATGTATTATACACCCTTTAACTTTCAATTCGCGGTAATTTAAGTTCGGCGTAATCCGTGCTCGCTCACACATACACATTTAGGCCTACGCATGCGCATATAATCGTGTGTGTGTGTGTGTGTGTGTGTGTGTGTGTGTGTGTGTGTGTGTGTGCATGTGCGTGCATGCAATATATAAGTACGAAATAGTGTATCACATTTGATATAATAATTGAATATAAAATTAGACGTAAATTTACTGTAGTTAGCTTCAAATGGGTTTACATAATGGGAAATGTTCTTGGTTCTAACCTGACTTATGAACTGTATCAGCAGTTTTCTAGTTGATAGAATAATAATGACTTAAATTAATGTATTGAGGAAAATGATAAAGATATATGAGGAACTGCTTTCATATCCCTACAACTTACTAGTGTCATGAAGTTTTCATATTCGAGCAATGGAAACTATTAAGTTTATACCATGTAAGTTCCCAAGTATTTTCTCTGCAGTACATCTAAAGTCACGTATACACGTATTGACATAATATATTGAAAGTACTATAACAACCGATCTGCTTAACACATGAAACAAATGATTATCTACTTTAGTAGTCACCACTTTGTTAATTTAAAAAATCTTATTACTGGGCCGAAGTGTTCGGCATATTTTAAAAAATCCGCCGAGGCTAACCGAGGCAGTGGTTGTCGGTGTCAATTACGTTTGATAAGTGAGCGGCGATACAATAATGCAGGCTGTCGGTCAGCTGATAAACAGTCCGTTGCACGTTAAACCGAGGCCTCGTGGCAAAATGAAAAACGCGAGTCTGCCTCATTTCCAATTTCGCTTTCCTCGGTACTGGTGTCTGACGGCCTTGGAAGGAATTTCTGCCACCGCTACATTCTTTCTATATTATGTGTCGCTGATCGGCTGAAATGGTGACCTGACCAACTATCACCATCGGCAGGGACGTCGACCGAGAGCTCCCCAACGCCGTCGGACACACACACACACACACACACACACACACACACACACACACAAGCTCCAGGAGATCAGGAGGACAGTCGCCCTAAGGAAAGTGAACCACAGTTTCCAGCTCACCAACAACCCTGCTATTCGTCATCATCACAGGCGATAACATCAACCAGTGTTAAAATACTGGTGGGAAATTTCCAATTATACAGTTTCAACAAATACTACACTTTTGGTGCTCGAAGCAAACATGGACATGCTTATTCAATATATGGACTATATTTTCAATTTATAATTGCCAGAATTGTGTGAGAACAGGGCTAATCAGTGCATAATTTTGTTTCATTTAGCCTGTGTTAAAAAGGGCATTCACTTTTATGTACTCTGCTTATTTACTGTGTTAAAATTACTTTCATTTCTGTTGTCACAGTACTTTGAATATATATACACATATTTTCTAGAAAATGAAAAACGATGAATGTTATAGGCATTAAGCAATGAAAAGGAGCAAAATGGTTAGAACTAGCCCTGTAAAAATATATATATGTTGATTTGTATTGTTAACTGTATGGGAGCCCGTGTTGTCAGGCTGTTGATTAATTTTCTTAATTACATTCATGAGTTTTAGTAGAAAAGTTTTGGTATAATCAGTATTTTCTCTTTTTTTTAATGATCAGAATTTTTGTCTGAACATGTCAACTCATTACTGACTATCAGGTATTGCTATATTAATTAAGAGTATCCACTCGTTATGTTGGGCATTGAATCTTATGGTTGCTGGTGGTGATTACCATACATGTGCATTTGTGCATTCAATAAATATATATTTCTATTTAAAACTAAAAGATATAACAAAAGATAACTGCAAGAATTATTCCTGTACAACTAAACCTCATTATTACAGTTTTTACATTCTTAACATATTACATGCTTACATATTACATATCACATATTACAAAAATCATTGTCATAAACGTAATGCAAATTGATAATTGTGAAACACTAATAAAAGGAATTGTTACTGTTGAAGCAAGCGTATTATTGCCAGTCCTGTCACTATGGGCTCCAGCCATTTTATGCTTCCGTCTAGACCATGTGTCTAGTTTTAAATATTTTATGTAACGGCTGTAGCTGTTACATTAATAATGTTTAATGTAAATAATACAAAAAATAATTACAAGTAATAAATAATAAGAAAAAATAAAGACTATGCAATTTTTCATAACATTACGTATCTTAAATCCTAAATAGCAATGTTTAAATATAAAATTTGTAGGTTTACAAAAAAAGCTTACTTCGGCAATATATAATCATGTCTTCTCGGAAGTTAACGAAACCAAAATAAAACGGTGGGTATAAAAAGAATGGCTCTCCTGAAGGTAGCATGTACTTTACTTTTAAAGTACGAAATATATTTTATAAAACTATTATTTTTTGCCACTTATGTGCAAAAATAATTTTATTAAAATTTTAAAATTGTTAAAACGTTTTTATCTCTTTTTATCGCAGATCATTTTCACTTATTTTCTGCGTGTATATGGGTCACATTTTTTGTTTTTTTTTGTTTTTTGTAAGACTTTCGGAAATGATAGTTGTGTAGTCTCCGCTTAAGTGTTCTTCTTCAGCTTTGTCTGTAAAATCATGTACTGATGTCTGACTAACGTACCTACTTCCTCCTTTCCTTATCAGACACATCGATATGTGATAATATGAATGCTTAAATATTTGTAAAATATCCATGCTTACAGAAAATATTTCTGGTAGTTTATTCCTGCAGCCACAGAAGAGACTTAAATAAATAATAATTTTAACCGGAATTAAGATATAATTTGAAAAAGTTTACTAACATAAGCAAAAAAATTATAATAATTTGGTGGAAAAGCAACGGTAGTATTTGCTGCACCCTTAGTTACATCCTTCATCATTCACCGGAAGGTAATAGATTCAGACATGTTGCAAACATTACATTTAAAGTAATATAAAGTTTAATATATAAGTCCATATATTAAAAATTGGAAGGCATATAAAAATGAATACCAAGTGCTTGAAGGGACTTCTTCAATATGCTATTTACAGAATTATTAAAGAAACGTTTGTTGTATAGAGATGCTAGGAAATATAAATGAAAGTATGCATAAAACGCTTTTTATACAGGCTTTCATCAAAACTGTTATTTATTCATATTGTTGAATAACAACATGATACTTTAATGTTTTATTTCTCTCTGTAGACATTATTTGGTCTTGCAAACGTTTAACTGAGACGCATATTCTTTTAGATATCAGATTCCACGTATATTAATTTTGACAGTTTTATTTTTTGTTTTTCTAAATGTGTTACTAAATTTTTCTAATATTTTATCTGACGTTTGTCTGTTAACAGGCATATAAAAATTAGTAGGTATCATATATTTCATTACCTGTTATAAATAACGATAGTGAGAAAGTGACAAACTGTAAGAAAGTGAAGGAGGGAGGCATTCTAGAGCAGGAAGATAGAAAATAAATGTACACATCGATTATCGCATCGGTTAACAGTAGGCCACATAGTTTATCGTGACAGAACACTCAATTTCCTGTCAATATAATTCACACTGACGCTTGCCTTCCCTTAAATCAATTGAATTTGGCTTACAACTGCCAAATGTTTTACGTATCAGCTGATAACGTTTGCGGACCTAACAACAATGATATACCATAGAATTAACATACAGTCCTGCAGGCGACAGTATCAGCACACTACAAGTTACACAATTAGTAATTGCAGTTTTAATGTCTTTATATAGTCTTTATTGTTCCGAAACATATGTATTTGGGTCATATCGAGGGAACGATATAGAGGCAAAACGAAACCAGCGCGATTAAAAATTATTTGTCCAGTTTCATGGAGGGGATATCTATTGAGAGAGAGAGAGAGAGAGAGAGAGAGAGAGAGAGAGAGAGAGAGAGAGAGAGAGAGAGAGAGAGAGAGAGAGAGAGAGAGAGAGAGAGAGAGAGAGAGACAGCAGAAATTGAAAGCAATATTTTGATATGTATTCTGTTCGTCTTTCCACATATTATATGAACACGCAATTCGCTTCCTTAAGATTATCCTAATTGTTCCTAAACATAATTTTGCAACTTATTGTTTATAAACGTGTCCCCTTCGTAAAACGAAATAGAATTGTTCATAAAACGTACAATGAAGATGGCAGCCATTAATCTGCCGTATGTTGCATTGTCTCGCAATTTTCCCGTTTCCATTTGTCTGTTATTTACCTGTTCTCCCAACATCTACTTTTTTACACAAGGTGAAGAGTTTTTCACAGTGTTTGACAATGAATTCCACTAAATACAGAAGAGTAGATTTATTATGTACAAAATCCCAGTCAGGCCACCGTACATCATGACTGGTCTTTGCATTAACATTGTATGAAGTAAAATGTAAGTAGCTCATAAACCACCAACGCAGAATATTTGTGGGTAATGTCAATGGAAAGGGTTATAATAAAATCGGCATTATTATACTATTATAAATAAATCACCTTATATCCGTCGTGTGACTTCGTTACGTCGATTAAAATGACGCGTTTCGGAACATCTGTTCCATCATCAGATAAAATCGCTCTATTGAGGTCGTTAAACGTTAAAAACACATGTTACACATAATTGTCCACTACGTAATTCACTTGCTTCCTAAATGGTGCGCACCACGACGAAGCAGATCGGACACTGAACTATTATCTGAGTGATTACGCCTAAGCAGGTTCAAAGCTGTATCGTATAGCGGGTTGGATTTAAAATTTAAGTGGTCATTCAATATGAAGTCTCGGCTGTTTATGTTATTATACGCTTTGTATATTTCGAACTCCTCTATTGCGTCCATGTAACGGCCTTTGTTGCACACATGTAGGGGTATTAAATTAGATTTAAAATCAGTATAATTATGATTGTGTAAGATTAAGTGGCGGGCAAAGTTGGACTTGATATTATTTAACAAAGTGAGATTATTTAGGTGACGTTTTGGTGTGTGTTCCTTAAATCGTTTGAGGAAACCTCTCCCCGTTTGACCAATGTAAAAACTGTTGCAGTCGTTACATGATAATTTATATATGCCGGATTTCTTTTCTAAAGGTATGGGTTTTCTATGACGTAGTATTTTTAATAGACTATTGTTTGTTTTGAAGGTAGCAGTAATATTCAATTTATTAAATGTGGAGGTTATAATCTTTGGCATTATATTTGTGTATGCGGTAGAAATAAAAGTTATTTTTGTATCCTTATCTATTGGGGGCTTGGATTTTCGAATTTTATGTTTCTTGATGAGATTATCAATCAACGTGTTTTGGTAACCATTAGCTAAAGCTATATGTTTAATGGTATTCACCTCCTCACGGTAATCATCATCACTGAGAGGTACTGCCAACAATCTGCGGATAAAGTAATTATAAGCTGCCAACTTTTGCGAAAATGGATGATAAGAGTCAGCATGTATTGTCACATCAGTGATAGTCGGTTTTCTATAAATATTAAATTTCAATTTATTTACGTGTTTAGTGACAGACAAATCTAAAAAATTCAATTTATTATCCACTTCAGTTTCCAACGTGAATTGAATGTTTTTATTAATATTATTCATATAATGTTTTAGGTTTTCGATCTGTCGTACAGTACCATTGAAAATTAGAAAGTAATCGTCTACATAACGTGCATAAAATATTATATCATTTTTGTATTTGTTATGTGAGAGCAAATGAGAGTTTTCATAAAAATTCAAGTAAACGTCAGCCAATAGACCAGAGAGAGGTGAACCCATGGCCAATCCATCGTCCTGAATGAAAAATTGGTTATTGGACATTTAATAAATTGAATATTACTGCTACCTTCAAAACAAACAATAGTCTATTAAAAATACTACGTCATAGAAAACCCATACCTTTAGAAAAGAAATCCGGCATATATAAATTATCATGTAACGACTGCAACAGTTTTTACATTGGTCAAACGGGGAGAGGTTTCCTCAAACGATTTAAGGAACACACACCAAAACGTCACCTAAATAATCTCACTTTGTTAAATAATATCAAGTCCAACTTTGCCCGCCACTTAATCTTACACAATCATAATTATACTGATTTTAAATCTAATTTAATACCCCTACATGTGTGCAACAAAGGCCGTTACATGGACGCAATAGAGGAGTTCGAAATATACAAAGCGTATAATAACATAAACAGCCGAGACTTCATATTGAATGACCACTTAAATTTTAAATCCAACCCGCTATACGATACAGCTTTGAACCTGCTTAGGCGTAATCACTCAGATAATAGTTCAGTGTCCGATCGGCTTCGTCGTGGTGCGCACCATTTAGGAAGCAAGTGAATTACGTAGTGGACAATTATGTGTAACATGTGTTTTTAACGTTTAACGACCTCAATAGAGCGATTTTATCTGATGATAGAACAGATGTTCCGAAACGCGTCATTTTAATCGACGTAACGAAGTCACACGACGGATATAAGGTGATTTATTTATAATAATTTACTGTTCATACGTGACTTGGATACCAGAACTAATATGCATTTTAAATTATTATACTGTTATTGTATAACATATATAAAAACCAGTTGGTGTGAAAAATTTATGAGCGACTCCTACTCCATCGAATTCATTATATTTATACGACTAACACATATAAACCTATTCATTTTTACAAGCCTCTGGTAAAATTTGATTTCAATGTCTTGGACCTCGACCTGAAATCAGAATAGAAATTCTCACAGAATTTTAGTGTACAGAATAATAGTCTCTCTCTCTCTCTCTCTCTCTCTCTCTCTCTCTCTCTCTCTCTCTCTCTCCTCTCTCTCTCTCTCTCTCTCTCTCTCTCTCTCTCTCTCTCTCTCCTCTCTCTCTTTCTTATCTTCTCAAGTATGGAGAATAATAATTCTTATGTAAACTGCTCTGAAGTGATACTCAAGGGACCTATGGTACAGGCTAAACATGATTTTGGCTCGAATTTGAAGGAAATTTGTATCGATGAGAAGGGTGATTGATAGTACGATAAGAGGGGAGGAAACGAAGTCGGCAATGAATGAGTTTAGCGCAACGCGGCCCCGCGATCAGCTTACTCAAAACAAAATTACATATTTCATTAACGTGTAGCAAATAGTTACATAAGGCGTGAAATGGTCAACCGGTTAATGAAATAGTGAACGTAAGTGTGTTTATGTGGAGGGTGATTAAATATGTTGTGAGCGCGCATGGTTGTGCTTTAAACATTGAATTTTCAAATGCTGGAAATTCAATTTCATATAATTCTAATAAATAATACAGTAAATAAAAACATAGGTATATGAATATGAATTCCTGAAACAAAAGTGATACTAATGACTTTCTTTATTTGGGCAATAATTATAGTGTTAATAAATTATCTTAATACTGAATTCAAAATTTATCACACTTTTTCGATTGCCTGCATTCCAATTTAAGAAACATGTTGGTCTATTAGTGTGAAACACGTCTGAATAGAGTATTTGTTTTTCATGTTATCTAAAAAAACTTTATTGAACTGAAAAATAAAAAGCAGATTATGTTGTGTGCATACTTACTGAAGCTTTATTAAATATTTTAAAATCTGAAAACAAGTTCCATGTGATTATTTAAGGCTTTGATTGTTAATTCATTTTTCAGAATTTCAAGATGTACGCTCATTTTTCAGGTCGGTAATCAAAAGTATATTTTCGTGAGTGCTGGTCTAATAACAGGTACGTTTTTCTCTTAATCAATACAAGAGAATTAATGTCATATTATTTTACAATAGTAAAGTCATTGACCATGCAAAATCTACACTCAAGGAAATATTGTTTGGCACAAAATACTAATATATACTGAATGTGGTAGGATATACGTTTATGCAACACGAAGCTGATAAAATTTTAAACTGACTATGTTGTGAAAATGTTGCTCCACAAGTATGTCAAACGCATTCCTTTTACAGTCAAAAATCAATTATTTTTTAAACGCTTAAAAGTATACAGACTACATTAAAAGTTGATCAATATAACATAAATTAAATTGATGGATTATTGGTAATAAGTTGATCTTTATTAAAATCTTTTAAATGTCATTATTTATTTAAAAATGTATGCTATTAATATTTTAAATATAGACATTATTTATAGCTTGAGTAATCTTAAGAGTTTGTCTAATTTCTACTAAATTATTAAGGCAAAGTATACTGAGTGTACTGAACGTGTTCAGAGTTGCGGTCTAGGGCATTCTTCACGCTTACTGCTAATAAAAGTCCAAGCCCTTTTTAAAATCATCATAAATAATAATTACTTTCATTATTACTACTTTCTATTCTTAGAAGGCTGTTGTTTCGAGTGTATAAACGCGAGCGCGCGCGCGCGCGCACACACACACACACACACACACACACAAATGCAATTTACAGAAAAAACGTAACAAAATCAACTATTTAGACATAATCATCACGAGAAACAATAACCAATTACAATATGCAATGTATACAAAAAACCTCCACTAACATCACCATACCTAACGATTCCAAACACCAGCCACAACATAAACTGGTAGCTTTCTATTCACTCTTTATCAGAATGTATAAAATATCCCTAAACATAGAGAGAATATATAAAGAAAGAAGTATTATTTACCAAATTACTGAATCAAATCGATACAGTAAAAATACTATACACAAAATAAAAAAAAGTTAAATATACAATGAAGACAAAACAAATTTTAAATATCTTGGGGAAAACATATCCCGAAATTTGGAACCTCTTCTTAAAATTGAACGAAGAAATCTTCCGAAAATTTCCCAAGCAAAACCAAAGATGGGTACAGGCGTAAACACAAAGAAGAGCTCTACAGGGATCTGGAAGATCTGGAAACGGCTTTCCGAAGGAAAAGACTGAGATTCCTTGGACATATGTTCGGATGGATCGGTCCAGATTAAATAAACAAATTTTTCAAATATATTTTCCTACTTTCCAGTCTGAAGGCATACACCAAACAACTAAAGGAGGAAATGATTAAACTGGGCATTTCTTTGAACGACTGTGTGGATAGAAATACATGCAGTAACAAAATTCAAAATCTTGAAGTTCTCTGCGGTGAGAAGAAGACGAGAAAGGGGTGGACAGTGGAAAGGAATGCGGGGCATAGTGTGCGAATGAGGGCCTTCTGGCAGGAGAAGAAAAGAAAATGACATTCGCGTGGTCCACGGCTGGCCTGTCCGTGTAAAAAGAGACAAACATTGAAAAAATAATGAAAATGAACTACACATAATTAATCATAACAACAATAATAAAAATATCGTTATGGAGAACCATACATGACTTCCATATTCTAAGATTTATATTTAAAATCATTTTCGAAATGAAATGTTACCATAGAAACTACTTCTTTCTAGTTACTGGTTCAGCCTTAACCACAGTACTGTGGTCACTAACGTATACCACCTCACGTTATCGCACTCGATTTTCACTGATGATGGAAGTCGATGGCATTGCCGAAACGTCTGGTTTTGTAGAAAACATTGGACTACGGCCAAATATCCCGGGAAGGAATTTTATATCAATATAGAATATTTTCAATAGAGCTTGATCGTAAAATAGTAAATATTAAATAATATATATTTTATAGATGGGTGAAAACGTCCAAAAAATATAGAATCTCGCCAGTGCCTAGCCTTGTCGACGTTTAAAGAAGCAGTTGCCCATTGACCTAGTTGAAGGCTACCTTCTTCCTTACTAATCAATAGGATAATCATAGCTGGGTCAAACCTCATTGACGACACTTCTTTCAACACATTTACTTAGAACTCTTTAATTAAAGTATATTCTAATTTGGCAATAAAAGGAATATAAAAAGTTTAGGAAATTTAAGTGTAAAATCTGGTTACAAACCTGACATAATTTGTTTTTATCATTGTCTGTAATGCAACACACAAAACGATATAACCTTATTAAGCAAATCTACGTTTGAAAGCGATTCCAAACGAATTTATCGTAAATTGGCTTTATATCAGCTTTGATTCCCAGAGCTCAATTAACAGTGTGCATTCATAACATGACAAAAGTAGCCTTTACACATTTTTGCTAGGATAAAAATTAAAACTTTAAGATCTATTCGGACTATTAAACTGACTAGCGTGTTATCTTTGTAACCTACTGTGAAAGTAAGGAATAATGAAAGTAACACTTTTCGTATGTAGGATTTATTCGTGCCAAATCCACTGCAAATCAGCTAAGTTAGTAAACGTTAAAGAACATTATTAATGCTGAAGTAGTGCAACTATTGACTAGCGTTCGGATCTGAGAGTTGATAAATTTTGAAACACAAAACATCACGCTCCTTTCTTTATTGGCTCCGCTACCTTACCATGTTTCAGTGCCAGTATCCAGTATTTATTCAGCGCTAAGGACTACCCTTTCTTAAGAGAAGAAAGGGCCTTTCTGCCGGGTCAATCATAAAAGGAGAGAGAGTAATTGGCCAAATAATGACCGTGCAACACGTTAAGAAAACGTATGAATAGAAGTGCCTCAACGGGATAGAACAGCCCTGGTCGTGTTCGTTCGCGGGTGTTTCTGCGCTACTCATGAGCTCTGTCATGGGTACGGACGAAACGTTGGGAAGTATATATACACAATCTGGTCTAACGGCCAAGAAAATGGAGGCAGTGTAAACACCGACCGTGAAACTTATAGCTTATCAAACAATAGTTAAGAGGTTTCATTTAAAAAATTTTATTTTCTCTTTATCTCTTTAACTATACGGTTTTTATAAATAAATTTTATGTCTGAATCATTTACAGCCTAGTCTAAAATAGTATTATACAACTTAACCATAGATTTCAAATATACAGCATTTCTATTTTATACATAATGTGCTTCGAAAATCTCAATCATAGTTAGCGGATAACACAATCGAATCAAATGTTAGATGTATGGCAAGATGACAAGAAATTCGTTCTTCCCCCTGTAAAAAAAAAAAAAGTTTTATTATCTGCATTATCTGCAATATCGATATGCAGTGAGTACATTTCATTTCGTTTTATCCTCAAAAAGTATATTTCTCTACAATGATTGCTAGTCATTTATATTATTGTTCGTTATTATACAATATCACTACGTAAGATAGGACTAGCACCAAAGATCTCTCAGATTTCGAGAATAGTAGTTTTAGTATTTCACCGACGTATTGTTGGTTACCTGAAATTGTAAGATATGCCAAGTGCAGTTCATATTAAAAATTAGAGAGTGGAATTCTTAGACTCCTTTACGACAAGCGGGTTATTCATTAAATTAAAGATGCGATTTGCTAATGCGACACAATTGTCATGGCATTTGTAATAAAAATTACTATGTTGTTGAATTAGTAAAAATGACATTCAAACGAGTTTTGGTTTGATATACATTTATCAAAGCGACATACATACACAATACGCCATTGTTGTTTATTATAAAATTGTATAATTTTTTAAACGAATAAGGTAATTAATTAAATACAAAACGGTTATAAGAAAACAAGTAGAGTTTAATCGGAAAAACATAAAAAATATAAACATAATTTGGCTGTTCTTTTCTCATTTTTCTTTAAGTGACCGTGGATAATTTTTTCGTGTGCCTTTTATGTTACGGTATTCTCATATTTTGGATTGAAACTGACACAATTCTAATATAAACTTGATAGTACTAGTAGGCGTATTAACAGTAGGGTAAGCTCACCTAATTCCGTAACTCATGTAATTCCGTGATACTCTACATAAATGATGTAACGAAATAAGCGTTAGCGAATATTACTTTTGTAGTTTCTCAGTTAGATAGTAGCACTCATCAGATATCGTTAGCGCGAGTTTGGCATTATGGGAGGCAGCGTGGTGTTAACAAGAGGCCATTTTGTCAGAAGCAACCTACTGAAATCATAGTTTTTGTTGTTCTTGTGTAGTGTTCAAAGTAAAGTATTAAAAACATGTATGTTCTTATTTATTTTTGTTTATTAATATATATTTATATTCACATTTCTTTGGAGGTTTTGAATATATAAAAAGAATAACGTTAAGTCGTTATATTTTACTCGTATACATTATGTTAATTACTTTATTTCTTACGGTTTCTCACATTCCATACTCATTTCTCTATCACGGAATTAAGTGAAGTAAAAGTATAACTGTAATAAGATCAAGGTAAATCGTTTGTGTGATTTGCTTTAAACACTATTAACGATCTATATTGCATATTAAAACACCTGGATCTTAAATCTAGTTAATTAATTAAAATTAAGTAATTAATATAATTAAATTAACTAATTTAATAATAATTTTATTGATTTCAATTTAGTTTTAGATTGAAATTAACGTACTTTAATGTTTTATTTAATAATAAATACAGCAGTAATAAATACAAGTGTGTGTGTGTGTGTGTGTGTGTGTGTGTGTGTGTGTGTGTGTGTGTGTGTGTGTGTGTGTGTGTGTGTAAACGTCACTCCCAAAATAATTCCTGGCTATGCCCTTGGTGATATCGCAGAACTGAATGCATGCTATTATCTTGCAGGATTTAAAAATGGCTAAACCTAAAAACACACAGAAAATAGGTAAGAAGAACCGACAGTATTCTCCCAGGAAATTGAAAGATGCAGTTAGGAAGGTGCTGCTAGAAAAGTGGAGCTGACATGGACATTTTCATGTGTGATAGGTGTGCAAATTTAAATGACAGTGACAGTGATGATGAATAAATACAATTCGTGACTGTTTAAATGTTTTCTTTTGTACGCGTATATGTAATAAATTAAGATGGCTACAATTATAAGTATTAATTTTAAATTAATTTTTTTATTTTATAAATATTTTATTATAAAATTAAAACAATTTATTCAATAATATGACATAAAATTTACTTATTATGCCTACAGTTGTATTGTTAATTAAATTATACTTCATAAACATGATATTCATTTGTGTTTATACGAGATATCAAGTATCACGGAATTAAAGTGATAGTGTCACGGAATTAGGTATAGTATCACGGAATTAAGTGACATGCAGATGCTAACTTTATAATTTTTTTCACAGAAACTAATAAAATTATGGATCGTTATTACATATACACTCTAATTACATAGTTCTAACAAGATTCCGCACTCATTGAAATTATTTTTAATCAACAGATTTTGTAACTGTAAGCTAATATCCTTATTATCACGGAATTAGATGAGCTTACCCTAATAGTAGTAGTTGGTTTTGTAATAGGAGTAGTCATAGTAATTAAATTGTTTAATAATATATTATATATGTAACTGATATCTCTTTTTAGAAGATATTTTATTTTTTCTCGGTTGCATACACCAAGTTGCACATCTTTTCAAGACATTCTCAATTTGAGAAGTTAATACGCTACTACAATATCCAACGATAGTCGTGCTGTTAGAATGATTGACACTGTGTAAAAATCTGCGTTCTGATATTCTTCAAAGTTCAATCAAATGATGCATTTCATTTAAAAAAAAATGTATCCTCCTGGCAAGTTACTGTGCGTTTATTAATCTTTCTTTTAAAATTCAAAGTTAGTAATGAAATAATTTTTTTTTTGTGTAGTACATAATAATTTCGGGTAGAAAATATTTCTGAATGTTTTCGTTCTAATGGAAAATCATAAAACTGATTATCTTAACGCTCTGGATTGTTGTTGATCCTATATCTATTTCACATCCTAATTTATTTTTAAAAGTTGGAAGAGTGTGTGAATTGGAAAATCTCATTCCATTTTGTACAGACGGATTAGTTTTAGTTATAAGTGTTTCTATCCTACGTACGTATTGTATACACATATATTAAGTCAATGATGCTCGATTATTGTAAATATAATCATACCAAAGGCATATAATCAAACCACATAAGAGCATGTTATTTTGTGCATAACGTTTGGTGTCATGAAGTTGGTGACGAGTAATCGGCTGCTTTCATTAAGAAAAATAATGCCACTCAATTTTGTATTCACATCACGGGCTGAGGTTTCAGTGCTTTAGCTAGCACAAGATTGAGATTACCCAAAACGCGTGATACGCCTCTGTACATACATATTACTGCTTCCTGCTACTTAAAGTAAACGTTTATATTAGTAACAGCGGCGGTATCTGAGTAGCATTTTACAGTGTACTATGGAAGTAAATCTCGAAGTAATCAGCTGATTCAATAAATTACAGTAAGATCTGCACTGTGTAAATACTTAGTATTACCGTAAATACTTGTAATTATTTGACACATTTGGACAGAGTAAGGAAATGATAACGTTATTAAAAATATAAAAAATAATTTAAATGTTTTGCGTTGATACCATATTTTAACATTACAAAAGAAGAGACACTATTGTTATATTGGTCATTACGTTGGTAATCATGTGATACCATATAAACTACACTATACAATATTGCACAGTTTTTGGTTAATGAATAAAACTCTAGTTAAGTGTAAAACAATACATTTAATGGTTTTGGCGATGGTTACAACAAAAGGGTTTTTTTAGAAATAATTCGTAGCGGTTACTGAACTATGTGTTTATGTTTGTAAATATGCGTTTTCAAGCTCGTATTTACCCCTTATGAGTTTGGATTACCAGCCAGAATGCAACTTTTTTGTGAAATATGTTCATCGCTTTTTGTTCCTATACGGACGAAACAAAGGTCACATGTTCCTCCACAGTATTTGTTATATCAAATAATTAAAGAGTCAGAATGGGAAATCACTTTCTGAGACGCACGAGGGGCGACCACGTCACGAAGACGCTGCCAGCAACCAAAGTCGACACTACAACCAGCGCTCATGAAATGACCACAGACCGTCCGTCTAAATGTGGATTAAAGAGGGCGGACGGAGAAAACGGTAATAGAAAAGAGTAGAACAGAACGGTAGCCTCGGGTCTGCCGCATATTAAGAACCAGTACGTTAATTGAAAAAACGCTACTCACCCAAATTCGGAGTGGCACGTTATAGGACGCAATGATTGTTCATACTCCGGTAATGCCGTTCGGTTTGGCAGGTCATCAAATATTAGTCCATAGAGGCAGCTGGGACTAAGTTGCGCAGACACTTATGCTTGCTTAGAACGTGTGTCCTTATCATTTAACTAAGTCGGTCAATTCGGAAAAATAATTTAGTCAATCACCTAACAACTAAAGGAACAACTCAACTCAGTACCTCACAAATTAGGATTCATTAAAGACGGAAATCAAACCACAAACCAAATCCGTTTTGGCTCTTAAATCCAACAAGCAGTAAAGTTCAGTGCCTTCAAAAACCACCGCACAATAATTAGGCAAATGCTTACTGGATTACTTAAGGCAGGGGAAAACGGGGAAAATAGGCAATTAAGCGCATAGAAATTTTCAGTTAAAATTTACTGACGATATACTTTTTTTATAGCTTACGAAATCAATAGGTAATTACATCATTTAAATGAAGCTGAAATATAAATATCTTGGTTATTCATTCTTAAGGTATCATAACTAAAATAACCGACACCTTTGCACGAAACAAAATATAGGGGTTTACTGTTCAAAAATCCCGCGCATTAGTTTAAAATACTTTTGTTTTTCGACAACGAATATTATGTATGTCTTTTTGAAATAAGCCTTCCTCAAACGTTTTATAAAGATTTTGCACATAGTTCTAGTACCGTACATGAAAGATTAGAAAATAAAGCGTTACTAAGTCTTTATAAAAATACGACCACTTTTCATTTTTATTATTACGGTAAACGAATCACTAGTTTGAGGATATTTTTGTTGAATAAATTATGCTAATGAAATGATTATTTCTGGCTTTGTGAGAATATTAAATTATTAAAATTATACCACGATGCAAACGCAAGTCAGTAGGTATGTGTTCAACTAAGTAACTGCATACATTATATCAAGCGTGACTGACTACCATAATATTATATAATGCCTACTTTAAGATTTTGTATTTAAAATTATTCTTTACAATTCTTCAAAAGGTTTTCATTACACTAATTTGATTGCTAGAAATAAATTTACGTGCTCAATGGAGAGGAAATATTTTTATAGAACAATGAAACTCATATCCCTAGAAAAGCAATAAAATTTTAATATTGAATGAATACGTAAAATTTGATTTTGTTTATTACAAAGAGAAATTAAAGACAACATTTCTTTATACGTCTAGCGCCATATTAAGCACAACGAAAAATCAATCGTACAATTGCCAGTTAATTGTAGTATCTCATAAAGTTTGTTTATACTGTACCTTTTCCTACCTTAATCGTAAATTAATAACCGATGCTTATGGCATTATTTAATAACCCTTATGGCAAAGAAAGCGAAGTAGACGAAAATTAGAATAATATAACTGAAAATTTTACAAGAATAAAAATTTAACTTATTACTTGAAGCAATAGTACCAGAAGCTGCAGCAGCAGCAGCAGCAGCAGTAGTAGTAGTAGTAGTAGTAGTAGTAGTAGTAGCAGTAGTAGTAGTAGTAGTAATAGTTTTAGTAGTATTAGTAATAATAGTAATAGTGGTAGTAATTGTTGTTATTCTTGTTGAAATGTTTATTTCCAGTTAATGTATGATGCCTTCTCCAAAAATTAATAAGCAAACCCCTCGTTTTCAACAGTTTTACAAGGTTACAGATGTGCAATACACAATATGCCAACAAACAGCAAAACTTACCAATTTTAAATTTCTTGAGCACCTAAAGAAGAGTTAGCACTTCTCTTCACAAAAAACAGTAAGATAATTTGTTACTTTATGTGCTTTCCTTTATACAAAAAATTATAATTCTTACTATTTGTTTCACTCATAATACGTGCGTTTTGATTAACAACAAATTTACCCGATGGCGACATAGATTATTTGATATACCTATCACTATTAGTAACTGACATTCTATGAAGCACAAACCACTGAGAATGTTTTTAAGACTATTCTCAATAAAAAGTTGTTGTCACAACAAAAGTGTGGCTTGTAAACAATATTCAATATTGTTTTAATACTTTCTGGGAGTAATGAAAAACTGGGTATTATTGTAAGAGCAAAGCGAGTCTCAGTCTTATCTCAAATGTCTGCTTTTTTACTGTCTGTCTATTTATTTGGTGTATGTCACACGATAACGTTTGAACGAATGAGATGATATGGTAAAAATTGGCATGTGTGTCCATACGTTTACCGCATAAGACCCTATTGTTTTAAGTTACATCCCTCCCAGAAGTAGGGGCTCTAGATGCAAAAATATAAGTGGGAAAATTGTAAGAAATCATAAAAGTTAATTTGAGGTATAAACTTAACGAACGTTTAACCACATTCTGAATATAATGTTCGTTTTCCAAAATTTAAAAATTGTTGATCGTCTCGACTCAAAATTTAGGTGAAAATTTTGATAAAATGGCAAAACGTCATACAGGTTATCAAATTAAAGACAACAGTAACTAACATATGAATTTAGTGTTAAGTTTTGTACGTTTCAAAACTTTAAGAACTCTGGGACATAAACTGAATCAAAGCTTTTAAAACATTTTTAAAAATCTAGCTGGAAGCCAGACTAAATTTATTGTTTTCCAAACATGAAAGTTTCAAATTTTTAGTGTTTAGTGTGCAATTGTGTGGTCTGCAATTGTTATTTTACTACAGAACCAGTAGAGTAATCGGGACTGTTGTACTTCGTTCAAAACAGTGAGCGAGTTTTACAGCCAGGGAGGGCACTAGTAATGAGCATTGGTATTTGAACAGCTGATACCTAGCATTTGTAATGAAGGTGAATGTACAAATTAAAAATTTCAAGAAGTAGGTACAAAGTTAAAAATGTACACGAACACGTTAGATGAGAATATTTTAGGGATTGCTCATAATCCATCAACGGTAGCTTGCCAAAGTCAAGTTTCGGAAATTATAAGTGTAGCTTCATCGGTGTTCGTTTAGCGACTGGAGAGTTCACTGTTTCGTGATAATTCAAGTATTGTATTGAAATCTGTCTCGAAATGACGGCTGAAATGATGTACACTATGGATCCCGAATGTAATTTGTGGCATTATTTCTGAATAAATAGATACAACAACCATAAGTAAGTATAAGAAGATTACATCCTGTTTCTCGTCTTTTGTGCTATCTCGTTTCGTCTTCCTAAAACATCTTTGCAATGTTTACCTAGCAGAAGAGCGGAGAACCGCAACAAATCTCTCGAAGGGATGTGCTGTTTGTGACACTGGACTCTAAAAATACGCTCAACGCTCCTTAGGTGGAGCGACATGCTGGAGACGTTGGATTATGACTTTCGCGTCCCGAGGTACCTGCTGAGGATCGTAGCCGATTATCTCAGGTACAGAGCGCTGCTTTATGGAACTCAGGAAGGACTGCGGCGATGTCTGTCACGGCCGGTGCTTACCAGATTTCAGTTCTTGGACCGGACCTCAGGAGCACACCGCCTGACAGCCTACTGAGGATGAAGATGTCAGAAGAGTTATGTTTGGTGGGGTACGCCGATGATGTGGCAGGGCTCGTCGAGTTGGAGACGAAGTGGTCAAGTCACAGCCAGCGGTGAAGTACTTCGGAGTGATGATCGACTCCAAGTTGAGCTTTTTGAACTGTTTAGGCGAACGGTGGAGAAGGCGACTTAATTAGCTTAGGGCCAACATCGCCGGCACGAGGTAAAGTAGAAGACTTCTAATGGCAGCTGTCCAGTCAGTGCTACTGAATGGGGCGGAAGTTTGGGGTGACTTTCTGAATCGTAATGTTTACAGGAAGAAACTAGGCCAGTGAAAAGACAAATTCCTCTTCGAGTAGATCGGTCTTCAGTACGGTTTCCGAGTCGGCTGTATATTGGTCGTTGCCAGAGTAATGCCAATCGACCTTCTAGCCAAGGAGCGTAAGATCATTTTCCGTAGGAAGAAGGAGGTAAGTGGAGAAGCTGCAGGCCGAGAGACCTGAAGACAGATGATGGAGAGCTCGCAGGACCTTGGGAGTAAGAAGAGCGAGTTCCCTAGACGAGAAGGCTCATGAAGCGGGTGAAGCCGCGGGCGGAGTAAAGAACATTGGGAGACTGACAATTACTTTACTCAGTCTCTGACTGGCCATGGATATTTTAAATCTTATCTGAAGAATGTTGGAAATACCGAATCACCAGAGTGCCTGTACTGCCCGGGAGCTGCGGACGCTGTCAGACATACCTGTTTCGTCTGCGGCAGAAGGGAGCAACACTGACTATAGTGTGATAGTTGCAAGAGCATATTGGGCAGAAGACCTCCCAGGAAAACATCATCGAAACGATGCTTCAAGTGGAGGACACCTGGAACTGTGTGGGGTACGCTTCGCAGAACAGATTCTTTGAGTGAAGATAATAGAGTTCGACATCTCAGTATATAAGAAGACTAACAAGCCAGACGTGAGCCCTAGCAGAAAGTAATGTGTCAAACAGTCCCACGTTAGTGTTCTAGAAGTGGAAATAAAGTGGTGTTTTTAGTGGGTCGGATATAATACACAAACCACAGGCCCTGAAAGTGTGCAACCTTCCGAGTCTTTGTTCAGCAAATATTTTCATCTACCCTCGCAAAAAAAAAAAAATGTGTTATTAATATTATTTATGACTTTTTTATTACTTTAATATTATAATTTTTAAAATTTTTTGTGAAAGTCTCTTCCTTATTATTATTATTTCTGATTAGTCAAAATTTTAGTTTTTGTCTTTAAGAGAATTCAGCTTTATGGTTCACGCTCCTTTTCATCGACGACTTTTCATTAACGTCAATATCATGTGCATAAACGTATTGACAAGTTTGTTTAGGCCTTTGCTATTCATCACTTATCCTATGGTTAACTTCTACATCATCCCTCAGCGTACACATACAGTAACGTTTGTATAAATTATAACGACGCTGTAGAGTAAACTGGATGTTTAACTCTTTACTAAAGCAATACTGCTTGAATATTTCGTACCTCATTGGGCAATGATTTTGCTGTGTAGTGACAGGGTGTCAGGTGATTTGAAATAGTACGAGATAAATGCGACTAGTGTGGTTATGCAATATTGAAAATAGGCCATATTCTAATAACAAATTTGTATTCATATTAACTTATTGCAAGAGAATACATTTTGTTCAGCTGTCGGATTTGTAATTTTGATGATTTTTTTTCATCCATCGTATCGGAAAATGTAATCTCGTTAACGTTGAATTGAGAATTCAAATTCAATATTTTTTAAACAATCTCGCGTATATAATGTGCATATTGAATTTTCCTTCTGTTGTTAGTAATAAAAAATATAAAAATAAAGGAAAAATACAGTTTTTAAATATGCATCTTCTTGTAAGTTCACGTGGACATCAAACATATATGCAAATAACTGTTCTAAGCAGCTGATTTTGGAATTTAAAAAAATTGTCAGAGAAAGCCTAGATGATAACCTTACAGGATAACCTTACAGATAAGTTTCTTTTCTGTTTCCTTTTATATTGTAAAAATTATAAAATATTTTCTCTAACTCTAAATACGAATATATTCTTAACAACTCTATATGTCTATCATATAATTCTCTATTATATTTATTAATTAAGCTGTAAATTGAACGTATTTCCATTTTAATCTATAACTTTTCACGTTGTTCTTTTACGTTTTTAGATAATACGTTCTTATTTTTAACTTTAACTTGCGCAAATTTCGGAATAACATTATTAGCCAGACATTGTCTATTAAACCATATGTCACTTAAGACTTTCATTAATTTGACTTTTAACTTTAGATATTTTAAGAATTTATCTTTGGCTTGAGGTATGTAGAAAAGAAATTTGAAAATAAAAATAAAAAACTGGCACATAAATTGAAAGTTTAATAGGAAATAACGACTTAAAAAAGGAACGCCTTTCTAAATATAACTATGAAAAAAGAATAGTAAACATTACAGAAGTAAATTTTAATACAGAAGAAAAAGAAATGTTAGCAAAAGGATTAAAATACACGCCGCCACCAAAATTAAATAAAGAAAAATCTATTATTGAATGCGAAAGCAGAAAATGAAAATGATAAAAAAGAATATGGTGGGAAGTCGTATCGTAGTAGATAAAATAATTAAGAAAAATTTGTGTAACTCAGGAAATGAGCAGAAAATTAGATCAGCAGTAATTAAACTAAAAACAAAATTTAAGAAATGATATTATAGTTACGAATGCGGACAAAGGAAATAAATGATGCTACTGAACAGAAACGAATACATAAAAAAAAAACAGAAGCATTTATAAGTAAAGGATCATATGAAGAAATCAAGTACAAGTAAACACCAGACAACGATAAGACAAATGAGGAAACAAATAACATTTATAGAGGAAAAAATAAAAAATATTTAACGGAAAGTAATCGAACAGCACTAACTTTTAAACGTCAGGTAAAATTACTTAAAGAAAGAAAACAAATTAGACCGATTGTTTCTTTTATTAATACACCTGTATGTTAGTTATCAAAAGAAGTCAGCAGAATATTGAAAGAAAAATATGAGTTTGGGATAAAATATAATGTAGAAAGTAATGTAAAACTGATTGAAAAACTAAAAAATATTATGATAAATGAAAATACAAAGTTGATATCGTTGGTGTTAAAGACATGTTTACGAATATTACAGTGAATAAAGTTATTAAGCTAATAAACGATAATATATGGGAGAATACAATTATAAAAAAACAATTTGTAAAAGTAGTAAAGGAATGTGTAACTCAAATCTATTTTATATTTAATAACAAGTTTTACATGCAGAAAAAAGGATTATCCATGGGATCTTCATTATCCCCTATTCTTGGAAAAATATATTTGATCGACTTTAAAAGCAGCTACCGTATTCCATTATGTACAAAGAAAAATTAAATTATGGACTAGGTACCTTGACGTTGTAATTTTAAAGACACATATTGTTTTAAATATTAAGAACTGCCACCGCACGTGCACATTTTAAAAACTGTTTTTGCATTATTGAATATTTGAATTTATCTTTAAAATTTTGAACCAACCATTGTCTACGTGAGTAGGATTCATAAACTTAAACATACTCTCAGGAAAATAGTTAAAGATGAGTCGATTTGAAATAAATAATTTTGATACTTGTACAAAAATAAATGCAAACACAAATAATTTGATGTGCAGTTCACTGGAGCCGGAAAATAATTTTCTCTATGAATGCTACATCAACTAGGTTAGGAAAGTAAAAGAGCTTCATTGATGCGGAGATAGTGCAGCTATTGTGTAACGTTTGGCTGTGATACCTGATTAATGACTAAGCATTGCGATATGCACTATGACCTGTCTCCATCGCTTGCACCGGCTTAATGACTAGGTTATATACTAAGTCATACGTTCCAGCATAATAACTGTAAGTCGCATTGCAGAATTACGTAGACTGTAAGACTCACCTGCTCCTTCTGCATAGTGGGAACTGCTGTAATGAATTGTTTTTGTAATGGTTGGATTATCATCATCGTATAATATTCTGTCATATGATATCCCCTTCCCCCAGAGCAATATTAGTATCTATTCCAGGTGCAAACTATATTGTATGTCATCCAAAAGCTACAGTCGTCTCCTTCCTGTCTTCTTTCCTTCTACTGCGCTAGGTCAAAATAAATCGTCAATTCCCTTTCAATTCTGTAAACGCACCTCCTCTTTATGCTTGGATTACGTAACCGTAAAAGACAGTAATTGTAGCAACTTGAAATGACCTTATGATGTAGGAGAAATAAGGAAATTATTACGTTCATTATCTTATTCACTATATTTTGAATGATGTACATTGCTCATCGCGACAATATTGTTTTACGTTCAGAAAATTTATAATACATGATGAGTCGTAATCACCCAGAACAAAGAAAAACACACAAAAACCAATTTCTAGGCCTTACTATACTCTTCACCGGATGCCTTGATAATGTTCCTTAATGTGGGTGGCGAGGACAGTTCCTTTCTGCACCTAAATGATAAGAACAATAACAGGTAATAAAATTTTCTAAAAAATGGCTAATTCAAAGTACGGCAAGGAGATACTTAATATACTCATGTTTATTTGCAGTAATTGTTTTAAACATTCTATTATAATGTTTGTCTTAAATATAATGTGTTTCTCAAATGGAATTACAAGAATGGTTTAAGTAGGGAACCTATTTGAAATACATTATTTTCATTAGACCATAAACAATTACAGCATTCATTTGGAACGACATGTTATAACATCTATGTAATGTGTAGGACTAATTAGGGCTTACTGATTTTGTGTAACGTACATAAAAAACACGTGTTTATTAGATTCCTAATAAATAAAATAAATTATTTTACAAATACAATTACACAATATATAAAGTCATCTTTTTTTTGTACAGTCATAAGAAGGATCAAATTCATTCATCACAGTAAGACAATACGCGTTTGCTGGCATATGCCCAGAAAGCAAAACAGCGCATACGGTAAAAAACAGAAGTGTCAGCTAGTTTCAATAATGTTTTCACATAACTGATGAAAGTGGTTGACGAATATGTACTTTATAAATACATTTTTGAAAACTTTGTCAAATAACATAAAACATCATGGCAGTACTTTTATATTGTATTAATGCGTCAAGAACAGCAGAATTGTCCCAAGTTATAAATTATGGCCCACGAATACAGAATGATGTATACCCGTGGAAATAGTAAAATGCAAATGTAATAACCCTGAGGCTTTTGTTGTAATAATATACGTACTCTGGTAACGAGTTGAATTTTCACACAGTTTTGAACCCAAATTATAATACTTACACGCTGTCTTATGTTGATTCGCACCCGGCATTCTTGTCATCGTTTCCAACAGATTCGGTAAGATGTTTCCCGGCATAATACTCCAATTTGCTTAGCTGAATTATGCAAACTGTGAGAGAGCACTAAAGTATCAGCTGTTCCTTCTGCATATTCAGAACTGATTTGTGTTGTTTGTGTAACAGTTGGATTATCGTCATCATATGGTATTCTGTCATGTGGTGTCTCCAGATCCCACCATCATCTCCATTCCAGGCGCATCCCACATTGTATGTACTAGAAAAGGCTATATATGCGCACACACACACACACACACACACACACACACACACACACACACACACACACACACTATCATTGATATATATAAATACAATATAAACACAATAATATAAATATTAATAACTTTAAACAGATGCAAATCATATATAAAGGATGTGTGTGGAAAGTTAGTTCAAATAGGTCAAAATATAGATAGTCTACAGCAAGTTGTGGTCATATCTGCAAACGTCGTTTTTAATAATTGTGTTTCACAATTTAATAACTGCTGAATTTAACATACAATTTGTATCAGTACACTACTTACTGACTTTAAGTTTATTGTAATGGCATTTTAAAATAACAAATTTTGTCAAATGATTTTTGAAAAAAGAAATTCATTAAAATGAAGAATTCTCCAGTTCAAATCTTTAACTTTTAGAAGTCAATTAAAATTTCAGGCAAACATTTCCATTGTAATTGTGTTTACATACGAGTTTAAGAACGACTATGTATTTTAATATTGGAATTATTTGGCGGAATAATAATGGAGGGCAGGAAGCTGCGGGCGACAGTTGTTAAGTGGACAGGCACCGTGCAGTTGTCAGTGAAGTCTGAGTAATGTGAAAAACAAAACAATGTACCGTGGACGCAACAATAAGCCTGGAGATTTGGCATCCAGTCTCGCGTCAAATTGAATCCATACACTGGCTTAACGCTTCGCGCTATGTACTGTATGCGTGTAGTTTGGTAAATAAATTATAGTTCTGTTTCATAGTAGCGTACCATAAACTCATTTTCGACTTTCTTGGAAAAATTAATATTATTTTGAGAAATTTCTTCTTTTTGACTAGAAATTATCAATTGCGGTAAAATTATATGTACCATAGTTTTAGTTTAACTCAATCACCCAGCCCACGTGTAGTTAATTATATGACTATATTCTAAACGTATCAGTAGTATTCTATTAAATACAGATACACGATACTGGAACTTGATAATCGATAACGGACCAAACAACGTTGTTACAGTCTATACATTGAACAAGCATTAGATAATATTCTCAATATCCAAAAGGTCCTAACTTCTTGAATCTGGTGATTCATGTAAACATCATTACCCTATCTTCTGAACGAGTACTGTCAATAACAACTTGTGATTTTGTTTATTTATCGGCAGTCTAAATGGTTTATAAAGTGGTATAAAAAACGTAAATGTGTTACTCAAGAAGGAATAGCTAGAGAGGTATTTCTGTATATTTCTATGCGTTGGTAAAAAATCCCATACGACTTGGCAGACGGGTGATAATTAACACTCTTTATGTTATGAAATCTGGGTATGGGTACGCCACGTGAGCTGACAATCAACGTGAACCCGACCCGACGTACTTAACTTCTGTAGACTAGGCACATACGTCTTGCCGCTTTTCACTTGACCTTTCTGTCCTTTCCTTCGCGTGGAGAATAGCACCGCGAAGCTCTTGGTTTCGCTGACGGCAACTTTCTAGTTGTGGGTCAACACAAACGTATTAAGTTGGCGCTGTCATCGTTTGGTCATCCTGTCAGCGTATCGATCGGAGGCATAAACCGCCTTGTCGGCAAACATGGCTATCTAGCTTCCAGTCTCCCTGGATATGTTGTTGATGTAGATAGAACGCCGAAGGTACCCTAATACGTTACCTTGAGGTACCCCGACTATGATGCGTCTCTCGGAAGAGACGTAGTCATCCATTCTCACGCAGAAGGTCCTCTCCGTCACAAACCTAGCAATCAAGTGAACTTAGCAATCTGGGAGTTGGATTTCCCGAAGTTTAAACATGAAACCGTTGTCCTATACACTGACAAAGGTTTCTCCACATCCAGGAAACAGCCTCCGGTCTGCTCTTTTGACACCTGACGCCCGCAATATTTTCTGCCATTCATATCAGTTAATGAGTTGTGGAATGGCCCGTGCGGAAACCAAATTGTTCGAAGACCAGAGCGTCGAAATTTCTTATTTGATCTAGTACTCACAGCTGTACCTCCGATATATCTGCTATATGCGCCACCGCGCAGATTCACAATGATATACGTGTCTAAAGGAAGTAGAATCCTATGAAAAACCCGCCTGTGGAACAGAATAGTCCCCCCCCCCCACAGAAGAGGGACACCGAGAGAATTCTGATGAAAACAAATATAGGCCGGTAGCAAGAAGTTATGATACGGGGCTAGATGAATCACCGTTGCGAAAGTCACCAGTTCGGATCGGAGGGGAAAACGTTATTGGGTTTCTACACAACGATCAGCAGATTTCCAGCCATTGAGCGGAAGAGGGTACATAAACATTGGAATACCAGAGCTAACACTGTGGCCGTGGTCTGACTGGCCTCGGGCGGGATTACAGAAGCAGGACTGGCAAACTGGCTAGTAGGCTGCTCACAGGAACATTGTTGAGAAATGCTAGGGGCGGGGGTTTCCCTCTGAAGTTTTAACCGAATGGTTGCCTATCCGACGACGATGACGATTGCCCTTTTTGGTGCTTGTAGGAGCAGATTCCCACCTTCCGTCATCCGGTTGCCGCTCTCCGGTTGCTGACAGAGGCATTCCTGCTGTCTCTGCCAGACGGACTAGCGGCTCGTTGGCCAACATGATCGGCATGCGCAATGAGACTCGCTCATCTCTGCCTAAACACGAATTCTCTCCCATATTTCCTACAATAGAGACGAAATCCCAGCCTGTTCCTTGGCTGGTTACACTTCCCAGTCCCGGACCCGACGCCATATGTTCCGTCCTCTACCTCCTCCTCTCCCTTGGCTATGGAAGCTGTCCCCGCCGCAGACAAAGAGGCTTAGAACTCGCTGCAACTGATAGCGCCCAAGCGCCTCCAGCTGCTGACCATATTCCATCGATCTTCGTCCACGGCATGAGCAATGACACCGGTTTTACTGGCGATTGGTCGCGGAGCTTGGTCTTTCTGCGTCCAACATTGAACGTAAGCTCCTTGAGGGCGACTCAGCCAAAATCGTTGTCTGGGAAATGTCCGTGTACCTCATCTAATGTCCTTACCTTCCTTGCCGAATCAAACCGGGATTACCATATCTCCACACCTAAGCACGTCAAACCCCCTCCGTACGCTCCATTTTTTTAAGTGTACACTTCTTCTGACCACAGTCGCTTGCTTCATCTAGTCCACTAACCTGGTAGAGAAGGGCGAGGCAAGCGAAAGTCTTCTCTCTTTAACATCGCTATTCGGGGTCCGCGTTAAGGTGGAACGAAGCCATGCTACCGGGGAACTGCCTCAATGCCACAGGTATCAATATTTTGCCAATCAGACCGACAACGCTCCAGCTTGCGTAAGGTGTCCTCTTGGTCATCTTACCAAGGATTCCAACACTCCTGCGTTCAAGCGTTTCCCCTTTATTTGTTAGGGGCGTTATTTGTTGCATACTCCTATATTAGTTAGGGCATGCTCATATTAGTTCACACTAGTACAGTATTTGCCGAGGCCGATTCTAAGAATCATCTAGACACGGTACATGCTAAGGCCGGCTATGAGAAGGCTGTCTTGGCAGCTTGCCCTCGTATGTACAAATTAGGCACATAGGCCTATATCAATACGATATACATTTAAAATGTTACTTTTGTTTATTATAAAATTATAAAATTGATTTATAGATATTGTTGGCAAATGTAATCGTACTTTTGTAATATTTATGTAGTCTGGAGTCGATGGTAGCGAACTCGAAACATTGCAGTAACATACGTATTAAAAATTAGGAGTGAAGTAACGTCTTATTTAATCTTGTTTTTACTTCATGCTACTTTCTGCTTTCTGATATGCATGCATACGAAACAGTGTATGCATATATGCTTTACTGATATATATCAAACTGCGTCTGATTTTCTTTAAAGTTCATTCAAATTCCGTATAACGGAAAATATATTTTCTAACCAAGTTACCAGGCGTTTATAAATATTTCTTATGTGAAGTAGTCTACATAATAATTTTTGGCAGATAATATTTCTGTATGGTTTTCGTTCTAATGAAAAGTCATAAAAATTATTGAATATTAACGCATTGAGTTTATGTTGATCCTCTATCTATTTCACACTGTAATTTATTTAAAAAAATGGAAGACTGTGTACAGTAGAAAATCTTATTCCATTTTGTACAGACAGTTTGGTTTCAGTTATGATTCTTTTGTATCTGATATAAGTATTGTATACAAATGTTATTTAGTCAATGAAGCACTAAGTAACCACACGACAAGGAACGCCATACAACAATACGCTATTTTGTGTTAAGTTTGGTGTTGTGAAATTGGTGTCAAGTAAACGGCTTCTTTCATTATGAAAAATAATTTCCCTTAATTTTGTATTCACATTACGGGCTGAGGTTTCAGTGCTTTAGCTAGTACAAGATTACGGTTTCCCAACACGCCTATGTAGATACATATTACTGCTACTTACAGTAAACGTTTATGTTAGTAACAGCGGCGGTATCTGAATAGTATTTTACAGTACACTATGAAAGTAAACGTGGAAGTAATCAGCTGATTCAATACAATACAGTAAGATCTTTACTGTGTAAATACTTAATATTACCGTAAGTACTTGTAATGATTTGACACAATTGAAACAGAGAAATGAAGTGATTGCAGCGTCGGATATACCGTACATTACGAACCAGTACGTTATATAAAAAAAACTCAATTCACAAAAATTCGGATTGGCACATTTAGGGCATACATTATTATTCATACTCCTGTAATACTGTTTGCTTTGGCAGGTCATCCTATATTAGTCCATGCAGGCAGTTGCGACTAAGTCGTGCAGACATTTGTGCTTGCTTAGGACGTGTATTTGTTCTCCTTTAACTAAGTCGGGCAACTGGAAGAAATAATCGAATCAATCATCAACCGACTGAAACCAACTAAATTCTGCTACGACAATTACGTAACGCTCTCGAAAAGACGAGAGTGTTGTTCTACACGTTTCTCGGCTAGCGGAGCAGGTGCAGCGTCTCGGTCAAGGCCGTGCAGTCAAGTAGCACTCCAGATTGTTCTAGTACTTATACCTACGCAAGTAATGCTGCCGCACCGCCCAAAGGAATGGAATATTATTTTGGGATTTCTGCGGGCTATATACAAGCAACAGTGGCCGGCTTAGAAGTCAGTTACAGTGCGCGATTTCTTTAGTGCGGATCAAGCAATTGTTTCAGGTTAGTTGAAGGTGAGTATCATGTTAGTGCTTGTACTAATATTAAACTCTTAATAGTTGACAATTATTATTGCGTGTGGACAAATGTAACTTGAATTACTGTATGAGATTCCTTGTTGATTTCACATTGTTATTTGTGACTAATTAAAGCTGGTAATTAATGACCTCATTGCTGTCTATATTTTGTTTCCACTGTACAGTACGACGATCCGTGAGACTGTTGTAACAATACTATACCCGTGAAAGTATCAGGCGTTAAACCAGGAGCCTGCTACGTGTGGAAATCATACCGGGAGCATCTGTTCCACAACCGAGATCCATTGTCGTTCTCAAATCCAACAAGCAGTAAAATTTAGTGAAGTAGAGAGCCACCTCACCATAATTAGGCAAAGGCCTACTGAATTTATTACGGCAGGAAAACCAGCAACAAATTTTATTTCAGAGCAAAGAAATGTTTGGTTATAAATTTCTATTGACACAATTTAAATTGTATGGCTTACGTAATGAACAGGTAATTACGTAATTTTACTAATTTTAGTATTTACTTAATCAATTACACAGCAAACTGTGAAGAATATTCCATTTAGATGAAGCTGAAATATGAAGATCTTGGGTTATCATTCTTAGGGTATCAACACTAAAATAACCGACACTTTTCTTTTGAAAAATCTAAATTTTTCTTGTTCAAAACAAAATATCCGTGTTTACTGTTTATAGCCAGGCGCTATAGATGAAAATAATATTTTTGTATTTTTGTAAGTGTAAATTATGTATGTTTTTCTGATGTAAGTTTTGCCAAATGTTTAATAAATATTTTCATTAGTTCTTAAGCGTGGATATTATTAGAATATAAAAAATTACTGAGTTTTTGTAAAAATACTATCACTTTCCATTTTTATTCCTTTGCAAAACGAAGCACTAATTTTAGGTTTATGAATATTTTTGTTATCTGATTTATGCTAATGCCTAAACGATTGTTACTGGTGAGAATATTAACTTTTTAAAATTATACCACCAATCAAACACAAGCCAGAAAGTATGTGTTTCACTAAGTTACTGCATATGTTAAATCTAGCGTGACTGACCACCATAACACTATAAAATTCCTACTTTAAGGCTTTAGTTTAAAATTATTCTTTACAACTTTTCATACGGTTTTTATTATACTAATTTGATTGCTGAAAATATCTTCACGTGCTCAGCGTAGTGGAAACCTTTTCTGTACGGCGTTGAAACTCATTTTCCTAGGGAAGAAACAAAAATGTAAGATTGATATGAATACATACAATTTTAACCCATGTATGTTTTTATATTCATAAAAAAAAAGTTTGTTTAAACTTTATTCAGAAAGAGACTAAAAACAACATTCCTTATTACGTAGAACAGCATGTTATACACAACGAAAAACAATCGTACAATTGCCTGTTCTAAAATTTGCTTATAATGTACCTTATCCTACCTTAAGCGCACGTTCAGTTTTTCCTTACATTCATACCAAAGTGACGGCTATGAAAATTAAAAATAAAATAACTGCAAGATCTTTAAAAATTTAATGGATTAAATGAAGCAAGAGCAGCAGCAGCAGCAACAGCAGCAATAGCAGTAGCAGACGTAGTAGTAGTAGTAGTAGTAGTAGTAGTAGTAGTAGTAGTAGTAGTAGTAGTAGTTGTTGTTGTTGTTGTTGTCGTTGTTGTTTAAATGTTCATTGCCAGTTAATGTATGATTCCTTGTCTGAAAATTGATGTGTGCTATTTAGTGTAGATGTTACCGATGTTAAATTACATTTGTAGAGGAGCGGTATCAAACAAGTCTTTATGTACTGAAATAACCTATCATAATTTTTCAAACCTGCGATCGGCATTTAAACGTTCAGGTATTCTTTAACAGGTAGAAACAAGATTAAATAAGACGTTACTTCACTCCTAGTTTTTAATACGTATGTTAGTGCAATGTTTCGAGTTCGCTACCATCGTCTCCAGACTACATAAATATACGACAAAAGTAAGATTACATTTGCCAACACTATCTATCTATCTATAAATCAAAAGAGTATTTCTGAATCTCTAAAAGTAAATTATTTAATTTTAATTTTTGTACTTGTGGTGTTGCTTATGTTTTATGGTTGGTACTTGACTATTTAGCTCCTACGACAATGTTCCTGAAAAAAGAATTACGTTGGGTGCTTCCGCTTGTTTACTTTAATATTTATTAGAAATTCAAAAGAAATATCTTTGAGTACTAAGTAGAACGTATATTTTCGTATATTTTTCAAATGCTGTGCGAATGTGACAGTGACATATGTTTACCAGCAAATTTCATTTGTTTGTATTTTTGTATTTCCTTGTATTAATTTATGTTTCAATTTAAAATTCCTTTTATTAAATTATGTTCTTTACAGATTCAAAACCAGGAAGTGGGAGGTGACTTTTCAGAAAACATGCTTCTAATTTATAAAACTATCAGCTATAAGCTATGGACTTGTGGCATACAGCTAAGGGGAACCACCTGTAACTTAAACAAAATTACTCCAAAACAAAGCACTGAGAGCTATAACAAACTTCTCATAGTATGTACCCAATTGAGTAATTCAAATAAATCTACAAATTCCTTTAGGTGTACAAGAAATAAGTTACACGGCGCCAATTACAGTGGCAGGCTAAAAAAAAAAAATAACCTCAAGAAGCCTCTGCTTGCGGTGTCGTAGTGCATAGAATCAAACGTTTCAAACCCAATAACTTAGTGAACTGGTTTCATTAGTCGTGGTGGATCGCGTTACAAAGCAATATGTAATAAAGTTCATACCGTGTATTTGATGTACTCGTTTGTGATTATGATACTTCATTTCACACCTGCATATCATTTTTTCATTCATTAATATTACTTATTACCTTGCTGGATATATTGCAATGCCACTTCTATTTAAACAAAAAAATACTTTCAATTTGGTTATGAAATTTTGTATACATGTATTCGCTGTAGTATACTTTACATTTTGATTTTGATTTTTTTCAAGCATACTGGTCGATGGTATTTTTTGTTGGATCATAATTATTATCTCCGAAACAGAATTATTACCATTTTCATATGGCTCTGTTTTATTAATTACTTCTATATTATAAGTTATTGCAAAGGAATTGGTTTATTATTTCTAGTTAATATTTAGTTTTATTTCTAGTTTATTGTTTCGTTTTCAAAGTTAATTAATATTTCATATCGTTACGCCGATCGCACGGGTAGTGACTCTGTACACAGTGGAATAAATAATTAAACACTAGAAAAAATGTTACTCACGACTTTACATGGTAATTTCAATAAACAAAAAAATCCTCGTATCCAACAGTTTTCTAAGTTTAAAACTGTCCAGTACACAATACGCCAACAAATAACCAATTACAATTCCTGGAGCTAATAATAAAGAATTAACACTTCGCATTAAACCAGTAACAAATAACGCCTTGGCCATCTCTGTAATGCGTGGAGAATAGTCGCACAAAAGAAAGGCCTGCAAAACGACAGAACATTCCTAACTGCGGCCATAGGCAACATTTTAAACATCGTTTCAGACCTACAACGCACATATGTCATGTAATTTGCTTTTTACATCTACCATGTAAATGTAAGCGTATTAATTAAAACCTTTTATTGATACGAATTTGTGGGATTAATTTATCATTTATCTTAAAAAATTTAATTTACTATTTTATGTGGAGTCCTTTTACGAAAATATAATTTCTACTATTTGTTACACTCGTAATACGTACGGTTTTATTAACAACAATTGTACTGAGTGGCAACATAGATTAATCGATAGGTCTATGACTATTAATAACAGCCATCCTACGAAGCAGAATCCACTAAGAATAGTATCAATAAAACGTTAAATGGTTGTTAGACTAAAAGAAATTGTAACACAAATGTGAAATTTTTGAGCTTATGGTGCTTATTGTACAACTGTGTGGTTTACAATTATTGTATTACTAATGAAATAGTACAGTAATCCGATTTTTTACTTTGTTTAAGATAGTGAGCGAATTCTGCAGCTAGGGGGTAATATAATATTATCGGTCGGTATCGGATTGACTGATGCCTAATTGTAGTGAAGGTGAATGTAGAAATTAAAAATTTGTAGAAGAAGATACAAAGTTTAAAATGTACATTAATATAGAAGATACAAAAATTACGAAGCTTGTTTATCTCTATCAACAACAGCTTGACAGAGTCAACTTTGGGAAATTATAATATTGTGGCGTCAGTATTCGTTTAGCGGCTGAAGAGTACACTGCTTCCTGATAACAAGACCTGTAAATAGAAACAAAACCTGTAAACATATGAATATCACATCCTGTCTCTCGCCTTTTAAACTATATCGTTTCATCTTCCTACAACATTTTGCAACGCTTATTTAGTTTTCTTGCTACTGATACTACATTAGTCACGTTACAAGACTTTGTCACCCATAATGTTAACAGGCCGGAATATATTTAATGCGCACAGTTCACAAACAGAAAGTAAAACTAACACGTGGAGGGGTCGGCAGTGTTGGTAATATATTAATAAAAAAAGAGTTAAAGCAGCACACGCTTATCTTCTGTCCAGCACTCAGAGATAAGTGGTACACAGCACATATATCACAGACCCTACAAAAACAATGCTATCGCTACTATAAGTCTCAGTCCCATTTTACGTTGACACTTGGATATTCTGGCCTCCTTTCTGATATTGTTTTCAAACGATACTCAAGCAAAGACCGCGGTTAAAATAAAATTTAAAATTTCATGTCACGTCTGTTTCAAAACGTCATGGACATCAAAACCGTTTAGAAAGTGCTTAACTTAATGAATACTTACTAAGTTCCAATATTCGTTTCAAAGGCAATTAAATAAATAAATCTAAACTCTTAATATTAATTTTCAAGTATGAGCAGAAATAATAAACGTAATGTGTGATTAAAGTGAACGAACCAGACCAGTAAATGACGATATCTTCACGACTTATAATCATATGAAATAATGCGCATTGAAACGCATTACAGACGATTGACTACTTTTCACAGATTGTGGTAAAATACATTTGGAAAAATACAGAACATAAGTAAAATACTAATGCAAATAAGACGGATTCATGTCTCAGTTTTTCCTAATTCATATACCTTCAAATCCGTACAATTTTGTACTGTCATGAACTTAAACATATTAAAGTAGTAGAAACTATTAAGTTTATACCCTATAATTTCCCAATCACTCATTCTCTGCAGTACATCCAAAGTCTTTTATAAGCTTATTGTACGCGTATATTGAAGGGATGTACATGTACAGGGATGAATTCACTTCTTTGATAATTTAAGAAATTTTATTACTACCGTTTAATAATAAAATATTAATTAAAAGTCACAAATTTTAATAAAAGGTATATATACTAAAATATAAACATTATGATAAAATTATAATTCCTAAATCCTAAATAGCAACATTTGAACACAAAGTATTTTAGGATTTTAGAAAAAACTTACAGTCGCCAACTTACAATATACAATAAGCACTCCCGGCGTTGACACTGACTATATCCAGTTTTACGGAAAATGAAATATGACGTTAACGAAACCGAAACAAAACGGAAGACATATAAAAAGGAAGGAGAGGAGGTGGTATAAAAAGAATGAGTAGCCTGAAGGGAGCATGTAGGTTACTATTAAAAATGAAACATATTTTTAAAATTATTAATTTTTTGTCACTTATGTACAATAAGGTTTTTTTTTAAAAAATAGGAAAGGGATAGATAAAACATTTTAACATTTCTCGAAGGAAATTATTTTTATTTATTATATAGAAGTGTTCTGCGTGTTTACGGACCACATTTATTTTGTAAAACGTAAGACTTCAAAGAATGATAGTTAAGTAGTCTACGTTACTAAGTAGTCTTCTTCGGTTTTTGTCTATAAAATCATAAACAGTCATCTGACTAATGTACCTACTTCCTCGTTTCGTCATCCCAGACATCTAAATATGATAATAAGAATGTGTAATTATTTGAAACATACCTAGGTTTACAGAAAATATATCTGGTAGTTTCTTCCTACAGTACCACAGTTTTTAAGTAAGTTGCTACAGTTATTTTAGTTTCTAAGTATATATTTATTTTACCATGGTTGAGATTTAATTTGAAGAAGGTTTCACTATTATTATAAATGATAGCAATTTCGTGAGAAATCACTGTTGTATTTGCTGCAAAACACATCCTTCACGGGAAGGTAACAGATTCAGTAGTAACATTTACAGTAAATATGAACATTAAGTGAACATAAACGACTAATATTGTCGGTCTTTTCCCCGATATTTTACATGTCTAGTAAAAAATATTAATGTATAAACCTATATATAAAAATTTTAAAGACATAAAAATGAATGAAAATTGCCTGAATATAAATGAAATTATCCATAAATCTCTCTTAAAAATATTTTCATTACACTAATTGTTTGTATATTCATATTGCAGAATAACAACATTATTCTTTAATGTTTCTTACTGTAGATATTCTTTTGTCCTGATTAACTTTTAACTGAGTCGCATATTCTTTTAGATATCAGATTGCACGTTTATTAACTTTGACACTTTTATTTTTTGTTTTACTAATATTGTTACTAAATTTTCCTGTTATTTTATCTGACGTTTGTATTTTAATAGACATATACAATTTAGTAGTTATCACATATTTCATTATCTGTAAAAATAACGAAAGGAAGACTGTGACAAGGTGACAGAAAGAGGAAGAGGGAGGCATTCTAGAGCAGGAAGGCAGAAAATAAATGTACCCAGGGATGATCGCATCGGTTAACAGTAGGCTACATAGTTTATCGTGACAGAACACTCAATTTCCTGTCAGTGCACCTCACACTGACGTTTGCCTTCCCTATTAATCAATCAAATTTGCCTTACAACTGTCAACACTTTTACGTATCAGCTGATAACATTTGCGGACCTAACAACAATGATATACCACAGAATTAACATACAGTCCTGCAAGCGACAGTATCAGCACACTACAAGTTACACAATTAGTAATTGCAGTTAATGTCTTTGTATAGTGTATATTGTTCCAAACACGCGTTTATAGGTCATTTCGGGAGCATGACATAGAGGCAAACGAAAGCCAGAACTATTAAACAAATTACTGTATTTTCAAATTTCATGGAGGGAAGGATTTGTTCAAGTTCTAAATATGTGAATAATTGGGAAATTTTTTTTTCGGACTGCGCGGTTGTAGTGAAGATGCTGCCGTGTTTATACTCCATCATCAATAAAGAAGACCCATTTCAATGTATAACACACTTCTATTATAATACACATATATATATATATATATATATATATATAGTATTATATACTATGCATATACTACTAACATTAAATATAGTAATATAAACCGATTGTCTGAGGTACGTCAGTTTCCGTTCACCTGGCGGCAGTTAGCGTAACCAATAATAGGCAATCTATCTAACATTTCACGAGAAAAGAGGAAGAGTATTACAAATAATTAAAAACAAAACTGAATAGTACTGTAGCTGTTATTGCTTGGATTTACTCGTATGCTTCATGTACGTTTAAATATGAAGACAGCCTGGGATGCAGTTACAGAGTATCCGGTTAATTCATGGGCTGACAATGATGGATTCAGCTAAGCGTCCGTTCGTATAAACCAGGAAACTCTTATCAAACAAAAGCGTTGCAAACTCTTTTACCGACACTGCAGTGCAACAAGAAATGTTAACACTTTTTGTCTCGTGACAAAGAAAAGTTATTAAAAAAATTATATATGCATAACTGCAGTGAGTTCTTTGTTTGGGGTTAGTTTATGTTCATTTTTCATTCATGAATTATTTGTGAAAAATTTTCATTTACCCTTATCATTAGTCACGTTTGAAAAGACCACTCACAAAGGACGTATAACAATGCGCGTCTACCATTTTCTTCTAGCAATTATAACGGTTTTTATGTTCACAATGTCTCACTTCATGGAATGTGGTAATGAAACAGCAGCAGGTTTATAACATTTCACCAATAATTAGTTAATGTAAACAAAGTCAGCACACATGTTCTATTTTATAGAACTAGTGATTTAATAAGCAGAGTGTGATTTGTGTTCCTTAGCTAATAGGCCTATTAAGCGGAAATTTAATTCTACAAATGGAGTAATGTACCTTACAGTTGTACGGTCAAAATCTCGAATTTGTTAACTTAGTGCGGGAAGTAAAATAACTACTGAAGTACATGATTATAAGAGTTTTTTTACAAAATCAATAAACAAAATAAACAGATAAATGAAAACATTCTCTAATATTAACGGCAAGAAGAACAAAAGTAGTTTATAAAAATTCAAGAGTCCCTCAATCGTATAATTGTCAACGGACCTATTGAGATAAATGGTGCATGCTTTGTACTGTAAATATAACAATTAATCTGTTAAAGAAAGTTGGACAAATTGTGTTGTTGATTCATTCTTTTATTCCTATTTTCTCGTATAACTGAGACGTTTATCAACAGACATACGTCCGAACGCAAATAAAGTATTGACTGTTCAGTGTGAACTTTTATCCTTTTAACGTATTCATTGTGTGTTTTGCATGTCTTAGTGGACGCATCTTAGGAACCCCACGCTCAAAACGGAAGGCAAAGGGGTTGAAATATGCAATAAAGTATAATGTAGATGTGTGTGTGTGTGTGTGTGTGTGTGTGTGTTTGTGTGTATATACACGTACATTTTTATATATACTCAATAAAATTAATTACGTCAGTGCAATCAATATCCTTGGCAATTTTTGTAGGCCCTTTACAGGCAGCTAGTTCTGCACGTTAAAGTTGCGCACAGTTTTTTTTCTTGGATGGCATAATTGTAAGCATAAAAAGTTTGTAAAACAAACGTATTTTAAAAGTGCACAAAACCGGATTTTGTTTAGTGTAAAATTTATAATACCACATCACAGCAAGCACAGAAATAACATCGTTCAATTAATCACCAGGGTTCTATGGTTGGCTTATTTTGGGCACTTTAAAACAGTTTATAAGTTGTATTAAAACCTGCTTCTCTAATACACCGTGAAACGTTTAATTCAATTTCCATCAGCCGTTTGCCTGAACGTTTATGCTGGAAAAAATTAATTCTGCTTAAATCAAAAATATTCAATGCAAACAGAGCTTAGGTTTCTGGGTTTAATGTAAAGCATTTACACTAAATGCGTCCCTGCACAAAGAATTTTTTTATATTTATTTTCCGACTTGACATTTTACACTGAATATTTTAGAATTGATTAACATTCCATGTTATGCAATGTGTACATCATTCAGGATAGAGCCTTTAGTACATCATTCACCCTGTACTTTATTATCCTTTCAGAATAACAGGAAGTATGTCTAACTGACCTATACAAACACTTCTTACATTTGATTGTCAGAAACTCGTACGGTATATTTATTAGAATATAGGTATAATTTATTTTTTAATCTCTACAGTTATTACATAACGTTGTCAGTAACACGTTGTCTGTTTTCGAAAGTATACTAATTAAAATGCACACTGACTTTATTGAAAGGTTACGTGATGCTAACTAATATTTACTTTCTTTTCTTTACGTTCAGTTGGGTTTTAAATAAAGAAGATTCGTTGCTTACTGTTGTATGATACTCTTCAGAATCCTTAGTGTCCTCTAAATGCGTAGATTAGTTTCATTCTGAGACTATTACAAAACAAAAAAGTTATAATATTACCGTAAGTCACGTACTTATACGTAATTGTCATTACTTTTAACTGTAATTAGGTGTTTGTAATTTAGTATAATTTACGTATTGTGATTAATCACTAATATTTTAACCTGTTGTTCAATTATAAATTATTAGGTTACTTGGAAAACCATAGAAAATAGTCATTGTTTAACAAATTACTTGATAAATGAATTTTTCTCCTTAAGCAAAGTCACTAAACAAAGGAAGGTACTAAGGTCATCTGTTTTTCACATTCCTGTATACTAGTCACTTTTACCACCAAACATACAATATTAAAAGATCCAATATCTCAGTGTACCACCAAACATGCATTAGTAAAATTTAGACTGTGAAGAGAAGACCTGCATAAGACATAACTATTGTGTAAATCACCCATCTAGTTTATTATTAATCGCAGGTAGTTTAGTTAATCACCGGTAGTATTTAGTTGTAGGCCTACATGGATAACACAGAACATCATCCACCACAAGCTTTCTTTTGTTTACTTTTCAATTTGTACAACAAAATGTGAACTCTGTGTAATACTTTATTTAATTGCGTAATGCGTAACATTAAACATTTAACAAGGATTTAAGAAATTAAGAGACAAGGATTTATCAAGAAAATTGTCTAAAGGAGGATCATTACTCAAGACTGGTCAAAATGAGTGTAAGAAGACTAGAGATAATAGGTAATCGAACATTTTGTGCAAAACATCGCAGAATAAAGCGTGTTATATACTCAGTAAAATCACATTATATTTGTTGAAGAAAACACAAGGTTTATGCAACAAGTAGGCTACCTGTGTTTAAATATATATAATTTCTCTACTATATTTTAATACAAGCTGCTGGTAGTTCGTGGTCGCTCGCATAGCAGACAACCAATCGGAAGAAGGCTCCGTTTACAGGATACCTTCCTCGCTGACCAGAAGAGGCGCCGCGTTGACTGGTCCGACGTGATCAAGTTCCCCGGAACCAGGTTGGCCAAGTTCGCCGACGACACGGGGGTCTATGCTGTAGATCATCGGACCGAAACAACCCAGGAGCAGCTTGACTCCTACGTTGAGTGGCAACGCGGCTAAGCACACAGCCGCAGTCTTCTCCAGACGCAGAAGGCTCCCCCACAGACCCTACGTAGGTGATACTCCCCTGCCCTAGTATCCAGTTGTTAAGTACCTCGGGTTTCACCTGGAGGACACACTTCGAGCAAGTAGCTCTCAAAATTGCTCGGCATCTATAGAAACTCCAACCCTTACTATGCATTAATTCTATGACCCGCTGCCTAGGGAAGCTCATCGTTACCAACTATGTGGGGTCGATAGTTACCTATGCGACCTCTGTATGGGGCTACATCGCCAAAATCCATAAGCGTAAGTTTCGGTGTCTCGTGGACCGAGGACTGCACTGGGCGTGTAAAGCCCCTACCTACCTTCTAATAAAAACATCCGAGACTCGCTGCGTGTCCATTCCCTGAACGCCACCATACGGACACTTTCCCGAAAGTTCTACCGCCGCTCTGCCCGCTTTGAGTCTAATTACGTAATTAGTGCCCTCGGTCGCAACCCATCTGTGCCAGGCAAATCTTGGACCCGGCCTCGGCAAAACCTCACGCTCAATTAGATACTAATTGAACTCCCACGGCCGATAGCAGGCCACACACTATAATCCAGTGACTTATGGTCCCGGCGCGGCGGCAGGAGCTCTATAAGAAGCTCGGAGCGCGGCGTGCAAGCGGTTGACGTGCAAGCCCTTCCTCACGCGTAACTCCCTCAGCTGGTCTGCTCTACTATACTTTTTTTTAATTATATTTTTTTTAACATAATGTACTCTATTTTAATAGAATGTCGTTATATTAATGTAATAGTAAACTATTGTGGAGTATCAAGGCGATAAAGGTAATTTTATATTACAGCAACTAGTTTAGCAATACAACACAGTGTTTTACACTCTACAGCATTTTTATTTACAATAAACAAATACGCTATGTCGAAAAATGCAATCTGAGCTGATCAGGACGTCATAAAATAGTAACAACGTTCAAAGCATGTATAGTAATGCTTTCGAATACAAGTTACGAATACTCACTCCGCAGTAGAAGCTAAATATCTAACCAACATGAATTTATTATTAACACTTGTTGTGTGATCACTGTAACCTCATGGCACAGCATCTTACTTTTTGTGATCTACAGCGTTCTTTGATGGTTCTACTTGTATCAGATTGATCATCATAACAGTCATGACTTTAAACAAAATATACTGTAAAGAATCATTTTTATGTCTTTGTTTCCCTTACTCTCTCCCTACTTCTTCCACATCTATTGCTTTCTTATACGTACGCAAACCACAAGTATAATTTTCAGATTTACATATTATTTAGCTGTAAAAATGTTATTAAAGCAAAGAATTAAATTTGACAGTAAATATTCTAATTTCTAATAATAATTTGTATTGTGTGTCTATTCTAGACTGTTGACGTATAGGACATACATTTTTTGTTCTGGATGGAAAATATAGTTCCTGGACCAACGTTTCTCTAAACAGTAATTGATTACAGCAGTGAATTTAAAAGCATACTAGTTAGCCTAGTGTATATTTTATACACAGATGTATTTGTATTTTACTTTGGACTGAACACACCCTCCTTAAATTAGCAATCTAGACGAAACGTATCAACGTTTCGTGCGCCATTATCACTAGGTCCTGAAAGAGGAGTGTTTTTGTACTTTATCGATCTCTTACAACAAATTTAGCTTTGCTATGAATAAAATAACTATAAACTTAGCACACCCTGCGTTTATAAACACACCCCTACACTATTAACTACCTGTCGTACGATGTATATTCAAGATTAATTAAGTGCTCTGAGTCCGTTATCTCAGTGTTTCTTTAATAACGTTAAAGCCATTAACCATCTTCTAGTGTTATAACGTTAATTCTGTTATAATGCCGTTCTGGCATGGGAGAAAGCTGGTGAAATAATTCAGGTACATAACGGCTTATATACACGTCGTGAAGTGGGCCTGTTTCAAAATTTTATATGTCGGCTATTTGATTGCAGCTTTGCTGTATTCACTGAAATAGTTCTAAGACTACTGTGAAATTGAGAGTAGTAATTAAAACTAATAATGAAGTAATTATAAGCAGTTGTAATTAGGCATACTTTTTTAAACTATCAAGTTTTACCAACTTTGATATATTACTTTCAGATCTCTATCAAATTTGATTCAAATTACTATCAAATTTTATCAAGTAGGCTATTACGAAATTCGAGTGTAACAAATATGTCGCAAGAAACATGTATTAATTATATTCAATAAGCACAGAAATAAGATGGTACAGGTGACATCAACAAAATAATTTGAATATAAATTGCAGAAAACCTCTGCTATAATTACGTGTAACTTTATGGGAGAATAAAAAGCGCACAAATGACAATTATGCTTCTTGAAGTATCTGCACGTGTATTTTTATATATCGCAATTATATAAGGTATCTGCGTTTGTCATTTCCACAATATCGTTGTCAGTTATTTCATCAACTACGTCGTTTGCCATCCACTGACATTGTCACAGACCGGTACTTTTCCAGCAACGAAACATGTTTATCATTTTCATCTTCCACTTCGGTTTCACACACACGGGTTATGGTTGAAATGTCCACCTTCATGGTTCAAAAGAATTTTCCAAGACCTTATAAGTGATATGTTTGGAATCTCTTCCCATGCTTCGGCCAACCACCTTATGACTTCTAGCATGTAAATTTTTTCCAGAGTTGTTAAGTAGTCTTCATTATTATCAATTGCTGATATCAACAAACTGAGAAGACGCCGGCGATACTTTGCCTGGTAAAAATAAGGCTTTGATGTCTCCATCTGTGAGTTCGTCAGTGGCGGGATGCAAAGGTGCGTTGTCAAGAATTAGCACAGCTTTTCTCGACAAATTGTCTTTCAAATGTTTTTCTACAGTTGGTACGAATTCATTTTGGAACCAGATTTTAATGATTTCTGAATTCATCCAGGCTTTCTTTTCATGTATGTAATATAGGGGTAGTGATTCCTGGTTTTGTAGTTTTTTAAAAGCTCTAGGTTTCTTTGATTTTGCTTTTAAACCTAAGCTTGTGGTTGCCGGTTCCATTACTGCAAGCCAAGAGGAATCAACAATTCCTCAATGTTGATATAATTACGACGGTTGTCTAGAAAATAAAGAACGTTTGAGCTTGGCGTGTGTCTCCAGTGTTGCTATGTCACTGAACCGCTCCGCCCATCAAGCTTAGTCTGAGCCAAACTTTTGTTTATCGTGCCCATTCAAAACGTGTGATAAAAAGAAAATCTGGTGAAGTGCGTAGTTTCGTTCGGTTTTTTATCACAAAAAATGGCAGACTCTTGATTCAGACATTTTCAAAGTATAATTTACAACTCATGTCTTTAGTTTCATTTAACCTTTTTGTTGTTTTGTTTTTAATTAGCTGTTAAATGTTTCTCATTTGTTAATAAGTGTTACAACGTAAACGTTTGTTTCAGTGTCATATCATCTCTGACGAACGTATACGAGATTGTTTGCGTGGACAGTTGAAACTGTTATAATAAGCTCAATTGCGTATGTTAACCTTAACGCATGTGGGGGATATGGGGTTGTGCCATTTGTTGGTCTCTGTACAAACTACTAACGAATGCTTTAATTTCACGCAAAATGTTACAAAATCAGATCACGATAGCGTAAATTGGTTAAATCAGATAACACTGTATGTACCCTGTTGTTTGTTAGAGCGTGATAATCATGTAAAAACTCTTCGATTTAGAAAATTCAAATATGGTTCTCACATCTGGCTACCTTACTCGTACTCACAGCTGCGAACACTCATTGAATTAGATCGTTAGTTAACTAAGCTCGTGTACCTGGGCATCCCACGTGCTTGCACAAAAAAAGTATATGGTGACATAGTAATTTGATGGCAAAGTTGACAGACTCGCAAATTTAACATCAAATGACTCCGGTCGTGAAGGTTTAGGTAAATACCATAATGAACCACACATATAAGACTATACAAAATAAGAAGTGACACATTTCCTACATTCATAGTTGGTATCAACAATTTGAACTGCTTTTCATATCGGCTAGTGAAGGTGCATAAATTGACACGATGATAAGCTTAACATAAGCTAAAATTGTGTGTCATATTTTTAATGTTGTGTGTGTGTGTGGGGGGGGGAAAGAGAGAGAGAGAGAGAGAGAGAGAGAGAGAGAGAGAGAGAGAGAGAGAGAGAGAGAGAGAGAGAGAGAGAGTTTTGCACAGGTCACAAGTAATCGCCTGATTCTATACAATGATAGAACAGTGACTTCAGAAAAAAAATGACCACCAAAAATTAAAGAAATTACGTGATTTGTAATGATGATGCCTTTTTTTTATAACATGAGATACAATTAATATACTTGGAGACTCCTCACATGAATACTCATAATCTGCTATATTCATTCTTTTAGTGCCTTCTAAAGGTTATTTTGCACTTTTATGTATTCTTCAGGATTAAATATTAATAGTTGTAAAAATATTTGAAGTAACTTCGTCTTCAAAGGATCATGATTCATATGTTTCTTGTCTATTATCATAAGCACAAAATAAAATGAATATGTCTTGAACATTGCTGTTTTCGTTATTAACCATTTTCAAGAATAAGTACCTATTATTCATTATCATTTTCATTAAATCAGTGTATTTTACTTTCTGTTACGTTGTTTCTTTCAATTTACATCACTGTTTCTCCTTTCCGGTAACTAACAACTAACTATGGTTAAAAGAGACCTTTTAAACTTCATTTAAAGATCACAAAAATGCAATCTACTTTTGCAACATTTTTTTATGTATGAAGTAAAATTTACATTTTCCCCCAAAATGAAGTACGAAGCAAGCGAACCCTCACTTTTGTACTTCTCGCCCACGTGACACAACCTACAGTAGACAAGATGTTATTTCCATTAGAATAGTTTAGCTTTATAATGCTACAGTGACAAGAAAGGATCAGTTTTTGCTTCACACTGCAGCATTATTGACAATGAGAAAACGTCCACTGATACTGAGCCGACCGCGGGCCGAATACACCACTACTGACAGTACCAAGACATTACACACATACACAGTTAACATAGACGTACGGCTGCTATAGCTCCGCTTTAACCACCGCAGTAAATCGGTCGCTTCTTATTTCTAGAACAAAACTTAATGAAACAAGGAGGCATTTTTAACGTATTTATTAGCAGATATATAAAATTAATTATAACAATTGTCTTAGTGTCCATGTAATTAACAGAACAGAACTTCAAACATGATTCGAATATGAAGACCTCTAACTATTACAACTTATGGATCATGAAAAATACTCCTACCAACAGATTGAATCAGTTTTAATTAGACAAAGTCTTGTTTTCAAAGTATTTAGTTTTCATAAATATATACTAAAAACAAAATTCAGTATGTCAAACTGTACTGTTTGCTTTAGTAAAATAACTTCTGTAACGCTTGATGTAAATATGTATAAGAGAATAACAATTGGAAGGCTTTTAAAATTAAAACAGAACCTTACTTTGTAAAAACATGGAATTGTTAGTGACATATTATCAATAACAGTTAAGAAGTGCTAACCTACATAGCACAGGGATAAATGTGTGAGACATGTCGCATCATAATGTATCGCAAACGAAACAGACTTGGGCGTTAGTAGCCGAAACAGAACCTTGATCTCTTGTTTGTCAATACAATGAATAACCTAAACCAAATTATTTCTCATTTAGTAGATACACGAATTTAATATTTTGCTTTATCACGTATTTGACTTTTACATATTCTGAATGCACAAGTTTATTGTTAGACCAAGTAAAATTTTCAAATTTAAAATTGAGATTTTCCGTAAAAAATAACATTAGCAGTATTAACATGAACACCTTGTCTATCAGTGAGTTGATGTACTTACAGACAGAGGACGAAATTAGATTCTCAACGACACGATCGATGACTAATCACACAATATTTCCATGACAGCGTCTAATTAAGCCAGAGCTAAAGCATGCGTACTGTCAGCTTTTCTGCCTTCATATTAGGTGTAAGAGCAATAAAATATATTTCGCCATGTACTAATTTTAAATTTTAAAATTAGTGATTTAATTTTAAATTAACAATACAAGTCTCAGAAGAAGTGTAGGTTTATGTATTTAATGTTGCACGTATACTAAATCAACCGTAATTACAATGCGTTACTGTCTTCTCAAGAGTAGCCCTATATTATTCAAAGAGATGGTTAACTCATGGCCTACAAAGACATACTACTTGCAGTGTAGAAATACTATAATCTCTACACTCTATGAACGTACGCATTACTATCTTACGAAACAGTAGAATCTGGGTCACAAATAAATTTAAGTCAAATTACAAGACTTGAAAAACATAAATACGTATGAAATAATTTATACATGCAATATGTAGGCTATATCCGACACAAATTAAACTACATATTTAAAAAACGAGGTGTGTGAAACTTCAGTGCCTAGTGGCAAGTGAACTGATTCAACATGTAAAAGGGTGCTCGTATGTATTTGAAGTAAGAGAGATTTTGCTATAAAGATTAAGATTGAGATTCAAGTGAGAGCGAACGGATAATTAAAAGAGACGAGGGCCTAGTAGTGTTTATAAGAAATCGATTTTTACAATGACGTTAAATAGAATCATATCACATGTCGTTTTATTTTTAGTATACTTACATATACAAAAAATATGTAGGCTAATAAATAATTTCTCACAGTGTAACAATATGATTTACTCAATATTTAGTTTAAAACTAGAATCTAAAAATCATGATATTTATTGTATTAATCATAATTGTGTATTATGTTATTACATATTATATTATATATTTATATTATATATATTATTTTTAATATATGCAGTATAAGAATTACAATCTTTATAAATTACAAAATTGCTAAATAATTAAATCGAATTTTGAAACGTAAAACATTTTCAGGCCAGTACCGGTATATAAAAACCAGACTCGAATTCAAGGATTAACTAAATACGTACAATGTAAACAAAAACACAAAATTATATTCTTTCAAAAAGCAATTGATACTCTTATTATATTCTTATTAGGCTAATAATGAACTATATATAAGAAAATTATTTGTACAATATTCACCTCGATCACTCAGCATGTGAGTACATTTTCTTTTATAATAAATAAAATTATTTTTAATATTTACGTTATTCTTGTAATACTATTTAAACATTTAGAATATTTTGCTAAATATCATTTAGAATATCAAATGCTTTAAAATATTATGTTTAAAGCACACATATTTTTGGCAGTGTCGAATTTTTGGCAGCTATGTGAGGAAAAGAGGGTGTATTGTCTTGGCAACACTGTTTTTCGGTATATCTATTTCGATACACGTTGAATCAGTTTACTGCCCTAAAATGGTGAGGTGTACTGGAAGGATAAAAGCGCAGTATATAAAGTTTTTACTTAAAAAATATTACACAGTCTTCACAAAATATAATAAAAGGATTGCATTTCCAATAAGCAGAAAGCAATAAAATAATAAAGTAAGTCTTAATGGCTTACACACACACACACACACACACACACACCCACACACACACACACACACACACACACACACACACACACACACACACACACATACACACACAAATGTGACTTACTCGTAATTGCGTGGGTCTAATTGCTGCTTACTGGGAATTCTTGTACATTGATAATACCGATAACAAGAGGAGCAGTGAGTAACTTCCAGTATCAAGTGACAAACGAAATTCTGGATAAAGACTTAACACTCTGTTGCTTGTATTGTAATGTTAACAGAAATCTTCGGATGTCGCAAACGACACACAAATGCACTTCTTCAAAAAAAAAGTTTGAATTTGTTATAATTTCAAAGAAACACTATCTACACAACTGTATTATGTATTATGAACACAACTGTATTATGTTGACTTATTATGTAAACTATTCATCAGTATTTTACAAAAATAGATGCTACAAAGTTTACTTCTTTTATAAAAACTACTATATTCAGTCATTCTTTAAGAAGGTGTCTGTGCTGCTTAATTGTTTCTGACACCAAGTGTCTCCATTACACTACACTGCTTCACCATGTGACTGATAGAAGCATGTAGTGTCTACTGCTGATGTACCCTGTTGATTAAAATTAGTAGAGCCACATCAACAGCGTCTCGTCCTTCATTGTTCCACCATTTCATGTTTTTATTATTTGTCCTTTATTTTCAGTTTTCCACCGTTTTCCGTCGCTTTGTCCTTTAAATCCTCTTCTTTCTCTTCTTTTCCTTTTATCACTGTAATAAATTCATCATCTCTAAGAAATGTATTACACAATTGCTGTAAAGGCAAGTATAAGAATTGGTGTAAACGCTAGGAGAGCAAAGTGTTACAGCAAAGTAAGATACTTTTAGAAAGTCATTCGAAGATGGCGTGAAGAGGAGAAACAACTGTGAGACGTACTAGGATTCTCTGTTAAATCGGGACGAGCAAAGTATTTGCGAATTTGTTCACCTTTCTTAAAACTTAACCGCTAATTAATCGGAAAAATGCAATCTCTAATTTTATAGGCTTAAACTTTTTTAATTGTAGAAAAGCTAGCTAATTTAATTATGTGGCAATAAGTGTAAACAACTACTTTGTTTTAATAACACACACTACTGATAAATTTTATAGGCTACTTTTGCAGTTGATGCATCCTGCACGTTGAGTAAAAGAAAGTCAGGTAAATAGATCGTCAACCTATACTTACCTGTAAAGTTTAAGTAGTATGCGTCATACTATAACATTATAGTTATGTCTATTGTTTCGAACCCGAACCGCAGTACACGTACTGTACCTGCTAACGAGTGTCTGTCAATTAAGCGTATCAGCAATGCGTTCCTAAGGTATGTAATCACTGCCGAGATATAACCATTGTTGTCAAATGTAAATAAGTGTTTATAATACCGCACCGTTATGTGGGAAAACCTAAAAAACAAAATACTAGTGGAGTTGTCTGTAACCTACTGCGTCTGTATCTTAAATTACGTCTGTGCCTCAGAACAATAGAAAAAGAACTTAATAAATGACGAAATATACAGATTTCGTCATGTTAATCAATATTCCATACATTTTCAGATATACTGGTGTCTGCAGAGGTACATATCACGTTGAAATAGTTAAAATTACTTATTGTGTTTAATTGCGATAATTAATAATAAATGGACGCTGTCTTACAATACAAGTTCTCTTCTGTGTCTCCTATCCGCCCTGTAAAATCGTTAACACGAAACTGGAATAATTCTATTCACACACGCGCGCGCGCGCGCGTTACAAGCTAACAGCTTTGAAACTGACTGCCTTTACAGAAAAAACTTTGCTTAGGTGAATTAACACATTTATTGGTAATTTTTTATATATCAAATACATACGATTTATATCTCACAATTATGAGTTTAATAAATAAATAAATTTTGATATGCTTTACAGTTATCAATTAAAAAAGACAGTCGTTACTTGTCTTTTATATTTTACACATTTTGTTCTTGCACATATAACTTTACTTTTCTGGATTTGCTGGGTTAAGCCGGAGAAGTCCGAATTATCTCGCGGGCTTGCTCCTATGCTTTCACACCGGCCGTTGTCCTCCTAAACTGTGATGTCGGTCTCAGTGTTTTCTCATGAGTGCAGTGCTTATCTTAATTGCTCCTGACTCGGTACTCCTTGGCAGTCATCGGTCGTTGACTATCCCAAACGCCGTGCCTAAATTCGTGGTACTAATTCAGTCGCTCCCTCGACGATATACTCCGGCTTCCCAAGGACTGGCTGGAATTCAAATTTGCCCCCACAGTTATCAGAGTGAATTTGAGAGACAGCCTAATTCAAGACTAACCAGGAATTTTATAGACCTACTTAGTCACATTTCAATATATTGCAACTTTACAATTTATATATTGTGTATCTGATGAGAATTCAACATAACTATCAAATAACCTACCAGCTAGGTCGTGGGATTTTTGTGTTCGTTACATTAAGTCCTTTTTTTGCACAATAAATTGTTATGTAAGAAGCGAGGAGGAAGATTTTGTGGCATGGAATAAATACTTAGAACATTGATTTATTAAAAAGAATTCTTTGAAATTTTAAAAGAAATATGTTTTAAATGTCACCTTTTAAAAGAAGCTGTTTTACAACCATTAGTCGTAGTATACACGTTATAAATCAGACATAAATAATATACAAACAACAAAAATAAAACAAGATATGTACATACTGTTGCGACGGTCTAACTGATCGTCGTATGGTACAGTGGAAAACAAAATACAAGACACCAATGTAACCACTAATTCCCAGCCTTAATTAATCACAAATAACAGTTTGTAATCAACACGTTCTAACAACAAAATTTTACTAGTACAATAATTCAAATAAAATTTGTCCACAGGAAATAATAGTGCCAACTAATAGAGTCCCCCACAATTATAACACAATAACACTCCGCCACAATACTTCAAACCTCACTTGAATAAATCGCCAATTAAACGCACTGAGTAATCGCCCGACGTAAAACTAACTGTCCGTCTCTGGATCCTTATATTTATACCCCGCTGAAACGCTAGAATAATCGGTCACTTTATGGATGACGTGTCGACAAAACTACGTATTACAGGCGCTGTAGAATCCACGAGAAACCGTGCAAACTGTCTGGCTTTGGACAGCGCCGACAGTTTGGTCCGGTACGGTCTGGGAAAGCCTCGATTGTTGACGCATGATAAGTGTCACGTATTTGTCTTTCATATTAAAGTAGCAGCACACACACATTACTGCTGGGATACTTGTAGAACGTTCCGTATTACGTAACACTATAAATAACAAACATAAAACACATATATAAAAACAATTATAAAAATGTTTCAATTACTTGAGCGTCTGACATTAAAATATAGAATCCAAGTCATTATTTTCATTGTTACAAGTCATATGTAAATTACTATATATATTTACTACATACAAATTGAAAAGTTCACTCGTAATCGAAAATATGATTGATTTTAATAAGAAAATTAATTTAAGTTTAATAATTAGTTAGACTGTTATTATTAATTTAATAATTTGAATTTTGATTAATTTTTATCAAAAATATTATTTACTTTTGTTAAATAAATACTATTATTGGGCACCCATTTAAATGAAATATAAAAGTAATAAGCAACAGATATTAACAATATATACTTTAATCATTATAATTATTTGAACTTCTGTATTTACACTATGTACAATGATTTGTATTCATTTTTCTCTTATTCAGACCATGATTTATGTATTTACTGTGTTTTCCTTTAAAAACAACATTGATTTTTCACCAGCTTTCACTGCTGTGTTACCATGTCAAAGATATTGTTTTATGTTTGTTTGTGTCTTGCTCCTTGATGATGATGACGATGATTATGATTATTATTATTATTATTATTATTATTATTATTATTCCCAAGTAGATTGTTAGTTGTCAGTGTTCTATTGCATGGTGATGATGGTGGTCCTGGTGCTCCTTCGTCAGTTATTGCAGTAAGTTCTGTTTACGGCTTGATGATGATGCTGATGTTGAGTCTATGCCGCTCAGCAAACTGACATAGTGCCCGGTGAGTAAATTCTCAGCGTCTGTTCCGTCGTTCAATAATCGGCCGGGGTTTTATACTCAAGGCAGACAGGTCGAAGATTGCTTAACAAGCCACCTCAAATATATCAGATTTTGTCTTGGTTTTTTTCTGTGCGTCGGTTTTCACACATCACGTTTGCGTATATTTACGTCCTAATTAGTGTGCAAACATAATAGAACCATGAGATTCGTGATACTCTTCTCTTTGCTTACATACTAATTAACTGCCCGTCACATATTAGTTAGTTGAATAATTCATAATTTGTTTATAGTTTTATACTAATTTCACCATTCACCTTCAAATTGTAACCACGTGTCATTTTGCAAGTCTTAAAATGACATCATTCACTTTGTTGTAGGTATTGCCTGCCTAAACTGGTGCTCACTACCACAAGTAAAACACATAAGTACACAGAGGTCTCGCTTATTCGTAGCACAATTCCTGTTTCTGCCCGCTGATCACACACACACGTGCGTTGAATACTGTCCACACACACACACACACACACACACACACACACACACACACACACACACACACACACACACACAGACAGATAGATAGATAAAGCACACAGAGCTTTAACTTTACGAATTGCTCAAATTTTGTCTGTTCCTGTGTGCACCATTTAAAACTGTTTATATTTCTAATGACGTATACATATAAATTACCCTGGGCGAATATTCAAAAGATATATTGTAACGTACCGCGAGCTTTCTTACGTCGGTTTTTCTATGTGTTACGTTTTTTGATACTCTGACTGTGTTATATATATATTTTTTTTATTGTGTAATTCTTTCGTTAAAATAAACCACGGGATCCTTTGCCGTTTTTTATCTCCTTGCAGGTATTACAGTTCAGTTGATAGGGAGAGAGAGAGAGAGAGAGAGAGAGAGAGAGAGAGAGAGAGAGAGAGAGAGAGAGAGAGAGAGAGAGAGAGAGAGAGAGAGAGAGAGAGAGAGAGAGAGAGTTCCTCTCTTGGTGTACTGTTTTATCGTTTTATTTAAACGCGCTTTGTATCAGCTGTTTTCACTGTGATAACCAGTGACAGGTTATGTTGCCCGTTGTACTTCATATGCTATGATGATTGCGCTAACTTTCGCACTCTTCTCTGCTATTCACCGGTTTCCTGTAACAAATCTGCTATCTACAAAGAATAATACAACGTCAATTTCCTAAAAGAAAGGTATTTATTGATTGAAATTGGTTTATTTTCTGGAAACTATTAAATCCAGTTCATCGATTTTCAGATCGACTATTATCGAAATTACAACAGTTTTCGATATAAGTTTTTCTATAACAACAGATATATTCAATTATAGTTATTAGTAAGATTAATAAATTATTTATCTCAGGGTTATTTGGGGATTCTTTGAGCTGTAAGAAAGTCAGAAATGCTTAGATAAGAGTATCATACTTTACAATAAATAATATTTTTATTCTTAAAGTCTGAGTCAATAAGTTCGTTTTTTAGACGCCAGAGCGCAGACTACTCGGATTCATGCCGCTTGCAAAAAAAAGAAATATGGCTGCTGTGAAGTTCTAATGAGACCACGTTTTTACTGTTTTGGATTAAATAATAAAGTTTAAAATGTTCACACTAAGTTTTCTTATAACTTGAATTATTTTGTACTGGTTTCTAGTGTTTGTTACTTGGTGGTGATGTGTAGTGTTTTAGTTTATGAAGGTAGGCTTCCTCACCAATGTATTGACTAATTTGATTTCTTCAAGTGATCTTATTGGTCGTAAAAATTTTCAATGTTCTTGGATATTCCCGCATCAATTAGTATGTTTCAATGGATGTCTCAGACGTAGTTTCTTGTGCTGAATCGTTTCGTCAATTTTCTTTAGCGAATGGTTGCAACATTTAGTTAATATTTGATAAATTTGCTGGACACTATTTCTGTATCATCTACCCCCTTGAAAATCAAATTTAACAATCTTCTCATCTTGTTAACGCTGTTACCGTTAAAACCATGAAATTGATGAGTTTTTATTGGCTAACCTAGGTACAGTTTTAGCAAATAGGCTAGTATTAAGATATTATTAGTTCTTCCATATTTAAGGAAAAATACTCCTTTATAAATCTTAACTCTAATTAAATTTAATGTACATAATGTTTTTCTTCATATTATTATATAAACTTAGATACTTGTATGTTATAATTTAGTGGTTATAATCTATAGTTTTTTTATTAACAAGATTCTGGTTTTTTGGCACTATTTTCCCTCAACATTATTTTCTTATACCCATTACATAAACTTATTTAATATACCTTTCAGTCATTACTTGAAAGTGTTTTTTACTACATTTAGTTTTCTTTTATATTTTCAGTTTCTTATTTGTTTTTAATTAGTTTATTTCTGACTTTTATTTCTGTAAATGTATTACTGCTCTAGGCCATATTTTATCTTCCAGTATCTCTTTATAATTTATTCTAATTAGCAGTGATTAATTTCTTACCTAACCCTGGATCCTTCAAACAATAAACATAATAACATTTTACTTACATTGATATTGCCTTTGTGGCCTAACAAAATATATAATAACTTACTACTAAACTTATTGTTTATTACAATAGTTCTGCATCTTTATCACAATTTGTGATTGATGTTTTTTTAATATTACATATCATACTATGTTGCACTTTGTGTACACTGTACTTCTATAGCACCACTTATTACACTGTTTTTTCACTACTAAAGTGTTTATTGTTTAGTGTAAAGATTATACAAATGTTTTATAGTATGATACTTAAATGTCATTCATTTCTGACTTGGGGAATGGGACACCTACTGACTTTTATTATTAGTTTTTTTTTAAATAATAATAATAGGTATTTCTTTATATTTTTTATTAAAGAATATCGTACCTTTAGTTTACTCAGTATTAGGCACTGATTATTTAATGTTACAATATACATATTGCAACGTTAAAATGAATACACTTCAATCTCCGTAACCAACGCAACTGTATCCTGTTAATCACCGAATATTTGGGTGTTCCTTGCTTTAAGTATTGTGTTTATATTTAAAATATATTATAATTATAATTTTATATTTAAAATAGAAGAGTCAGACGTTGGTGACATGAAATAATTAATTAAAACGTTGTAAAAGAACCAATCAACGGTTTATTAAATATTGAAAGAATATTAATTTCTTAATAAAAATTTAAAACTAAAAAATTCAGAATATTTTCTTTTATAAGGTTACGTACTGACAACATAATATATGTGTGATATTCGACACACACTAATAACATATAGTCATAAAATATTTAAACATATATGAGAAAAATATTATTTAATTCTTTTATATTGCTTGGGTCTCTGAGTTTGAACTATCATTAAAAATTTGAACTCGTAGCAAATAATCTATAAAAATAATATTAACTTATCAAATTAATATTGAATGGTTGATATTAATATTTTAATAAAATAATATTTACTTTGATAATTATTATTATTTATAACGATACACTCAATTTTTAAATTAAACAAAATAAAATTATTTTTCAACACCAACTTACAATTACGTCTTTTACTCTGAATAATTACACTATTTACATTTATGTATTTGTATTACTTTGTTAGCTCGTATTCTGTTCTTTATGAGTTCTTTTTTTGTTTAACACAAAATATCATTGTTCAGTTGTCAGCTGCGTATTTTAGGAGTTACCGTTGCGAAGCTGTCACTCCGTGCATGTGTAAGTGCGCGAGCGCGTGTGTCTGTGTGTGCGTCTCCTGAATGATGATAATGACGATGATGGTGATGACGACGCTTTCTCAGTGTTCTCTAGTCTCCTGATGGTGATGATAATCAGTTCAATTCACTGTTCAAACGGACATTCTGTTCCCGTGTGTTGGATTCTGTTCACTGTCGATTAGCAAACGGACATAACGAGGATTGCCCTCGTTTGTAACCCTTTAGCGTCTGTTTTATCATCCAAAATTGCAGGAGATATTCTTACATGTCAGATACTGTTTCCAACATGTTCAAGTTTGTTAATTTCGTGTAGAGCGTTCCTTTTAAATTATCATTTTTTTGTCTGTTTTCGCGATACCGTAATGTTGATCTTTAGGCTAGTGGTTGCACCGTCTTTGTCATTTTTCACCCGTCATTTACATATAACCAGAGACGTTTTTAGGACCTCAGAGGCCCCCGGCAGACCCGAAAATGAGGCCCCAAGTATAGAATATTATGCACACAAGAGTTCTACATTAAACGTCCGAGATATATACGATATTTTTCGTTGCATGTGGGCGTAAAATGTAAATGCAATTAAAAAAAAAAAATCACATGGTAGTAAAAATGTATGTTCACGCACTTCAATGAAAAATACAAATTATTAAGCTTTTTGGTTTCTTAAATTAATAAATACAAGCTGATTTACAAAAATCACAACTCAAAATTTTTTAAATAATGATTTTATTTATTTATATTTAACAGATAAGAATATGCTTATAGATAGGCATACTACAACCGTCTACATAGAAAATGATGTATAAGTAAGTAAGTAACAAATAGGCCCATGCAAAAAGAGACTTAAGTCTATTTGAAAAAATGGTTGGAAAAACTAAAATAAACTTAATTTTTTTAGAATACTAGATTTTGAAAAATTGAGCCTTGAATATTATTGTTTTAAACTAAAAGATATAATTTGTATGCTTTAATTAAAAAATATATTAAGTATTCCATAAAAAATAGGCGATTTTCACTTTTACAATTATTTTTTTAAGTTCTCTTATGTCCCTTTTTGCATGAGACTATTCAATAAATAAATAAATAAATACACTCACATATAAAATTAAAACTAATGATCAAAAAATAAAAGCTAAAATAAATAAAATTGTTTTAAAACTTTTTTTTCTGCACTTTCTTTCCGCAAAATCATCAATTATTTCATCAAAACTAATTTTACTCATTATATCATTTTCTATGCTGAGAATACTTAAGGCGTTTAATCGCTCTTGTTTAATACTATTCCTAAGGTAATTTTTCACAAGTTTAAGTTTAGAAAATGACCTTTCAGCAGATGCATTAGATACCATCAAGCATAAAAAAATTCTCAAGCAAATTTCAATGTTTGGGAAAACAGATAAAAGTCCATTATCATACAAATATTTATAAGTTTTCTTAAGATTTATTTTTTTGGATATAAACGAAGCCCCACTATCATGAACATCATCCTTGATAGTCTCTTCTTCATCGTGATTATCGAGTTCATCTTTATCATCCTTTTTTCATCCTTTCCTTTATCGTAGTCTTCTGTTTTTAAAAGAAGCTTCTCCAAGTCTACATGCTCTTTTAAAAAACCTTGTAGATGGAGGCACTCTTCAAATAACTCTTTTTTGCAAACGTCATTTTTATATATTTTCGAAAAAGTATTTCAGGGAGTCTTTAAGGAACTTTCAGAGAGAACAACAAAATTTTCTAAAAATCCAAATCTCTCAGCTATTACATAATATTTTGAGGGTCTGTCTTTCAAGTTATTAACTAATTTATCTATAACAGGTAAAAAAACTTTTATCTTTAGATTCTCCTTCGGTGTAAAAACAGTATCAGGCGTCTGAGAATTGTCAAAAAACTTAATTCTGGAATTGCGTTTGGAAACACGTGTTTCTTTAGTGCATTGTTCGAAAGTACTCAAAGTAGATCCAATAAATTTTTCTGTTTTTGTAAAATACATTTCAAAGCTATTTCTTTTCTTATTAATATACTCAGACAGGGAATTCAATACCGTCACCGTTGTTGAAAGGGTCAATGTTGGTTTTTGCAAAACTTTATTTACCTTATTTATCCGAGTAAAAATATCGTTCCAAACGCTATCTCAAACTTTTGCATGAATGCAATTGAACTTGAAGCTTTAACTTTTGTCTCTGCTGTCTGATCATCATCGTCCTCAATTTTTTGCAACGCTGATTTTATTTCTGCATAGTTATCATACAGTGCAGTGACTGCATCTGCACGAGCAGACCAACGAGTTGTAGATAAGGCCTTTACAACTTTCTTCTTTCCTGTCAATGAATCCAACAGTGTCCTCCATCTAGATGTAGATGATGAGAAAAACACATACAATGATTGTACGAAGTAAAAAAATCTAGCGGCCTCTGGGATGCCTTCAGCAGCAGAAACCCCGACCAAATTTAACGAATGACCTGAGCTAGGAATAAATTGTGTTAATTCGTTTAATTCTTTGACTTTTGCTTGAAGGCCATTGTAACAACCACTCATATTAGATGCGTTGTCATATGATTGACCCCGACAGTGAGAAATTGGTATGGTAATTTCATTCAAAAAGTTAACTACTTCATCGAATAAGTTCTCTGCTGAATGTCCAGATATAGGAAGGAACTTTAAAAATCATTCAGTAGGCTCTCCAAACAAAACATATCAAATGATGAATGTTAACTGATCGATGTGTGCAACGTCTGGCGTGGAATCTACTGATATTGAATAATATCTGGAAGCCTTTACTTATTTTATAATTTCTTGAAGCACTCGCTTTCCCATAATATGAATAAATTGATCACAAGTACTTGGTGATAAGTAAGAAGTTGTACCACTGCCAGCACCACCATACTTTTTTATATGCTCCTTCAAAATCGAATCATACTCACTAATTAATTCAAGTAGTCCTAAATAGTTTCCATTGTTTATACACCCAAATTCCTCAATATCACCCCTAAAAGCAAGTCCTCGTCCAGTAAGAAATTTTACTACGGAAACAATTCTAGTTAAAATCTGACGCCAGTAATCTCTTTCCTCGTTCACTTGCTTTTGAATCTTAGAGTCTATTCTCCCAGACATAGAAGAACGGTTAAGAAATGACAGTAAAGAAGCACGATGCTGTTTACTGTTTTCATGAAATGAAACAGCTTGAGCACCATGCTTCCAATCGTTGAAACCGTTGGAATTGAAAGGGTTTGTGGGCATCAAAGTAGAACCAAAGAGTTTGCAAACGAAACAATAAATCTTACCGGTGGATGGAGTGTATAACAACCAGTCTGGTTTTACTTTTTCTCCATTTTGAAGTTCTTTATAAAAAAATGTCAATTGGCAACTTCGCTTTTGAGAAACCTGTTTTCCCTTTTCTAACTTTTCTAAAAATTCGTATACTCTAATAGATTTACTGAAATCACTATCTAAATTATGATAGCATGAAATTCCTTTTTGAATAAAATATTCTTGGAGTTGGGTTTTTGAAAAACTTTTTAAATCCCATAATGCAATATCTAAGCTGAGAAATTCTTCAACCTCTATTTGTTCACCTTTATCATTCTGAGTTGAATGTGTGTTCATTTCATGTGTATTCTGTTTCGAATGATTATTATGTGAAAACTCTTCTTGAATATGTAGTGAAACGAGTGATTCCCTTTCCAAATTACAAACTATTTGACCACCTTGTTCAGAAAATGTAGACGAAGAGAACTGTGATACTTCAATAGCTGGATCATTATTGTCTATGAGTAGATGATTCTGAGGTTCAGTTGATGAAGGTGAATTACAGGGTCTTCTTTCAATTTCCGATTGGCTTGGTACGACATGAAAGAAAGACGATACCTTACGAGTTTTATCAATTAAATTTTGTTCTCTTTCAATTTTTCGGCGTTTATGAGCACCACTTTCAAAACGCTTCATTTTTGGTTTTAAAATTCCTTCTCTTTCAGAATCAAATTCGATCTAGAACAGTTTAGAATAAAAAAAAATTAATCAACTAGTGACTTTTATGTTTTTTATAAGAAATGAGTCAGTTCAGCAATGACATATCCGAATGAATTAATGGTGCATAATATTATTATGTAAATAGATCATTCTTGATAATCTCGAATTGACATACCAGAAATGTAATATTTTTTTGTGTTCTACGACCTAAAATTCGACCTTGCAAAATTTATGAGACATAACCTTACACTGATAACGTACCAATACAGAACAAAATTTTAAAAGCCCTACATCATTTTCTAAAGGTGCGCATTACATTTTCATTCAAGCATACATCCACTTTTTTACAGATATACATGTTTAAAAGTTTCTGATATGTCATTCAAAGCTACGAACCAAAATCTTTTTACTTCGGACCAAGTAAATAGCATAATATCACTGTCAGTCTAATTTGAGGTTAGTTTCTAAGCGTTAGCGAATTTAAAATGAAGTATTGATACGAACAATTTAGAGTGCGTTGAAAAACATACTAATAAGATAAAACCTAAGAAGCACAAAAAAGTATTTAATAATAATACGCCATTTTACTTACCTCAGTTTAAAGTCAACTAATTTTATTTTTCTATTCACAGCACGTATAAAAAAACTAATATCGGGTTAATGCAAAGTCATTGTCTCTTATTCAACCATCATTTAATTAATAAAATGTCAATAAAATGCAATTACAGTTGCGTTGCAAAAAACATGAAAGGCAATAAAAAACAACTCCGGCAATGGCAAATATCCTATTATATTATATTTAGATTTTAGATCAGCAGATAGCGCTGTATACATGTTTACCAACTTTACTGGGATTCTTTGCCTTATGTTGCGCGCGTCTGCGTATAGGGAATGTTAGCGAAAGTAAATGCGTCATGTACATTACCAAAATTTCTCGACGAGGGGACTGATTTATAAATTTGATAATAAGTACCGAATATAAACTGAAACAAATCAATTACTTTTAACGATTTTATAGATACGACCGTACGAGGTACGAAGTGCCTTATAATTTCACCAATCTACAGTATTTTTACACTTTTAATCTTATTAGTTACACAAGTTATAACTTTGTATTATCCAAATACCAACCAACCTTCTTGTCTTTGGTTAAGCACGCGTAGATCTCGCTGTCCCCCGAGCATTTAGGGTTTAATGCTTTTAGTCTTTGGTTTAGCACGCGTAGAGTGTGCTGTCCCTCGAGCATTTAGGTTTTAGCGCTTTTTGTCTTTGTTTCAACACGCCTTGGTTTGAGGCCCCTTTAAAGTCGAGGCCCCCGGCATCAGCCGGGTTTGCCCATAGGTAAAAACGGCTCTGCATATAACACACTCGTAAATTACTAGGTAATTGCGGTAGTAATTTACTTTAATTTGTATAACGTCTTTATTATTGCACTTTTCTGCAATAATTTTGCATCACCACACGCGTTTAAATGTACTTATTCTAATTTTGTTTTTAGACTTGTAATGTGTCTTTTGTAATAGGTAAAAAACATATTTATTTATTTTTATTATTCATGTCAATACCTGATTTAATAACACAGACCAAAACGTACACAGACATCTCCTCTATCGCGGTATAATGCAGGTCCATGCTGGCTCAGACACACAGACATATATCTATGACTTACACTGTATACACAGTCGGGCGAGGTGTACACTTCCGACAGCCTCCCGCATGGCACACGCCTGTACTTACACGACCTATTTTTTTTTTTTTAACTATTCATCATATGCTTTCTCTACTAATTATTTGTATTGTTGCAACATGTAGATAGATAAATCACACAGAGCTTTAATTTGTGAATAACAATCGCACATTGGACAGGTTATAGTTTTGCACCATAATAGTCAAAAAAGTGTAGGCCAGTTTCCATCATACATATAGTTAGCCATAGTACAGTTTCCATCATATACCGGTATTTAATAGTATTGGTATCAAGATACACATAATAAAACGTTTAGTATCATTATTTGCTAATTTTTTTAGTGCCATTTAGTTATAGAGTACATCTCGGAACTAAACGGACAGAACACTATTTTGTTGCATATGCAATTAATCGAATGTTGTTACTCATTTCCGTTTCGAAATGAACGCAATATAATACATTGTATTTCCATGTAGTATTGTATTATTACTGAATAAACTTACAGTTTCTGTGTCTACCATAACTTAAATTAGACCAGTTTGGCACCTGTTTAACAGGTAATGATGACTTAATAAGATATCAAAACAGTTCGGTGATATCAAGAACAGAGATTCATTTTTAAATTTAATGTTTTCAGATTTTTTGTAAATATATGATTTTAAACTTACGTCTGTTACGACAGCGGCTGATGTTATACACTATTTATATACAGTCCATTTTTACCCTTACTCTTACTCATAACGCGCGCTCAAAAATCTCAATATATTCTCTAGAGAGGATTTGAAAATAATAAAATCGATAAATTGAGCAATATTGCGGTGTCAGTAACAGACAATATACGTATGTAGAAAAGAGTCTCTGGGTAATAAGAGATGTGTATGCTATTGCGAGTGTAGGTTATATGTGTGCGTGTGTTTGCTTCTGGTTTAAGTGCACTTTAGCCATTAGCACTTACTTAAAGGGTGCCGACAGAGAAAACCCTTTCACTCTCTAAAAAACAGATAAGTTGAGAGTTGAAGGAAAACAAGATTTGGTGAAGACAGAAAGTGACCATGAAACGTAGAGAAAGCTTGTTGTGACAACAAAACTGAGGTAAGCTTGACGCAGTACCTATGCTTACAGTCTAGTTCGTACACTGGTTATATGTTGACATTGACCCACGCGCGCATGCACACATACACTCTCACAACTAAACATAAACGTATCGATAATAAATTATTAACTGTGATAGTTAATTATGTACCGAGTCCGTGTGGGTATTGTGTATTAATCGTTTTTAAGGATTGAACTACATTTATGAAAGCGGATTGAAACATCTAAAACTTTAAAACAATTACAATGTATTAAATACACTACTTTTGTTTAATTAGAACCAGGTATTGTTAAACGTGATTTGCTAACACCAATGTGGTGTGTTCAAAAATACTGTATGAAGCAGCATTCTCTATTTAACTGAATATCATTAAAATTCCTTTAAAATCGTAAATTTACTTAATTATATTATTAGCTCAATTATTTGCAAAATCTAATTATCAATTTTTTAAACACTTTTCTTCTTCTTTGCTACTTTTAAACTCTTATTGTATATAGAATTTAGCCTTTGTTACTGTGAATAATGATTTGATATTATCTGTGTGTGATAGGTGTTACAACTTCCCTGGGTACACCGAAACTATCCACGACGCCTCTTTTGCTTCAGAGTCCCTAGCGCCACTAGTACAAAACTGGAACGTACGCGTGGATTACTCCGGCAGTGGCCACCAGTATGATGTATTTGAAGTCCTTGATGGACTTAAACGGCTGTCGGAGTACTAGGAGAGGCATTCCAAGTGAAACACTAAAAAAATAGACAGTGAAATGTTTGCTGAGGTTCTTACGAAAGGCCCGGATGCTACAAAGGGATAATCGGTGTAGGGAATGGCTGTAGCTGAGGCACTTATTTCCTCAACTGTGTCACTGATCACAGCGCCTATGGAGCCTGATTGCCGCTGAATAAATCTCGTCACAGGAGGTGACCTGCTTAATGGTAGACACAGGAGATCCCTCAAGCTACGCCGGGAAGCGCAACTTTCCCGAAGCAAACCTAAAATTCTTAAAACACAAAAACGCAAGGAAGGCACTCCTACGGACCGTAAACCAAAGCAAGGATCGCTGCTGGAGACAGCTGGGGAAGAGATTAACCGGCATCCTTAAGCGCTGTGATACAAGCTGGTTACCCAAAATCTATGTGAGTTGAAGTCATGTACCCCCATGGAGGCGCTCATGGGCTCTTTCTTAATTCATCCGAAGTGAGGCGGGCATGAACTCTGACATGTCGGCAAGTCCACCCTCTTCTCTGAAGAATAACTTGAAACTGCTGCCTTCCTGCTAAAGAATGAAAACGCCGGGTCTAGACATCGCCTACTATATCACAAAGACGGGGGGGGGGGGGTGAGATGTTAAAGAGTTCCTGATATTATATCTTTAGGCTGGAAGCTGTAGTCTATTAGTGTTTTGAAGCATGTGGTCACTGTGAGGATTTTTTTTTATTTCAACTTGTTTTTAAGTTCTTTCTTGATTATCAGCTCGTATCTCTCCGCCCTGTCTCAATTTCTGTGCCACAATACACACACACACACACACACACACACACACGTTCATCGACTTCAATTCCATATAATCGAATGCCAAATATAAGTTGTAATGCCAAAACAACGTTACGAAAGTTATGAACTTATAAAGAAAGTTTAATGAACTCAAAAAAAGTAATGTTTTCTAGGCGCTTATGTGTTCAGTGCTACTGTTAATAACAATGATGAATATTATTATTTTGATATATGAAAACTACACTCTTTACTTCCTTATATTCAACTGTGATTAAATTCCAAGTTCAATTAATTGAAGACGAATATAGTAGTCAGTTAAGACTTTCGATAACCCTGTTGCTTCTCCAGATTGACTATATAGCTTATTTTGTACGTTATATCAATAATGCTTGTGAATGTAAGGTTACATAACGTGTAGTAAAAGTAGTTGAAGTATGTTTTCAATTTTCTATCGTATTGTATTTATTTTTCATAACCTAAAGGTACCATAGGCTATGGTAACTTTAGGCTATGAACAATAAATACAATACAATAGAAAATTGAAATTATAGGTACCATTAGGAAACAATAAGTGTGTGTATATTATAAATACATCACATTATCATTAAGTATGTTTTATTTCAGTTGGTTGTAAAGTCACTTTTTTAAGTGAGTGCGGTGAGTTAATAAATCGCGTTGTGAAAATATTAAGTAGAACGGGAATAAATAAGAATAAAACAATTAACAACGAATAACAAAAAGTAAGAGGCAGACAGATTCGAAAAGGAAAAATGGAGTGGGGAGGGAGAAACTGTAAAATTTAGACAATTGTGGGGAAAGAGGTTTCAAATAATGTATGCCTTCTTTTAAAAGAATGTAACTTCTTCTTCAGTTAGTTTAAAGAGTTCTGCTTTTGAAGTTGGACAATTTCAATAAAGAGAACGATAACTTTTCCGATTGTTAAAGATTTATACCTCACGATTAAAATTAATTTCTCGCTGTCTAAGACTAGTATGCGCCCTGAGCTACAAAACTCGCTCACTGTTTTGAACGAAATTCATTAATTGTTGACACATTTTGATATTAAATAATTTTTTAATTATCAGAAAAATTACAAAAATCCTGATTAACCTACGAGTTTTGTGGTAAAGTAACAATTCGACAACAATAATACAATTAACGCTAAAAATTCCAAACAATTTATCTTAAAATTGCGTTTAATCAGACTCCCGACTGAATGTATACAATTTATTGAAATTTTCGAGAGATTTTTCCTTAACTGTATACTATATTTAGATTTTGGTTAAAATTCTCTTTAATTTGATACACCACTTATAATTTGAAATTCTGTAAAAGTCTTGTCCCACTAATTGGGCGCTGGCGATCAAACATTTACAAATTTCCAAAAAATTAACTCTAAGTTCAGATTTTAGTTAATTTTTGGAAATTAAGCTTGATACGCCAAATGAACGTTTGCGATTTTATCAAAACTTTTTAGCTAATTTTGACCCCTCGGCATCACGAGATTCTGAGATTAAAAATGAACACAATAAATGTATTAAATCAATTACAAATTTCATACGCCAAATTACTTAAAGTTACTAAAACATTTTTCGCAAGTAGCACATTTAGGACGTTACAGAATCATTGAGTGTATTCCGACGGTTCCGACTCTCTGTCGGTTTGTGAGAGTCTTCAACAGATTGCACTATGATCTGACATAAAGTAGGAAGTAGAATGTTACAAAATTTAGGACACATAATTTACCAATATATGAACCAGCGTCAATGTTTCATTGACCGTTATTTCAGTATCAACAACATTCTGAGTTCAAGGGGAAAAACAAAAACATGAATGGTGAGTAGGAATATGTAATGGAGTGGAAGGGAAGGACACAATGTACGTTTACGAAGTCAGTTTTCCTTGTCGCCACCTGATGTTCTTATTTAATAAAACAAAACCTTTCGGATTCTATCACATTCGCTGTAATCAATACCTCCGCACACCCCAACAAACTCTGTACTAGAACCGACTGGAACTGGTGTGACAGTTGTGAGCACAGATGAGCAACATACCGTACCCAACTGTATGTAAACAGACAGGTTTACCAGCCCCTCAGCCTTCACTGTCCCCGATTGTCTACCTCTTTTTGGTTTCCAATTTCAGTGTACACATCTCAATTAACATTAAGTTCGTTAATAACAATTAAAAAAAATTGTAAACACCGCGATATTTCTTTACGGTGAAACAGTGGAGTCAAATTAAAACACGGACATAAATAGTGTGCTTTTTATTAAGAAAAAAAATACATTTTCTACAACTGTCTTGAAAATATTAAATAAATAAACATCCATATGACAACAAGCACTAAATAATTTCCAGACGTTTAATGAAGAAATTTGTGTTAGTGGTTGAAATCACAAGCAGAATGTTCACTGTTGCACACCACTATATTAAAATTATCCCGATTAGCGCTTTCAAGCTTCACAGCTCATCGTCAGATCGGAATAAGCTCATTATTCCGATCTGACGATGAGCTGTGAAGCTTGAAAGCGCTAATCGGGATAATTTTTATATAGTGGTGTGCAACAGTGATCATTCTGCTTGTAAATAATTTCCATAATATAGTAATAGTAATTCATACTAATTTACTAATTTCGAATATATAATTAAAAACTTACATTTCAAAATGGAAAAACCAAGTTAGAAACTATAAATATTTAATTTTTAGTGTAGGGTTATTCTGAACAAATTGAACAAAATACAATTTTTACGGAGGCATTGGATGTTCTAATTATTAATTTCACGAAATATTAATTTTTTATTTGTTTAGAGCTCAAAATTAAACAAATGGCTACATTATTCAAAGAAAGTACAATTGGGTAAAATGTTTAATTTCAATAAAACAATTTAGTTATTTTGTTTATATAGCATTAAAATTTACTAATTCATATTAAATGAAATAATTTAAATTATTATTTGAATTCAGGGAATAACTTTACCTATTATAAAATTGCTTCACTCTTAATGGCAGCCTCCGTCTCGTCGTCTTCAATTTTATTAGCGGACTCAGTATTTAAGAACGGTTTGCTACAATGCTGCAAGTCGGCACGCAGAAGTGTTACGTTAGGTGTAATGACGTCATTTAAAATGACACAATTTTACAGCGTAATTTTTGGTAACACATTTAATGAAGGAATAAAACACGGTGTAAGCGAGAGATATAAAATACGCTTTTTACGTTTTGTAAATTATCAACGCGTATTGTAGACAAAAGTATACTTCTCAGTGTTTGACACATAGTTTTAAAACCGGACACAAAGTCGAAGGCCTCTGGACACAAAAAGCGATCACCACCGTTTTCTTTTCTGTACTCCACAACTAACATTCACTGAGTGTGTTGTAAGATGATGTTTAATAAAGCGTAAAACTAATTTTTTGGGATACAGTGTGCACACTGCAGGCCTGGATCAAGAAAAATATATGATATACTACTAAACTGTATGACTTTCTATTAATATTGACTGGAAGGTGTAGTAGCAGACAATGCTATATTGTCTGTACCTAAAAATATATTTTTAGACTCTTAACTAATATAAATAACAAGTTGTGTATAGTATCCTAAATTACGATTTATTTTACAATCGTATACGTGCAGTAAGTATGTAATTAATAACAATGTTTTATGACACATAATTTTCCCGAATAACACTGGTAACTTCCCCATTTGTTAGATATCACATTCAGCTCATACAAAACTGTAACCAAGTTTTTATCCTGTATGGCAGTGGCATAACTAGGAGCTGCTTCTGCAGAGGGGGGATACGACTAGTGGGAGGGAGGGAGATGACACTAGTTTTTGGATATGATGAGACTGGCTACTGAAGGGGGGGCTAAGACTAGCTTGAAGGTTAGACTACCCGATTTCCCCAGGACAAATGAGAAATTCAAGATTACTCGTATTTAAGCAAGTATTTACAATGCTTATTTTAACCCACCAAACTGGCTCAGAAACAGTACTACGTTAAGTGATTGTGGAATTTCATTGCAATTTTCAGTCGTTGTGAGGGCATTGATCCCCTAGATCTACCCCGTAGATACCAGACTGATGTAGACAATTTAAATGTATAACGATAACAAAATATTTGTTAAGATTGTGTAGACGCTAATTAGAGAACGCGTAAAACTGAATAACACTGGTTTTCTTTAATCAGAACAATCAACTTTTAGATTCGGCGAATAAAAATCAATTCTCTTCTACGTCTTTCCCCTTTCCTTCTCAACAGCGTATCTAGAATCTGGCCTTGGGGGGGTCCGGTCGAATCATCTTCATACAAAGGAAAAAACAAATTAAAATTAGTCAATCAAAGTGGCTGAATAACGTGTTGTAACATCCTGAAATCAATACCATTAAAGTAAATGGTAATAATACAATAATTACAAGGTATTGTAAACATACCATTGAAACATTGTTTACAAGGTATTTATTGACATTTAATTTTTAAAAATAATGACTAAAGTTTTTAATGAAAAAGTAAAGCATTAACATTTTATATATTAGAAAAGGTAGACTGTCTGAAAATGCTTTAGAGTTTAATGTTTATTCGCGTTGATTTTTTTGGTCATTCCATTACCATCTTCTTGCGGTATCACTGAATTAATTTTTCTATATCTCACAATTGTACTGTATACGCAAATGCTGTGTAATAAAGCTGGTGGTATAACAAGAAAAATCTTACTACTAGCATCACAGCTAAAAAAATAATAATAAAGCCGCCTAAAAATTTTGAGATTAATAAAATTCTTTTCAACTTCTTGGGTGGGGGGTGGTCTGGTCCTCTTCGCCCCACCCCGTAAATACACCACGGTTGCTTCTAACGACATAAATAAAAACTTTGATAGAAAACTGATTACACATAGAAAAGGGCTCACGAAATTATTTCAAACTATTTCCGAATTCTGAAAAAGAGAAATCAGAATTTTGAATTTATATTAATTTGTGAAGTACAAACGAATAGCGACTTGCGCACTACCGAAATCAAAGCTCATCTTGTTTTAAAAAGCACAGCGTTAACCCGAAGGCAGTGAGGCGGAAGCTGAAGTTAATCTCATTAGTCGGATTTATTTTACACGTGCACAACTGCTCATGAACAGTTGAAGCACGAAGTGTTTTTCTCTTCGTTGTCTGAAAGCAGTAACCAGAGTCTGAGGTACAAACTTTTAAAAATAATAATTGGGTCCTACGTTTTGTATTATTTATTGTACACGTCCCTTGGTTAATCGCTTTTTACTTACAAAATTTATATATAAAATACTCATCATTTGTTTGTTAAAACATTTATGTGCGTGTGCAAACGTCAATGAATTGTTATTAAAATAATAGTTCAAAACATGAGCTTAGATTTGTTTACATAACATCATGACGTTGCTATTTTTTAAATTGTTAAATGATTCTTACATCAGCTTATGAAGTTTGAAAATACGTGATTAGTAAAATATAGGGAGCGTAATTAGAACTCTTATTTACTTTTAATATATTTTAAATTTAATTTATAGGTTATGTTGGGTAATACTATAAGTATGAACTCCAGAATTCTATAAATATGGAAGGTGAAAAACATCAGGTTTTGTCGTCCTTCGAATCTAGAATTCCTTATTGTATTATTAAAGGTAGAGTGAATACTAAGGTAAATAAATGTGAGTTTCTGTAACAACACTGACACTGTGTCCTTTGTATTTGAACACCAATGACAGATTATATCTTTACACTGAATTTGAATTCATAACATTCCCTCATTTGTCTGCATTCCAATGCAGAACACGAGGTATATTGTTGACAAACAGGTTTTAATTACATACTTACTTTTAATTCTATGTGAAGAAATATTACTGCAGCGAGAAATGAAGACCAGTTAATGTTTTGTGAACACAAAGATTCTTTAAATATTTTACAATGTGTATTTTACAATGAGTTTATCTAAGACCCAGAATGCTATATCCATTTTTAAGAGTTATAAATTGTATGGTACATTTTTCAGTTTGGTATTCATTAGAACTATGAATACTGGTTACTGGTAGGCGTATATTTATCGTTAACAATAGAAAGGCATTATTTTTATTTTGTTTTACAAAGGTGAAGTCGTTAACATTCAAGGAAATATTTCTTTATACCAAAAAGACAGGAAGCTAGATACAATTTAAATGCTATTTTATGCTGCTCTGTACGTGAGAAAACTTTTTTCACACTTAAAATTCGTTTATCTTTAGAACGCTTAAATGTTTTTATTTTCGCTACGTAATTATATTATTTTACCATAAGAAAATTAAATCGATTGATTATTGCTAACAAGATGAATTTTTATTTAAATTCTTTGAACTTATATTACGTTACTTAAAACTGAATTCTATTAATATTTTAAATAAAAAATAATTTATACCTATATAATATGAAGAGTCTGCCCAACTTTTAAAACATAATTAAGTAGGCCTATACTGACTATATTGAAAAGTATTCAGAGTAGGATAAAGTATAGGGCATTTTTGACACTTACATCTTAGACCGTTAGGGTACAGAAGTCCAAACTGTTTTTAAACTAAGCACAAATATCTCTTACTTTCAGTGTTACTAACCCTTCTACTCTAAAGTCTACATCTTTGTCAATAATTGACTCTAAAAGTATTCAGAGTTAATATTTGTAATAAGGTTAATTTACCATGTTTGAAAATCAACTCTTCTACCACACTTGTTCCCCGCCTTCATCAATTGGGTGCCTGTGGTTGGTTCGGCAGGATGTAGGAATGTTGGTAGCACTGAGCACAAAATGTAGTTGACGTTATTGTTGTCGTCGTCGCCGTTGTTGTTGTTGTTGTTGTTGTTCTTCTTCTTCTTCTTCTTCTTCTTCTTCTTCTTCTTCTTCTTCTTCTTCTTCTTCTTCTTCTTATTGTTACTACTACTAATACTATTAGTACTATTTTTTTTATTTTCATTTTGTCTTTAAGAGGAGTCAGCTTTCTGATGAATTTCGACTTGACAGAAATGTAAGGGCAAAGCGCTTTCATCGCTCATGTTCCTTTTAATCGACGAATGACAATAAACGTCAATATCATGTGCACAAATTTATTTAGGTCTCTGCTGTGCATCACTTATCCCAAAGTCATGTACTGGATCACCCCTTCCTGTACACATACAATAACGTTTTCGTAAACTATAATGATGCTCAACAGTAAACTGGATCAGTTTAACTGCCTACTGTGGGATTTGGTTGAATATTGCATATCCCATTGGGAAATAGTTTTGTTGTGTTGTGTTGGCGTGGGCTATTTAACGTAGATGATTAGTACACATTAGTACAGTGTCGTTACGTAATGCAAACTATAACAATTAATAATGTCCGTGCTGTAATAATGTCAGGTGATTTGAATTTGTATGTCATACATGCGATAATGACCGTGCTGTGATAATGTCAGATGATTTGAATTTGTATGTCATACATGCGACTATGCAATATTGAAAACAGGTCATATTCAAATAACAAATTTGTATTCGTATTATTGCAGTGGCAATTGAATACATTCTGTTGAGTTATCGGATTTGTAATGCTAAACATTTTTGTTTTCATCTATCGTGTCGGAAAAGGTAATTGGATAAAGACTAATCAGAGAATTCGTATTTAATATTATTTTTAAAAATAATCTAGCATACATAATATGTAGCCTATATATTGGCCTCCTATTGTTACTAACTTTCTGGTTCTAATCTCTTTACATTTTGACAGTAAATAATGGACACCACAGAAGTTATTATACGTTTTAAATATAATTTGTGATACTTGATATTTCTTATTAGAATAAAAAAAAACTTGTACAACTCAAAAAATTAGATTACTATGTTTACACACACACACACACACACCCACACACACACACACACACGCACACGCACACACACACACACACACACACACACACACACAAATACACACACATTTTTTAACATTACGTTCGTATGCACATATTCTAGGCATGCGAGTGATGAACGACTAACTACAGGTTGAGAGATTTGAATTTGTGTTACGTCCACGCACATAGTAACATACAAAACAAAGTATTGACTAGAGGAGGGAGAATCATGAAGTGTAAAAATTACTTTAAATTATAAGAATTATAAAATTATCTGTTACATCAAAACAAAAAAATAAAATCATATATATAAAATAAAAACCACAAACAATTTTAAATACGCAACATCTTGCATGAACTGTTTAAAGCATCAGATTTTCAATAAAAAAGTTCAGAGACAAACGTTAGATTTTTTGTTTTGTGAGTACTTCCACTGTTCTTTTATGTTTTGAGTGTGTTTTATGTTTCTACTTATATTGTAAGAAAACATGTCCAGTGTCTAGTAGAGTTGAAAAGTCATCAGTGATTTTGAAACGAAAGAATCTGGAACAGCCTACAGTAGTGGAACATTTCTGTTTCATCCATCGTTGGTAGAAGAATGAATTCTAAGCTATTATAGTATTATTGGAGTATTTTAGGAGTTTATACGTGCCAGTCCACGCAATGGCCCCTCGACCTAATTGAATTTGAGGAAACTTTAATCAGCACATTTACTTACAACTTTTTAATTTGAGTAGATTGTAATTTGGCAATACAATGAATAAGAAAAGTTTAGTTAATGTAGTGTGTCATTCCGATTAGAAAACCTGACAGGATTTATTTTCATTAAATAGCCAGGTGTCTTTAGTTCGTACGTCTGTAATACGACACACAGAACAACCTAATCTTATTAAGCAAATCAGGGTTTGACAGCGATTCGAAACCAATTTACAGTTCAGTTAACACCTATCAGCTTCGTTTCCCAGGAACAAATTGACCACGTGGCTGCTTAAGATGACAAAAATAGCCTTTACAAATGTTTGTTAACATAGTAATTAAGACCTTAACGTCTGACTAGGTTACTGCACTGACTAATGTGCTGTTTTCATAACCTGCAGTAAAATGTAACGAATAATGAAAGTAATATTTCACTTACAAAGGATTCTTACTCGGTCAAAGCCACTGCACGTTCGGGAATATTGTTTAATATTCGTAATTTTCAGTTCTGCTTACTGCCCATCTCAAGACCTAAATTCCTTTAGGCATTTAGGAAGTGCCGCCCAAAGTAAGCATTTCCTTGATTATTTTTACATTAGTGAATACTGGACGTTATCTTTAGAATTAAGAAAAAATCATTATGTGGCCGAATAAGATTCATAAATGTAAACACTTCTTACCTGAATAGTCAAAGATATGTCAGTTTCAAATAAACTCTTTAATATTTCTGCAAAAATTAATTGAAAAAAAAAATTATTTCATGTGTAATGCGCTGAAGGTGAAAATTAATTACCGCTACGAATTCAGTATCAACTAAGGCAGAAAACGTTAAAGAGGTTATTCATGCGGGATATTGCAGGTATTGTGTAACATTTAGCTCTGATAGCTAAATTATAATTAATATAGATTAATTACTAAGCGTTACGATACGTACTATGACCTGTCTCTATCGCTTGCACCGGCTCAATGGCTAGGTGTTGTACTGAATCATACGTCCCAGCATAATACTGTATCTGTAATTTGCTTTGATGTGTTATGCAGACTGCGAAAGCGCACTCTTAGTATCAACATCTGCTGCTTCGACATAGTCAGAACTGCTTTAACGAATTATTTTTGTAATGGTTGTATTATCATCGTTATATGATATTCTGTCATTTGCTGGGTCCAGACACCACTCCGTCACCATTTCAGGCGTATCCCACGTTGTGCGTCATTCTCTTCTACTGCTTGCTCAAAAGCCATATATAATTAAGTCTTACTGATTTAATGTGCACAAGAAACACCTATTTGTTACACTGGTAGTAAACATTCAATAAGTTATTTTGCAAAAACAGTTACGTATATAAAGTCATGTTTTAGTTAAATCATAACAGGATAAAGTACAGTAACCAAGGTAAAGACGTAAAAGTTTGGGCATTTGCAAATAAAAAATGAAAAGTGGAAATGAAAAGAGTGCTCACGGCAAGATATAGAAGTGTGGACCAGTTTAAATATTTATTTCGATAACTGATTATTGTGGATTACGGATATGCAAAGTAATTATTGAAATCTGTGTGTCAAGTAACATAAAATATCAAAACACTACTTTTACATAATATTCATTAACTAATAATGCGTCAAGAAATTAAGAACTGTCACAAGTTATAAATCTATTGGAAATTATAAAATATAATCATAAAAATAAAAAATGCGAATATAATAACCATACGAAATGTCTGTCAAATGATTTTTAAAAAAGAATTTCATTACACTGGACAATTATCGACTCAAGTCCTTAACCCTTTGGCGTTAATTAAAGTTTCAGGCAAACATTTCCATTGTAATTGTGTTTGAATACCAGTTTAATCAACGCATGTATATTATAATACTGGAATTAGTTGGCGGAATAATAATGGCGGGCAGGAAGCTGCGGGCGACAGTTGTTAAGTGGACAGACACCGTGTAGTTGTCAATGAAGTCTGAGTAATGCGAAAAACAAAACAATATACCGTGGACATAACAATACGCCTGGAGATCTGGCATCTAGTCACGCGTCAAATTGAATCCGTATGTTGGATTAACGCGTTGGATTAACGCTTAATACTAACCTGCACTATATGTTTGTACTTTTTGTACTTTGGTACAAAATTATAGCTAAGTTTTATAAAAGGAAAAATAGAATTATGTCATACCAAATACTCATTGTTGACTTTATTGAAAAAAAATATATATTTTTGTGAAAATTGTTCTTCTCTATTTCACTACTAGGGTAATTATTAATTTCAGTAAAATTATTTTCACCATCGTTTTATACATAGTTTGCTTAATTAGTTAGGTGTATAGGTTCTATTTATTATTAACTATATATGTATTTAAAAAATGTTATTCGTATGCTATTAAATTCAGATACACGGCACAGGGACTTGGTATTCGAAACTGTACCAATTAAGGATGATACAGTCTATAGACACAACAAATATTTAACAACATTCTCAAGATTTAAAGGTTTATAACCGCTCTAACCTGAAGATTCAGTTAAATATCACTCCCCTATAAACTGACCGAAAATTGTCAATAACGACTCTTGCCTTTGTGTGTTTAGTCGTACAAACGGTTAACGTTATCATCACATAAAAACGTAACTGACTAGACGTTAACGTAACGTAACGTGACTAGAGAGCGCTTTGTACGGAGGTTTGTTGATAAAAATGCTATAGGACATGTAAGACTCTGAATAACTAAATCTCATTCTTTTATGAAATTTGGTTTGTGACACACCTTCTGACTGCTGTCTGTCTACCAGTCATAGTGTGTCTCAAGTTAAATTTTTATAGAACAGTTATTGTCAATTATGTGGATAGAAACGCCTGTGAACTTCAAATACCGGTAATTAAATTAATTTTATCTCTGTGATTTCTTTGATTTCACGTGACCCATTATATTTATAGAAAGTTGGACGTTTCAGTTATTATTCTAACAAACTGGGCTTAGTAATTGATCAACTGTTCTTAATACAATCTGCACTGTTTTCTTAAATATTTTGCATTTGAGTTACAATATACTTATACTTGCTTATTTTGAAAAGATGACGTTAAGACTAAAACTTTCTCTAGTTACTCTGTGCAACACATAGGCTATAATTTGCCTTACGGAATTTTATGCTGTGCTAAGACGGCTATTTCCCTCCTTTGTTCTGTATTTTATGCAAGGTCATTACACAGTAGAACAAGCATCACAGTTAATGTAAGACTCGTACGCAGGCAACATTTTGTACTGATATCCTCTCGGATATTATCATACTACACTTGCTCCATTGTGCACAATAAGAACAAAAAGTAATTAAGCTACGCGCACAGCGTACAGAGAATGCTAATCTTAATAGCAAGTCGACTGGAGGGAAAAGGCTTAGTTAAGACGTAGGTGTGCGTTATCGATTCCGTTGTCTTAAATACGCTCCTATCTAAATATTTCTTAGAAAGTAATTGTAGATGTACATACAATGTACATTAAAGTTGTACATTGTAATAATGTTGTCTACAAATGCACCTAATATATAACTTGTTTATGGAAAATAATTTCATTTATTTATTAAATTACTGAGACGCGAGATGTAACAGTGCAAGCAGCCACAACAACAAAAACATTTGCAGACACACAAACGTAATTCACGTTGCCGCTTCCCTTTATGTAAATCACACGTTTTGTTTACTTGTGAATGGCACATTTAGGAACAACTAAACCAGGCAATTTTGTTTACTTTTCAACTAGATGTTAAGCCTAACAGATAAGCGCTAAGAAAGTATCAGAGTGAACGAGTAACAGAATGTTGGTTCAGCACTTGGGCAACTGCAACTCCGGTTACCGGACGTCGGTCTTACAGCTTAGTCATCCCCACCTGCTTCAAGGAAAACGAACAGGTGCTCGCTCTTTCGCAAGTCAGATGCCGGATGTCGTTTGCTTTGCCTCTTCGATTAGTTAACTGGTTTATGTAAAGTAGTCAACTCGGTGTAGTCGTTGACAACAGTCAGCTCGGCGTAGTGTTCAAACATAACCAACACTCAGACCATCTGGAAAGTCGCCAATGTAGCGGGCATTGCAACCATGGCATTCAATGTCCATTTAATATTTAAAATGGTAGAATCAATTATCTGGTTGCAGCGCCCAAACTGTATGTTACACTTTGCAAGGCCTTGTTTAAGACTCAAATTTATTTTCCTGTTTGAGTTGAATGATTTTTATGTTTGAAAGCCTAGTTCCAAAACATAATTCGTGAGCACGATTTGTACAGGTTATACAGCTAGAATAATTATTTAAATGACTACTACTTAATTCTGTTCTAAATAGAAGACATAATTATTTTTGCTATAAACTAACATTATTTAAAATTAGACAGAAATAATCAATTAACATGTTTACTCAACAAGATACAAAATTAAGATGGCTGAGGATGGGAACAATAGGATTCCCGAAACATGTTCCATATAAGGGGAAACATGTTGAGATTAAAAAATTATAAATGTTAAATAAATTATATATGCATCAAGAAATAGACTGTAACAAAAAGTGTATTGCAAGAGACAAACATTCACACTATGTGTGAATGTATTTGGGGACATATTTTAAAAAAGCCTTATTTAGTGTTCTGTGCCAAGGGGTGTGAATGTGATAAGACGCTATTGTATTAGAATAGGTACTGCATGTTAACATAGTTTAAGACGGTAATAAACAATAACAAAACAGCAGTGAAGTGTAGGTGAAAGTGAATAAGTTTTGTGCGGGTACCGAATTCTGTGAAGATAACAGTAAGCCAATTGTGTGAATTTAAAAATTGTGAATTGTGTGAACAGTAAGCTAATTAACAGACACACTGTAAGTCATGTATATTAGTGTGCAAATTTGAATAACTATTAGTAACTAATTATTTTGATATTAAATAAGTTGTTTAATAGTATTTAAAAACTGACAAAGTAATTAGCTATGCAAGCACATACAGTTGAAAACACGTCGCTTGGAAAGTTCTAGAAACCGGAAGTTCATGTTGAGCAGCACGTGGTCGATTTCCCGATCAATCTGAAATGTACTATTACGAAAAAAATGACATGGGCGTAGATCTATAAAACCACGGATGAGCCGTGAGTTATGAAGTATCTTTGTTTTCATATTAATTATAAATTGTGATTTTACGTTACACTGTTTAACCTGAGTGTATTTTACTTTGGAAATGTAACTGTTTATAATACACAGTTATACACATTTAATACAGTCACTGAAGCCGAAAAAAAAATAGAAATTTCAAATTAAGTGGCTTCTACAAGATTTTTTGCATAGGACTAGATAAAAAGGTAAGAAAGAATTTAAAAAAGTTTACAAAAATTCAGTAGCGGGTTTTCGAAAAAAGGAAGGGGGAAGGTAAAAAAAAATCATTTTTCGTGATTATCTTAGAAAATATTAAGTTTATGAGAAAAATAGTAAAGACCAAAAACAAAGAGCATAAAATTCTACATAAAAAAGGATATTAACATTTTTTTGTTAGGGCGATAATTTTAGTAGAAAAAGTAATTCAAATTTGGCCAAATGTTTCACAAGGTGGATTTTCACATAAAATATATGTTTATTTAATAGACATTTAATTTTTTCAGGAATATAAGTTTAAAAACTCATTATAATTCATAAATAAAAATAAACACTACACGTGCTCCGAAATAAAATAACAGTCGATCCGGCAACGGTTTACACACTAACACTTACAACGTACAAGCTTGTGTGTCGGCTCACCGCGCATCTGTTTGGCGGATGTGCCAGCTATCCCGCTCTCCCTAAAATTCTTCAACTTTCAGTGTCTGTTCTTTTTATGCCCATGCACGGATATAAATTCTCACTATGTAGAAGAGAAACTTCAAATATTGTAGTTTTACGTACAATAGTTACATTTTAATATTTTTTTTTAGTTTTTAACTATTAATATTAATACGCGCAATTGACATATTTTTACATTTATTAATCAAAGTTACATTTTTTAAATTTAGCTAAATTTTAACAATTCTTTACACCGCAGTCTTACAGAAGACACTTTGACAAATACTTGTTCGTAACTTTGATAAAAAATATTTATTTTGAAAATTTATTGTAGAAATTTTAAGTTAAGAAAATTATGTATACTTGCGAACTCAAAAAAAATGATAAATTTTAAAACTCGCTCATTTTATGCCAATAGATCAGTACTAATTTTTATTATTTTTTTCGAAGACCTATATATGTAAATTTCATATTGTGATGTTTTTTTAAATGTAAATACATTTGTAATAAATTGTTAATATGTTTATGCATTAGTTGAAAAAAACAAAAAAGGGTTATTACTATATTTTAAGTATTTATTAATAATTAATTACTTTCTTTTCATTTTACGTAAAAGTACAAACATTTAACTTTAAAATGCTTTTTGATTTTTGTCTCTACAACTATTATAACGAATTTTATTAAAATTTGTATGTTGCAATGTCAGAAAAAATTAGCCTTCCCGCTCATCGGGGCGGACTCCAACAATCAATTTTTTTCTAATATTTCAATTCAATTTTTCTCACAAAGTACTGACCTGACAAAAATATGATGAATAGCGTTTTTGTAGAGAATTTAATGTTCTTTAATTTTTGCAATTTATCTTTATTTCGTAAATTTATTATTTTTCAAGATAATTGAAAAAACTAATTTTTTGTACCTTCCACCTCCTTTTTTTCGAAAAACCGCGACGGAATATATGTAACCTTTTTTTTTTAAATTGTTTCTCACCCTTTTATCTAGCCTTATGCAAAAAATCTCGTAGAAGTCACTTAATTTAAACTTTTTCCCTTCAGTGACTGTACTAATTGTTTGACTCACTCATTTATTTTGCACTATCGAAATTCATAATGTGCAATTCTGTGGTTTAAGTTTTACTGTGTATTTTCAGCTCCGTGTTTGCTTGGATATTTTTTATTTATTACCTGTTCTGTAATTGTCTAATCTTGTTTTTATTAAATCTTACTTGCTTTACAACTGTTTTTTACACAATCGTACGTTTGATCTGCTACTTTCGTGTTTCATTTGTTTTCTTGTTTAGTTATATTTTTATATTTTATCTTTTCTTTCTTTTACTATTGGGGATTGTAATTATTTTGATTTAGAGCATGTTGATTTGTAGTAACAAAGTTTGTTATTAGATTTGATACAGTTAAAATTAGAATACCATTCTTTCTGATACTGTTAGAACTAATTGTTGAAAACGACTCTTCTTTTTCTTTATCTGACGTAGTATTATTACACTATAACACATTGTATTTTTAAATTTTGGTCTATCATTTAGTCTTTCCTGCTAAAACATAATTTACCTGAATATCATTTTACATATTAATTTACATACTTTTTGATATTTTACAATTATTAATTACTTGTAAAATTTATTATATTACCTAAGTTTATATAAATCTGTAACAACTCGATTATTCTCTGTTACATTACTTTGTATTTCTTTTAGAAGTATTGTAATGTGTAATCAACTGTGATTTACGTATTTTTTTAGAATTTACAATGTTTTGTATATAACTTAAGTTAGTTTATACAGTCATTCATCTTGTTTGGTTTTTTATATTTTAAGGGATAATCCACATACCTGATAAAGGATTCTAGACATTTTATAAAATCAACATGGACTAAAGCTTACTTTCCTAAGGTATAGACCTACATATTTTACAAAATGTTATGAATTCGCTTCATTTTAGCAGTTGTCATGTACTGCTGTAAATTAAACCTGTACAAATACATTCACGCACACGAGCGCGATCGCTCACAAGCACATGTTTGTAGAAGTGCGTGTTATTTGTATATAGTTATGAATAAAATATTTTACTGATCTGTTGAAAGCAAAGTTATCTAGACTTATTCCAAGACTTAACTACCACCTCAATACTGTAATAAATTCGTGTCAGACTTAGAGATACATTTAATTTATCTTAATGAACATCATATACCTAACGGTTTTATTCTTGCAAAGCAGTTCAAGGCTCTTGGAAAAGTACCGAACCCAATTGCCTGTGTAATTACAATAGAGCGCTTGAACTACGTAAATTGGTACTTACACTGACCTACTTATTGCAGTAGCATTCAACTTAAACCACCACGTTGAAGTGCTAGGAAGAGTAAAATGTTTTGTTGTCTTTACGTCATAAAACTAATAACTTAATAATCTTACAATAACGTATAAAAAGTTCCATTTTATATTGTGGCAACTATAAAATATATATGAGAATTATATCGTTATCACGCACAAAAAGTTTGTGTAAAAACAATTATTTTTCCAAAAAACAACCGTGGTGAAAATGTCTTATTGTTTATATAATATACCGTATGTTTTTCGCCAACAGACTACAGCCTGTTCAGTAATTGCTGAAGGCAAATGGTAATGCTAACAATACGATATCCGTTCCAAATCAGAACAATTTGGGCTGCAGATTATATAGAGTACCATAACAATCAGCTTATCTGCATGGACATATACTCAGCATAACATTTACGTCAAACGTCAGGGGATGCATTTACACAGCTGTTCATCGGTCAATATTTACACGGCTCAGTCGATAGAAAACTATTAGGTGTTCTGAATGCAGTTAATTATAGACTGGTGAACATACATAGTGCTATGATGAGTCGATAGTGCGCACTGTTTTCGATACTTGTGTAGTTATAACAGTCTGAATTATGTTATTTGTAACAGTTGTGGTTGTGTTGCTTATTTGTGTGTGTATGTAATATTTCCGCCGATGATTCCTATATAATATAAAAAATTCTTCACCTGAAGATGGGAATTTATTCCCGAAACATGTAGTGTACAAAATAACTACAAGATCGCAAGACGGATTACAATAAAGGTTTATTATAAATTTTAAAGAAAATTTTAATGCGATCTGGAGACTCCATACAATAAAGTATAGATATGTGGTATATTTTTATCTTAGACTTTATAATTTAAACTGTGTTGTTAACAACACGGATCGTTAGTCTTTTATATAATTGTTGGTTATAATAAATTTGAATTTTTGTTACACTACGTAAGGTATGTTGGACTAGCATCAAACATTTCTTGGATTTAGTGAGTAGTACTGTTAGTGTTTCGCCAGTATTGTTGTATTGTTTGCTGTCTCAATTCTTAGAATACGACAAGCGCAGTAAGTATTAAAGCTTACGGAGCGGAATCTTTTGATTCAGTAAGACGCTCAGATAATTCATAAAAATTAGAGTTGCGTTCTGCTAAAGTGAATTCGTAGGTCAATTAGGTTCAAAAACTAGGACAACCACGGTCATGACATCTATGCGTCTAGAAACAAAGAAAAAACTACAATACATTTAACGCGACATTATCATGTTAATGATAATAAAAAATACCGTTAATATTAATGATATCTGAATTAAATAGAAAGCCGTTATAAGAAAAAAATTATCAAAAAAGTTAACAATAACAGAAATACAAATAAAAAAATTAAAATAAAATTGTTCTCATTCTCTAAGTGAGAGTTCATATTTTTCTCGTGTGTATACTCTGATTAAAACTGACACGACTTAATAACTTGAGCTTGGTGGTAGTAGTAGTAGTAGTAGTAGTAGTAGTAGTAGTAGTAGTAGTAGTAGTAGTAGTAGTAGTAGTAGTAGTAGTAGTAGTAGTAGTAGTAGTAGTAGTACTTATTGTGTTTTAGGAGAGTAGTGGTAATACTAATTGTAAAAGTAACATACTAAAATTATAATTTTAGGCTTTTCGTAATATTTCATTTTTACTGGGTTCATAAAAAACCACTCAGGACATAAAGGCGTTATCAAGACATAATTCACACTGTACGAAGTTACACGCTACTAAAGTATCCAACTGTAGACATGCTACTAAAATGTTGTATCTTGTGTGAAAAAAAAATACTGTGTTCTGATGTTCTCTCAATATCATTCGTTGATACATTTCATGTAAAGATAAATATATCCTCCATCCAATTTACCTGCCGTTTATAAATCTTTGTTTAAAATACAAAATTTAATAATTATATAATTATTATGAATAGAGTAAAATAATTTACCTCTATTTTGTCCGTCTGGTGGCTTTTTCTTTTTTATACTACTACGCGTTTCGGGACATATGTCCCATTATCATTTACAATCCCTTAGTAAAGTTCGTCAGATAATTAAAATATTAAAACAATTTACATATAATTTACACACGTCACAATTAAATATAAAATATCTGAATGCGGGAACACACGCGATGTCGTTGGTGCGCACCACGGAACACTACAGTCGATTGTAGTGTTCCGTGGTGCGCTCCAACGACATCGCGTGTGTTCCCGCGTTTATATATTATATTTTATAATATTTTAATCATTTAACGAACTTCACCAAGGGATTGTACCTGATGATGGGACATATGTCCCGAAACGCGTTGTCATATATAAAAGGAAAAGGCCTCCAGACGGACAAAAAACAGGTAAATTATTTTACTATTCATATACACATAAGTGGCCTCGATACCGAAAAGCATGAATTTAAAAATATCATTATTTTTTCTGAAGCACAATTTCTGGCAGAAAATGGTTTTGTAATATTTCATCCAAATAGGAATGATAGAGTTTATTAAAATTAACATTTTGGGTTTTTGTTTATCCTATAACTGTTTTACATATATTTTTTAATGTTGAAAGACTGTAAGAAGTGGAAGTTTGTATTTCATTTTGTAAAGACGCTTAAGTTTTAGTAATGTGTTTGTGTGTCCTGTATACACATTGTATACAAATATCATTAAGCCAAAGGTTCTTATTACTGTTAACGTTAACATAGGCCTACCACAGGGCACAACATACAATAGTACGTTATTTTGTGCATACAGATTGGTGTTGTAAGTTGGTAACGAGTCAACGGCTGCTTTCATTAAGAAAAATAATTCCCCTTGATTTTCTATTCACATCACGGGCTGAGGCTTTAGTGCTTTAACGAGAACAAGATTGAGGTTACCCGACACGTGTGATACGCTTCTATACATACGTATTCCTGCTACTTAAGGTGCGCGTTTACATTAGAGACAGCGGATTACAGACTAGTATGGCGGAAAATCTAGGAGCAATCAGCTGATTCAATGCATTAACGTCCTACCATCACTGTGTAAACGTTTAACATCACGGTTAACTATTAAAATTATTTTACATTTGCAACATGTTAAAAAAATGATTAACGTTATTAGAAATATAAAAATAAGTAATCACTATCAAAACTTTTGACGATTTTTATAAATAACGGTTATTTTGAAATAATTTCCAGCAGTTACTTAATCCAGTACATTCAGTACTCAAAACGATGCGTGAAAAGCTGGAATACACGCCCGTATTTAACCCAAGTTTGCTGGAATATAGTACCATCCCCTTCGGTCCTTTTACGGTCGGAAGTTAAAGCCGAATTTAAAACTGAATTAGAGAAAAATAAAGATGAATTTAAAGCTGAAGCTAAAGAGTTTAAAGAGGAACTGACTACAAAACTCGAAGAAACTAATACCAGAATAGAAAGATTATGAGATAGAGTAGAACAGTCACTAAACGAACAAACTTTAAAGATGGAGAATACATTTAAAGAATATAAAGCAGAATGGTCAAAAGAATTAAAAGATAGTGTGAATCAAGTAGCGGAACACTGGAATGAGAAGTTTATTGTATCAAAGCAGGAGCAGGAGATGAAGATAAAAGCAGTCAGTGAACAAGTCCATGAAGACATCAATAAGACACAAGAGTTGGAAGCCAGTAAAATGACGTTGGAAACTGCCGTAGTAGAGTCTAATAAAACCACAAAGGAATATTCAAGTTAAATAAATACACTAAAGAAAAATCAACGGGGAGAAGTAGATCGTCTAAAAACGGAATTAAAGAGGGGACCAACGCAGATGATGGTGTATCCACACAGATTGATGAAAGGACAAAATTGTTAGTCTTCAAAGGATTAAAGGGAGACAATCAAATTGAATGCTTACTGAACTGTGAACAAGAAATGGAGTTAACAGGTAGTGCTTTAACTTATAAAGAGAAAATTAACTTTATTAGTAAACATTTTCAAGGTTCTGCTGCAAGATGGTACACGATTGCTCGATATAATTTAACTGCTAACGAACAATTTAAAAACTCATTTGAAGGTTGCTATTGGAATATTGACACGCAAAAACAAATACGAGACCATTTCGAATATGGTACGTATCAAGGTAAAGATACACTCACCGTTGAAGAATACGTCGTAGTCCAGCTGATTGAAAGAAGTAAATACTTAAGATCCACATTTAAACAACACGAATTGGTACTTAAATTAGCACATCACTTTCACAGAGATAGTAGATTAGCCATTTACACACAGGGAATTTAAACGATTGAATATTTATTAATTTTTCTCGCACAATCGGAGCACATAGTCAGCGACTCACACACTAACCGACCCGAACTGCGAGAGAGAAATAAAACTAATTTTATACAGAGAGAAGAGAATTACTGTGAAGAGGGAAAACTAAGTGTTGTAATACAGCTGACCCTCGGAATGCAGGTAAGGGAGGAGAAGTGAGAGAGAGAGAAACAAAACTTTATAGTATTTTTAATTCAACTGATTCTCTTAAATATTTAGAGAGCGGGAATCCAGGAGACAGAGAGAGAGGTTCAGGGAGAACAACACCTTACGCATGGCAGAAAAGAAGCGTAGTAGCGGCATAACAATACACAAAGAGTACAATAATCATTGTTATGTACACAGAACAAGTGTAATGCAGGATGTCTATCGTCTATTATGACGAGAGCCTATCCAGAGAGAGAAGGAAATATCAGCTGACCAAATGTACAGTGAACTAGTGTGTCTTTAAACACAACAATACAACAAGAGGAAAGCAGGATGTAAACAGCTGCTATGTTTGTATAGGGGGAAGGCATTTTTTCGCCCACCACAAAAGGGGTTTGTTCTTACATACCGATAAAAATATTTACTTTTATAAGGAGTTTAAAAACCAATTGTAATGTAGATAATAAGATGTAATTGTAATTATAAAGTACACATATATATTTGTGTAAATAAAATTTGAACAACAGTCAAATTTTATTAAACCCACCTGGGGAATATATGCAACAATACATATATTTGCATATTTGCCCAGGGCGGTATGTTTTGTAAATAATTAGTGAAAAAGAATACGACGGACAATTTTAAACAATTTTGTGCGGGAGAGTACAGGTTGTGGCCTGTCGAAAGTGACACCTGCTTTGGTAGCGTTAAATACAGCGTTTGTGTGTATGTGTGTGTATGCCAGTTCTGACCTGCATTGAATGACGAGGAAGCGAGAAAGGGTTTGTCATTAATCAGGTTTTAACCGGATTAAAATAAGCTAATTAATACGTTTTAAACCTGTGAACAAAGACTTACCCCAATTATAAAGACACCATTACATTAAGGAATTTTCAACGAGTATGGTGAGATAAAATTATTGCAAAAAGGTGCAATAATAAAGACGCTAACTAATTTAAGGTTAATTACTAGTGTAATGAAATAATAATTAATAAGTGTGGTATATGTGAGTGACCAGAAAAAAATTACGCAAACATTGATATCGCTCGTGCTACGAGCATGTTTACGGAATCGCGAAAATTAACCAAAAAGTGATTTGTATTTAAAAGGAGGGTTTACACGAACTGACAATATCTAACAGGTCGAAAACAGTCTTGGACCTGTCAGATCGCCGTCCAGTGTAAATACCACCAGCAATTTTGAGCGGTTACACTCAGACTCAAGAAATCTTCACACAATGTCACGCTACTGGTTTGGAGATCGATCAGGACCACATACACACCAAGACGTATGGGGGAACTCTGGAGCATCACCAACAACAACCCGTAGAGACAGAGAACACAGCATCAGCATAATCATCATCATCAAATTGTCAGGATTCTGGACACACACACACAAACACACACGCAACGGTAACGGCAGATGTAAGCAGGTGATAACAACAATTATAATTTTTGTTGCGAAAAGAGCTCTCAAAAAGAACTTAACTATGATCAGTAAAGAATTAAAGTTTTAAATTTAAATAGTAGTTAAATAAAAGAATTTAATTTAACAAGAAAATTTATAAAAGAAATACTAATCTTTTGTTGTATGTTAAAATTTGGGTGTGTCAGTAGAAATAAATAATAGATTGGAAGTAAATGTTATATTATTTTTATTTTGTTTATAGCAACAATTAATTTTATTCTTGTGTTTTAATATTATTTTGTTTGTAAATGAGTTGCTATTATTATTTAAAATTTGAGTCAAAATCAGACACACTGAAAATAAAAGGATTTAGATAACTTATTTAACATGTCTGTGTAGCTAGTAAGATTATATGGTTGGTTATTTTCTTATGTTATGAATAGCATAGCAGGTTACATTGTATTTGTAAAGCTTATAAACGAGAATATTTGATTTATCTAATATTTGAATTTTTAATATTGGAATATTTTTCTATTAACTAATAAATCATAGAATGATTATTTTGAAACGGTTTTAAATAATTATTTCATGTCAACATCTCACTTTTCTTTAAAAATTATTTAATTATTGTGCTATTAGATATACTTGACGCAACGAGAAAAAAAATCCTGCGACCTGGCCGGTGTAATACACTTTATAGTTGCGTTGACTACATGGTAATGTATTTGTGTAATTGTGTATGATACTTGCAACGTTGCAATATATATGTTCAAATATTTTCAGCTACAGTTCGTTTCTTGATGTACACAATATATATGTTATAATGACTTTACCTCAAGATGTTTTCTCCCTATTTAAAACATGTTTCGGGAAGCCTTGTGCTCCCATCTTCAGCCTTCCGAATTTTAAGCCTTGTGAGGTATTTATGTGTTGGCTGGTTGTTGCTTTGGTTTCTTGTTAGACAAGTATAAAGAAATTTTTATCTTCTTTTTATACATAACGTATAAAGAAATGTCCACCAAATCAGAAATTCGGATCTCTTGTTTTTACTGTGAGGACAGCTAGTTCTGCAGACAACGTCGACCAGAGCAGACGTGGTCTGTGTGTGAGATTCACAGCAAGCATAATTGTCACGTTGTGATGTGTATCGTCTTTTTAAATATTCAAATACCGGTCTGAGGTCGACAGACAATTTCAAGCCTATATTAACATTTAAATTTTTTGAACAATTAGTAATTGTTCTAGTGTAATTAGTAATACGACTCAGTGTCATATAATGCTATCCGCGTGAGCGAAAAATGTCTGCTTAGGTAAGTTATATCTCACCCCGAGTAATAAATTGAGTATACACGAATAAATCCAAAATTGCGGTGTGTGCAAGTTCAGCGCACTTGCATAATTAAAGTTCCTACACCGGTAGAAACGAACACTGGGATGATATAATTAATTAAATATTTCTGGGATCGAACGAATAGATGAGCGAAGTGGAGGGAACCCTCAGCGGATTGCAGAGACCGCATCCAGGATCATACTCGAGCATGAGGAGCTAAGTGTGGAATTCATCAATTAAGTAACATGCAACCGTTATAAACATTTATAAAACGTTCAAAACACTTTATAGTGTCTATGTCCCATAGATAATAATTTAATTGTTTATATTTAAGGTTATTACTGACAATATAAGAGCATTCAGTTTAGTTAGTTTTCAAAAAATACCAGCCTCCACTATAACAGACTGTGATTTACCTAAGCAACCTATATATTGTCACGCAATTACGGAACAGTCCAGTATAGTCGAGAGTGTTCTTCCACACGCTTCTCTACTAGCCCAGCGTGCCTCGTCTATATCAAGGCCGTCCACTCACAATAACACTCAAGCACATTCCAGAGTGTTCAAGAGCGCTTGAGATACGCATTAAGCTGGCATGCACTAAGGATGGAAAATTATTCTGTAACACGTGCGCTACCTATAAAATGGACAGAGGCTGGCTTTGTGAGCTAGTTTGCAGTGAGCGATTTCCTTAGCTCACTAAGTAGCTTGTCAAAGCTTAGCTTTTCGAGTAGTTGTCAAAGTATTGTAAGAAGTGATTACTGTGTTATTTTTATTGCGCAATTCTATTACTTGACATTATTACTGCGTGTGTACAAATTTAATTTGAATTATTGGAAGAGACTACCTTGTTGATTACAAATTATTAATTGTGATTAATTAAGGCTGGTAATTAGTGATTTAATTGGTGTCAGTATTTTGTTTTCCACTCTACGATACGACGATCAGTGGGTACATCATAACAATATATTTCAACAGAACAAATTTTATAATGACAGTTCCGTGATTATACCGAACGCAACTGTAAAGTATAAACCATCGGCCAGTCGTAGGATTTTGTATTCTTTACGCTTAGTATAATTTTGCACAATAAAGATTCTGTTTCTTTTTAAAATAAAGGAGTAACACCTTAAGGGCATGAAATAACTAACGAAATATGTAAAAGTAAAATCGTCAATTTATTGTCTTTTATTTACAAAAGCAAATTAATATTAAAAGGCAAAAATATAAATTTGTAATATTTAATTTCTTAAGAAGCTAAAATAAAAATATATTAGAAGCCTACATACGTAGGGAGACCCAAAAGTAACGAGAATTTTTCTCTGGCAGTTGGTAGAACGCTAGTTCCGACTTCTCCCGCTAGGTGCCTTCACTAGACACCATTTTTGTATCAGTTGCCCTAGCGGCATTGTTGTGGAACCATTAGCGCGGTCAGTGTGACTATTTTTTGTAAGCGCTGTTTCACGTTTTCGGCGATTTTTAAATTAATTTAATGGCAGACATTAAATACCAACGTGCTAACATCAGGTTCCGTTTCCTGTTAGCGAAATCAGCAGCAGAAACTGTCGCAATGCTTCGGACGGCTTATGGGGAGGAAGCTTTGAGCCAGGCAAGGATTTTGAGCCGACAAGAAAGCACAAGCGGAACGAATTTTGCTGCAACACGTTTCATCTTCAAATCTTCAGTCAAAATTCGTTGGCATGAACTCCAGAATATTCCAGTCATTTCCTCCAATTCATCGATTGTTCTAAGACTATCAAACATGATCGCAACTCGTATTTTTTAATGTTTTCGTCCGTTTTGGAAGTCGAGGGACGTCCCGGTTGTGGTTCGTCTTCAATTTTGACATTTGACCACTTTTAAAACGAGAAAACCACTCGTAAATCCTTGCCTGGCTCAAAGCTTCCTCCCCATAAGCCGTCCGAAGCATTGCGACAGTTTCTGCTGCTGTTAGCTGCTGTTTCTGTTGCTAACAGGAAACAGAACCTGATGTTAGCACGTTGGTATTTAATGTCTGCCGAAATCGTGAAACAGCGCTTACAAAAAATAGTCACACTGACCGCGCTAATGTTTCCACAACAATGCCGCTAGGGCAACTGATACAAAATGGTGTCTAGTGAAGCCACCTAGCGGGAGAAGTCGGAACTAGCGTCCTACCAACTGCCAGAGAAACATTCTCGTTACATTTGGGTCCCCCTCGTATTATACATATTACACATTACACTAAAAATGTACTGCCAGGATGGTCTACCGATCGCCGTATAGTACAGTGGAAAACACAATACAAGACACCAATTAAGCCACTAGAAACCAGCTTTAATTATCACAATTAACAGTTTGTAATCAACAGGCTATTCAACAAGATTATACTCGTACAGTAATTCAAGTTAATTTGACCACATCAATAATAATGTCAACTAACAGAGTCGCGCACATAAATCACTTTTCACTAATGACCACTTGAACGCACAGAGTATGCGCCCGAAGTAAACTCGAAACTCACTTGAATAAATCGCCACTTAAACGGAAACTAAGCGTAGCTGAATACTTATATTTATACCCCGCTGAGATTCCAGAATTATCCGTACTACTCGTAAACGTTACTACAAAACACTAGAGCGTAATTTCTTCCCGCCTTGAACACAGTGTGCAGTGTGCGCGGACCGGTGAAGCCTGGATCAGTCTCGGCTACGGACGAGTGACAAGTGTCACGTAATTGTCCATCATCTCAAAGTAGCAGCAATATGTACGCGCACACACACATTATAGCCGGGCTCTGCTGGAATAGCCGAGAAACACATAAAATGTTGTGTAATGGCGTAACAATACAATTTTCAGACACAAAACACATATATTGTAACGTATCGTGATTCGTATGGGTTAAAAGCCACACGTTGGTTGTGTCACTTTGTAACTAAACTACTTACCTCCCTCTTGTTCGTAGGGTAATTATGTTTAAATGATTGTTTAATTGTTTTAATTAAAATTTTATAATTCGATTATCATTATTTGTTATTTATTTTATTTAAATTCCTTTTATATTTCGCATGTATTAATGGTGGTTTAAATTCATCGGTGGTTTGTAATTCGATGTTCTTTAGTTGTTGACGAATTGGCTAAGTTGACTCTGCCATTGGCACCTGTTGATTTTGTCAGACGTCGTAATTTTAGGTTAACAGTTTATAAGTTGCCTTCTCACTGAAATTAGATTTATTTATTAGTTCAGCACTTACTTTTAGTGACGATCTCACTTGTTAATCGTTCTGTTAACAAGGCAGAGTTGAGATGAAAATTTAAAATTATTTAAATTATCTCAATTGCCGCTGCGAGTGATGCCAACTGTTGGGAGCGGTTCACCTAACCTGTAATCGTCTAGTGTAATGAAATAATTTGGTTAACTCTTTTATCTGATAAACATATGGTTTATTTTTCGATAATACTCATGAAATTAGGTTAAGTAATAATTAGATTAATAATCGTTCATTTTTACAATAATGATTAATTTTGTAAAAACCTCTTATCTCAGGGTTTGCTATTCTGATTCTTAGTAACCATACCAATGGATGTGGTTCTATGGTTCAAATGTTTATCTAAAATGTAGGTTCTTTTAGACTGCAAAATACAAACAAACTTGAAGAATTATACTACCATAATGCTTGAGTAGTAGGAGAGTGATTACATAAAAAATAAATCTTAATTACTAACATAAAATTTCAAAACACGTCTGGCGTCAACATTTTAGGTTAACCTGGCGTATCTGAATAGAAACCAGTTAACTTTAAATTAATAATAACTCTTTAACAACATACAAAATACAGGTATAATAAGGTTATAAGTTCCTTTAGTGTTCATAAAAAAATCATCTGATTCGCTAGATTGGATATATTTAATCAGGTAAATTGATAACTCTTGTAAGCATGATTAGCTTGTTATAAATATTTTAACTAGAAACAAATTAACAAATGTAATACGGTCCATAGCTTTCTTAATGTTCATTATAAATAATCTTATTTACTAATTCTGGTAAAGATAAATCAGGTCAATAGACAACTCTTAAAAGTATAATCAGCTGTTGTTAAATCTCTTTAATTTTAAGTAAATCGATTGATATAATAAGGTCCAAACTCCTTTTTGTGTTCAAATCAAATCATCTTATTAATTATTCTCGATAAATTTGTATCGTCTAAGTTTATAATTCTTCTACGTATGCTTAATTGTCACTATACACCCCCCTTTATTCACGCAATTTGTTGTCCACTTTGCAATTGTTGTTGCACTATCACTCTTTCATTGAACTTCGTTAATAATTAAAATTTTTGAAACATTTTATAAAAAAATTTGGTTATGTTGACCGATGTTTACAGTTCGATGTTCACACTGGTTATAGGTTAATTCGCGATTTTTGACGTACGGAGCTGGCGTCTGACTTGCTTCGCCGACAATACAATAATGAATTCAAATCTGGCTTCTGTTTCCTGACCAAATCTCGATTTAATCCTTCTGATTGGTGGGAAGGTTGATGACAGTCCATCGAGCGTGGCTACCCCCTTTACCAAATTATTAAGAACGCTTGGGTTTCTGGGCTTGAGATTAAGAAAGTGACGCCAAATATTTTGTCAAAATTGATGCAAATACATTCCAACTGATATAAGACTCTTACGTTACTTTTCATTGCTGACCCAGGCTTACCATGATATGGCGATCATCTGGCTCATTATTTAGAGTCCTCATATGAAATACTTTCGTTCACTATTAACAGATATAGTTTTTGAACTTACAACTAACACAATTTTTTACTGAATTTATATATTATTTAACTTAAATTACCACATGGCTATCATATCTCATTGAGATGATGCTTTCCAAGTCCTTTTGTGTACTCTTTACACAGTATTTCTTTACAATTATCCATAAAATGCATAAGCTATGCCTAGGCTTTTACTAGGCCTACGACACTACAAACTAGATTTACTTATTATATCTTAATAGTGGTTTTTGACCAACTTCTATTACGTCACAATTACTCTGAGATTATCATTACAACTTCTGATCACCTCAGTTTTTGTTATTACACCTTTGTTTTGTTGATTTGAGTCATTATAATCACCCATAGGTTTGCACTATAGGGCGTTAGATGAATTACCTTCATTATAAATTACCCAGTTGTTTTTAAGTCATTATTTCTGACATAAATGATCATTACAATAACTATAAAGTTTTACAATATTCTGGCTTGCACCAGGATATTCCCATTTGCTGTTAATTCATCAATAGTTCTTGCATTTAGTGCTACATGAGAAGTATATTTAATTTACATTATTATGACTCAATTTCATGATAATAATTAGTGGTTTACATCATATTCGTTGTATTACACATCATTGATTATACTGATATCAACCTCTTTCTCTTTTATTAGTATTTCTAAAGGTTTTTTTAGATTGGTTATTGGGTAAATTCTGTGCTGTCCATTTCAGTATGTTAATTTACACTAATCCTTGGATTTCGTTGTCCATGACGTGTCCGTTACTTAACTAAATACCACTATTATATTAACGACTCGTAACACAAAGTGTTTTATAAGTAAAAACAAATAGGCTGTAAGGTAAAACTTTATGTTTTTACTTATAAAAAACTTTGTGTTCCGAGTCGTTAATATAATAGCGATATTTAGTTACACTAATCACAATATAAATCTTCCTTTGGTAACTAATCTTGTTACTGGTATGATCCTTATAACATCTAGTTTAAGTACAGTATAATAGAATATGGTTTGATAACCTTTTTATTATTAATTCTTGTCATTATAAGTGCAAAATGCTAACTTATTAACTTATTAATTATTAACTTATTAATTACTATTTATTGTTTGGTACTTATTTTCCAGTCTCTTTTATATTATCTTTACAACATTATTGGTGATTATCAGTTTTTTTGATATCCCTGTGTTTATATCACTTACATAAATAGAAGATAAGATACAATCTTGTTGTTATCTTTTATACATTATTAAATCATACTAATATAAGGTTTAGTCTCACTATCCTGATCATTATTGATTACCATTATTTTAAATTAGAGTTATGGTCACAGTAAAATCACCTAAAATAGTCTGTCAGTGGTTTGATGTCATTAATAGTCCTTCACTCTGTAATTCACTTGTTTTATTTTATTTATCTCACTGTTGTACCTCCTTTGTTGTAGATTGTGGGAGATGTCTTGTCTCTTCCTTTGTTTATCTTTTTATTTGAGTTCTATCATAATGTCCTTCACTTCCTTTCATTTTTTATTATCTATGTTTTATGTTTACTCACTTACTTAATCTATTGGGTCATTGGGTTAATCACATTTAATATATTTTCTTCTTTGTTTAGTTCTCATTACTACTTTTATTCATTATTTGTAAATTCGTTCTTTAGTTATTAATTCTTCAACTGATTTTAATAGTCGGTACACAATTCTTAATCCTTGGTAGGTCTTGTGTCATTTAATTGTTATGTTAGGTTGAAAATTTGGTGCAGAAGTATGGTGATGATATGTATCGTTACAATATACAAACATTATTAAATTATCTGAATTGCTTAAGTGTCTCAGGTGAATATTATTTTGAATAATTAATTCTTTAACGTTGCAAGCTATATGTGATAGTGTTAATTACATTTATTAAATAAAATTAAAAATTTACTAGTAATAGTTTAATAAAATAATATTTAGTTCACGTAAAAATAATTCTTAATTATAGTGCATCTCCTTTAAATTAAATGGAATATTATTTCAAATTATCAAAAAACATTAAAACTATTTCAATTATTTCAATTTGTATACTTACACTATATACTGCTGCGTGAACTGCTTTGAAGCTATTGATGCGTATGTACGTCTGTGCGATTCCTGGATGATGATAATGATTGATGATGGTGATGATTCTGGAACTCCCAAGTAGATCCTTGGTTGTATGTTGACTATTGCATGATGATGGTGATGATGATAATGGTTCTGGTACTCCTTCGTCAATTGTGGTATGTGTTGTTTTACTGCCAGATCAATGAAGTGTCTATGCTGAGAAGCAAAGCAATATAGTAACCCCTGGGTAATTTATTAGTGTCTGTAATCCGTTCGCAATTGTCCGAGGTATTTGTAGTCTGGTGTATATTAACATGCCAGGTATGGAAAAATTCCGTCTTTTACTCATTAATCTTTGTCCATGCGTGCATAGCGTCACTTTTGCACACATCGCCTTTTCTTCTGTTCTTCACAAATAGCAGCGTTGATATGCAAATCAATAGTTGCAACAGACGCGTTATGTTTCATAAAACTTGATTCGTTATGTGTATAAAACTTGATCGTTTCTTATTTATTACAAGAGTAATTAATAATTAATAATACAAAATTATTTTAGTTTACATATTGCAGTTATTCGCGCGTATTTCGCACAAATCTTGTGTCGACACACACGCCTATTCGCTCGTCTTTCAATGGCACTGCCTGATTCGCTATCCCTATTTTATAATGTGCTAATTTTATTAAATAAAACATATTTAATTATTTGGGCTTAGACCTGTTCTTTCACCGGTCATAATCGGAGCTCTTTCACACCAAGGAAATACGTATGCACACAGGCAGGTCGTTGCAGCCGATAGCTGTTACAAAACAAACAAGTCCAGAATAGTCCGATTTTTATCGCGTTCATTCACGCTTACCGTATTCAAAATTATTTCTAATAGTTTCTATAATATTTATATACAAAAATATTACTATCCGTGAATATACAAATAGTTTATATACATAGTATTAACTTTTGGTATAGCAATATAAAGAGATTGTCTGAGGTATTTAGCCTATCGTGTGGATTTAGCCTACTCATATGTTTCATATACGTATAGATATCAAAACTGCTCTGGGCTTCAGTTACCGAGTATTCGGTTAATTCGTAGGCTGACAATGATGGATTCAACTAAGCGTCCTCTCGTATAAAGGAGAAACTTTTTATCAAACAAAAGCGCTCCAGACTCTTTTACCGACACTGCAATGGAACAAGAAATATTACCGCTTTTTGTCTTGTGACGAAGAAAAGTTGTTTAAAATTATAGATGCATAACTGCAGTTGAGTTCTTTGTTTCCGGTTAGGTTATGGTCATTTTTCATTAATGAAATATTATGAATGCGTGTCTTTACATTTGTCATTAATCACGTTTGAAAACACGACTCACAAAGCGCATATAACAATGCCTGTCTACCATTTTCTTACAATTAAACCTTTCTTGCGGTTTTTGTTTTAACAATGTCTTCCCAGAGCACAATTAATGAATTCTGTTAATAAAACAGCAACAGGTTTACAACATTTCAACAACAATTGATTAAGACAAACAAAGAGAGCACGCAAATCTGGTTTATAAATGGCATGATTTAATAGACATAGCGTGGTTTGTGTTCTCCAAATACTAGGCCTATTATTTTTAAACACAAATTTAATTTGACAAATGCAGTTAGACACGGAAAAGTACAGCTGACGGGGAAAACACGAATAAGTTAATTCAATGCAAATATGTAAAGCATCTACTGAAGTACACGATTACAAGAGTTTTTGGTACAACCATTAAATAGAATAAAAGTTATATAAATAAATTCACACTCCAATATAATAATGGCAAAAATAACAGACGTAATTTATGAATATACGTGGGTTGCTCAATTGTATAATGACCAATATACAGGTAAATTCTACATTCCTCACAAACACAAAAATCGCCCAGTTAAAGTACGTCAAGCAATTTCTGTTACTCATTTTATCCTTTGTTCTTATCCTGTTGTATAACTAAAAAGTTTATAAATAAACATGCCTGACGCACGAAAATGAAGCAGAGACTGTTCAGTGTTATATTTTAGTTACCTGTTCCTTATTTGCATTTCAATTTGATATACATCGTTCAAACAATTATACACAGAAAAGATAACTAAACCAATACTGTTCTTTTACAATGGCTTTTGCAACTGTAGTGCACGCGTCTTAGAAATATCGCTCTAGAACATTTTCTTACAGGAGACACAAGTGTTGAAATGTGTGTGTGTGTGTGTGTGTGTGTGTGTGTGTGTGTGTGTGTGTGTGTGTGTGTGTGTGTGTGTGTGTACATGTACACATGTATGTTCAATATTAAAGAATCAGTCACTGAAATAACGACCGTGCAATGTTGGCAGACCCTCATTGGGAATTAGTTCTGCGCGTTCAAAGATGCAATCATAGTTTTAATAATTTTCTCAAGTCGTCCTAATTCTAAACCACACAATTTTTTCAAAACATTTTACAGTTAAAGATGACTATAGTTTTTTTAGTTTAATTTTTTTAATTTTGTAAATGTTTCAAGTATAGACACTAAAATACACTGAGACAAACAGTCATTATAAGACCAAATTCAGTTATCTGTACCTTTGACCAAATTATTCGTGAAATAACATTAATAAAAATTAGACAAACATAAATTTTGTTTGCCTTAATTATAATCATAAAATTGTTATTAATATTTACTTAAGTTACTTGCCAAGAAAAAAGTAAATGTAACGAATTAGTGTGAAAATAGGAGACTTTAAAAATGCCTGTTTCTCATAAGTAAATAGGCTAAACAATTCGCCGGATACTGATACTACGTTTGTGCAGATTTATGTAAGATAATAAGTTTTTCAAAAGTTGAAGAAAAATACATTTTACAATAATTATTACATTCTTTTTAAATATTAATTTTCTTTAAAGTGGTTTTTCGCTTTCTAGAAAATTAAATAAACGACGTAAATCTCATTAAAAAACCAAAGAAGAAACAATAATTATTTGTAATCACTTCACTTTTTTCGACAAATGATTGTTAATAAATATTGTGAACTATTTAAAATAGTGTAACTATTTTGTATAGTTAATAAACACTGAATTAAAAATAGTAAATTTTTATTAAAATATGATATGATATAGGTTTACAAAATGTATGTTGCTGAAAAAATGAGAACATGGCACGATTTCACATTGGAAAGGCCAAAATACAAAAACTCCCTATTAATATTTTCTATTTAATATAGAGTTCTTCCTAAATAAAGTTTTCCTTAATTAATACTTAAATAACATAAGTAAGTCAATCAATGTTTATTATATTGGGATGTAGTAGGTCGTAACCTGTAAACGATGAAATCAGATACCAGCTCTATACAAAGTATGTTTTGCGTAGGACACTTCCTTTTTCAGTAAATGTGTTCCTTTTTCAAAATTAGGTTTGAAAACTCTAAAATCCACGAGTTTCAAAAGTCTGTAAATAATCTTATTATTTTTCTTTCGCATTTGTTATGTTGTTTTAGAAATAACGGAAACCAATCTAATTGGTCATAGGTTTTTAAATTCAGTAAAATTATTTTGTGAAAATATAATTTACAATAATTATGGTAATTAAGTATGCATATAGCTGTGGATAACATTTTAAAGTATTCAATTAATTGCATTACCATTTCAATTAAAATTTGACATATTTTTAGTTTGAAAAGTTACGTAATTAACTCATAACGTCTCGTCGTTATAACTGTGAACAATTAGTGTCTTTTTGACTTATTTGTTAAAGAAAAGGTGGCAATGAATGTCAAGAACTCACAACAAAGTATAGCTGAAGACTGAAAAATATGTTTCAAAATTTCGTGATGCCAAGAGAAGTTAAAAAACCTATTAAAAATAATCAATGACATAGCAATACAAAATAGTCGTATAGTTTGATTCCTCAATAGCAAGATCGCACGTTCACTTGCGTGAACTTCCAAAATTAGTAAGTTAACGCACTACGGGAGATTAAAATCTGAATCGGTGGTGTTAGATATTATATCTCTTATTGCGTCCTTATAATTGCAAAATGTTATCTCCAAAATTAATGATCATATAATTTTTTATCAAGGCTCGAACATTACTACTGAACTTTTGCTTGAAAATATTAAAACCAAGATAGCCAACTCAGAGTCTCGTATAAACATAACACTCGTTTACCAGTTAGTGTATACTGTAGTTTGAACACTGAAGACAGATCGATAGTTATCCGTGAACCAGTTATTAAAAAAATGAATCATCTTTATGCATATTTCTAAAAATGTTTGTAATTTTATTTTCATTAAGGTATGACAACATTAAACGGTGACCAACATCATGCTACCTTTGCACTACCATTCTGTTTACAACGGTGTGGTTTTCGCAGAGTTCGTGTGAAAAGTGAAATGTTGAAATAGGCCTCTGAGTGGAAGGCAGAGCGGGCTGAGCTCATCACGGCTTAGTTTGTCGGCGAGCAGCGTTAACAAGACAGAACTAGTCGACCTTTATCGGCCTCTAACCTGTCTCCTGCTGTGGAAATAATAATTTTTTATCATGCTTTCGCGTTCCATATTTTTCATGATCTATGAACCCAGTGCAAGTTAAAGAGATGATTGGAGTTCCATGGATAATATTCATTGTCAATAAGCCTAGAATTACTTGTTAACAAACGAATGTGTGTGTGTGTGTGTGTGTGTGTGTGTGTGTGTGTGTGTGTGTGTTACAAGGTGCCAGGTTTGAAGCTGACAGCACTTGCAGAAGTAAGTTTTGCTTAAATGAATTAGTACATTTATTGTTTTTTTTTTATTATAACACATACACAATTCAGCCCTGATAATTATGAATTAAAATAAATAAGTAAATTTTGACATGTTATATTTAGAAAATTTATCTACAGTCATTGCAGTAACTACAGCAGGTCCAAATGCTGGAAGTTTTGTTATAACTAAATCTTTCTGTGCTCGATAATATTTTATTTCTTGTTGCGCATTCTACACTAAACAAATGTGACAATTTCACTAAAAATAAGCATAATTTCTGAATTTATTAATTTCTACGTTTAGTCTTCTCACTCATCTAACAAATAAATTAAATATTATAATTTCTATTGTTGTGATAGGCCTATATTTTAATCGCATTTTTATTTGTAATTTTCATACCCGTATAATTTTATTCACGCTTTAACAGGTACATGTGTTTTATGGTTATTCTTAATTTAGTTACTTTCAAGCGTCAGTTTTTGACACTGTTTCACTTTACTCGAATTTTGTTAACTTATCAAAATAATGCATAGCTATGCTGATGAAAGCTTACAATATTTGACTATACTATATGTATTAGGTTGAATAAATAATTCAAATTTTATTTACAATTTTGTAAATACTGATGAAGAAAATTTAAAAATGGTAACTTATGAAAGAAAATTAAAACTTTTGTATCTCCTTAATTAAAAAGGTAACAGTTTTAAACATGCCATATATTTTTTGTAAAATAAACACTTGATGTAAATTTTTAGTGCTTACAATCAGACTGTAAATGTTCCAGTGCTAACTGTCTGGAGCTCAAATTGGACGTGTTGCTAATGAACGTTTGACATGTCTGTAATAGAATATAAACAAAGTTCCGCTGCTTAGTTCTTTATGACACGTTTGTCCGATCCGTACCAATGATAAATATTACACTGATCATAATACGTAGTACAGTTATCTTCATAGTACAGTCGTCATAATACAGTGATAAATATTTAAACATTTGGCGCCATAACGTTTTCAGTATACATAAATTGATGTAACAGTGGAATTCAAATTAATCTCTTGGCTTTAGTCCGACCTAAGCTCCATTTGCCTACAACATTTCGAATATATCGATCTACAGCCTACAAAAGAATTAAGATTAATTGTTTAAAAAGGCTAACACATGCATAACTATAGTTCAACTTTTTTATATTCATTCTGGAAGTTCTGACAACAGTAGAAATTCAATTTTGTTTTCCATTTGGACAATTTTTCTACTGCAGAGGTTAGTTTGATTGCCTCTACATGTGTGTTCACTTCATAGGAAAAAGTTATCCGTCTATCATATTGAAACGATAGAACTGTCTGGAACCGCCGAGACCGTCCTCCACCCGTCCCCCCCTAGTCGAACAGGTGTAACCGCACCCAAGAACGTTCCAGTGTGTTCAAGAACATTTGAGATACGCATTAAACTGGCGTACATTAAAGATGAAAAGCTATAATAGACCTCTGCGCGACCTATAAAAGGGATAGCGTCTGACTTAGTTCAATCAGTTTGTTCAGCGATTTTTCTTTAGTGCATATCGAGTGGTGGGTCAAGTATTGTGGCTAAGTGTTGCTGTGTTCTAATTAGTGTGGAACTCTATTAGTTGACATTATTATTGCGAGTGGACAAATTAACTGATTTACAAATTGTTATTTGTGATTAATTAAAGCTGGTTATTTGTGTCTTCATTGGTTTCTTGTATTTTGTTTCCACTGTACCATACGACGATCAGTGAGACCGTCGTAACAATATATTATGTAGAGAAAAGATATTTATTGCAAAGAGACGAGACACGCGGGCTATGCAAACATTACTGTAAACCACAGTGTTAATGGCACATGTACAAGCTACTGAATATACAAATTGTTCATCTTTAACGCTTACTTAATAGACCCCAACCATGAATTATGAATTAGGAAAAGCGTGTAAAAATGAATTTTACTTAGGAAGGAAAATTTAAACCTAGGCCTACATCTCACTACGATTGAGAATGTACATACTGTGAGAATAGTGAACGGTTACTGTTAGTTCTTCATATAGAAATATACGACTTGAATATACAGACCCATAATTGTCGTTGGGGTGTTCATGGCACAATGATAATATGCGTGGTTCATAAGTGGGGCCTATTAATGTAAACAAGCAGAGCATATCTGTAGTCATCTAAAAATCTATTATATCCGAGTAATTGGTGCTATTGCAACAAACATAGAATACTTTAGTAAGTAAAGTTAACTAAATATGGACGTTATATCCTAATCAAAGCAGAAAATCGCTTAAACTTCTCTATTATAATTATGACATACAAAGTAACAACTGTTTAACTTCCACGTCATTAAAAATGTGTTACATTTACATTCGTTCTGTAATTTAATTACTTAATTGTAACGCGTGTTTCTTGTCGGATGCTAATAAGAACACGCAGGGGTTAATAACATTAGTGACTACAATGATGTGTATTGCATAATGCCAAACAAACGTAATTCGACACAGCACAGAAATAACAGCAGTAAGTTCATCACCAAAGTTCTCTAGTAGTCCTATTGTGTGTACTCTCATCATTTTTAGAAGTTATATTATACCAAATGTCGATCTTACATCGTGAAGCGTTTGGTGCTTTATCAATCAGTTGTTTGCCTGAACATAGGCATTAAAGAAAATTACTTCTGATGAAGATATAAAATATTCATTACCAATAGTGCTTAGGTTTCTGGGATTTATATAAAACATTTCTAGTTTTTCTTTACAGGTAATGTGAACAATCTGCTAACAGATACCTGGAAGGAACCGTATTTCAACGTTATGTGGGGTTACTAGAGATTATGTCGAGTTACTCGAGATTATATGGGGGTTACTCATGGTTATGGGGGGTTATTCGAGAGAAACCCAAAACGTTAACATTAAACGCGTCAGGGGTACAAATAATTCTTTTATATTTTATTTTCAGGCTTTCCATTTTACATTGAATTTTCAGTTGACCTTCCATATTATGCAATCTATAATAATTTTCATTACATGCATCTTTTTCAGGTAGGTTGTAGCAACAACAACAAATTGTGGAGGTAATATAGGATGTATTTGTGTAACAACAAATTATCAAACGACAAAGACAGGAGCTACTTTAAACCGAGCAGTGAAATATCCGTGGAATGTGACACAGACAAACGGTAGCGCAAGACGTTTAATAAGAGGAAGTGACAATGACCCACATACAACTAGCAGATGATAAATGACTTTAGTACTTTTAGAATAATAAAAAATCGATCGAACTGACCTACACAAATATATCTTACTGTCTGTTTATCACCAATCAGAATATCATTAAATATATTGATTTGGCTACAGATAAAACTTTTTACATTAATTAGAAAACGTTAGAAGCTTCTTCATTTATATGTTATGTGATGCCGGCTAATATTTACTTTGTTATGTTTTACGTTGTGTCGGATTGACTTTGAAATAAAATGAGAGTAATTGTTTATTTTTAATGTTATTCTTTACGTAAAATCTTTGAAATAGCGTAAATATACGACTAGTTCCATTCTGGTACATTTAAATATAACAGATTCCGTCTGTGTTATTCACCAGAACGAATATTTACGCTTTATTCTGTTCAGTTCTGTTACTTCCATTTTGTATGTACTCTCTATCTTTCATTCGTATGTCAATCTTTTATTGTCTTTCTGTCCGTGGAATGCATTAGGGAAGCTAATGTTTACCTGCCTTTACAGGGGCATGGTGGTTAACCTTTTCGTGCAGGTGACACAAGATAAAGCATTCCTGCTTCAATGCATTTAACACAAGCGCTCCTAACATTTCTGCTACTTTCTCAAAAATAAATGATAGCTAATTTAGTTATGGGTTTTGAACAGATGTCAGATTCTCTCTTGAAAAGCCGATCTGAGTTTAAAATTTCTCAGTTCAACATAAACTATACTGATTTTGTTTAAAAACATTTTACCACATAACAAGTTAACATATGCTAGTTCAAAATTGGCGTCCTGTGATTCATACATTTGACAAGAAAGTTAAAACTATATACGGTAAACTAGTTAACAAATATTTTTTGCTTTAATCTTTGCTTTTTTATAAAGCAAATAATATTGCACAGCTTTCGCTTCAAAATTAGGATGTACCTGCTAAATTAAAACTATCTCGGCATTATTTCTCTTGCTTAAGAACGGTTTACAGAACAATACGTCGATCCCACCTTTCTTCCATTATTAAGATTCATTACAGCTTTTAATAAGGCATGTTTAAGTACACGTTGATTGTTTCTATCCCCCTAAAAGATTAAAGGTCAAAAGTGTTGGTATACAAGGTGTAAGTAAGATGAAACGTTTTATTTTGTTCTACAGTATAGTTAACCTTTGTAAGGATATAAAAACTTATTTACAGCATCAATTACTACATCGCCTCAACCATATTTAGATTATTTTATTGTGTAATTTGTTTCTGAACTTATATAGTAATCATAATTATATATCTTAATCTGGACTGAGTAAAGGTAGTTCTTTGTTAATTTTTTCGTGTCTATGGAAACTTAAATGCTGTGTAAGATATATGTGAAATCACAAATAAGGTGTTGAATATGTCTGATATTTGATCTATCAAATTCTCTCCCTCAAGTCGACACTAAAATATCGGTATGGAGAACCATACATGACTTCCATATTCTAAGATTTATATTTAAAATCATTTTCAGCCAAACAGCCAGGCTGTGTCTTACCTGCCTTTTTATTGCTGTATTAAATGAAAAATATTATATTACATTAAAATGAAAAAATTATAATTTTATTGCCTGGCAACAAAATTATTGTATTTTTAACAATTACCATTGTTTCAAAAAGTTTAAATAAATTTTCAAGTACTTTACTCTTGTTAAAACGTAAAAGGTTGCAGGTAAACTACCCCTTCCCCTTAACCGATCTTCACCAAAATCGAAAGTCATTGAGACCTCTACAATTCAGGGACGTATGCAAAAATTTATTTGATTCTGTTTGAATTTGCGGCTGTTATCGTTTGCCATAGAAAATACGCTTGATAAAAAAACGTTGCAGGTAAACTACCCCTTCCCCTCAACCGATCTTCACCAAAAACAATAGGTCTTGAGAACTCTACAATTTAGGGTTGTATGCAAATAATCTTTTGATTCTGTTTGAATTTGCGGCTGTTATCGTTTGCCATAGGAAATACCCTTGTTAAAACATAAAACGTTACAGGTAAACTACCCCTTTCCCTTAACCGATCTTCACCAAAAACAATAGGTCTTGAGAACTCTACGATTCAGGGCTGTATGCGAAACATTATTTGATTCTGTTTGAATTTGCGGCTGTTATCGTTTGCCAAAAAAAATTTCCCTTGATAAAAAAAAACCGTTGCAGGTAAACTACCCCTTTCCCTCAACCGATCTTCACCAAAAACAATAGGTCGTGAGTACTCTACAAATCAGGGCTGTATGCAAAAAATTATTTGATTCTGTTTGAATTTGCGGCAGTTATCGTTTGCCATAGAAAAAAAAATCTACAGACAGACACACAGACAGACAGACACACACACACACACGCAGACACTTTTCGGAAAACGACTTTTTTTCATGTTTTGAGTGTAGTAGAATCAGAATCTGCAATAATCTCGAACACGATTTTTTTTGCCATCACCATACTTCCATTCCTTAAGGAATATGGAAGTAAAACGGTGGCTAAATTTATCTCAAGGAAAACCTTTCTACTACAGACGGCGATAACTTATTAGTCACGCCGTAGGCCTCTACCGAGACAGATACACACGCATACGCACACGCGCACCCATCCCCCCACACACACACTCGTGTCAATGTATTGGTGAATACATTAACACACTTATTAGTAAGCAAACACTGGTATTATTAAATTCAGTTAAACCGGTAACAGCAAGAATGGTATATGTAGGCTAATTTAGTGTTAATTAGCTATAGATCTATTGTCAGTTACAACATAACTATATACGATAAATGTCACCGTCATAGCCAGAGTCACAGCAGTTTTCATTTTTAAAACTATGTAATTTTTATAACTTGTAATTACCTAAATCATCTGCTGTTCCTATATGACTTTTGGTTTAAGTTCTTTGACCAACGTATCTAAAACATTTAACTAGAAACAGTGAATAACAGACTCAAGAAATCTCTGAAATTTGTTCATTTACACGTCTAAGAGTTGTGAATTAAGTCAGTAGAACAATACTAAACAAAAAGCTTTTATGCACGCAAAAAGCATGTACGCGTAAATACATAATGTGTTTAAACTATATGTACAAAAAACACGAGTGATTTGAAAACAGTAATTTTATTTTGCTGTTACTGTAATCGTAGTAAATATACGAATTACTCTTTTGCGTGAAAATCATAAAAATAAATTACAGGCCTATTATAACATACATATCTGTACGCAATATGCAAAACCGTTTCCTTCAAATCTTCAAAGTTAATATTTTCTATATTTTCTTACACAAAATTATAATTTAGTCAAAGAAGGTGAATGCTGAGCTACTTTGTTATTGGAACGTAAAAATAAAAACTATTTTTAAATCAGTAAGCTGTAAGTTACGGTACAAATATGTGGTATCGTTGCCATACATATTATAACGACATTACAGAACAGTCTACGTGCTTATCGAATGTTCCAGAGGAACCCGGCTGAATGTTGTGGCGTACGTGATTTCAACACGCGCTCGCGAGACTTTTCTGAACGTCACCAGCCCCGCGGACTGTGTCAAGGCCGCAATCAATTGCATCCTAAGTAGAGCTGATGCGTAGTGTTTTCTGGTAGACGCCTATTAGCAAATATACTGGAACCTTGGCGGGGTATAAATACAAGTAATCGGCGACGTTCAGTTTCAGTTATTGTTCGGGCGATTACTTTGTGCGTTTAAGTGGTTATTAGTGGCAAAGTGTTATGTCTTTTGTAATCGTGCTGGACAATTGTAAAGAACTTGTGTTTTATATTAGTTGACATTTTATTGCGTGTGAACAATTTTTATTTGAATTTTTTGTAAGAAACTGTCTTGTTAATTACAAACACTTTAATTGTGATAATTAAAGCTGGTGATTAGTGACGCAATTGGTGTCTTGTGTTTTGTTTCCCACTGTACCATACGACGATCAGTAGACCGTCGTAACAGTGTGGGTGCGAAGTGGGACAGAACCGTTAACAGTGGAAACAGTGGAAACTATATAAAAGGCTAGTGTAATTCGTAATTAATCTGTAAACATGGATGCTAGTCAGATGATGGAAGCTTTCCAAACGCTGCTGCGGCAGACACAGGAAGAAGCAGAAAGACGACAAAAAGAAGAACGAAGAGAAGAAAGAGAAGAAGCAGAAAAACGACACGATGAGAAAAGCAGACAGTAAGCGGAAGAAGCAGAGAAAAGTTCCAGACAAGAGGCGAAAGAAGCGGAAAAATGACAGGATGAAAAACGTAGGCAGGAAGCAGATAAAACGGAAGCTCTTTTTGAAGCTATGTAGAAACAGTTGCAGGAACACAGTACCACAGAATTGGGTCTCCTACGAGGTGAGCTTAATAAGCAAGTTACTAAAATATCGGAGGTAGAAGAATCAATTTCATTAAAAATAGCTGAAGTAGGAAAATCTGTCTCGATTTTTGAATAATCGATGTCTATAAAAAATAACTGTCATAGAATAATCGATGTCAAATAAAAAATCTGCAGTAGAAAACTCAATGGCAAACATAAGAGAACAAATTAAAAGTGAAATTGAGCAGTGCTTGAAGATACAACCAATACAACTTTGTGAACAGACTGTACCAATGATAAAGACAGAAAAAGACACAGAAAATAAACTAATAGTTCATGTCAAGGCTCCAACCTTTAACGGAAGCAGTTACTGGGCCAACGTACTTCCGCCAATTTGAAGCTGCTGCATGCGCAAATTATTGGACAGAGAAAGACAAAGCTGTTTCACTCGTTCTCGCATTAAACGATCCTGCGGCAGAATTACTACAAAAAGCCACAACACCTATGCCGAGTTGATAAAAGCTCCAGAATTACGGTATGGTGACAAACATATACGAGATGTGTACTGCACCTACTTGAGAGCAAGGGAACAGCATTCCAGGAAGAGGCTTCAAGGCTTTGAAGCAAGTATCGGCAGACTAATTAGACTGTCCTATCCTGAAGCGCCAGAAGATTTTCGAATGAGTTTGCGATGCAGACATTTACTGACGGTGTCCGAGATAACGAACTACAGCAAGTATTACGAATGGCAAGACACCAGAACAATGCGGACGCCCTGGTACATGCTTTGCAATTTGAGGCCGCCAAATCAGCGTCGGGTTGGATGAGTCATAATGTGCGCGCTAAAAGATCCCGACGGCACAGACGATGAAGAAGAAGAACAAGGAATAGAGACTCGACGGTCGCGCCAAAGAATAAAATAAGAAAGGATGGAAGACCGAAGTGTTATAGATGTGGAAAACCTGGACAACTACAACGAGATTGTCGGGTTAGAATTCAGCAGCAGGGAAACGAGCAGTATGTCGGTACAACGGGGTGTGTGCTGACTAACTGGAGGAACGAAGCCCCTAGACAATACGCAATTTCTACACTTTAGAAAAACAGCGGGAGCTTGGTGGTTACCGGATTCGTTCAAGAAAGGCCAACCTCTATTACAGTTGACACAGGCGCAACAGTTTCCATTGTGTGGCCCGACGTGGTGAAAGATCATAAGCCAATCTGATGCTCTTGCGGCTTGTGAACAGCTACTGGACGGCCTGTAAAAGTGTTTGGAAAAGTGAAGATACACCTACGCCACGGTCGACTTGAGTTTGATCATCAAGCATTTGTTGAAGACATTGTGGATGAAGCAATTCTTAGCGTGGACGTTATGAACGCATACGGATTTATAGTTGACTTCAAAAACAATGTCTTGAGAATCGGAGAAAAGGTAATGCTCTCCACAATGACTACATCAGAAAAATCTACGGTCGTAATAAACCAGGTGGGCGTAACTATTCCGCCAAATTCCGAAAAGATCATCATGTTTAGAACTAAGGAAAATACTAGGGACAACCAGTGCTCTATATTCGAACACCAGGTAGCCAGCACACCGGGCATACTAATTGCCAGAAATTTAGTAAATCCTGACGAAACCGAAAATGTACCTATTAGAGTGGCGAATATTTTAGATGAAGCAAATATCACTTTACAAAGCAATACGCTCCTAGACAAATTAACTCCTGTGGCCTGGGTAGCCGGAATGACGCAACGAAGATCCAGTTCTTTGGATACTTCCAAATTACCAGAGGAACTGCAGGAATTATTGAACACATCTTCTACCACCTCTCAAGTTGTAAGGTAAAAGAACTCAGACAGTTTTTACATGAATTCAAAGATTCTTTTGCAGTTCGAGGACAGTCATTGGAAAAAACCTCTCTTGTACAACATCGCATCAATACCGGGGACACTACACCGATACGCCAACCTTCTCGAAGGCCTCCATTATCTAAACAAGAGGAAAAGTCTCGGTTAGTACAGGACATGTTGACACACGGAATAATCAAGCCTTCGTCAAGTGCTTGGTCTTCTCCGGTAGGTAGCGAAGAAGGATGGTGGATTACGTTTTGCGTAGACTATCGGAGGCTGAATGACGTGACAAAAAAGATTGCTATCCGTTACCTCGCGTTGGCGATACACTCGACACGTTGTCCGGAGCACAGTGGTTTTCCACATTGGTCCTGAAGAGTGGGTATTGGCAAGTGTGTCTTCATAAAGAAGACAAGGAAATGACCGCTTTCTTGACCCCAAGTGGCTTATTCCAATTTAACGTCATGCCACTTGGACTCTGTAATGCACCGGCAACATTCGAAAGATTGATGGATCTGGTACTCCGAGGCCTGACATAGAAAACTTGCCTCGTTTACTTAGAAGATTTCATAGTGATCGGGAAGACTTTCAAAGACCATTTGGAAAACCTTAAGGAGGTTCCAAATAGAACTCACGGTGCCCAACTGAAGCTGAGCCCGAAGAAATGTTCTTTTTTCCAGAAGGAACAGTATCTGGGCCATCTGGTTTCGGCAGCGGGTGTTAGCATGGATCCTAATAAAGTAAACACCGTAAGAGACTGGCCAGTTCCGAAGAGTAAACACGAAGTTCGGAGTTTCCTGGGGTTACGCTCATATTACAGACGTTTTGTGAAAGGCTTCGCTACTATTGCTAAACCACTACATGAGATAACGGAAAATAAACGGAACTTTCAGTGGTCGAGAGAGTGTGATCAAGCATTAAGACTTTGACAATTGCTTTGACTTCGCAGCCAATTCTCACTTTCCCAGCTTCCGAAGAGAAGTACATCGTACACACAGACGCAAGCAATACTGCTCTAGGAGTAGTTTTGTCTCAAGTGCAAAACGGTGAAGAACGAGTAATAGCGTATTACAGCAAGACGCTTTCTAAACCAGAGAGAAATTATTGCGTTACAAGGAGAGAGTTGCTGGCAATCATTCGAGCTTTGGAACACTTCCATTATTACCTCTATTGAAGTGATTTTTCACTACGCACCGACCATGCAGCGCTTGCATGGCTCTTGAGATTTAAAAATCCAGAAGGGCAGATGGCAAGGAGGCTTGAACATCTGCAAGAGTACAACTTCAAGGTACAACATCAGCGGGGGTGCCTGCATTTTACTTCGGATGGCTTATCACGAAGACCGTGCCCGACATTGCCACAGAAAGGAAGAACAAACCGCCAGCGAACATGTTCAAGCCATCACTGTAGATTTCCTGGCAGTCGGCTGGACGACACAAGATTGTCGACAAGAACAGATGACTGATGAAGACATTGGACCGATCTTGACAGCAAAAGAGGAAGGTCGCCGCCCGAATTGGCAAGATATCTGCAATGGTTCGGAAGTGCTGAAGGGCTACTGGGCACACTGGGAATCCCTTACCTTAGAGAACGGATTGCTGAAAAGGGCTTGGGAAAGTGCAGATGGACGAGACGTGGTCATGCAGTTGATAGTTCTCCGAAGTAAAGTGCAATCTTTTTTTGAAGGAGATGCATGATGGAACGTCTAGAGGCCATCTTGGCGTTAACAAAACCCTTGACATAATACGGAAGCGATTCTATTGGCTTCATCTTCGCTACGACGACGTAGAGGAATGGGTTCGGACATGTGAAATATGTGGTGGAAGCAAAGGCCCACCATCCAGAAGCAGGGGAAAAATAAGACAGTATAACGTTGGACTGCCTTTTGAGAGAATTGCCATAGACATTGCTGGACCATTCCCAGTTACTGACGATGGAAACCGGTACATCATGGTTGTAGGTGACTACTTTACTAAGTGGGTAGAAGCCTATGCAATTCCAAATCAGGAGGTTACCACTGCGGCAAAGGAGTTAGTTCACAAATTCTGTTGCCGTTATGGAGCCCCTATGGAAATCCATACGGATCAAGGGATACATTTTGAATCAGGAGTTTTTACAGAATTATGCCGTCTACTCGGAATTCGAAAGGCCAGGACAATGCCTCTGCATCCTCAGTCGGACGGAATGGTTGAGAGATTCAATAGGACACTTGAACAGCATCTCTCGAAGGTTGTTGACGAGAACCAAACAGACCGGGACCAACGTATACCACTATTCCTCATGTCGTATAGGTCAATACACCACACAACCGGCATGACCCCAGCAAAATTGGTGTTTGGGCGGGAGATTCGTCTTCCTGGGGACTTGATGTTTGGATCACCCGAGACTCAGTCACAGGAGCCACAGAACTATTCCTCGCAATTAGAAAACCAACTGGGAGAAATGAATCGCTTGATAAGAGGACGGCTGAAGATTGCCAGTGATACAATGAAAACTCGATACGACATTTGCAGCAATAGTGTTGTTTTCCAAGAAGGAGATCAGGTCTGGTTGTTCAACCCAAAGCGCCGTCGTGGTCGCTCACCTAAGCTTCAGGCTAACTGGGAAGGACCCTACACTGTGAAAAAAAGAATCAACGATGTTGTGTATCGGATTCAACAGGAAGGACAGCGAAAGTTCAAAGTCATCCACCTAGATCGCCTGGCGAAGTATTACTTCAGAGACGGTTTGCCAGTTCGGGACGAACAGGCTTAAGGAGGAGGCAGTGTTACGACATTACAGAACAGTCTACGTGTTTATCGAATGTTCCAGAGAAATCCGGCTGAATGTTGTGGCGTACGTGATTTCAATATGCGCTCGCGAGACTTTTCTGGACCTCACCAGCCCCGCGGACTGTGTCAAGGCCGCAATCAATTGCGTCCTAAGTAGAGCTGATGCGTAGTGTTTTCTAGTAGACGCCTAATAGCGAATATTCTGGAACCTTGGCGGCTGATAAATACAAGTACTCGGCGACGTTCAGTTTCAGTTATTGTTCGGGCGATTACACTGTGCGTTTAAGTGGTTATTAGTGGTGAAGTGTTATGTCTTTTATAATCGTGCGGGACAATTGTAATGAAATTGTGTTTTATATTAGTTGACATTTTATTGCGTGTGAACAATTTTTGTTTGATTTTTTGTAAGAGACTCTGTTTTTAATTACAAACTTTTTAATTGTGATAATTGAAGCCGGTGATTAGTGACGTAATTGGTCTTGTATTTTGTTTTCCACTGTACCATACGACGATCAGTAGACAGTCGTAACCATATGGTATAAAGTTTGCCTGATTGTCAACTACAGTACAGCCCCGTATTCTGAATACATGGGCATGATTATTACTGGTAACGTACATGTATCTCAAGTACAAAATCGTGAGGAATCCAACGGCTATTGAATGGTTTGTCTATTAATCACGGAATAAACTTTTATCTGTCTCACGTAAAGCGTTGGTTTCATTTCTAGTACATATGTTACTAATCTCTCATTTGTTAAGCAAACCAGTACTCATTAATACCTCAAGTCGACTGTTTATAATCCTGGTTAAAGATCATTTACCTTTTTTGGCTTTTTGTTTCTCCACAGTAAAATCTATGAGGCGTATTAAATGGAATCTGTGCGGTGATACTCACTCTGCATACGAGATTAGGTGCAGTGACTCGAGTAACAAAACTCACACTATGCCTGTAATCCTATGTCGTAAACTTGAATTTTTATTTCAATATTTATAACAAACAATATATTAGCGTATTTGAATAATCATTTATTGTCTTTAATAAAATTAATTAAGGTACAAATTTTGATAATACCCAAAAAATTGCAAAAAATAAAACTTTTAATATAATGGTCTTTAATTACTGTTCAAGTAATAATCTGATTATATATCAAATACAAAAATTAATAAATATTAAGTATCAGATACATTTTAAATATTAATTTCTCATCAACCTGTATATACTTCTTCTTCTTCTGTTCAAGGATTAGGTTATATAAACGTCTTCCGGCACACATCTCATCCTCGGACGACCGACGTCTCTTCTAACAATGGCTTTATAGTTCAGTGCCGCCTTCGGCAATCGAACCTCTGTCTTCCTTTGCAGATGATTCCACCATTGTCTTCTGTAAATTGAAATAATTTTATTTATGTCCTTTACTTCGAGCTTTTATTTGATATCGTCTTTCCTTATTCTGTCTTGCAATGTATAATTTAAAGTTTAGAAGAAACTGCATTTCAGCACTCTGATTCTTGCCGCATTCCTTTTTTGTCATGACGCACGCCTCATTCGCATAAACAAATGTGGATATTGCAGTTGTCTTATAAAATATAATTCTTGTACTCTGTCTTGTTTTATTTTTAAGATTTCTATGAATCGTACCACAATATTCCCAAATTTATTTATTTTCTCTTTTATATCATATTCAGATTCATAGCTGACAGCACATCCGAGGTTTTTTGAAACGGCTCACTTGTTCTAAAGTGCTGTTGTTTATAACTATCTCAGTCCTCAGTGCATATTTATCTTTAAAGGTTTTGGTCTTTCTACTAAAATTATCATAACTCTTTCAATCATACTGTAATTGAAACATAGCTCTTTGTAAATCATCCTCATTTTCTTGAAGAAGAACTCTGTCAACCCCATATAGCAGGGAACCAATACAAATTGATTCCCGAATATAAATTGTTTTATACATTGTAACAAATGTAAAAACAAGTACACTCTAAGCCGTTAATTTAAGATATTATGAAATAAACGTTTATTGAGTAATCTGATATTTTTTATCTGAAAAGTCTTCTTTAAGATAATTAGTGGTTGCTTATGTTGCTTTAATAAACAGCGTTTACAAATTTTTAATTTTAGTATTAAGAATCTAAAAGGCGATAACAATTTTGTTCACTTTATCAATTAACCTTATGGAAATTTGTTTGTTATCATTGTTGGTTTCATGATTGGCTTACATCTGCTATCTCTAAAATCACAGTTTCAAGAAATTAAATTTTACACAAATTAATTGTTTTAAATTACTTAGTGTAAGAATCTCAAATGCCTCATAAATGTAAATACTTGGTATTAACAGGATAACTGCCTTTCTGCGCTAGCTCGATGCTCGGGGTACATGTCTCGCTTGCTCCCTTAGTTGAGGTACAGTTATAGACACATGAAAAACAGCGTAAGTGTTAATAGGCCTATTACCGTAGGTCAGTTCCTTATGAATCATGTTTGTTACTGCCTGACCGCGAGTGTATTAAATTACAAATATTTCATCCTCTTGTCCTGCATTACAATTGTGTTATTTGAAATGGATAGAAAATAGAACTTATTTTAATAATCTTAAAAAAGAACTATCTTAAATGCAACTTACTTAGCAAATCAATTTCTCTGTTTACACATCATCACTAAAGAAAGGAATATAGATATAGGCCTATCATTAGTTGTTTAGATCCTGTTTGTATCGACTTGCTTTTACCACTAGATATGAATTATTACCAGAACGCGTAACATTCAGTTTGTCAAGAAAGAACCTGCGTAAGATATAACGATTACATGTAAACCACACGTCTAGTTGCCGTGTTAGCATTATTTAAATAATCGTGGAGATTACAAAACATACCACCAACAGTTACCACCACCAGCAGCTTTCTTCTATAGTTGTCCTTCCTATTTTTATAACAAAGTATCTACTTTTTATAAGATTTTATCTAATTATGCAGTGCGTATTATGAAAAATGTAACAAGAATCTGAGGAACATTTTACAAAATATCTGAAAACGCTTGTTACATTTTCCAAGAAAAAATATCTGATGATGAATCATGAATCATGAATCATGTCTTGTTGGAATGCGTGTAAGAAAACGAGAGCTGATGGTCATATGAACTTATCAAACACGCACACAAAAATGGAAATTGTTATTTTTTTGTACATACAAAAACAACAAATCATTGCAGAAAGTGTTTCATTTCTCTACTATACTTTTTAAATTATTGTATAATGTATATTAATATTATTTTTATAATACTACTGTCATGATACTAATATTGTGTATTACCAGTTTACTACTTCAAGGCGATAAAAATATTTTTATATTAAAACTTACTGGGTTAATAATTTAATATAGTGTTTTATATTCTATAGTGTTTTTAGTTTCAATAAGCTAACTGCTATATCTGCACACGCAATCTGAGATGAGCAGGGTGGACATAAAGTAGTGACAGCTTTCGTAACAAGCACATTGTAGCTTTCAAATGCAAGCTAGGAATACTCACTTTGCAGTAGAAGCTACAAATCTAAGCAACGTGAATTTATATTTTACATGACAAACTTATTTTCGTTATTGTAGTCGTATGTCAAATTACTGTGACCGCTATGACACAGTGTTTTATTACTGTGACCGCTATGACACAGTGCTTTATTTTTCGTGTGCTACACAATTCTTTGTTTGCCGAAATTAATAAAATAGTTTTGACAATAAAAACTTCTTTTTAAGAAAACTCAGTAACACAGGCGTTGTTCTTGCTCTCTTCACTCTTCCTCCATTCTTCCTCTAACCCTATTAATTTATTGTACGGACACAAACCTCAAGCGTAATTTGCAGCTTTACTTATTGATTAGTTGCAAAAATGTTATTTAACACAAATAAATGAATATAATAGCATATAATATAACTTTTAATAATAATTTGTACTGTGAGTTTATTCCAGTCTATATTTGTTGTTTTCAAACATTCCATTTCTAGTCCAATGTTTGTGTAAGAAGTAACTGACGATTACTTGGATTTCAAGGTTTATTATTCAGCTCAATTTATATATTAACTTCACGTTAATTTATATTTCATAAAGGCTGAAGTATAAATAGGAAAGTAATTTACAATGCACACACCTTTAGGATCATTTAGACTTTTATGTAATTAGCCGACTTTTTTAATTCGCTGTCAAATTATTTTCATATTTCCTATCATAAACATTGGTCAATTAAAAGAGGGGAGTTACTGTAATTTAACAATCTCTCGCAACAAATATGAGTTTATCTTGACTGTGCATAAACAATTAGAATTTTAACAAAATAAACACACCTGTATGTAACATTAACTACCTAAAATGGCAATGTGTGCATGATTAATTAAATGTACCTAGTCATTTATCACAGTGTTTGTTCACTGACTCTAATACGATTAACAATATTGTACTGCTATATCTTTAGCATAGTTATACCTCCGTTGCGACATGTAAGAGAGCTGTGATCATTCAGTTTCTTCTAGAGCATCTTTTAGGTAGATTACATTTTATAATCCCAAATATCGTGGACTATAGGGTGTTCTAAACCGGATGGGACCTAAAGGATTAGAAGAGCCTTACTCTCGCAAGCGCACTCACAACCGGCCCGGCCTTGCCAGAGACGACATGGGCGGTTCAGGTATAAGTATACGGTCTAATTCAAAACTATAAAATTTCTAAGTTAGCTTATAATCCAAATTAAACTGTAATTTTTGTAATCTCCGTGAAATTTTGAGAAAAATGAGTAAAAAAAACACATAATTGCGATAAATATGAAGATTTTAGGGATTTCTAAAGTAAACGCAGAATTGAAGTACTTAATAAAGATTTTATTATATAGTAATAAGTATGTTGGTGATATCTTGAAAGAAAAATGTATTTACAGTTTACATTCATAGTTCAAAATTAAGTCGGTAATATGAAAATTTGTATTTTTTCTACCATAACAAATACTGTCTTGTATGTAATATTCTCAAAAAATTATTTTATTTAAAAATGTATCCCAATGAAAAAGAAAAGAAGGGATTGATATGATAACTTATACAACTGTATACAATTGCATACAATTAACTATTGTAGCATCACGAGGTAATACAAAAAAGGAAACTCAATTTAATCATCAAAATTTATAGTAAAACTAATCAAATAGGTAAATACTATGTAACTGAATGAGGAATGCAATAAAGAATGAGTAATCAAATGAGAACAACCAAAAATAATTATATAAGGAAGAATTATAATAACTAAAACAATAAACCATGAATAAAAAATAAGTATTTTACAGATGCATACAATAAATTAAAAACAGGAATTAGCTTAGTAAACAAACATAGTAAATAACTTTACAAACAGATATAATAAAGGAGTAGACTGGACTGTGTCTTTGACATACTAATTACCCAATAGATTAGAGAAGTGATTTTGTATATTTTATTATAATATTTAAATAATAATGTTGTAGTATGTAAGTAAAAAATGTATTTAGAGTTTTTTTGTATAACACATGTATAATTTGTATAACACAAGCTAGGTCTTTAACCTAAGACTGGATTTTTGTAATTAGCTCATATAGTGTTATGGTAAAGACAAGGTAATTATTTTCATAATTGTGTTTATTCGAAAAACATACAAGGTGAGATAAGTGAATAGAAAAGTGATAAATAATAATAATGAAACAGTGCAAATGACACAGTGTAAAGAATGATAAAAATATAAAGTGTTGTGAACCTAGTATGGCCAAAAGGTGAGAATGGCATGTATTTTATATGAAGTGACCACATAACAATAAAATCAACTTCATTAGTGTGAGTGACAATAGAAAATTAAATGAAATAAAAACATAAACGGGATTATGTAAAACTAATCAGGAAAAGTAAGGTTATATTAAAAACTTATATTTACTGGAGGCGGATAAAACAGTCCTGAGACCGAAAAATACACCAAACAAACCAAGGCCTCTTATATATGAATCTAAAGCTGATTTTAAAAGGAAGAAAGTTTTTTTTTGTCGAGTATGGGCGTTCGATGCTAAAAGAACAAACTGAATCAGTTGCAAATCCAACCAATATTAGAGAAGAAAATTATAGTAAAAAGGCAAGTAAAGTTGTAGGAGATATCAGTAAACTAACGAACAATTTATATTCGACCAACCTGAATAAGGAAAGCTGAAAATAATATCCTAAAAGGAAGTACTACATGTTTAATTTGGTGAGATCGTTTTAATACTAGAGCCATATTGACAACTATCCACGTTTTACACAACACTTCAATACAAACTAAATAACGAACACATTTAGTGCGACTACATTTATAAACATAATCTATGATATACAAACTTATTTTGAACAAACAAAAGTGTAGAACTCATATAATTTTTATTAAACATTCAGTAGTGTGTGTATCACTCAAGGAAAATGGCGTCTCTCGCTTTCTTTCAATGTTGTTGAAGGCGAACATCAGAGCGCCATGTTGAGAATTAATGAACTATGAGCTATAAAATAGACAATTATTATTTTTTTTCTCTTGTCAATTGTGTTACTAATGTCTAATTATTTCATTGTTTTATTAGTTTTATATATGTAATGTGTAATATTAAGTCAGTAAAATTATCTGAATTGATTTCTTTTGTATAATCACAAGAACTCACATCCAAACCAGCATACACAAACAACAATTAATTACTACACATTAAAATTTTTTCTTCATGTATGTTATTAGCGTAAAACGTGTTGTATGAGTTTATAATTTTACTGAAGACGATTGTTAATTTGATTATAACACTGAGATAAAAAATTTTCATGCATCCGAGAGCTAGATGGAGCAGGATCCTTAAAAAAGGAAAATTTGTTATTAATTAAAAGAAGAAAAGAAAATTACTATAATAAGAGAATTAAGGAATAAAAAATTTAATGATTCAGAGCAGCAAAAGAAGTGTGTTCTCATTTATAAATGAATATCATTAAACATACAACTCAGAATATTGCTGAGACTAATTGAGCATTTATACCCATTAACAATCAGTAAACAAACAAACATAACACATTTGGCGCTTACAACGTGCGGCGTTAAAGAATAATATATATAAACAGAGATATTACACATAACACTATTTACATACTGTATTTACAATATAAATGTCATATTAAAATTTAAGCACAGTACTTGATTGAAAGTTCTTTATTGAAAGAATAAAAGTGAAAGATAAAGTACTAAAAATTACAATTTAGGAATAAAATGTATAAATTTACAATTTTCTATGAGACACTAAAAATGTCACATTAACAAAATTATCAACGAAAATTAAATTACATTTGCAAAATACTAATTTCTAAAGCCAAAATAAATATTAAATTAGACTTAGTTGTACGTCTACAATACGTATATCACAACAAAGTCCTGTTTGGTGTCATTTTCTTTAAAATTTTATGGAGATTATAAGATGCTAAGTTCGTCTGTTAACTAATTTATATTATAAAAGTTGCAGTTACGTAGTGGACGCCCCAGGAGGTGATTTATACCCCAGGGGTGCGGGCCAGCAGCGTTTGTGTGTGTGTGTGTGTTTTAGTAAGGGTCTCCTAATCCCTTAGGTGCCATGCGACTTGGAACGCCGTATCCATAATCATAGACGAGTATGATAGACTGTTAGTAAGAAGAATGATCCGTCACGTTAGGACCAAAAAAGTTATGTTGAGCTTCGGTCCGAGTGGACCAAATAAAAATGTGTTGAATGTCGGCACGTGTGCACTAAGATTTTTTCCATCAGAAAGAATGAAGCTTGGTGTGTTATCGCCAGGATGCAGAATGATAAAGATAGTGGACTGTATTAATAAATTTATTAAGTTTCCTTTTTTACACTCAACTCATAGTACTAAGATTGGCTAATTCTGAAGATTAATTTTGAAGAAATCGATTCGTAAATGAAGCTACATTTTGATGAGGCACAAATGTGTGCACTCAGCTACATTGAAAAACGTTGAGGCCTAAGGCCTAAATAATTGTCGCGACAACAAGAAAATGGAAAGGACAGAATCAGGCAGCAAACGTAATAACGTCCGCTGCCAGCCAAGGCTCGTAGAACTGTATCGTTGTAAAAACATGATACGAACGATTTGAAAGCGTACAGATTAGCCAACCTATGAATGCGAAAATTACCACATTACTGTCCATAACTGCCCGCAAAAAATCAAAAGATTTTTTAATACATTGTAATAACTTATTGTAGAAAAATACAGAGTTCTTAATAATAAAGGTTAATCTCAGTAGGCTGCATTGAACCTTGAGTTGTAATCTTAGATAACAGTTATGACATTAACTGCTTAGCGATAAGCTTGAGTTATGATAAGAGTTAAGCAGGCCAAGGTTGGCGTGCAACTTGATTTGAGCATGAGTATAAATGCAAAATTTAGCAATGTATTGCCAATATATATTGTATGTATACAATATTGAACGATATAAGACATGAAAATACATAATTTGACAATGTTTAATGATGAATAATCGATGACTCATCACATGATGGGCCCGAAAAATGGTAACATTCATGCAAGTCATAGTGGTTAGCTTGAACCAGTTAAGGCCAGTAGACCTATACAAGTAGTATTGAATACAATGAACAAACAAAATTATTATAAAATTATACATGTAAAGACATAAATTTAGCATGACGACATATAGTTTAAACGATGCATGCTATCCTGAAGTTTCAGGAACATACAATAAATTGTTATGTGAAAACAAGCTACACATAGTTGACTGATTGCAAGCACAAATTGTAATGACATGTATGTCATAATTAAAGCATGAATAATAATTGTGCAATGCGTAATCACAAAATGCAAAATACAATATAAAATACAATATAAAAATAAAAATATAGGCGTGGCGTGGTTATAGACAGTAGATGCGAAAACAATGTGTTTTACATAAATACAAGTTATATAATAAATACAATAGAAATCAGTTTAGTTAATTACAAATATGAATAAGACACAATCGCATAAGTGACAAGTACAACAATGTGGTTATACAAATGTAATACATGAGTTGAACAATTGCGAGAAATACGTTCATAGAATAATAAATATCACACATATTGACAAATGTGCAAGAAAATGCATACATGGTTTGTATAACTGCAGACCATGCGAATATTATGTAACAAATTTTTATATAAAACAATACCACCAATGACATGACACCTACCCAATACCAATATCAAAATGTAAATGTGTAGGACATATAGGACATAGTATGCCTCACAAATTATTAACATATAAATACAAAAATAGCAAGTATACCACCATGAAACTATGATAAGTATAGACATAATAGCACAGTGCATGGTTGTGAAATTACAAGCACATGCAAATTTAGTATAAAAACACGCAATGATGCAAATTAACATTAAAATGTTGTGATGATACATATCACAATTAAGTTGACCAAATGGTCATACAATAAAGTAATAAAAGCCAGTGGCCAAGTAAAATAGCATTGTGCTAAATAATTATAGTAACCTTGTGTCTAAGTCTCGTCCCGCGCTGGCAACAAACATAGCTTATGAACTGGTCTCCGTAAAATACCAGTAGGCGTGCGAATGTCTACAACTCTAATTAAGTTGTCTGGGCCGGGAAATGTGGCGGTAATTACACCAAATTTCCATGCTAATGGAGGTAAGTTATCCTCAATCAGTAAAACCAGGTCACCAATGGAAACATTATCCTTGGCGAATTTTCATTTGTGACGTTGTTGTAATTGATGTAAATAATCGCGAGACCAAGCCTTCCAAATGACTTGGACAAACTTGTGGAGAAGTTGCCAACGTCCAAGACGAGAGATGGGAACGTGAGATAAGTCTGGGTCAGGTATCGCCGCTAATGGTGCGCAAATCAAAAAATGACCAGGTATAAGTGGCACCGGATCATTTACATCCGATGAAATGGCAAATAATGGGCGTGAGTTTAGACATGCCTCTATCTGAGACAAAACTGTCGTAAACTCCTCGAAGGTGAGTATAGACTTGCCTACCACGCGGCGCAAATGATACTTTAAACTCTTTATACCGCTCTCCCAAAGACCACCAAAATGGGGTGACGAGGGCGGAATAAATGACCATGAAATACCCTGAGAGGTCGTAAAGGATTTGATTGATGAGGTGGCATCCTTATTATGCCAAAGATTGTAAAGGTCATGTAAAACATTGCGGGCCTTCCTAAAGTTCGTGCCATTATCAGAATATAACCGGCTGGGTATGCCCCTACGGGACATAAACCGACGTAAGGCAGCTATAAACGCGTTGGCTGTAAGGTCGGAAACCAATTCCAAATGAATGGCCCTGGTTGCTAAGCAGATGAACAAAGACACGTACGATTTTGACAGAGTCCTAGATTTCTGCCCGCCATGACGAATCATGAAGGGACCACCATAATCAACTGCGGAGAATAGAAACGGCCGCGAAGGAGTGACTCTAGGATATGGTAGAATACCAAGCCTCTGAACCTGTTGTTTGGCACTAAACCTGAGGCACTTGACGCATCTACGAATGATGGAGCAAACGACTATCTTGGCGTTAATAATCCACCAACGTTGACGAAGTGAGTGATGCACGAGTTGAGCATCCGCGTGAAGCAGACGAATGTGTTCGCGTTCAATAATAAGGCGAGTAATATGAGCCGATGGATGCAAGACAATAGGATGCTTATTGTCATAAGGTAGTTGCGACTGCTGTAAGCGCCCGCCGACGCGTATTACGCCAGACTCATCAAGAAACGGGTCCAGAGAAGACAACTTACTCCTAATAGAGACAGAAGACCCATTACGAAGACAATTAATCTCGGCAGCGAAGTGGATCGACTGAGATTGTTTTATGAAGAAATTAAGAGTGTAATGAATTTCAACGGGGGTAAGAGCGCCCGAAATTTTCTCAGCACTGGAGAGTCTAATATTTTTGATGAATCGAAAGCAGTAAGCGTATACGCGTGTCAGACGGTGCAACGAAGAAAAGTCCCTTGAAAGATCAATAGCCAGGGTAGACATTAGAGAAAGATTGGGGGTTTGTTTCTCCTCCGCAGTGAATTCAGAAGACGACAGATTAGAAGATAAAAAGGGTGGAAAAAGATTGGACTCGGAAGATTGAGACAAACAGGCGGGACCATGCCACCAAAGCGAACAATCGCGCAAAACGTCGGGGTGACATCCCCTAGAAATAATATCAGCAGGATTATGTCGAGAATTGATGTGATGCCATGTGTAGGCTTGCGTAAGACGCTGAATCTCGGCAACACGATTAGCGATGTAGGTTTTCCACCTCGAAGACTGGGCATGAATCCAGTAAAGGGACACCATAGAGTCAGAATATAGATGAACACTATTAATAAAGGAATGAAGAGCAAGGACGACCTTGAATACGAATCGCGATAACAACAAGCAAGCGCAGGGTTCAATGCGAGGTAATGACACCTGTCGTAGGGGGGCCACGCGAGATTTAGAACACAGAAGGTGACAAGAGGCCGATGAATCTTGATAAATTACTCTAATGTGAACACAACACCCATAACCCTTTTCAGAAGCATCCGAAAACCCATGTAATTCAACTATCCTTGCCTTAGACTTGCAACGAATAGAACGTGGGACAATAATTTTACTGATCAGACATAATTTATCGCATAATGAATGCCAATGCAAGCGTAATTGCGCGGAGATTGGCTCATCGCAACCGAGATTGCACAGCCAGAGTTGCTGCATAAACTGTTTGTACAGGAAAACAATGGGACCGACGAGTCCGAGTGGATCGTATATGCCTGCGATAATCGATACGATTTTCCTCTTGGAGATGCTTGATTCAACGGGGAATGATTTGATGTCAAACAAAAATGAATCGGTAGTGTTATTCCAGAGAATGCCCAAGGTACGCACATTACCCTGTTTGTTTAAAGGGAGTGATAAATTGTCATGATTTGCGACCACCTGGGGTTCATTTGATGCCCATTTATGCAGCGTGAGACCGTATTGACTCAACAACGTACCTAAGTCAGATTTCAACTTGGTCAGATCAGAAATGGTGTCTGCACCGGTTAGCAAATCGTCGACATAGAAATCATTGGTTATAGCTGACGCTGCGTCAGGAAAAGAAGCTTCATGATCCTTACCAATTTGATTAAGACAGCGAGTAGCCAAAAATGAAGCACTAGCAGTGCCGTAGGTTACAGTTCGCAATACAAAGTGTTTAAACTGTTCGAGGGGAGAGTCACGCCACAGAATACGTTGATAATAACAATCCTTCTCTGCTACCAGAATTTGTCGACACATCTTCTCGATGTCGGCGATGAGAACATAGTTATGCATACGAAATCGCAAAAGAATAGAAAAAAGGTCCTGTTGGACGTTCGGGCCTACCAACAAGATGTCATTGAGAGAAAGACCATTGGTAGTTTTGGACGAACCGTCAAAAACGACGCGAAGTTTTGTCGTAGAACTAGAATGCTTAAAGACGGCATGGTGTGGCAGATAGTAGGTATTTGAAACCCCAAAATTGATAGAGCAATTGTCGATAAGCGTCATGTGGCCAAGATCCTTATACTCGTGAATAAAATTTTCGTATTCGCGCGCAAGCTTAGAATCACGCATGAACCGGCGTTCTAAACTCAAGAATCTTGCTTCAGCGCTGGCATAGGACTCACCCAACTGGGGATGGTCAGACTTAAATGATAGCGAAACAACGAACCTACCCTCTTGATTGCGATGAGTAGACCTAATGAAATGCTCCTCACAAGCTGAATCGTTATTAATAGGTGCATTATCAGGGATAGTTTCGGTCTCCCAAAATTTTTCGAGAGACTCCAAAATTTGACCGTCGTTGTTCCTAGCTAGGAACGAAACAGCAGGACCCTTATAACGGGAGTGTTTGGGCAGATTGCCTGCAAGAATGTAACCTAACTTTGTTTCCTGTATAATAGGAAAATGAGAACCGCGTACGTATTTGTTAGCTAAGATTAAATCTAGGTAGAATTGCGCTCCTAAAAGTATGTCGATGTCAGCTGATATGTTGAAATTTGGATCAGCAAGGAAAACGTTATCTGGAATGTTAAATTGATTTATGTCAAAAGATTGTGCTGGCAGTTTATGGGTTAATGCAAATAAGACAGCACATTTTGCCTCGAAGCTAAATCTTTGATAGCGGGAAATAATGCGTATAGACGCAAGATTAGTGGCACAACACGCGGTATTATTTATACCTGTAATCGGTATGTTAGATTTGGTCAAGTTAAGCCGTACTTTCTTGGCAAATGATTCCGTACAAAAATTTATTTGTGAACCCGCATCCAAAAGAACTCTTGCGAGTTGTCTGTTGCCAGCCTGGTCAATGACAAACACAATTGCTGTTGATAAAAGAATATTATTTGTGGATTGTAATTTGAGTGAACAATAATTACTGCTGCAGGCAGAAACTGGCTTCGACACATTGTTTATGTGCAACAATGTATGGTGTCGTTTTGAGCAGATCTTACATGATTGTTTAATCTTACAATTAGATGAGAAATGATCTGGTCTTAGACAATTGGTACAGCATTTATGATTTAATATAAATTGTCTTCGCTCTGATGTGCTTAGTGCACGAAATTTATCACACATGTAAATTGGATGATTGGATTTACAGCATAAGCATGAATAATTATTTGACGCTGAGTGATAACTTTTAAATGCAGTGCTGCCAGCAGCGTTTCGTGATTTATGTTTGTCAGATTTATTATTGAATCTGAAACTTAGCTTGTTGAGTTGCTGTCCGGCATCGATAGGCAGTGTATTTTCTAACAACTGTCTACGTGCGTTTAAAAACTGAGTAAAACCTTGAAAGTTAGGAAGATTATCGGGGTCTAAAGACTCCTTCCATAATTTAAACGTAGTATGGTCGAGTTTTGCTGCCAATAATTGTACAGTGATAAGCTCGAATGAATCCACTGACAGTTGCATGGCCGCCAGTGAATTAACGGAAGACGTTATCGTATTTATGAATTCTGCCAAACTTTGGACAGAGTCTTTAATTATTGACTTTACTTCAAGTAAATTTTGAATATAGTACTTAGCTAGTATGAATTTGTTGTCATATCTAGCGGACAGCAAACTCAACGCTATCGAGTAGTTTTCGTTACAAATAGGTAATGACTTAATTAAATCTAGCGGCTCATTTTTCAGAGACGAATACAAATAGTGTAATTTCTGCACTGACGTTAGATCAGATCTGGCATGCACCAAGTCCAGAAATATTGAGTAGAAATGCTGCCATTCTAAGATATTGCCTGTGAAGCAGGGCAAACTTATCGGTTTTAGTTGCATATTGCTTGTTAATACGGGAGATACAGTCTGAACGTTAAAGGTTTCTATCAATTGTAAGATATTGGCTTCTGTTGAATATAACAGCTCTTCGACCTCAACTCGGTCTTCTTGAGCAGCGTTTATGTCTTTAGAAATAAGTTCAATTTCGGACTGTACCTCATCGTATTTTTTTGCCAAGTTTTTAGACTTTCAAGTCTAACTGTTAAAAAATGTTTGGTGTTAGTGTTCTTGTCAAAGTTACTGATAGCCGAATTAATACGCACTATGGCAGACTTTAAGCCGCCTCTCTTTCTGACCAACACTTTGAGGCCTTCTTCAGCCAATGTACGCACCTGATGATGATGTTAATGATGTGGTACCTGGTATGCGATGTCCTGAAGCGTCGAGGCCGTGGAGAAGATGGCAAACACACAGACCGGAGAGATGACTGCTTACACTGGAGTACTGACGCTAGCACATGGATGGTCTTGCAGTGATGTCGTCAGGAGGCTCAATGGCGACGAAAGAAATGCTGGTTAAGTCACGACACGGTCGGATCAGCGAATATGCTGAGTCGACCGTGATGGCCAGAAAATGGGGCAGAAAAATAATGAAAAGTTGAATGACGAATCCAGGCACGGAGCGACCAAAAAAATGTTAGGAAGAAAAATGATCCGTCACGTTAGGACCAAAAAAGTTATGTTGAGCTTCGGTCCGAGTGGACCAAATAAAAATGTGTTGAATGTCGGCACGTGTGCACTAAGATTTTTTCTATCAGAAAGAATGAAGCTTGGTGTGTTATCGCCAGGATGCAGAATGATAAAGATTGTGGACTGTATTAATACATTTATTAAGTTTCCTTTCTTTACACTCAACTTATAGTACTAAGATTGGCTAATTCTGAAGATTAATTTTGAAGAAATCGATTCGTAAATGAAGCTACATTTTGATGAGGCACAAATGTGCGCACTCAGCTACATTGAAAAACGTTGAGGCCTAAGGCCTAAATAATTGTCGCGCCAACAAGAAAATGAAAAGGACAGAATCAGGCAGCAAACGTAATAACGTCCGCTGCCAGCCAAGGCTCGTAGAACTGTATCGTTGTAAAAACATGATAAGAACGATTTGAAAGCGTACAGATTAGCCAACCTATGAATGCGAAAATTACCACACTACTGTCCATAAACAGACACTCATAGGTAGATATATACATCTATCTGAAATTTCGGATTTCATCCATCAGAATACAGTTATGCAACAGTTTAATACTAAAGTAAAATTCAGCTTAGTAATAAACATTGTACCACAACGAATTTTTTACCTTGTTCTACAAAATAAGATAATATATGAAAAGAAGGGAAGAAGCAATCTAGAAGGGATCATATCAACTTAAACAAAAATTAACAGAAAAGTATTTACAATTATAAATAAAAGAACTTAACAAAACTAGAAAAGTCGATTCAAAGGAATTATATGTAGTCAATTTATAGCCATAAAGTGTTGAAAAATAAATAATAAGAGTATCATATCAGTATAATCATTAGTAGACCCAGTAAGATACGGAGTAGTGAGGAGTAACAGCCCAGGACACATAAATTAACATGACAATTGTTAAAATAGGGAACAGTAAGGAGTAATAGCCCAGGACTAATGAATTAAAGGGAAAAAATAATCCATATACACAAAAAACTTATAGTAACCTCTATAGCAGCAAATAAATAATTCAAAAGAAATTAAATTAAGTTATATCAGCTATACCAATTTAAATGAAAAGACTAGCCCAAATAAAAGAATCCAATACATATAATTAAAAATGATGTAAAAACTAATTATAATTAAAATAAATGTGATTAAGGGGAACACCCCAAACCAGTTTAAAAAAGGACAAACAAAAGACAGTTATTAATATAAGGTCTTAGTGTATTTATTTATATAATTATTTTATGTTATTATTGTTTAAATACCATACAAAAAATGTTGATACTAGTAAATGCTAGATGTTAGAATGTAAGAATTTATTGTATTTTAATCATGTTAATTAATGTTATATTTTGTAAAGTAAGGAAAGGCAAAATAATAGTTCAAACAACCCAGAAATAGTGGATCAAAAAATATAAAATTAATAAGATGATTTAATAATAACTTTGCTAGGAAAATTGGAAATTGATGACCAAGACAAATTCAAATTTGACCATATAAATCTAATCAAAGTTACAAGTTAATAGAACCTAGACTAATTTGATGTAAATTACCCTATTCAATTTACAAATACATTATCATAATAATAACCACGACCTATAATAGTAATGAACGGAATCAACATGTAAAATTGACTTAAAATAGGTGTTTGTACCAGATAAGGCCATAATCAGTAAAGTGTACTAGTAAAATGCAAATAATTTGTTGAATGTTTAAGATAATAGCCAGATGTAAATTAGGTAAATTACAGATATTTAATTAGGAATCGAGAGAAAAATAAATTGTAACATAAAACATATTCTAAACCATTTAATAGGTAATTCTGTAATTCAAGATAAGGTCTACAGATAAATTTCAAAGAATGTAATTCAGAAGCACAATTCAAACGAAAATAGATCAAATTTAGTATTAAATTGTATAAAATAAAATCAGGAATATTGTACCATAATTAGAATTACATAAAAGTAATAAACAAAAAATTTATAGCCAATTAAATGTAAAATATGACAGTTTTTTCAATAAGATTGAATTATTTGATAGGAACAGCTGATCGATGAACAATGTGGAATGATACCAAAATCTTATAGAATTTTATATATGAAGGAACAAAAATCAGTTAGTTGATTGTTAGAAGCCAAACGAGATAGACGTGTCAAAAGACTTCTCAGAGAAATACTAACGAAAATTTTAACTAACCCCAACCGAGATATATGACGAAGCTATATAAAGATAAATAGAAGATAAATCAAAGTGAAGACTACTATAATATTGATCACTGAAACCTTAAATAATACTAAATTAAACTACCACTACATATAGACACGATGGAAGAACGAAAAAACTGAACTCAAATAACTAGAACCTAGTGAGGGAACCATTTTGACACAAGACTACTATTACTGAACAAAATCCAGCGGATGAGCACAACTATACACTGCAACTTGTGAAGATTCCAAGAGCGACATCCTTGAAGAGGAAATAACAACTAATACATTTATTTGGAACGGAATCTCAGAGCTGAATTTTCATTGCAGAACCACATTGAGGGCGCCATCTTGTCATTTTGGTCAACTTCGCACAGGCTCACGGGACCAAAGCGAGTGACGTCGAATCGTATCGTAATATTTAAATTTTATATATTTTAACTTTATTATTTTGTCTGTCTAATGAATAAGTCTTTAATAGTTTGTAAATATTGAATTCTCTTGTCTTTCCTGACTATTTATACAGTTAAAAGAACCCTTATACTATTGAATATTTTGAATATATGAAATAATCGAACTGTAACTTTATATTGAATTAGATTCAAGCCCGTTGCGGCAATTTTAAATAATTGTTTTGACGAGTAAACTCATTTATTGTTTTAATACTGTTTCATTGATCAGCTAAGCCTTAAATTAAATTACATTAATTATTTAAGAGAAAAGGTGAACTTCTTAAGGAGACGAGCTAGCAGAAGAAGAAGAACAGATATTAAATTGGCTGCTACATGCAATCGATGCGGCCTAGACAATCTATTAAAAGTAAAGAACAAACAAGTTTATTTCCGAACACACAGTGATTAAACAGTATTTTTTATTAATTGAACATAAAAACAATTAAAACAATTACACTAATTAAAATTAATTAATGACAAAAATAACAAATAAAAAAAATAATTAAACAATTTTTTTTTATTAACCAATTATTATTTAAAAAATATTATTTGTAATAAAATTGTTATATTACAACATATAATAAGAAAATGACCATTAGTAGGTGTGACTTGGAATATTTGTTCTTGTACTATCAAATTTAATTAAAAAAAAACTGTCTAATTTTACCAAGTATGATATTACCAAATTCGAATATAACATATATAGAAAGTAGCGTAGTTTTTAATGATATTCAATCAACATATAAATAATATGCTACAGTGACATCAACAAATGTAAATATAAAAGGTGTCAATATTAACGCAGTAAACTTTCTGTTCTAATTAGGTATAATTTTCTGTGAATATAAAAAATATCAGACAAGATAATTTTGCTTACTACACAGCCATTTTAGATCTCGCAGTTACGTATAGCATCTGCGCTTGGGAAAATAGTAAGCTATTGTATTCCCGTAAAATAATGTCTTGAATAAGTACAACGCAATACAAACAAGGAAAAATGTAACTACGCAAAAGGCAATTATGAAAAAAGAAATGATTAAACACAATTGTCTGTATAACTACGCAATCTGCCTTCGTTGTGGCGCGTGCGTAATTGATTTTCTTATGCAACAAAAATGTACGTCACCTATTAAATGTTGAGTGTTTAGCATTACAAAGAAAACCATTAAATTTATTGTATTAACTTGCTTAATATTGCTACGCAATACGGAACATTCTCGTACAGTCGATAGTGTCCTTCTACACGCTTCTCGACCGGCCCAGCAAGTGCGTGTTTCTACCAAGGCAGCTCTTAAGTATTCTCTAGTGTTTTATAGTGTTTGTCAAGGACGTACATTGTGAAACATTAGTCTGGAACTCTCCACGCTTTAAATAGGCGTCAGCTGCCGCTTGGGAGTCGGTTTATGTCGGGCGATTTACTCTGTGTGTTCAAGTCGTTATTAGTGAAAAGTGAGTATTGTGCGGGACTCTATTAGTTGACATCAGTTGAGTGTTGATAAATTTAATTTGAATTATTGTACGATTATTATCTTGTTGATTACAAACTTGTACGATTATTATCTTGCTAATCAAACAAGATTATAATCTTGTTGATTATTTGTGATTAATTAAAGCTGGTAATTAGTGACTTCATTGGTGTCTGTATTTTGTTTTCCACTGCACCATATTGCAGTTAGTACGGATCGGTTAGACCGTACTAACAGTATTGTCAAAGTGATCGTGAAATTTTTGACTAAATTTTTAATGGCGAAGGGGGATTGATACCCTGACTCCCATAGTTACGCCACTGCTCTGTTTCCATCTTTTCTTAGCTTGTGCCTTCTTCATATTTTGAAGATTTCTTTAACACTTAATTCTATTTATTGTATAATAATCTTAAAGATTATCCTGTGTTAATGACTAAGTCCATCACACGTATCAATATTTAAATATGTATTTTATTTTCAAATTCATTTGTATATTAAATAGTATTACATATTTTATTACAATTATGAAAGAACCAAATTATCATCCAAATTGTTTACGGCATCTTTAACCGGTCGTATAGTTAAGTAATAGGTCTGTTTTCCTCCAGATTAATTAGCCACCCCATATAATAAAATTATATTACTATTCACACTCTTTCATGTCTTTTCTATTTGGTCGTTGCCAAAAACTTATTTTATTTAGTACGGTAAAAGATGTAATCTGCATAATGTTTAAGGAAAATCCAAAATAAGGCCATACAATTGAGAAGATTGTATCCTACATAGTCTGCATAAACGCACTCTGAATTGATGGTTCGTTATTCTCACAGAAAGCACAGGATTTAATCAAGGTTTGCCGATCTTAAGACTTGTTTGATAATTTAAATGTTGATTTACCCCAAAGTATTTAGAAAACACGATCTCTGACAATTGTCATAACATTTTGAAAGAGTATTAAAATGCTTGATTTGCATCATATTTGCACAGCTGACTCTGTTTTAATAGCACTGCAATAAACGATTTTAAATTGTCAAATACGTTCAATTGAATTAATTTTAGTTTGGTTTTAAATTTTCGGGTGGTTATAGAATGAAATATAACAGGCGGCAAGTGGCAACATCTTGTTCACCGTCCTCCGCATTCAGAGAGGAGCAGTTACTGTGATCCTGGTCAAGGTCGATAGCTCTTAAAAGGAAATTCAATGTAGGCCTACACCCTTCCTAAAACTCCGAGTTTGGGCTACGGTTACGGACAGGCCTGCCTAGCTATATTTAGTTGAGCCAGGCGCCAGGGTTCAGATCCTGATCCCGTCTGATTTAATTTTTCAGAAAGGGAAGCACGGAAATGGAACTCCGTGAGCGTAGCTGCCGGAGCTAGTTCCACAATACCACTGTGTTCTCTTCCTTAGGAAAGACATAACGTTTTATATTATAATTTACTGATTACGAAAATTTCAAAATTTAATTTACAATTCAGTCCTTTAATTTAATTTAGAGTTTTATATAATTAGTCGATGTTTTAATTAGGTGTCAATTTTTTTCATAGGTCAATAAATCCTCTTTATTTGATTGTAGTTTCGTTTGTGACCTAATGTGGTCACAAACGAAACACAGGCGAGACTGTGTACGTGGTCGGTTAAAATGTAACAATACGTTCAACTGCTTATGTTAATCCTAACGCGTGGTATGCCCTCCGTGGGATTTGGGGTTGCGTCATGTGTTGGTCGCAGTACGAACTAGTAACGAATGCATTAATTTTACACAAAACGTAACAATATCAGACCACGATACGGCAAACCAAACTGATTATATCCGATAACACCGTGTGTTCCCTGCGGTTTGTTAGAGCGTACTAATCATGTAAAAATGTTTTCATTTCACAGAATCTGCATTGAATAAATCTCATGAAAGAATTATAAATCTAACCCATGATTTGGGTTATACTGGTAGAATAAAACGGTTTTTACAGCTGTCTACCTTACTATTACACAGTTATAAAGACAGTTATAGTTACACATTTAGTTCGTCAGTTAGCTAACCAGTTGATCTCGAAATTCGTGTACCGGCGCGTACAACGCGCATGCACAGCAAATATTTTTCAGTCGCATAGTAACATGATGACATTCATTCTGGGATAACTTTTGTGATCAATTTTACTTTCGAAATTTCAACATCAAATGACTCCTGACCTGAAGGTTTAAGTAAATACCACAATAAACCATACATATAGGCTTTATACAATATGAAAACAGGTAACTCATTTCATACTTCACTAGTTAGTGTCAACAATTTGATCTGATTTTGATACCGGCTTGTGAAGTTGCATATACACTCCATTGACATGAACATAACAGTGGCGGCTGGTTGCAAGGTTGCCCCCCCCCCCACAAAAAAAGCTTCTTAATAATACGTATTATTTATCTTCTTCTTCTTCTTTACTTCATGTTTTAGGCAATCTGCCTGTAATGGTTCCCACATTTCCTTCGTCTACCTAAATCGTATTATTTATAAAATACATAATGTTTAAAACTTTTCAAACTACTCTATATTAAGAAAAAACTTGTAGGCCTACAGGTTTTGTGAAACACGTTTACGTGGCAAATTGTAACAAAAAAAGTTTTCACAGAAGCTACGCGCTGCTGGCAAGGTTTGCAAGATGCAGGCAACTGGCGTTCGTGACGTCACTCACGGAGCGTTTCCATTGAAAAACCGACGTTTGTTTTCAACTGTCACGGCATAGGACAATTAACGCAACGAAAATATTTATTCGGTTTGCAGCATTCTGCAACATTCCGGTAGGTGCATGTTCTGTGTTCTTACTATGTTCTTTGTACGGCTGTAAATTCTGCGACTCTTTAGTGTTACCAGTGTAAAAATGTTTTAATTACTGTGAGCTGTTTTTAGGTGATAGTTTTTTGTTATAAGTGATAACTTGTAACTATTTAAATGTGAATTCTGTATATAGCTTGTTGGAAAAGCCGTTTTGCTTACGATTTCTACAAGAAAAACTTGAAATAAAAAAATTGTGTAGGCCTTCAACAAAATTTTTACTTTTAAGAATTTTGTTTTTAAATTTATTTATAAGGTCGCTGCAATAGCAATGGTCATTAGCGACCACAAAAATTATAAAAATGAATTTGTACAGATTCTTAAACAGATGCCCGACCTCAGGCGGGCTTCATCGGCGTCAGTGCAGAGCGTCCCGCCGGCGCTCTACTGGCTTGGTAATAAAATGTGCCTTTTGGCGTCTCATTTGTTGTCCCGGCGAGACTTCCGGTTGCCCAGTTTTTAATGCAGTAACATAGCCTATATTAAATATTTGTTTAAATACCAAATAATACAAAAAATTTTAAGAATTTATTTAACTGATTAATTTAAATATTTTTATAAAAATTATGTACCCTAAAAATATTTTGTTTTAAGCAATATCTGAGTTTTAGACTCATAATTAAGTTAACAAAATAAGGAATGTAAAAAGTGACAGTTATCCTACGTTCATAAAAGCATGTAACCCTCTTCTTGACACTGGCACATAATATTAACATGTAATTTGAAACAATGATTGGATTATATTGGATGTATTCTGTGTGGTGTGAATGCGTGTGCCTGTGCGGGCGTGAACACATAATCGCTTGAAAATAATTACCTGGTTCTGTACGATAATAGAACATTAACTTCCAAAAAAGTAAAAACAAATTCGTAATTTCTAATCGTGATACGTCAGTCTATTTACAAAACGATATATCATTAATTTTATTTATATGCTGACGACTACAGGCACGAAAAAATATAACTGGCTACATTGATTCTGTTATTATGTGAGACGTATCAAAATAAGCTTCGAGGCGACTGCGGTATTGCCATGTACTTTATGTCGCTTCGCTCCCCGCTCTCCCCGCCATTGCCAACGTATAACTAAGTGTAACGTGCGACAACGCTGTAAGGCGAGAGGCGGGGAAGAGTTGTTACTATTGCGTAACCTCGAAGCTTATTATGCTAAGTCCCATACTATAGTGGCTTACAGAGGTTAGTTATGCTTTTTTAGAATTCTTTAATACGAACTATTAATAGTATCAGAAATGCTTAAAGTAACTTCGTCTTCAAAGGTTTTCGATTAATGTCACACAAAAGTCTATAGAAGTAATATTTCTTATCTACATAACGTAAACGCAAAATGCAATCGTGTGGATCATTGCTGTTACATTATTAAGTAATTTCAGGAATAAGAACTTTTCAAGTATGTTGAGTTAAATTACGTCACTGGTTCTATACTTTGTACTTTCTATCATATTGATTCTTTAAATTTATTTCACTCTCTCCTTGTCAGACAATACAGATTTACTATGACCAAGTGACACCGTTTCAACTTGATTTACAAATCAAAATAATTCAATCTGTTTATGTGAGAAGTAAAATTTACCAAACCTTCGTGAATTGAAATATGAGACAACAGACCGCTCACTGTTTGGACTGTCGCCCACGTGACACAACCTATATTGATAATATGTTAGGTCTATTAGAATAGTTTACCTTTATAATGCTATAGTGACAAGAAAGGTTCTGTTTTGCTACTCACTGCAACATTACTGACAATGAGAAAACGTCCACTAGGAAAGGGCCGACCGCGGGCCGAATACACCACTACTGACAGTACCAAGACAAATTACACACATACACAGTTAATATAGACGTACGGTTCCTACAGATTTGCTTTAACCACCGCAGTAAATTTGCGGCTTCTTATTTCTACAAAAGAAACTTAATAAAACAAGGAGGAGAGCAAGTAGCGTATAGAGGATATTTCTAACCTATTCAATAGCAGATATACAAACTTAAAGATAATTTTCTTAGCTTTCACCTATGTTAAACAAAAGGCAAAAATGATTAGAATATAAAATATCGGTATGGAGAACCATACATGACTTCCATGTTCTGAGATTTATATTTAAAATCATATTCGAAATGAAATATTTCCATAGAAACTACGTCTTTCTACTTATTGCTTCAGCATTAACCACAGTACTGTGGTCACTAACGTATACCACCTCACGTTTTCGCACTCGATTTTCACTGATGATGGCAGTCGATGGGACTGCCGAAAAGTCTGGTTTTGCAGAAAAAATTGGACTACGGCTAAACAGCCCGGGAAGCAAAAAAACTACTCCTTGTTGCCGATAACGTAGTACACATATAAAAAATTGTCCCCTCCACCTTCAACTATAATTTTTAATTATAGAAAATTACCCCCACCACGTTCACCTAACCTCTTCATTTATAGATATTTCATCTACGTTTCTACAGTGGATTATTATGAGCTTCTTATCAGGATACTTTATTTATAAAAATTAAGTACTTTACTCTTGTTAAATCATAAAATGTTTCAGGTAAACTACCCCTTTCCCTTAACCGATCTTCACCAACACCAATAAGTATTGAGAACTCTACAATGCAGGGTTGTATGCAAAACATCATTTGATTCTGTTTGAATTTGCGGCTGTTATCGTTTACCATAAAAAAAAATTACCCTTGATAAAAACTGTTGCCGGTAAACTACCTTTTTCCCTAAACCGATCTTCACCAAAAACGACAGGTCTTGAGTACTCTACAATTCAGGCCTGTATGCAAACAATTATTTGATTCTGTTTGAATTTGCGGCTCTTATCGTTTGCCATAGAAAACACCCTTGATAAAACATAAAACTTTGCTGGTTAACTACCCTATTCCATTAACCGATCTTCACCAAAAACAACAGATCTTGAGAACTCTACAATTCAGGGCTGTATGCAAAACATCATTTGATTCTGTTTGAATTTGCGGCTGTTATCGTTTACCATAAAAAAAAATTACCCTTGATAAAAACTGTTGCCGGTAAACTACCCTTTTCCTTAAACCGATCTTCACCAAAAACGACAGGTCTTGAGTACTCTACAATTCAGGCCTGTATGCAAACAATTATTTGATTCTGTTTGAATTTGCGGCTCTTATCGTTTGCCATAGAAAACACCCTTGATAAAACATAAAACTTTGCTGGTTAACTACCCTATTCCATTAACCGATCTTCACCAAAAACAATAGATCTTGAGAACTCTACAATTCAGGGCTGTATGCAAAACATTGTTTGATTCTCTTTGAATTTACGGCAGTTATCGTTCGTCATAGAAAAAATTACCCTTGTTAAAACATAAAACGTTGCTGGTAAACTACCCCTTCCACTTAACCGATCTTCAACAAAATCAACAGACCTTGAGTTCTGTATAATTCAAAAACGTATGCAGAAGAGTAGTTGATTCTGTTTTAATGTACGGCAGTTATCGTTCGTCATAAAAAAAATTACCCTTGTTAAAACATAAAATGTTGCCGGTAAACTACCCTATTCCCTTAACCGATCTTCACCAAAAACGACAAGTCTTGAGAACTCTACAATTCAGGCTTGTATACAAAATATTGTACGATTCTGTTTGAATTTGCGGCTGTTATCGTTTGCCATACAAAATACCCTTGATAAAACAAAAAACGTGGCTGGTAAACTACCCCTTTCCCTTACCCGATCTTCACTAAAAACAATAGGTCTTTAGTACTCAACAAAATAGGGCTGTATGCAAAAACGTATTTGATTCTGTTTGAATTTGCGGCTCTTATCGTTTGCCATAGAAAATACCCTTTTAAAACATAAAACGTTGCTGGTAAACTACCCCTTCCCCTTAACCGATCTTCACCAAAAACAACAGGTCTTGAGAACTCAACAATTCAGGGCAGTATGCAAAAAAAGTATTTGATTATGTTTGAATTATCGGCTGTTATCGTTTGCCATAGAAAATACCCTTGTTAAAAGATAAAACTTTGCTGGTAAACTACCCCTTTCCCTTAACCGATCTTTATAAAAATCAACAGATCTTGAGAACTCTACAATTCAGGGCTGTATGCGAATCATTATTTGATTCTGTTTGAATTTGCGGCTGTTATCGTTTGCCAAACAAACAAAATTACCCTTGATAAAAAAAACCGTTGCTGGTAAATTACCCCTTTCCCTCAACCGATCTTCACCAAAAACAATAGATCGTGAGTACACCACAAATCAGGGCTGTATGCAAAAAATTATCTGATTCTGTTTGAATTTGTGGCTGTTATCGTTTGCCAAAAAAAAATCTACAGACACACAGACACACACACAGACACTTTTCGAAAAACGACTTTTTTCATGTTTTGAGTGTAGTACAATCAGAATCTGCAATAATCTCGAACACGATTTTTTTTGCCATCACCGTACTTCCATTTCCTTAAGGAACATGGAAGTAAAACTACTAGCTCTTACAATGCACGGATCAAGAATACTCCTATTCGTATTAACAGGTTCAATCAGCTTTAATTACACAAAAGCTCGGTTTTTTCTCGGTTTAAAATTTCATACGTACTTAAATCAAAATTCAGTATCACGATGATCAAATGATCCCTCGACACTTGGTAGAACATTTCAGATCAATAAATAACATTTGGTATAGTTCTACAGGTACTTTTTATTTTCGTGACAATTCTTTTACCAGTTACGGCAGCTGGTTTGATTTGATCTGAGAGATTTGAAATGTATGTTTGATGGGGGAGTAGTAGAGGTAGTGTATGTCCAAGGGCGAAATGGGAAGTCGCAGATAAAACGGTATGTGTTCTACGGTTAAATTTGTAACGGTACTTTATTTTGTTCCGAATAGTAGAACACGCACGTTTTTTCAAGCGCTTTACCTGGGACTTTCCAGTTGCCCCTTGGTCATACATTACCTCATCTATTAGGATGATAGATCAAATGTTACCCTCGGCGAAAGGCAAATCCCTTTCAACTGCACAAGGCTCACTGCAGGTGTGGTGATGTGTACGTGAGCGAAATGCGGAGACAGGTGATACCCAGAGTGCAAGGAAACATGAGCCACACGAAGATAGAAGACACAGAGAAATCAGCAATAGCGGAGGATCATCGTCAACCAAAAAGTGGTTTGTTACGGTCCCAAACATATTGTTACGACGGTCTACTTGATCGTCGTATGTACAATGGAAAACAAAATACAAGACACCAATTAAGTCACTAATCACCAGCTTTAATTTGCACAGTTAAACAGTTCGTAATTAACAACGCAGCCTCTTACAACAAATCAAATATAAAAGTTTGGGTGCGTGTATCAGTAAGTGTGTACATGCGGAAGAAGTGAAACTTCTTTGGGTTAATCCATTATTTTTTGTTTATCCATTATTATTATTATTATTTTTAACTGTATACTTAAAATTTAATAGGATGGGAGAGGTATCAGTATAAGAAAAATTTTCATTTTTAGTAAATTAAAAATATTTTATTATATACACTTACGGAAATTATTATTATTATTAATCTATTTCGTTAATATTTAGTGATATTTCATCATACACTTTTGTAACCAAAGGCTTATGGTAACTAAAATAAGAAATATATGTTTTACATTCAATATTATCCAGAAACCTTGTGAATACTGCATCAATTGTCGTATTCGATTTTGTCGTAGATATTTTTTTATCATTTTGTATAGACAGGTTTAAATTATCTTTTAAAAATTCAACCAGGTTTATAGATTTGTCTAATGCGAAATTGACATTGAAATCTGCACTTAAAATCATAGGTATTTTATGATAATCTTTACGAAGTATGGCGGCACCTTGTGATGTATACGATAATAATGAACGATGGAGAAAATCAATAATATCATCTAATGTCTTATTAGGAGAAATATACACTGCTACAATCACAACTTTTTGCCCATTTTCCATTTTACATTCAGCCATACACAAATCGCCAACTGTAGATGCCATTGAACCATAGACATCAGATTGAGTAACGGAAAATCCATGGATGGAGTTATAATGTTAATAATATCGTCAGAATTTTGAAATATCCCGACACCTCCCGCTCTAATATTTGGTCGTTTATATTTTACATTGCAGTGGAAATTAAGAACAGATACGTCATTTTCATTGGCTAGCCAAGTTTATGATAAAACTATGACATTTGAATTTTTCACAACTATATCTTTTAGATCAACAGCATAAGCTGTAAGACTTTGGCAATTAAAAGTGAATATTGATAAACCTTTCTGTTATTGATGAAATTAACTAAATTTTCATTTATAGTTTCTAGTTTGTTTAGTGAAAGTCGTTTAAATTCCTCTTGCAAATCAATTGTTGATGATGATCGTCTTCGGCCATGGTAGAATATCTTCTCGTTGTTCTGTGTCGTAATATGTAATCCTTCAATACTCGTCACACGTGATAAAGCAACGTATAATAATGATTGAGAATGACGTCGATCGTATTCATAAACAATTTTTAACATACATGTCATTAAATTGTGTAGGACTAGGTAGATTATTTTTTACATATAGTTAACTTAAAATATTCATAACAATAATTATATGTAACTGTACATTTCTTCATTTTGGTATACTACTAAACACATATACACACACATGCATGCATGTGCCCAAAGAAGTTTCATGCATATAACGCATAACGCATAACGCGTAACGAAAATTTTTCCTTCCGTGACAAAAGAAGTTTCACATCAAAAATTGTTCACACGCAATAAAATGTTAACTAATATTAAAACACAATTGTGTTACAATTATACCGCTCGATTATAAATCACAACACTTCACTATGAACCACTTGAACGCACAGAGTAATATCGCTTGTATCGCCTGAAAACTAAGCAGCAGGTATGGGCTATTCATAGTCTACTGTGTTCCATAACATGCGTCCTTAACAAGCCATCGAAAATTCTAGAGGACACTTCAGCGTGACCTTCGCAGAAACACGCACCGTTGGGCTAATTGAGATGCTTCCAGAACGACACCATCGAACGTACGAGACGTGCCGCAATACATAATATTGCCTCACATGTCAAGTGTCACGTAGGCATTACCTGCTGCGGGATCGTTCTCCAATATACCAGAACGTTACGTAATGGGGTAACACTTTTTCTGCATTACGTAACAATATAGACTACAGCTCCACAGCTGGTCAATCCAATGTTTCTTTGAAGGTCTCTCCATTCTTTCGGCTTATAATTCATTAGTCATTTGGGGATACGGGAGCCATCCATTCGGCTAAGATATTCCAACTGTTGTAACCTACATTGGACAATCATATCGTCAGTTTCTACCGTATTATATTCATTTTTCCTGCGATTTGTTACTAGATTTTTGCTACTGCTTTATGAAGTCTTGGCTGTTATCTGTATCGTTGTATCAATTAGTCCAAAGCACTTTCCTTAACACACCTTGTTTCGTAGACCTCGTTGAACAAATATGTGAGTTCAGAGTGTTTGAGGACAAAAACAGCATAAAACAGAATACTAATAACGGTTATCTGCACGAGTATATCCTGGCCACGTGCCTGAGAAATCTTATTTCGGCAACTTGAATACGACTGAAATACAGTCGAATAACGGAGCACAGCTGTGAAAATAATGCCATATTTTATTTAAAGAAACAGCGATCATAGGAAAAATGCATAATTACTTTCTACGGGTTCTATGAGAGGAGATAGAAATTTACAAAATATAAATTACTTTAATAGGGACGTTAGCTACAAGTTGTCTGGAGTTTCGAAGCTTGTTGTAATTATGGTAACAGCATCGTTCTAATGAAATAAAATACATCACTTGTGATGTTAAAATGGTAAAATGTTATTGTGCTTAAATATTTACCTTAGTGTTTTGTTTCATTTTCTAAAATAATAGGCCCATATTGCAATGTTTGCGTGTTGTTTGGACGGAGAAGGTTTTGTTGCAATTTATGGGTGACATTGTGGGTGCAGCTTAGTGTATTAATAGGGGTGGACCAAGACTTTGTGCTCTGTCTCAGTCGAGCCACTGAGGATACCTTTTCGTAGTGGAGGCGAAACCTTTGTTTGAAAGAGAAATAAAACAACGTGTGTTAAATTGAAAAAGGATATTCTTATACGAGGAACTAAGAACGAAGACGAGGAACGTTTGCGATCGGGAATAACACATTCCCATTATTGTACGCCTATAGGTTCTCTAAAACGTTTTTTTATAATTACTGATGCAGTCTGAACAGTGAGTAAGATAAATTCAGGTAAATACGTCATCAACCTATACCTTACAATGACCTGTATTAAGCGTCATACTACAAGATTATAAGTTGTGTGTCTATTGTTTCGAATCTGCACCACGCATAAATGTATTGTATACACTTACGAGTGTCTGTGCATTAAGTGTACGAGCAACGTGTTTTTAAGGTATGCAAACACTGCCGAGGTGTAGGCATCGTTAGTAAATGAAAACAAATGTTTATAATACCTCACCTTTATGTGGGAAAACGTAACAAACACTAGAGTCAGCTGTAATCTACAGTAGAGCTTCTGTGCTTGGAAATACGTATTGGTCTCAGAATAAGTGACAAAATATGCAGATTTCAAGGACTGGTGTCTGCAGACGTAATATCACGATGAAATTGTTAAATTCACTTGTTATGTTTAATTGCCGTAATTAATATATACCATTGGTGATGGGAAGTAGACGCTGCCTTACAATAAAATTTCTCTCCGTACCCACTGTCCGCCGTGTAAAAACATCTAAATTTAATCTATTTTAATCTAATTTAATATAATATATATTTATATAGCTTTGGTATACGAGTAAACAGTAGTTGTGCCTACAATAAAAATACGGTACATATTACACACGACGTCCAGTGGGTACGCTGCACCAAATGGGTAAGCCTGAAGGGTCGTTTCGCTTTCACATTGGACAGCGTGTAGTTCCGTTCAGTAATAAACTCCTAAAGAAGTGTAATTAATACAAGTTTTATCATATACCAGAATACATGTAATAAAAAGTTCAGCTCCTTCACTACTATATGTTGCTTTGTTAATGTTATATAGTGAAACATCTTAGAGCCTAGTTACCAAAAATAAGCGGAGAAAACACGGTTTTCTTACTTATGTATTTAATGCAATGTTCTTATTCCTTTTGTAGCTCATAGCAGGTAATGATGACTTAATAAGACATTAAATGAGTTCGGCGATATCAAGTACAGAGATTTGTTTTTAATTCTTATATTTCTGGGTATTTTTATAACTACATAATTTTAAAGCTATGACAGCCTCTGATGTTCGTACTTTTACCCGTACCGCACGCATAAACGTATTCTATACTAAGGATTTGAAAATAATAAAATACGCTAAATTGAGAAATACTACGTGTGTTAATAACGTAAAACACACGTATCTAGAAAATATTCTGTAAGTAATAAGAAATGTGTATTTGTGCATGTCTTTACTTACGATTTAAGTGCACTTATTCATCATTAGCCCTGAGTTAGTAAGTTCCGACAAAGTAAACCCTTTCACTCTCTAAAGTACAGAGAAGTTGATAGTAGAAGGAAAACAAAATTTGCTGCAGACAGAAAGTAACCAAGAAACGTAGAGCAAGCTTGTTGTGACAACCAACAGGAAATAAAGCTGACGTAAGCTTGATGAGATACGCATCCATTCTAATGGCCATCCCAGATTTAATTGTCAACGTTGTTTAAACGGGCTACACTGTTGCCAGATTTTGTGTGTGGCAATAGTGGATTCCGCGCATCGAAGGCGTTTGAAGTTGCTGTCATCCGAGCGACGTCGATTTGCTGCTACATGGAGTGAACAATTTTCAGTAAAGAGCTACAAATTATTGCACAATTTTATTCGTGTTACTTATGATGTCAAAACTTACGTGTTAACAGTTACCTGACGCAGTATCACTTAGTTCATTATATGAAAATAAAATGACATTAATCACCAAAAAAAGAGCTTTACCTATAACTGGAAGTGTGTTAATATTATTTAATGAATAAGGGGTAGTAATCATTATAAAATATCAGGTAGCTCAGGGGGGGAGGAAGCACGACGAAACATTTATAAAATAGAAAATTAATTATTTAAAATAATAATCCTAAATTGTAAACGTGCAAATCATTGTAGTCACAGAAAACATGACGTTTAACGTAATATAAAATGTATATTATATATTATAGTATCACACACACACACACACACACACACACACACACACACACACACACACACACACACACACACACACACACACACACACACACACACACACACACACACACACACACACACACACACACACACACACACACACACACACACACAAAATACTATAGCAATATAATGTAAATAATGTAAAATATGAATATTAAAAGTAATCTTAAAAAACACGATAAAACCCAACTAAAAGCTTTAGTACACATATTGTCGCAACATACACATATTACTGAACTATTAAATAAGCAAAAATTTCTAATGCACAACATTTTGTTATAGTAGTTTCATATACTGTATACCACAAAAAGAAGGTTTTAGTAATAAATAGATATTTTCGACAACTGTTAAAAATTGCGTTAGGTAATGTTTTCTTTACGTTTCACATCGTTTAAAAGTAGGTTCCACTACACAGAGACTTAGCAATTTGTGAAAAGTTTTTAGTCAGTATTTTGGGTAAGAGGAATAGCTGTCTCCCTTTGGATACAAAATTTGTATATGAGAATGGGATATGAATTTTTATAAACGTTATTATTAATAACGGGAAAATTAACTGAGCCTAATGCCTGATTGGTTTCCAGAAGTGTTCGTTACCAACAATACAAATAATTGTACATATTGTACTACTAAACCAACTTATGTTGAATATTAGAATTAACATTTAAGTAACTTTACACTATTTACAACTTTCACGCTTAAAGGCCTACTATATGTCTGTTTAAAGCAATAAAAAAAAGAAAATTTTATACGCAAATTGACGGTAGTAATTAATTGGAGAATTAAAAAAATCCATCACAATTTTATTTATTGCGCTTTGGCTATTAAAATATGTTCATAACAAATTAAATTTATTGTAAATAAAACGTGGTAAAAATTAACTCCATAAATCTTATATTAGGAGAGCAATCACTGGTTGATTAGTAGTAGTAGTAGTAGTAGTAGTAGTAGTAGTAGTAGTAGTAGTAGTAGTAGTAGTAGTAGTAGTAGTAGTAGTAATAGTAGTAGTAGTAGTAGTAGTAGTAGTAGTATCATCATTATTACTATTACCGCTTCTCGCTTGGCATGTAGTAGACTTTGTTAGTTCTGTTATTCAATATCATATAATCATAGGCACAGCCTTTCATGAGAAATCTCTAACGTCTGAGTATTTCCCCAACAACTGGATGATGTATAAGAGCTGACAGAAAACTAGCGGTAGTCAGCAAAAAGTAATAGTAATCAGCATACGACTATTGAGCCATAGAGGTGAGGATTATAATATGCGAAGGAGCGTGTATTGGTTGATGTGAGGATAAAAGATGGCGTCAGTCTTTCAGTAAATAATCTTTACTTCAATACAGACACTAAATCTAATGAGAAGGCAGTATATGTTCATGCCGCTGCGAAAAAGTTAGAGATTGATCACTATCGATTCTTCTTGATTGGCTACTTCAATGTTGTTGCCGTGAACTGGAATAATTGCTGTCTAAACTGTACGGTACACGTTCATTCAAGGAAGAAACCTGCGGCACTTTAACTTGCATGGACGATCTCAACTTGAACCAATACAAGTATTATATCGCCGCGGGGGGATGTTTTTTTGGACTTGGTATTACCATATGTTGAGGTCAAGGTCAAAAGGAAAAACTTACTGCCTTGTCCTCCCTGTTGTTGTTCATAATTCTCTTGTTTTATGGGCCACTGAGGCTGCAGTAGATTCTTCCACAAATGAGAAGCCAATTTTAGGTTAATAGAAAAAGATTGCCTCGGATTCTATAATGCTGTTACAGTGGCTCACTGGAATAAAGTCTACACTGCTTGTGGTGTAGACACGGTGGGTTACTATTTAAGCGAACTTTGTACCAGTAAGGAAATTAGAGTACAAGAAGTATTCAGCATGCTTTTCCATTAAGCTAATAAAATCTCTAAAGTGAAAGAGTGTGGAACATACAAAATTTAACAAAACGGGTATGGTTCTGCATTATGAAAAATGTTTATGTACTCTGAAAGAAAGCAAAACTTTTTCTCCGAAGTGACAATTCAAGTGGAGGAGAAGCTGCTTCAAAATGCGACAGATTTCTTTAAATGTTTTAAATTCCATTTGAAGTACCGTAATGGCTTACGTATTTTTAAGACTCAAAAATAAAGTAATATCTAATGCAGAATATGTTTGTAAGAGTTCGGCAAGTATTATCAGTTAGTATATTAGCCGAATATTTTCAGCAGAAATAATTTAAATAAGAATAAAGTTAGTACTACTAACAATATAGACACCTCTATAACAGAGGGAGAAACAGTAAGAGCTAATACGCTACTTGTGATTTGTTTCGTAGGTGGAATTGATGGCAATTCTCCTTTTATTTTCAAAGAAATTGTTAAATTTATTTCCCTATTTTGTTAATGTAGCTATAAAATTTGAGCCTATAATCTACTGTTTTTCCAGAGCGTTGAATTGCTTTGTTGTCACCAAGTCCTAAGAACGACATTAAGAGTTAAAGATCTGTGACAGTTCTTAGCAGAATTGCAAAGATCGTTGGAAAAATTATTCCCAATTGTCTTTAGAAGACACTGAACACAGTTATTGACTGACGCCCTCGTAGTTTTACGACCAAACGTTCAACGATCACAAACCCAATTGCCCCTTGTGACCCCTGAGTTAAAGAATAAAATCTAGTAGATTCAATTGATTTGGATTTTACGTAGGCTATTGATACGGTACCTCATGCTATCTTGCTAACGAAACTCTATACTATGGTATTACGGGAACAATATCACCAACAGGGCCATTCATGTGAAGGTAGCTGGAAGGAGTTGCAAACAGTTTAGACAAACCGCAGGTCTTCTGCAGGGCTCAAATCGGTTACCACTATCGTTAATTTTGTTTATTACTTATATTGAAAAATGCGTTCATTTGAAAATCGTAATTTTTACCGATGATCTAAAGCTTTGTTAGAATTATATGGACTTTGTTGATTTGAAAATGTTGCTGAAAAAATCTGTAGTCAGTTGCTAATCGAATATCCCTGAATCTGGGCAGTGGTAATGGTCTTTTCCGGGAGACAATGTTAGTCAAATGTGTCCACCATATTGCTAGCAGGAGTATACGCTGAGTAAATTCAGTTTATGATTTGGTGTATACTTTGACAACAAATTACTTTTCACTAGCTACTAAGATATAATATCCTCTAAAGCAAGGAGTAAATTTGGACTGCTTCTTAGGGTCACTGATCATTTCCAGTCAGCTAATGCCATCCTGCGGCTGTACGAAATCATTGTTCTACCGTTTCTGGAGTACTTGTCATTAATCTGTGAATACAAGAGGGACGACACCAATCAGGAGATTGAGGTAGTTTAAAAATGGGTCTTGACATTATTGAGTGTTTTACCTCTTTTGAGGTCGACTGTGAACATTGGGGTATTATGACTCTTGAAGTAGAAGAGCACAACAGGATGTGCTTTTTTTGTATTAGAGTATTCATGTTCTTGTTGACATAGGTATCTTTGAGATCGGTTACAGAATGCCTTATGTAATGACGTAGAAGGCATGTTCTTTTCAGATATTTTCTGCAGGAGGTGTTGGTTCCGATGATGAGACACACGAAAACGCCTAAAATGACGACCAGAGTTCGTGACGTTGAAAACATCAGCATTTTCAATCACAAAATTAATATTTTTAGGAAAAATGTTATAAACATGCTATATGCCAACACATACTGTGACTTAACTAGCATACGTTCCCACTTTATGAAAGTGCAGATGTGTATATATTTGTGTTACTAATGTTGCATTAGACATGCATAGTATATCTACCCCTCTCTCCTGTGATATATATTGACGTTTCCACTGAAATAGGTCCCACTTAAGAGTGCATACAACACGTTATTCATACATATAAAGTCAGATGTGGAGGCCGTCGTTAGAAGAAAAATGTTTATTATTATTAACCCCAGTAGTAAAGTCTGTATGTATGATGTGTGTGTGTGTGTGTGTGTGTGTGTCCGACGGAAAAAATAAAAACTACATTAACATGATTCTTCTTGTTAGTTCCAACGTACATAATATACAATTATCGGGGATGATTTAATACATCCAACACATGCTTAACATAGACAGATCGATAAATGGAGAGGAAAAGAGAGAGAGAGAGGGGGAGAGAGAGAGAGAGAGTGAGAGAGAGGAAGAGAGAGTTCAATACAACGATCGCTTCACTGATGAATAGTAGTTTCTCTTGCGCATTGCTTAAAGAAGTCATTAAGGAGTCTGGCTACAAGGTACGCACAGTAGAAACAATAAAAAATATTTTCCTAACCACTGACGTATTAGACGAGTTGTAACAAAACGAAAGTCACAGCCATAGCTCTTATTATTGTTATTGTTGCACCACGTATATTCGCCACTGAATCATTGACTACTTCAAAAATCTCTTAGGATGCCTTCATTTTTCCCGCTTTGAAATCTTTTATTCATGTAAGAAAAACACAACATTTACCAAATGTATTTCTACACTATAATGCAATATATTTTATGACTTGGTGTAATTTACTGAAACGTTCAAGAGCTACGTAAATAAATAATACTGTTCCCTACCTCAGGTGCACCTGGTAACACTAATATTTATTCATACATTATGAACATTACTACAACAACCATTATAATTATTACATTTTCGTCAGAAATCCAACAAGACCCCCATTAAACTAACGTGTGTGTTGTAATATTTATATTAACGAGAATGATAATTTTCATTTCCGTTATTGTTTATTCAGGCCATATTTCATTTTACAGAATAATGTATATGTGGTTGCTATTGATTCTTCGTATAAGTGTTACGATTCCGCGCGCTTCCGTGCGTGTGTGTACTCATATAGCCTACGTATTTCATCAGTATTTATCAAATAAACGAAGCTTTTATTTCATAGAAATTTCCATAAAAACATGAATTTATGTACTTCGATTGTTCCCAAATATACATATTTTATCAGTTTCGTAATCAGTTTTCTTAAAAACAATGTATTTCTTGTAAAAATTGTAAAAACAATGTCTTCTTTAAAAAATGTAATTTCTTAACACAGTTTCGTAAATTTTTAAAATGTGCAGTGCTAGAGTATTTTTGTCATAATAGTTACATAACTTAATGAATGTTTATTCGAAGTAGGCCTACTAATTTTGAGTTAGTGGATGTTAAAAGTCTGTCTAATACGAGGTAACACTCAAATGCGCTTTAATGGCAGCCCCTGACGCAGTGGACATTTCATCTCCTTCTAAACGATTTATCATCTTCACTGGATTGATTTTACCAAACTTAAATAGTTTGTTTTTAAAAACGCCTATAATTGCAAAATAGTGACGGAGGTTAGTAGGTTGCGGCGTTTACGACAGAAGCCTGAACCTTTGTTTTCCGAAACCGTTTTTGCAATGCGTAAAAAGTCGGCAAGTGTTTGAAAATTCGGCACATCCGTTAGACCAAATCAACTGGAAAACAATCTACGTCTAACTCAACAATTCCTAACTGATACTTCGTTTGCAGATTACGTGAGAACAAAAATGAAGCATTTATTGAGGACGCAATTTATAATTTTTGTAATCGGTCAGTTAGGAAACAGAACGGGTGTAACAAATAGTTTCTGTATAACAGTTCTATAACTTAAATCTCTGTTATCATTTGTGCAAAGGGAGAACGAACTGTTGTTTTCCATTACTGTTACACATATTGTGACGCTACACATCATCACCATGCATATAAGAACTGTTAAGATAAAGAAACCATAGTTAACTAGTACTAGTGTAAATGATAAATGAAAGGAAACTTACAAATAAGTGTGTATTAAGCAGAGTATTCTGGTTCCATGCTAAAACAAAACAATAGATGAAGAAAAATAAATGTTAAAGAAATATAATATCGTAATTATGATGAAAATTAGAAGAAGGGAACTTAATAACGTGATAAACCCAATAGATATGGTAAGTGAGAGGTATAAAGAAGTAGAACGACGAAACGACTAATTAAAATAAAGACATGAAATAAGCAACAAGACAGTGGAGACCACATTAATTACAAAATAACATAAATGCATGAAGAACTGAAAATAAAAATAACAAAAGAACTAAACTAAAAACATGTTAATAACCAGGTAAAAAATAAATAAAAATACTCCATAAATTAATAATAATAATAATAATTAAAGAGAAAAAATCAGACAGTAGGTAAAGTTATAGAAAATTCAATACAATGGTATAAATAAGAGTAAAAAATATGTGTATTAGTCTATGGAAAAATTGTAAAAACTTATATTATAAGGGAGTGAAGGGATAAGTGTACAAAGAAGGAAATAGTGATGATCAAAGATCATGTTATAAACCAGTGGGAAAGGGAGAAAGTGAAGTAATGGTCTTATGTATAAACTAATACATATTAAGAACCAGTAAATAGAAGTAGTATGTGTTTAAAGGGTTTTGTATACCCATAGGATTTATTATGTTATAATTAGTTGTTTAAAGGGTTTTGTATACCCATGGGATGTTATGTTTTAATTAGTTGGTAAAAGGGCTCTATATACCCAGGATTTTATTATGTTAGAATTACTTGTTAAAAGATTTGTTAATTTTTCAAGAACAGTAGTTGTAAAAGCTGTTCAGAAATGTCAATATCAGGTACATGGTGAAATATCATATTATGTAAAAAATCATTGTAAAGGAATAGCAAAATTCTAAGCCTATAGGCCAAATGAGATTAGCTGAACTTAAACAACACTAAAATATCCAGAATAGTCCTAACCAAACCAAATAAAATTAAACAGAAGCCTGACCTTAATGAAACAGGGAAGGTGTTGGTAAAATTATATGTCAAAACCCACAATAGCAATAACCAGATGGATAGATAAAGAATTAGTAGCACATCAGGCAAGCCATTGAGCTGACATGTTTCCAATTTTATTGTTATTATAAGAAACTTGCGCATAGGTATTTAAAACTGTAATTTTATATATAATGTAGAAGTATCAGACATTATTGTTAGTAATAAGGACAACCCTGTTAGAACATATTAATATAGTAAAGAAGGCAATAAGAAATGTTAAGAAAAAATATGTAAAATCCTAAAAACTTAAATTTATAAATGTGCTAAAATAAGTGATACTGGGCCGAAATGGGCCACATAAGGTATCAAAATACTTCAATTTTACTAAACAGTAACACCGTATAAAACAAATTTAACTTAATCTAAAAATAAACAGGGAGTAGTTTGAGGTGACAGATATAAATTTCAAAGATTCCGAATAATTAACGTCACGTGACCAGGGGTCGGGAAATAAGGACCAATCAAAGCTCACAAAAGCTTCGCCATAGCCGTTAACTAAACGGAAAAATTCCTTTACTCTATTGTTAAATCTCAAACCGAACAGATCAACTTCATGTAGCAGAGTCACATTTTTGATGAATAACCAAAAGTAAAATGTAAAGAGATGCAAAAAAACGTAATAAGAAAATAAGGAAACCATTAAAAAAAATTAAACTAGAAAACAAAACTAATAGAAGAAACCGAAAATCGAATGAAAAAATGATGATTTACTCAGACTAACACATTCCAAGTATGAAAGGCGTAACTGCGAGTTGGTGAGATTTGGAAAACCTAAATAACGAAATAATCACACCTTTACACAACACGAGATTCACCAAAAACACTGTTAAACCAGACACTTGTGAACTTTAACAAAACTTTACTCAACAACATTGTGGGCATAAAATTATCAAATCACTATTTAATTTAAAGAAATTAGTCGAAGCAGATTTTGGGCCACTTAGATACAGGTCGACGGCCATTTTGAATGACAAACTCCGCCATTTCGATTGACATTTGGAATGGAACCGAGAACAGTAATATATCTTTTAACTTAACATTATTTTAATTTTATTAGTTATTAAGAATGTTGATTAACTAATTGTAATGTATTGTATTTTATCCTGAAGCATTTTCTGATCTTTCCTAACATCTCAAACAATCCACTACCTGATATTAAAAATAATATTGTAATTTATTTTAAACATTTTATTGTTCCAGTCGATTTTTGTGAGCGAGTCGATACGGTCACTATTCACGAACCGTTGAACTGACCCAGATTTTAAATATCGTAAAATAAAATAATTTATTAATTTAAAAAGCATTTTATTTTTTGAAAGTGAATTAGGATAAAGGATTTTCAGGTGATAAGTATGAAGAGGAATACAGCGAGAGTGAAGAACAGTGAGAAATTAGTGGATAAAAACCAGATAACCTACAAGACTGAGTCGAATCATTAATCGATTGTGGAAAAACAACACAATCTATTCTACTTATAAAGAACAAAATTATTTTGGCGACATTTTCAAAACAGTGCGGACACGTGAACACCACTCTAATAACCGTAAACTCGATGACGACTTGTCATCGAGTCATTACCTGATCATTCTTTTGAATTAAAGTAACTACAGTAAATAAATAAAATCAAAAAATAATAAAAATAATTCAGTAAACAATAAATTTATTTCAAAATAATAAATAATAAAAAAAATAAACAAGAAAAGAAAGCAACGTAGCAGAAAAGTATAACTTAATAATATATGTTATAAAACTTCATACAAAATAACTTGTTGGTTGTTATATTAATGTTAATGAGAATGATAATTTTCACCTCGGTTATTTTATACCCTGTCAGTATTTTATTTTACAGACCAATATTTCTATTATTGCTATTCTTCTTGGTTCTCAGTTTATTACAACGTCGTGTTGTGTGTGTGTGTGTGTGTGTGTGTGTGTGTGTCAGTGTGTGTATTTCATCCTTATTCTTAATAAACAAAGCTTTTATTTCATATCAAAATCCATAAATACATAAATATATTTACCTCTTGTGTTTACATGTATACGTGTTTGTCAGTTTCGTAATCAGTGCTTATTAACGTATTTAAATAATATATTTATTATACATAAATTTATCACTATATTTTTGTAAAATACTTAAAATGCGCAGTGGTCATCTGTCCCCAACTGCCTTTATTATAACGGTTGCATAATGTAAGGGGTATATAAGAAATAATAATTTTTTATTAGTGGATATTAAATTTCTAATACAAGGTAACTATGCCTACTCATAAGATTTGAAACGCTTTATGCATTTTATTGCAAAATTTTTCTTTTCAAACATTTTTTTATCTTCACTGGATTAACTTTACCAAATTTAATTGTCTTTTTTTTCTTGCGAAGATTTTGAAAAGCGACGATAAATAAAAAGTAGGAACAGAATTTAATAGGTTATAAAACATAGGCTGAACCTCTCTTTCTTAGGTGAAACCGTTTTTGTCATGAGTATAGTGTCAGAAATCCTATGAAAATTCACCCCGTTTATCAGTCCAAATCAAGTGTAAAATAGTCATACCCAAATCACTCGTCGTTTGGAGATCACATGAGAATAAATATGAAACATTTGTCATGACGAGAGTTAAAATTTAGTAATCATTGAATTGGGGAGCAGAAGGTATGAACAAATACTTTTATTCAACGCTGAAATGTCCTATGTCTATGTTATTCATTTCCGCAAAGGAAGAGGAAACTTGTCCATTACGATTATTGTTACTATAATCCATTAGTGTTATCATGTTAGCACATTTGTTCCAAGTTGTGTTACTTCGGCGAGCCCAAACATACCTCCATGAAATCGTGTAACTTCAAGTCTCCAAATCTGTTTTGAAGAATAGAAAGTCAAAATTAAGTAGAAGATGAATCAGACTGTTTGAAAATTGAATGCGTTTTCCATAACTACTCACTTTTTGGGATTCCGCAAACTTTCAAATGATTACTATCGGTGAGCATTGCTGAGGTGTGGTTACACATAATTGTAATTCACACTTTTGTTGGATTTCAGTGTAGTTGTATTACATAATAATTACAAATTATCCTACTGTGTTTTTGTCAACCGTCTTAGGCACACGACAACAATTCCAAGCCTAATCAAGATGGCAATAGATCCTGCAAGGTAGACAGAGGTAAATTATTTTCGAGAGGTAAAAACATGGTGACGGAAGCTAGAAGGAAGGCTACGATGATAGATGTTTAGGTGCAGAGATTAGTCACTAAGAACCTTTAGAGGTTGTTAGATTCGTGTAGCTGGTAATTTACTATCCGAGCTGTTTAGATAATTAAAGTACATACAGCACTTTGCTCTCAAAATTGCCCAACCTTGAGGAACGGAGAACCTTGAGAACGGGCCAAATAGAGAGAGCAAGTTCAAGAAGAAATATGTCGGCGCTCCTATTAATTTTGACCATTATTACTTCCATCATAAAACAGGTAAATTGGTCAAAATCAATTGCCTTTAACATATCACTAGTTTTAGGGGGAGTCTGTGGCTTTCAACATACTCCTAGCTACTCCTATCTTTTAGACTATATGTAATTCCCCCCTTATGTAATTCAACTTTTACACGATTTATAAATTATGATTTGTATCATTCTACATCTCCAGGTCATTAAAGCTGAGAAGTTTTAATAGAACAGCACATTCTTCCTGCTTAGCGCTCTCATTCTATTCCAACTTCCCAACATGGTTTTACTTTCTACAATTCGGCGTCGAAATCATGTAGCTTTTACTTTTAAGATTCCGGTATCGTAGATATCTAGAAAGAGAACTCGCCAGTCGCGTCCCACAACAGCGTAATTCACAAACCTCCATTTCATAAAGAATCTCCTGACTAGACTTTCGTTTTGTAAATGTCAGTATGTTCGTTAATTAATTAATTATGTGTGGAACAGAATAAAGTAGTATTCTTTTCAATAATTATTCTGGCTGTTTAAAAACTCATGCTTATGAATTATTCTTCCAAATTAGGCTTTCAAAGCTAAAAATCAGTTAACTAAAATAGGAAAATGAATTTGAGTCTTAAACAAGGCCTAACAAAATATAACATACAGTTTGGGCTCTGCAACCAGCTTATTGATTCCACCATTTTAAATATTAAATGGACACTGAACGCCCTGGTTCCAATGCCGCTACATTGTCGACTTTCCAGATAATTTGAGTTGACTGTTCGAAAACTACGCCGAGCTGACTGTTGTCAACGACTACACCGAGTTGACTACTTTACATAAACCCGTTAACTAATCCAGGAGGCTGTCGCTACTCAAAAAACATCCGATATCCGACTCGCGAAAGGGCGAGCACCTGTTCGTTTGTCATGAAGCAGGTGGGGGTGACTTGGGGGTAACCGTGACTGCTGTTACCAAGAGCTGAGCCAACATTCGGTTACTCATTCACTCTGATAAGTTCTTAGCGCCTACCTGTTAGGCTTAACATCTAATTGAAAAATAAAGAAAATTTCTATATTAGTTGTACCTAAATGTGCCATTCACAAGTAAACAAAAACGTGTGATTTACATAAAGGGAAGTGACAACGTGAATGACGTTTGTGTGTCTGCAAATGTCTGTTGTTGTTGTGGCTGCTTTCATTGCTACATCTCACGTCTCAATATTTAAATAAATGAACTGATTTTCCATAAACAAGTTATATTAAGTGCATTCATTGACAACAATTTTTCACTGTACAACTTTAATGTACATCTACAATCATTTTTCTTTTTTAATATTTAAATAGGAGCGTATTTAAGATAACGGAATCAATGCGCACACCATACGTCTTAACTAAGCCTTTTCCCTCCAGTCGACTTGCTATTAAGATTAGCATTCACTGTACGCTGTGCGCGTAGCTTAATTACTTTTTGTTCTTATTGTGCACAATGGAGCAAGTGCAGTATGATAATATCCTAGAGGATATCAGTACAAAATGTTGCCTGTGTACGTGTCTTACATTAACTGTGATGCTTGTTTCACTGTGTAATGTCTTTGCATAAAGTACAGAACAACGGAGGATAGCCATCTTAGCATAGCATAAAATTCGATAAGGCTAAATTATAAATGTTGCACAGAGTAACTCGAGAAAGTATTAGCCTTAACGCCATTTTTTAAAAATAAACAAGTATAAGTAAATTGGAACTCAAATCCAAAGTGTTTATGGAAAACTGCAAATTATACTAATAACAGTTGAACAATTATTACTTAGTAATTATTACTATGCCCGGTTTTCATTAAAAAAAAGTAACACGTCAAACTTTCTATAAATATAATGGGTCACGTGAAATCAGAGAAACCACAGAGATAATTAACTTTATTGCCGGGGTTTGAAGTTCACATGCAATTCAGTGCACATAACTGACAATACTTGTTCTATACAATTTACAGATGAGACACACTATTACTGGTAGCACCGCAGTCATAAGGTGTTTCACAAAACCAAATTTCATAACGGAATTAGTGATAATGATTCATAGTCTTACATGTCCTATAGGATTTTTATCAACAAGCATCCGTACAAAGAGCTCTCTAGTAATTCCTGAGTAGCTCAGTTACGTTTTTATGTAATGATAAAAATAATCGTTTGTAGCAGTAAGCATACAAAGTCACGATTCGGTATTGACAACATTATGGGTATTGACAAGTTTCGGTAATTGACAAGTTTATAGGGGATTGATATTTAACTTAATCTTCAGGTTAGACGGTTATAAACCTTAAATCTTTAGAATGTAATTAAATATTTGTTGTATCTATAGACTGTATTATCCTTACAAATACAAAGTTCCGATTATAAAGTCCATATTCTGTGTATCTGAAATAAATAAAATACATTTATCGGTAGATGGAACATAATAAAATATATCGATAGATGCAACAGTGGCGTATTTAGAGGGGGGGATTAAAGGGGACCAGGCCCCTAGCCCAGAGGATCGAAAACAGTCATATAGCTTAGCCACCAGTTATCACGCCTACATAAAATAAAACATTTTTGTAGAATGAATATAGTTAATGACAAGTGGGATTATTAAACCTAACTAATTAGGTAGACTATGTATAAAACGATGGTGTAAATAATTTTACCGAAATTAAAAAATACACTCGTAGTGAAATAGAGAAAAACAAATTTCACGAAAACATATTAATTTTTTAATAAAGTCAAAAATGAGTCTTTTGTATGCTATAAATCTGTTTTTCCTTTATAAAACTTGGCTATAATTTACTTACCAAAGGAACCAAAGTACACACACATAGTGTAGGTTAGTAGTAACCGTTAATTTAACATACGGGTTCAATTTGACGCGTGACTGGATGCCAAATCTCCAGGCGTATTGTTACGTCCGCGGTATATTGTTTTGTTTTTCACATTACTCAGACTTCACTGACAACTGCACGGTGCCTGTCCACTTAACAACTGTCGCCCGCAGCTTCCTGTTCGCCATTATTATTTCGCCAAATAATTCCAGTATTAAAATATACACGCGCTGATTAAACTCGTGTGCAAACACAATTACAATGGAAATGTTTGTCTGAACTTTAATTAACGCCTAAGGGTTAAGGATTTGAGTCAATAATTGTCCAGTTTATTGAATTTCTTTTTTTTTAAATCATTTGACAAACATTTCTTATGGTTATTATATTCGCATTTTATTATTTGCATTATTATATTTTATAATTTCGATTAGAATTATAACTTTTGAGAGTTCTTCATTCTTTGGCGCATTATTAGTTAATGAAAGTTATGTTGAAGTACTGCTATGATATTTTATGTTATTGACTCAAGCTTCAGTAATTACTTTGCATATCCGTAATCCACATTAATCAGTTATCTAAATCAATATTTAAACTGGTCCACACTTCTATATCTTGCCGTCAGCACTCTTTTCATTTCCACTTTTCATTTTTTATTTGCAAATGCCCAAACTTTTACGTCTTTACCTTGGTTACTGTACTTTATCCTGTTATGATTTAACTAAAACATGACTTTATATACGTAACTGTGTTTGCAAAATAACTTATTGAATATGGACTTATCGCATTATTGTCCGTCAGCCACATTCATCAGTTATCTAAAAACATTATTTAAACTCGTTGACACTTCTATTCCTTGCCTTGAGCACACTTTTCATTTCCAAGTAAATGCGGAAACTTTTAAGTCTTTACCGTGGTTACTATATTTTATGCTGCTTATGATTTGACTAAACATGACTTTATGTATTATGTAATCGTTTTTGCAAAAAAAATTTATTTAATTTTTATTACCAGGTGTAAAGTAATAAACAGGTGTTTGTTATGTCCTTTAAAAACAGTAAGGCCTAATTATATATGGCTTTTATAACATGTTGTTCCGTATAAATGCCAGAATTATTTTATATTTATTGAACAGGCAAATGCCTAATCCTTGTAGTGCAGAAGAAGATTATTTTATACTCAAAGGAAGATAAAGTATTTAAAATCAGTGGCCTACTGATAACACTGTTCTCAGTTTCATTTGGAAAACACTCTTGAGTTAAGTAAACATTGTAAAATATATTTTAAAAGAATTACTGAATATAAATATGTACATATTAAGCAACGCCGTATTGTAATTTTGAAAATTAGAGTCAGTGATTTGTTAAGAAGCTTTTATTACATGAATTATTCTTACCATTTTGTGGTGATAGAATCTGACCTCGCCACCCACATTAAGAAACATTATGAACACCTCTGTTGCAGAGTGTAGTAACACTTCTTGTTTTCTATTTTATTTATTTATTTATTTATGTTTTTTGTTTCCTGGTTGATTACAAATTACCTGTTATACAGTAATCAGATGTTGCCGTATTGAAAATATATATAATATAATTTGTAGTGAATAAGGCTATGAATTTAGTCGTTTTGTTATTTCTCCTACATTATAGGTCTATGTAAAATCATTTGAACGATTTCATCATACCGTTACATAACCCAAGCATAAAGAGCAGAGATTTAAACTGGACTAGACATATATTGAAGGTAATGTAATACTGAGAGCAGAGTTTGAGCGAAGAGTGGAAGGGTGACATACAATGTTGGATACGCCTGAAATGGTGACGGGGTGGTGTCTGGACTCACCACATGACAGAATATCATATGACGATGATAATCCAAACATACAAAAACAATTTGTTACAGCAGTTCACACTATGTGGAAGCAGCAGCTGCTGTTACTTAAGTGCGCTTTCACAATTTGCATAACACAGCAAAACAAATTACAGATATTATGCTGGGACGTACGATTTAGTACAACGCCTAGCCAATGACCCAGTGGAAGCGATGGAGACATGTCCATAGTGCGTATCGTAATGCTTGGTAGCCTAGTTAATCACCTATCAGAGCTAAACGTTACACAATACCTGCAACATCTTCGCATTAATCTCTTTCATGTTTTCTGTCTTAGTTGATACTGCAAACGTAGTGATAATTTAATTCGAAACATCAATTTATGAAAGGTAAATAAGAATTCTAACTACACCTATTATATATAACTAATTACGTATTTTCAAACTTAATAATCTGATTCAAGAATGATTTAACGATACCAAAATAGCAACTCCATAATGTCAACTAAACCAATATAAGCTCTTAGTTAAAACTTTTATTTTAATAACTCTTTATTAGCCTTTGTACACGCACGTAAAGTTTAACAAACAAGTATTTTATCTACATTTTTAACTAAGATCGAATAAACAATGAACGTGTGCAAAAAAAACTTAGGACCCAATTACTATTTTTAAAAGTTAATATGTCAGACTCTGCTTACTGCTTTCAGATAACGATGAGAAAAACACTTGGTGCGTCAACTGCTCATGAGCTGCTGTGCACGTGTAAAATAAATCCGACTAATGAGATTAACTTCAGCTTCCGCCTCACTGCCTTCGGGTTAACGCTGTGCTTTCCAACAACAAGATGAGCTTTGATTTCAGTAGTGTTATGCTCTCCTCGTTTGTACTTTATAAAAATTTTGTAATATGATTTCTCTTTTTTATAATTGGGTATAGGTTGAAATAATTTCGTGAACCGTGTTCTATGTGTAATCAGTATTCTAGCAGAGTGTTTATTTATATCGTTACAAGCAACGGTGTCGTATTTAGAGGGGGGAACAAACCCCCCTCACACAGGTTCGAAAACAGTCGACGGGAATTTTCGTTAATCTCTTAACGTTTAGGCTGCTTTATTAATTTTTCAGCTGTGTATGCTAACATAGTAGTAACTTTTTCTAGTTACACAGATAGGTTTATTACACAGCATTTGCGTATACATTTGAAATATAAAGTATAGGAAAATCAATTTAACGGCCTCACAAGAAGTTAGTAATGAAATGGCAAAAAACTCGAGACCAATACACATTAAACTCTAAAACAATTTCAGACAGATTAACTTTTTAATGTGTAAAACTTTCTTGGTTTACCTTTACTTTTCTTATTTAAAACTGTAGTTATCACAATCATGAATAAAATGCCTTAACAGAACTAGAAAAATCTCGATTCAAAGAAATTATATACATTCAATTTAGAGCAAAATGTGTTTAAAAACAAATATTATGATTATAATCCCAGTAAAATAATTAGTATACCCAGTAAAATACGGAGTAGTAAGGAGTTACAGCCAAGAATCAATTAATTAAAATAAAAAATCTCAAGATACCCAAAAACCCACTTTACAGACAGAACACTCTATAGCAGTAAACCACATAAAGGAAAGAACTTAAACTATAGTAGTTATACAAATTTAGAACCACAAATAACAAAGTAAGAGAATACAATACAAAATAATCAGAGCTAATGTAACCTTAGGTATAAATAAAATAGTGTGTGATTGAGGGAAACACCCCAAACCAGTTTTAAAAGACAACAAAAGACAATCATTAGGATAAGGCTTTAATGTGTTTAGTTATTTAATTATTATGTTTAATTATTATATGTGTATACAATACAGACCATGTTGATAGTAGTAGATACTAGATGTTAGTATATAAGTGTTTATTGTATTTATATTGTTTGTGTTTATTTGTATTGTTTGTTGATTACTGTCAGAATTTTGTGAAGGAAGGAAAGGCAAAATATTAATTCAAACGACCTGTAAATAGTGAATCAGAAAATATAAAAATAGTAATGTGAATTACTATAACATTGATAGAAAAATTGAAAATTGATAACCAAGCGAAATTCAACTTTGCCCTGTAAATCAAATCAGAGAAAATAAATTAATAGAAACTAGACCAAATGGATATAAACTATCCCATTCAGAATACAAATACTTTATCATAATTATAACAACAACCTATAGTAGTGATTAAAAGAATCAGAGTGTAAAATTGACTTAAATGGTGATTGTACAAGATAATGCCATAATCAGTAAAGCAAGTACTAGTAAAATACAAATAAATTGTTAGATGTTTAGAATAATAGCCAAGTAGAAAAAGTGAATTACAATGGTTTAATTAGTAATCGTATTTGAGGAAAATTGTAACATAAAACATATTGTAAACCATTTAGTGGGTAATTATGTGAATCAGAATAATGCCTAGATGTAAATTTCAAGGAATGTAATTCAGAAGCTTAATTCAAACCAAAATAGGTCAAATTTAGTATTAACTTGTATAACATAAAAGCAGAAATATTGTTATATAATTAGAATTCCATAAAAGTACTAAACAAATAATTTATAGCCAGTAAAATATAAAAAATGTCATCTATTTCTATAAAATTGAATTAGTAATTATGAAAACATCTGATAATGAATAATGAGAAATGAGACCAAAATCTTATAGAATTTTCTATGTGAAGAAACAAATATAGTTAGTTGATTGTTAAACGCCAAGCAGAACGGACGTGTCAGAATATATTTCAGAGAAAAATGAATGGTATTTTAACCAACTCGAACTAAGATGTATTATAAAAAGATAAAGAATATACAGTAAATTAATGAATACGATTAGAACAGTCATTGGAATCACAAAGCTAAATTAAACAACACTAAACCTATCAATCACAACGTATGGACACGACTGAATAATAAATTTAACTTCATACAACAAGCAATTGATTGGAAGGAACCATTTGACACTATATGCCTATTACCGAACGAAATCCAGTGGAGGACTAAAACTACACACTACTACTGGTGGATATTCCAATAGCGGCATCACAGAAGAGGAATTAATCAACTGATACGTTTATTTGAAGGAAAATCTCGGAGCCTGATTTTCAGCGTAGAACAACTCACGAAGGCAGCCAACTTGTCATTTCGAGTCGAACGAATCCAACCTGGAGGGGACGTAGTGACGTCAGAGCAATCAGCTGGTTTGGATGTAAATTTTTCTATACACTATATTTTATTATTATTACTGTCTGTTAATGAATAAGTTTTTATAATTGTAAGTATTGACTTCTCTTGCCTTTCCTGACTATTTCGACAGTTCAAAGAATCCTTGTTACATAATAATTTAATTTGAATAATTTTGAAATATCTAATAATCGACCTGGGATCTAGTCTCGACTCCGACTCGAATTAGTCGACACAAGTCGAATAATTACTTTGATCATAATAAATATAATTATTGTTCTAAAATATCGTTTTATTGATTAGTTGAGAACTAATTTAAAGTACATTAATTATCAAATTTTAAACGGGAACTTCTGAGGGAAAGGAACGAACAGAAGAAGAAATAAAGATACTGAATGGACCGCGGCATGCAATCGATTTGGCCACGACAATCTATTTAACGCGGAGAAACAAATAATTCTTCACCAAATCATACCCAATTATTAATTAGTATTTTTATTAACCAAACACTAATCATAAAACAATAAAAACAATAAGGTAATTAAAAAATTAAATTAATTAATTATATAAAAAATAAATAAATAATAAAAATTTTATCAAACAATTATTATACTTATTTGAAAATAAACCCGTTTTATTACAAATTGGCGTTTCCAACGTGGAGCTTATTTAAATATTCATTGTATTAAATTTTTGTTATTACAAATTGGCGCATCCAACGTGTGGCTTTTCACCAATAGAAAAAACACTACATTAGAATTTATTCGTTTTATTACAATACAATATATATATATATTACTATAATGCTTATAACTAATTTACCTCAAGATATATTTTTTCCTTTAGGAACATGTTTCGGGAGATCCTGTTCTCCCATCTTCAGCCTTCGCCATCTTGCTTCTGGTGCAGTATTTGTGTGTTGGCTTCTGGATGTTATTAAGGTGGTTTACATCCAGAAGCCAACACACAAATACTGCACCAGAAGCAAGATGGCGAAGGCTGAAGATGGGAGAACAGGATCTCCCGAAACATGTTCCTAAAGGAAAAAATATATCTTGAGGTAAATTAGTTATAAGCATTATAGTATTATATACATCAAGAAACGGACTGTAGCAGAAAGTGATTGAAATATATATGTATATATATATATATATATATATATATGGAACTTTATATATATATGGAACTTCACATAAATGAGTGTAAAAGAAATTGTAATATATGATACTACATACTATTTGCTATTTATCTTAGTAAAGATAAATTCTATTTTTACAATTATATTTTTATGTACACGCAAAACAGCATGTCTGCTACTGCGCCTTGCAATCATACAGCCAAATTAATAGAAAGTCATACCATTTATTAGTGTTGCATGTATTTTTGTTGGTCCAGGCATATATTTTTGTTAAAAATGTGTTTTCCACATTATATCCCAAATTATTAGTTTTACAGTTTCAAAACAGAAATTAAATTTTATTTTTAAATATTTTGTATTGGTGTGTCAAGAAATATGTGTACGACTCAAAGTTGGTAACTAAATTTGGTAAGATTTGTTAAAGTCTAATAGACGAAGTCTAGCAGAGCAAAAAAGCTGTTTCACTGACAAACCAACACGCTAGGCGCTAGAAAATTAAACACACTTGTTAAAAACACTGATGCGCAATCTATTTCCTATGAAACAGAAAAATATAAAACCAACAATAACGTTCAGAAAATGTTCAGAAAAATAAATACGCTACTTTCATTGTATAAAAGGAAAGAATAGTAACAGCACTCCCTCGAATGACTTTCACAGAAGATTCCAGTGGCACACATCACAAAAGAAACATTGGAATTATTTGTATATAGGCCTACATACACTCATTCTGAAAAAAAAACTAATAGATTACACGCTTAGCCATTAGTTATCGCGCCTACCGACTGGCCGTGGGGTTTTAACTTTCAATAAACCCGTTCTGATTTTTAATCTCCTAATGGTTTAATTACGTCACTGTGAAAACGTTTAAATCATCTGATTTTCAGACAAACCAGATAGTTCGATATCTTCTACGATGTCTTTAGACAGTTTTCCTTCTAAAACTCGGTGCAGGAGACAGATTAAAGTTAATGCAGTGGGTCAAGCATAAAGTGTTAAGCAGAGCAGTGTTGTATAAGACAAAAATGCATTAAGTAATTATAAATGAACCGGATATTCATCAGTGAAGAACTCTTGTATACACGTTACGTGTTGTACTGTTGGTATAAAAAATTTTGCCGTGTAACGATACGGCAGCAATAGTTTCAGCTTGGGGCCAAATTGCCCAGGACCCTCCAAGCTTAAATGACTTTTACAAAAGTGCCTACTATTTGTTAACTTGATAATCACTTTTCTGCTTTTAATTATTACATATCTTCCCAATCTAATACGTTACACCTCTCGTTTTCTTTTTTATTTTAAATTATGTAGTTATTTCCACATATTAAAATTATATGCTACCTTCCAAAGTTGTAAGCCGTCATACGACTAGACTGTAACTATATGAGGTGATGGTTCCGTGCTATAAGTAGAAAGAAATTTCTTAAGCACTAACAAATTAAGCAAATACGACTTTCTATTCTGTTGGAAACATGGATAGTATTACTTTATGCCGGAATGTACACTGGCAACATTACTGGACAGTAAATATACCCGCTTAAACACAACATTCTCTCCCTCTAATTCACTAAGGTATGTTCTACAAGATAGTATGTAAGTGTGTACAGACTTTATGGCATTCATACTGCTGATTGCCACATTAGGCACTTAGTAATTAAAAAATATCAAAACAAAAGTGTGCCCATTACTGTGCAGTTTAGTACAAATACTATTTTCAAGATGGTACGATTGGGATTCAGTGGATGTAGATCTCGCAAATATTGTTTCCCTTCGATCAATTTAATGTAACAGTTTCCCTTGCTAACCGCTTTCTACACCAACACGTCTGTACATTGTCAAGGTTTATTGTTTCATTATAGTGATGTGGGTTGTTGGATGCTAACACAGTGTTCAACAGATGTAAGTACTCGTCACTAATTAGGGCCTACGGTATGGTTCAATTTCTTTAAAAAACTATAATTTACGTTTTTTTAATAATCAATTCCTTATTTAAGTTGCTTTAGATACAATGTTAACCAGTATCAGTAACATCATACGACCAACTTAAGGCATGTTTGTTAAAGAAAAATTTCACACACACACTGTGTGTGTGTGTGTGTTAGGTGTGGGCGTGGGTATTTGGTTTGGTTAATGATTCGTTTTACTTTGCATAAACTGTATTTTAAAAACTGGCTACATTTCGTTTCATCTAAATTACACATGATCATACAATGTTTATGGATACTAATTGTACATTGTGAATCAATAATACCAGCATTTCACATAAACTACAGGCTACCTATAGTATTTATGTACCATGGGTTATTTACGTCAAGTTTACATTAGTCCAAGCTGCGACATTTTTATGTTATATTTAAACTTATACGCATAATGGATAATTTATGTAATTTCTCATGAATACAATTTTTGAATTTTTGTAAAATCCTCTTTATTTATGCTAATTAAAATTAGAGGACCATTATCTCCAATACTGTATATTAAAAAAACAAAATTAGGAAGAAATATGAAAAGAAATTTCAGTTATGCAATTAAATGTAAGATGACCTCCACACGTTCCATCATGCATCTCCTTCAAAACAGACTGCACTTTACTTCGGGGAACTATCAGCTGCATGGCCACGTCACGTCCATTTGCACTTTCCCAAGACCTTTTCAGTAATCCGTTCTTCAAGGTAAGAGATTCCCATTGTTCCCAGTAGCCCTTCAGCACTTCGGAACCTTGGCAGACATCCTGCCAATCCGGGCGGTGTCCTTCCTCTTTCGTTGTCAAGATCGGTCCAATGTCTTTACCCATTATCTGTTCTTGTCGAAAATCAAACATACCTATTGTCGATGGTGACATAACGATACGCTATGCCCTGGGATTTCGCTCATACCGGATTCGAAGACCCTTCCTAACTCGTAATGTGTCTAACAACCTTCTCCGTAAACCACATATGCTTACCAAGATAAGGCAAACAAATCCACTTACTACATCCACATGCTACGGCAACGAGCGGAAACGGACCTTCTTTTAAAAGGAGACTATCGCATTACACCGCTACGTAAAACATAAACTGTTGATACGAGACTGTTGCTCAACGCCGATCTCATGGACGTGGTATTGGGTTATCCGCATAAGCGGACGGGGACCGAACTCGATCTATAGGTAAAAATTCCAGCAGCGCCGGTGATACAGGCAGTACACAGGGTCGCCGCCGGAACGCTAGACGCACCCTTTGTACTGATCATATCTCCGCACCCCGTAAGGTCCCATCAGCAGGGGTGTCATGAAATATGGACAGAGACTGACATCTCTGCCACAATCTAAGCGTCGGCTATTTTACTATTTTTTTTTTTTTTATGTAATGATGATGTGCTTCTCTAGACTTTGCCGGCCAGAAGTACAGCTGTCAGAATGTATAGTCCATATGTTAAAAACACGTTAATTATCAATTTTGACAGTTAATGCAGAGCTTATTATACATGCCGTTTACTAAAATTCCGATATATTTAAATGTATGACAAACGGATTTAATACTTTATATATTTCAATTTTTCATGTCACTTTAAACATATTTCATGCTGAAAGATATGTAAAGACAATATACAGGTGATGGGCGTGAATCTACGTTAACCGCGTTAACTTCTGCTCATAGTGTCGACAGTATACGGAATGCTGTTTTTTTGGATTTACTGAGCTCTTTGTACTTCACAGTGTGTTATACATATTGATTAGCGTTTGAATGAACGTATTATCGTCCTCCAACATTTGGAACAAATGTTCAATTACTTATTATTTTGTTTTTAATTCATTTTTATTTACTTTATTTTATTCATATTTTAATTATATCAATTTACATAGCTAAGAAACTACAGTTTTTAAAGCGTTTTGAATAAAAATACTGACGATTTTTCACAGATGAAACTAAATCCATGAATTGTGTTTCTTCTAAATAAATTTACTACTCAAATGAAAAAACAAGTGGGAAATTGTTTTCTATTTAATTAGCGTATTTCGTTTGGACGTTTATTGTTTCGGATACTCTAAAATTCTTACGATTTGAGTTGAATAATTATTACGAGTTCCAAGTAAATGCAAGGCGTATTTGAGTTCTGTCTGTATCCGGTCACTGGTCACTTTTTTATGATAGCCAAGGGTCAGAACGCAGTGTTGGTGTAAACAGTAAACAGCTATACCTCAGTTTGAGTATCATGCTTACGCTAGGAATTCCGTAGTTAATTATTAAATTATGTGCCTATTCGGCAGACTGATAATTTATCTTTTCAAATAAACATTATTTACGACAAAAAATGGTAAACTAAGAGAGATATAATAACACTGTATCGTGAAGGATTGTAACCAGACAATTGTGTTATCTTTTTGAATGAAGTCAAATTAGGTTTGATTTGAAAACCGTTACTTAAAACTAATTTTTGTAGAGATATTCTTAAACGTGTGAACAATTACCAGTAAGCAATCTATCGCGTCAGACCTTTTAACTTGAAAAATAAGTGACAAAAATTATAATTGTTTACAAAATTTTTAAGAATCTTATTCAGTCTAATTAATTTGTTTAACTGGGTGCACCAGTAGAGAGAGCAAGAAGTTCTAAATAAAACAAGGTGGTAAAAGATGTCTATTAAAATAAAATTATTTGTCAATTTCAGTAGTAATTTTGTAAATAACCGTTTAAAGACACATAAAACTAACATGTGTTCGTCGCATCACACTGCCAACTGTACGAGTAGTTGAAGATATTTTCAAAAAAGTAAATACAATCTGTCTAACATATAACATTAGTTTATGAAACTGATTACAATTACACGTACAGTTGCCGAAAATAGAGTTTTGTCATTTTTGCGGTGCATCACTTGTTATTTTGATAAACATTTATAAGTGATCTCACATTAAAGAATTGTATTTTTAAAACATTTAAAGCTTAAAAGATACTTTTACGGTATGTGGACGAGAACCACAAACTTTTTCTAAAATTTGAAGTTATAAAAATTATTTTATTTAACTTCATTTTTAGTTCTTGAACCCATAACTTAATTTTGTACATCTTTATTAAAAACACGTTATAACACTGTATATTAATTCCTTATCTGTAATTAGAAGACATTAATTTAAAATTCTTTTTGCATTATACATTATTATGTTTGGATATACGCTCTTTCAAATATTCTGTTAAATTTTTACGGTTTGTAATTATTTCCCCGGGACACAATCACATAACTTTTAATAGGGCTAGTTAAGTTTATTTTTAAACTCTAATATGAATGTACTCATATTAACTCGGATCAATAAAAAAAATAAACAGAGAATATATAGAAGTTTTTGTGTTAGAGCGAAGCTGTATTATAAGTATAGAGGTGTAATAATAATATTAATGATAATACATAAAATATTAAAGTGTTGAATAGACAGACAATCAGCAGAGCAGCACGATTGTTCTACGGAAATGGTCTTAAATTGATTAAGAAGATAGCATATCAATATTGCCTTTTATAACATGCGTTATGGAACGCTAGTAACTACTTTCAGAATTCTACTTAAGCCATTAAGTCAATAAGTTTTAATTGAAAAAATATATTACATGAATTGTAAAGTCTACAGTTATTGTAATTATAATGTCATTTTTTAATTTATGTAACATATGTTATTTAACTGTGTTAACATATGTTATCTTTATACTGTTCACTGTTAAATACTACTTTATTGTTTGCAACGTGTAATAAGATTAACACATAATGTCACTCATATGTCTGTGAATCACTAGCTTAACTATGTAGTTTCTATTTCGAAGCACGTCGACGCTCTTGTTTTCCTGTATGCTTGACATCACAGAATACGATATACATTTTTAAAAATAGAGAAAGTAAGTCACTGAGAAGAATATTTTTTCTACAATATGCAAAAATAAAACTTTCAAAACTTGAAGACCGTGTGTTACATGTTCTCTCTTCCACTGTTTTAATGAAACAGCACTTTTTTCAACCTCAGAAAAAATAGATTAGTAAAAATTGTTGACTATTAGAAAGTCTTAGACAATATTGCTGAAAACTCCAGTCAATCTATCAAAATATGGAGCACACTTTTGCAACACGATTTAAATGTATTTTCGGTTTAAATAGTACCTCAAAAATTATGAGTAACTAAGTTTCATTCATTCAATCACGTTTACTTAAGGTCCACTCGTTTATTGAATATGTTACCAAAAATTACGATGGAAAATTCTGTGTGATTTTACGTGTCGTCAGTGCACCTAACGTACAATGCAGAGTGGCCTATATAAAGGTAGTGTACTGCAGGTGTAAATTTGGCGCAAACAAATTTTTCACCAGAAATTTAGGACTGGAAAAACTACGGGTAAAAAATCCCACATCTCTCAAAGATGCATCAGGCTCTACAATAAACAATAATTCCATCTGGCATAATATGGTGGTACAGATTGTTGTGTAAAGAATAGTTGCTCTGTTTTGCGTACCATCTCCACTGTAGCAAACGGTACAAAAAATTGCATCAGCCAGTGTAATGGAAGGCGTTGGGATCCGAGCTCTGATTCGGAGTGAAGTAATTTTGTAATTAATAAAGTGATTCCCAGAATACAAACCAACAACTAAAATAATGTAATTTAATTTCGTATCAGTAAATACAATTTAATTTGTATAAAACAAACAAATTATTTTAATAATTTTAAATATTTTAATAATTTTAAATATTTTACCCACTTTTATTTTCTTTGCGTAATGTAATCATTCATTTAATTTTGAGTCCTTATCAACCAAAGAATAAACATTTCATGAAATTAATAATTAGTACATCATATGTCCCTTAAAAATAGTATACCACTCAATTTATTTAGAATTTACTAAAGTGTAAATAAATATATCTTCCAAATTGGTTTTTGACACTTTGATATTAAATTTATGTTCGTAATTTTTGACTATAGAAAAAATCTATAAGTATAAATTATTTTTAAAACGTTATAAAATGTATTTAAGATATAACATTTTCAATAAAGTTATGAATAAAATCTGTTTTTTTTATCTGTCATACTCTTTCCATAATCGTTCTCAATTAATACACTTTCTGCTTTAATTTGATTCCAGTGTTTTCCCTTTTCTGAAAATTGCAGTTTTAAAATTTTATAAGTATAGTTATGAAACTAGCGTAACGTTAAATTGAGATATGTTTGTGAAACTGGAAACCAAAAAAGGGGACAGTGTAGGGTGTGACGCTGATAAACCTGTCTGTTTACATACAGTTGGGTACGGTATGTTGTTATCTGTGATACAACTGTCACACCAATTCCAGCCGGTTCTAGTACATAGTTTGTTGGGGTGTTGCGCAAATATTGATTACAGCGAATGTGATAGAATCCGAAAGGTTTTGTTTTATTAAATAAGAACATCAGGTGGCGACAAGGAAAACTGACTTCGTAAACGTACATTGTGTCCTTCCCTTCCACTCCATTACATATTCCTACTCACCATTCATGTTTTTGTTTTTCCCTTGAACTCAGAATGTTGTTGATACTGAAATAACGGTCGATGAAAGATGGACGCTGCTACATATATTGGTAAATTAGGTGTCCTAAATTTTGTAACATACTATTTAAACAATAAACATTAACTTAATAAAAAGTGGATGCAAAGTGTACAAGAAGTTTTAGAGTTTAACAGACAAAATTAAAAAAATAAACCTCGAACATTTAAATGCACTCAAAGGCAAACCATTAAATAACTTGTTTTGCATCACATGGAAAGGATAGGGAACGTATTTATACATATGATTGTGCCCGGACATTAACAACATGGCGTATTTATGTAGTTTATGTCAGCTCTTAGATGACTCTACTGATGACTTTCACAAACAAAACATAAATCTTGGCACCACTAGAATATGCTCAGTGACTATGAATCATCTTAAATGTGTTATCTATAGGCTATTATATACGAAATAAATTTTCGTTGCTTTAAACAAATTTGTTTATCAAATTATTGTTTTAAGATATTTATTGTCGTATTAATTACGTTCTACATCACAAGGGCAATATGTGTAAACAGAACATGACACACTAAATCAATCATTGCCTTTCAGCAAAACTTCAGTGTGATGAACTTAACTGATGAATTAAGAATAAAATACGTAGATCTGTTTTAGAAGAATAAGACACTGGTACTTGATCGGAATAAAATGTAAGCACAAGAACAAGTGAATTAATGAAGATGTAGATAACCTCTAGGCAATACACAACATTTCTTTCGCTTGTTTCGACTTCTCTTCTGTGCTACCAGCTCGCTTGTGTAATTGATATCTGCGTTAGATATTCTATATATATATATATATATATTTCTTTTTTCCTATTCCTGTTATTTTTAAACTTTGTCTTGCTACTGTTTACAAAAAGTGAATTGACCTGTGCATCTATTCCTTATCCCCGTTTCACACACACACACACACACACACACACACACACACACACACACACACACACACACAATTTACATGATATATATTGTTACGACTGTCTCCTTGATCGTCTTATGGTACAGTGGAAACAAAACAGTGTTACAAGACACCAATGAAGCCACTAAAAATCAGCTTTAATTACCACAATTAATAGTTTGTAAGCAACAAGTTATTCAACAAGATTATACTCGTACAATAATTGAAATTAAATGTCCACACACAATAATAATGTCAACTAATAGAGTCCCGCACAATAATCACTTTTCGCTAATAGCCACTTGAAACACACCGAGTAATCGCCCGAAGTAAACAGAAAACTAAGCGGCAGGTGTGGGCTATTTATTTATAGTCTGTAGGGTTCCATAATATGCGTCCTTAACAAGCACTCGAAAATTCTAGAGGATACTTCAGCGCGGCCTTGGCAGAAACACACGGGCTAGGCTAGTCGAGAAGCTTGTAGAACGACACTGTCGAACATACGTGACTGTTCCGTATTATGTAACAATATACTATCAAATAATCATTATTACTGCAAGGTTATTTTGATTATATCTTATCGTTGTGTTTGAACCTGACGCAAGTTTCACAGTTGATCTGATTATACAGATTTATTCTGTGAAACATGGGTCAGGTTTAAATACAACCACAAAAATTAAGGAAAATGTACTTGCAGTCGTAATAATTATTTGATAACTTACATATAATATACAAATCCTGCAAGAAACATCGTGAGTTACCTAAGAAGAAAGAATATATGTTACAACAATACAAATTGCATGTAGTATATAGAAAGATGAATATGCAAATTTATAACAACCAGAAAGTGTACAAACATTTATTAAACACCACCCTACATGATTTGAACTGTTGATCTCAGGCACGTGTCGATCACCTGATATCACATATTGAAGGACGAATACTGTGTGTACAGTGCACTCGTTTGTGTGCATAAGACCTCTTCTGTCACGAAAAGTGATACACGCAGAAACTATACGTTCTTCGCGAAATATGCAAAATTGGACCGTGCTACCGTAAAAGGATTTGTACCAACGAATAATGTACACTGTTACACGCCTAAAAATTCTTAATAGTGCAAATTCGCATCAACATAAATTGTCAGAGTAATTGTTTATTAATTGCACTATGAACATATATTGAGTAATAAAACTACTGTGATGCAGTGGGAAAGGTTAAAATTCGATTCCAACCATTTGATTTTACGTGAGTGTTTTAGTGATTGTGCAGTTGCTGAAATACGGGAATGTTGTTCTCAGGTTGTTGAAAGTGACGAAAATTCTGTTCTGACAATCCAAGACAGGATTGGTACTGTTTTATCACTAACAACTTTAATATATGAGATTCATGTATTTGTCTCATGCAGTTTCAGAGTTCAAACTGGTTGTATAGGGTCCAGTATGGGTTGTCATCTATAAAACTCAAAACTATTTAAGGTATACGTCCTTTACACAGTTACACTTATTCCCATTCTAAATTCGTTGTTTTCTATAATTAGGATATCTTTGGTCATGCATTTTATATTATTAGTTGTTATACTATTAGTTATTAAATTTTCCATTTGCACTTTTCTGTACACTGCAGCCTAAATGATATAATTGTCAGAATAATGATAAGAGTAAATTATAACCCTGCGCAGCGCTTTGGTACCCTAACTTATAGTCATAGTTCGGTAGCCTATTTAACCTAGAAAATTCTATAGCATGTTGAGAAAAATTCTATAATATTAATATATAATGTATATGCTAGCGTGGCATGGAGTTATAAATAATTAATATTTTATATTTTGTTTCACGTTTCTTCATGTTGTTAATATTCACCACAAAGGCTACTGCGCTATTTAATATAGTTCATTGTTCTCTATTATAAATAATATGTTAGTATTAGCTTTAAAGCAGACGACCCAATAAAAGAAACATTCCATTTCTTCGATCGGGTTGACAGCCACAGTTTGCGCAATATTATATCAAGTGATCACGACAGCGTACAATTGGTTACGATTGCTTCACATCAAAGTGGTATAAATTCCAGTTGTAATGATAATTAAGAATACCACTTACTCAGCACGATTAAAAGCCTTTAGTTTACTCTAAAGGTGTTTCTTAAGTTCTGCTTAATGATATGTCAAATATACTGCCGGAAGAAGGGGACTGGCGCATTAAACATGTCAATAACTCAAAAACTTCTACTATTATTACTACTAATTCTACGACGACTACTACTACTGCTACTACTACTACTACTACTACTACTACTGCTGCTGCTACTACTACTACTACTACTACTACTACTACTACTACTACTACTACTACTACTACTACTACTACTACTACTACTACTACGATTCTACTTTCATCATGACTACGAGTAATTCTGTAACAGCATTTGCTGTAGTCAAAGCAAATATTAAATTTACAACAAGTAGATTTCTAAAGAAAGTAAAATTCTGTACGTTTTTAATTCTTCCAAATAAAGCTGAATAGACTGATAGGGAACTGGCAACCTGATAAAACGTCTCGGCACTAATGTTGACAATACATCACATGTTTTTGTGACACAAGAGATTAAATTCCTTGCAAAATCCAATTTCGTCGATAACGCTGAAAGCCAGTTTTTTTACTTGATTTGAAAAGCACTTCATTTTATTTTGTTTATTTCTTGATTTAAACTTACTTTACTGTATACTTTTTTCCTTTTTTGATTCTCATATAACATATCACAATTGCATTTACTCAGTTTCATTTTATGCTGAAAAATTTCCTTGCAAAACACAAAATAATGTACTATTTCTACTAGAGAAACATTTAAGTTTAATTTTCTGTTGTTTGGATTTTTTCACGATTTTTATAAAATTATGATTAACAATTCCTGGTTTGTCCTTTGTACCTATTTCATTGCTGCCTCTTGCACGATTTGAAGTTTAAGGATACATTCATTGGGCACGCACTGTGTTTTTTGGAGATACTGTCTATATGTTTAACTTTATGCCATTTTTACCTTATGATGTTAAATTCTTCGTTCCCCTCATGCTTATTTATATTACTTTTCTCTACTACTTTATTCTTCACTACCCGATATGGCATTTCCTGTCCTTTCTACGCTTTCTTCATAAACTGAACCCATCACTGATAGTCAGTATGGTTTCTAGTTCAGGTAATTATTATTATTTTGCTTGGCACTCATGGCTTTTAGCCCAACGTCATCGAACAGGAGTGTTGCTCAACTGTAGGCTATGTCCGATTTCCACCTACATTCTAGCGTACCATAACAATGGAAATTTGTATACACTTAGACGCAAAACAATCTTGTCAGAGCTAATAAAGTAATCTTGCTGCTTTTAAGAAAGATAGAATTCTGTCTATCGCTAACTGTTCATTTTTGAAGCCTACTTCGATTTACCTTTTACTCTGTGTCTTTGCTAGTGATCAGTAAGACTACAACAGGCTTCAATTATATGTTTCATTGTAAGTGATATGCCACAAGTGGAGACGGGTTGTTCTTGTCCTTGTAAGATATAAGAAAATGTCAAGTTAGTGTGCCCGATTTGCAGTCTGGTGATGTAAAATTGTTCACGTCGCCTGCAATCGCCAGCGTTTGCTGTTTACGGACGCTCTGCTTCACGGTTTACTCTGTCCTGTGTTCTACATCTGCTGCCACATGTTAATAATGGTGGACGCGACAGCTAGTTTCGCGTCATCGGGTCGTATGGCAATCGCATCGACTAGTTGGCGGTCCGCAGCTTGTCTCGCTGCAGAGTCAGCTTCTTCATTACCTTCAATACCTACAAGATCTAGACATAAAACAAAGTAGAATATAAACTGAGATGATCTAACGCATGCCATAGTGACATTACGTGTTGCTATAACGAATTTACTGTGCCCTGATTGTCCAAGGCAGCTACAAAACTAGTGAATGCGTACAGATAAAAAATTTTCGTTTACCTCGATGCTCTCAGAATCGAAGAGCTTGCCACACTGCATACAGTTTGGCGGTGTGTACACTTGCCGCCTCGGGCAGTGGGAGACGCCATTGATGTCAAACAAATTACCCGTTTCGCTTTCCGTCATCGAGCCAACAATATATACACTAGTATAGATCAGTTTTCTCACGATTAAGATTTACTGAGCTTAGCTGCTTGCACTGGTCATGTAAAAGTCGTAATTAATTTCTTCTGCTTATTCTCTTTCAGTGGTGTCATGTTATTGTTACGTTGCTGAAATCTCAACGTTCCATATGAAGTATACCCAACGATCGATACTACTGGATCGCGCTTGTGTGGAGTGGAGGTGCGAAGCAAACGGTCTACCTGCTATCCCCACCATCTGGCTGTCCACTGCAACAAGTGTGCATACTGTGCATACCGCACATCATAGTGTCACAATTACGGACCCATGCAATTACGTGTGTTTTGCTTCGACATACTACTTCTTGTTCTGTGATCTCACTAAAAATATATTTTCAGTAGACTGTTAAAATATTTAACCAACATGCCCGTCCATTGTGCAGCCTACAATTCTACGAAGAGACATCAGAAAAGCAGCGAAGAAAATGTATCTTTTAACTTTAGAAGAGGAAGATATTTCAGAGACTTGTAACTTTGAAAAGGTGCTTTGTGACTTGATAGGGAATCAGAGTCCTACATATTACAAAGATAATATTTTATTTTATATAAGTGGATTTATTGTAAGAAAAACTGACAGCAAAATCAAGTGTTTGGAATGCAGTAACGTACTGTTCGCCGACGTTTCAGATATTAGTCCGTACACTCACTTTACAAATTTTATTTCAAAGGGCAAACTGGTGAGGGCATCTCATGATGTTCTAAAACTGATTAAATACATGTATAATTTATATTTGTCTAATAACAACAAAGAAGTAAATACTTATAATTTATTAGCACAAACTTGTCGCCAGTTCACAGGTTCTGTGTTTAAAAATCATAAATTTTGTAGTGACTTTGCAGACAGTCATGAAATTAAACTCATTAAACTTATAGGTCAAATGTTTTTTAAAGTTATATGTCATGCTTCTGCCAAAGAAAAAACTTTGGCAGCAAATATTTCTAAATTAGGTGTTCGTCAAAAGTATAATAAGCTCGTTCTTTTTTGCAATATGTAACTGAGAAAGAAACATGTTAATCCCGTGTTTTTCTTATAAATGGAATTTTCCGATAATTTAAGAATTCTTTATAATAAATGCTCAAAATAGAAGATAATGAATATGACAGTTACCGGCATATGTAGGCCTATCATATGTATCACAAAAGCGAAATTAGAATCCCTATTGCACTGTTAAAAAGATCAGACAGATTACATACGCGGCGCACAATTTGAGAATTCACTTTTAAATATTAGTTTGTGCAAATAATTTTGTAGATAATCTAGCATCAGCGCATTTAGTTGTAAGTTTATTTAATTGTAAGTTGTAAATAATTAATTGTAAGTTGTTAAGAATGTAATATACAAAAATTATGTACTGTAGTAACGTAATTACCAGTTACCGGCATATCATATGTATCACAAAAGCGAAATTAGAATCCCTATTCTATTGTTAAAAAGATCAGACAGATTACATACGCGGCGCACGATTTGAGAATTCAGTTTATAAATATTAATTTGTGCAAATAATTTTGTAGATAATCTATCATAAGCCCATTTAGTTTTAAGTTTATTTGAGTTAATTGTAAGTTGTAAATAATTAATTGTAAGTTGTTAAGAATGTAATATACAAAAATTATGTACTGTAGAAATGTAATTATAATGAAATGTAGAAATGCAAACATTATGATGGTCAATATCATGTACATAATAAAAATTAAAAAACACATTTAAATTAATAATTAGGAATTGTTTCTGTTGTATTTTTCATCATCCCGTTGGTAAAATTTCTTATCCTTATTCCTTAAGAAATTTATTCTTTTAGTACTTTTCCTTTAATAAGGAAAGCGCAATGATAAAACAATTCAGTGTTGTCATGGGCTGCTCAAGTTCTAGCAGCGAGCGACGACAGCCAGGTGGTGGGGAGAGCTGAACGAGCAAGACCGTTTTCTTAACACGCACAGCGCGATCCACTAGTATATATCGTTGAGTATACCAGATACGAAAGGACGACCTTACAAAAACGAATTTGTCAAAGTTTAGAACTGCTTTCTCGTTTCTAGCAAGTTAGAATTGTAATAACTGACTTTAGACTAAGAGAAGTGAAGCTTTCATGAAGTCACCCGGTTTCTCCCTTTCACTGTGTGTGCATCTCGTTATCTCCTGATAAAATATTTGTGTGTATGTGTGTGTGTGTGTGTGTGTGTGTATGTGTGTGTGTAAACACTTGGTTCAATTACTCTACTTAACATATAAGTATTTTAATATTGCATAAATGTGAAAACAAGTTATTTCTTTTTTTATTGCTTAATTCAGACAAGTCCGAGAATCATTCACTATGCTCATCAAAGACATCAACACCCACGTTCTTCATATGCCTGCATATTTATTCACAGTAGTTTTATAGTTATATAAAATACTATTTTCCCTATGTTACTTTGCAAGAGTTTTGTTTGGCCCCAGCTAAATGGGCTCAGCTATCATTTATTCACTTCCTAGACAACTAAAACCAGCTGTAACACAATGAGCCCCATTCCTACTTTGTTACTCTAGTATTCCAGCAAGCCAAGTAACAAGAAATTATGAAACGACATTAAAATTCTAGTTCGAAGTGTCATTAGTACGCCATTAATAAGGAAAAGTGTGTATGTGTGTGTGCGCGAGCGCTTGTGTTTGTGTGACAGAGTGAGAGAGAGAGGGAAAGAGAGAGCAGTATGCGCACGCGCGCGTCTGTGTGTGATTATACTACATTACAGTGTAACAACTACGATACTTTGACTAATTGTGACTTACATTGAAAACGTAATACATTATTCAATGCTCGTGTTTTATCCATATACTTGCTTGCTTGTAAAGATGAGGTTGAATGATTTATTTCATCTACAGTAAAGTTCTTAAAAGTACTTTAAAGGTCTTAAAGTTCTTAAAGTCTGTCTGGATTACTACGATATACATTTTTAATCGGATAAGTTTACAGAAACTGTTGCTTCTGCGTAGAGAACTGCTGCAAGGTAAATACACACTTAAAGTGCAGAACGAAATAAAGTACATTGCATTCAGCAGCCGACCGCAATGCACACCAGCGCATGACTACCACAATTGAGGGCACAATATAGCAGGAAGTACACAGTTGTCTATAAGATAGAGTTGCAGCTGAAACAATCAATCTAATTGTTCCGTAATTGTTTCGATACATCCTTCCACATTTATCAGACAACCGTCAGAGGCAAGTAGCTGCAAAGTGTAGCCTTTATGTTTATATAAATATCATCAAGTAAAGGTCTATACATGTGGGTCAACCACAATCATAGAAATATTGAAACCTATCAGTAATTGAACTGGAACACCCTACTTACCCATATATACGTAGAGTATTCCATATACATACTGAGTTTGACATATTACACCGACTCTCTGTATGGAAACCACGATACAACACAAAGATGTCTATCTTACAGTTACAGTGCCATTGTAGGCTATTGAGCAGGAATATAACTTTATTTTCAGCGTACGCTGCCTTTAAAGTTTACATGGTAAAGTAAACTCATCCTGTTGCTACAATATTTACTGTACTTCTACAGTACTCATCAATGATTACGCTATTTCCTAATTGTTACAGGTTACTGCTAGGTTCAAAGTAATGGAGGTTGTAACTGTAATGTGACTAGCATTAAAATTTTTTTAACTCAAACGTCGTCAGTTTAGAAACTAATTCTTATTAGTATTTTTTGTACCGAATTATCTTCTTTCAGGTAAATTTGTTATTATAAATTGGTACTGTTATTAAGGCAAAACTTACTATTCATACTGTTTTATTAACTTTCCCTACATGTGAATATTTTATTTTGAAACCCGCATGAGCCCTATCATAACAAACATAAATACGTTTATTCATTCAGATTGCTTAAAAATTTAAGAGACAACGAATTTATTTGTGTGTGTGTGTGTGTGTGTGTGTGTGTGTGTGTGTGTGTGTGTGTGTGTGTGTGTGTGTGTGTGTGTACTGTGGTATTCAAATACCACTTATAACCTTTCGCTTTGAACAAGAACGCACTGAATTTTTTAAATATTTATTTATATTGCACTTCTTTTATTCTTTTAGAAGTTCTTTCTCAGCTTATTGCAATAATTTTCCTTAGGTACTCTTCAGCTCATCTTTCCTTACCTTTTTTTATCCTTTCATTCTTTCTGTGCGGGTCTCGAATCGAAGTTTTGGGTGCGAAATCAATTTTTTTTTATATTTATTTTGCCAAAAATATCAGAAGGATACCAATCAACAGCTCTTTTGTTTCCTGTTAATATTCAAGGTCAATAGGCCTATACATGTAACAGTATAAAGTGACATAAACTCCATTATTATATTGAATCTTAAACACTTCAGTCTGCTTGCGTATGTTATTTTTTCAACTGCCTCTTCGGAAGTCAATCGAGTCTTTCCACTCAATTGATTTTACTTCAAGAGGTCAGTAGAATACACTGAATTCTGTGTCAACTACCGTTATATTATTTAGTCTAGAAAAAAGCGAAGCAGAACGCCGAGAGAAAACCATTTTGAAGCGTATTCTAATCGTTGACATAATTGCAGTTTAAAAAATATAATTGCGTTTTCTATTAGCAAATACTTTTTTGTGTATATTTGACACTTTAATTACTAATAAAACTGTAAAGTATTTATGAAAAATAACAACTTTTTAAAAGACAAGGATTACTTACTACAGTGATTCCGTTGACATTAATGTTTAACTGGTTAACAAAACTTTCTACGTCACTGAAATAGTAACTTCTCTAAATTTAATTTCTCTATGTTAGAAACAATACTGCGTTAATGTTTTGTATCGACTATCTTTATCTACTATTACAGGACTACACATTTTGAGTCTGTCGGTCATAACATAAATTTATACTTAATTTTCAGTTGGGCCTACACCGTAAGAGGCACACGCATATTGTGTCCATTTTACCAGTTAGCCAACACGCATTCCGGCTGAGACGTAGGGCTAATCCTGTAAACTATGTAGCACTAACTTAGCCTACTACTGGAAAACCTTTATTCTGTTAAGCGTTATAAGTAATTGTGTTGTAGCTGTAACCGGATTATGTACCGGCGACCAAAAGTCAAGTGACCTTAAACTTTGTTAATTCTCGCTTATCTGTAAATCCAACACCGCCAGTACGTGTTTGCGTAACCTATACGCATAGTCAATTTCATATGGATCGAGGGAATCATGTCTGGCCACCTCTGTAGGAATGTGCTTGTTCCTACAGTATCTAGACTAGAGCTGTTAATTATTGTTAATATTGATATCACATCTTCAATATTGTTTGTATAGCCTACTGGACCGGAATTTTTCTCTGTTCATAATTAAATTTGTATTGCCAGCATATTTTATGCATTTAGGCCTACTGTTCATTCATTTGGTAGGCCTATGTATACTGCATTCATATCGTTTCTCGTACACTATACAAATATGTTATATGAATAACCCCCCCCCCCAAATATGAATTCTTAATTACTTATTTCTCAAGTCTATTTTTCTATTTTTAACTAATTTAAATATTAACCATTCGTTAATCTTTGCCTTTGTATTATAACACTAATTTAATGGAATAATAACTCATGGATATGATTTAATAACATAATGATTTAATCTGTGTAACATAAATTCAAATTATTGGAAAATTCCATTCGATACATAAGGTTGTCACAGGGTCGATATTTATCTCAGGATTTATATATTAAATAATTTTAATATATTTCGTGGGAATTCTTGTGGCTGCTACGAAAAGTTCCTTTGCATGTTGATTAATAATAGAGAGTACCTTTACAAACAATATATTACTTATAATCTAAAAATTTACACAAATTATATATTAAGTTACATACAAGTTTTGACGATATTCAATTTGTCCGTCTCAAAAAATAATGTAGTTTATTAATGTGTACAATAAATGTTTTCCTTGTAATCACTGTTAGCTTATATATTGAATTTGGTTGCACTTTAAAATGTTGCCTAGTGATTAGTGTTAGTGTAAATTGTTATATTGTCTAGTGGTTGTTCCTTGTTGAAAAAAAAAATATTGTCAAATTATACTTTACACATCTAGACGATATTGCTGAAGGGTTCCTGGTCTATTCTGAATATTTTTCTTGATTGTGTGTATTATTTGTTCATAAAAATTGTAGTGGAAGTATTATTATCTTCGATGATGGTCCTTCAGATCTTCTTCCACAAACGGGTTATCTATTTTTATATACTTTTTATTACCTCTAGACACGCACTATACAACTGCTTTCCATCACAATTAACAATTAAGTGTTATTTCTTCTTTCTTTTAGTTACCTATCTCATACAAATTTCTTAAATTTTGATTGGTCATTTATGTACAGTTTAAATGTTATAGGATCAACACCCATTACCTACATTATATTTTATAAATTACCTTGAATAGATAATTTTATTATTATACTCTAATTATATATGCAATGTTTATACAATTATTAATTAGATAATTATAAACAATTTGATACTAAACATGCCTCAGTTTATAACTGTAAAACCTTATTAATTTGAATTTCTATGATATGTGCTGGAACAATTTGTTATGAATTATTGTAATTTTTACTTTGACTACCTGAGATAAATATATTTACATAAATTAACTGGTGACATAAAATCTTATAACATACAACAAAACTTTCAATAATAATAATTGTTTTTGACAGTTTTAGTTTATTTATACTGCTAAACTATTGTCTGTATGATAAACTAAAATTCTGTCTAATAATAACAAAACACTTTCATCAAAAATAATTACACTGTTTAACGGTAGTCTGTGTCGCTATTTCTTATGATCACACTCATTACTTTAAAGGTTTGTGTCCCTTTTTCTTTCCTTGATTATAGGCCTATATGATTATAATTAATACAATTTTATTATATGGATTAGGTACTCTTTATTGGGTTTGGATTATTATTCAGGGTAAGTTGATTAGGCCTACTAGGTTTATTTATTTCACTTTTTTCTGTTTACTGCCCTATTCTACTGGGTTATTTCTGGATAATACTATATAAGTCAAACCAACTAGGTTTCCTTTAATTTGCTTTCAATTATTATTTCTTGTTTCTTCTCTGGATCGGATTTCATTATTATTTACTATTCTTTTGTAATATTTGTTTCGTTACAAATTGCCTCCCTTCAGAAGTAATTATTTCTGAACACTTCATTAGGTGTGAGGACATAATTACTTATGTTATTTTACCTTTTCTTCCTCATGATATTTTTTCATGGATTGTTGATTATAATCTTCTGAATTGCTACTATTGGGCTAGTATGTGGTGATTCGCTATGCTCAATTATATCATTTAACAACATTTTATTAATTTCAGCTCTAACCGCCTCCTTCAATGAATATGGTATAGGATAGGATTTTCTGTGGAATTCCGCTGGTTCTTTAAATTGTATTCTACATTGATAGTTTTTTACTTTTCCTGGTTTTTCTGAAAATACATGTTTATACTTCTTATATATTATAATGAGATCTTCTACTTGTTTTACTGTCAAATTATTTGTGCCTTGGTGTCTAAACTCTCTTATCTCCTGTAATTTACTGTTCCACAGGTCTTCATTTGTCATATTATAGATTATTTTTCTGCATTGGGTGTCATTCTTTAAAAAATTTAATTCCCTAACTTGGTGATGGGTACGGTTCAGAGGGGCACCATCGCTTCCTATTAACTCTGCCTTCCACATAACACCTTCTGAGTTCAAGGACACCTTCTCCTTGCTCAAATCAATAATGGCTGAGTATTTCCTCAGCATATCGCATCCGATTAATAATTCGAATGGTAGGCCGATTGCGACCAAACATATAATATTAATTGTAACACCTTTGCTTTCTATTTCCAATGACACTTGTTTTCTCACTGTTTTATTTTGACGCCCAGTGGCACCTATTAAAATAACATTATTGACAGGTAAGGTAGGTATTATATTTTTACTTTGTTTCTGTATTCTCTCCAGTTCAGCGTCATTAATAAGTGATACATTTGCACCAGTATCTATCATTATTCGCGTAGGAATTCCTTCAATTTGAGCGGTTATGTATAAAATTTCATTATGCTGGTTGATTCTACTTGTCACCGTTTCCTCCAACAGTTCTTCTCTCGAAGATTTTTCAAATAATAATTGTAAATAATAGTAAGATTTTGACTATCCGTCCTTAAACTTTGGTTATTGTTATACTTCAAAATTCTTTTATTTTCCATAATTAGCTTTTCATAATTAGTTGGTAGTAATTTGTTATTACTATGTTTTTGAATTTGGTGGTTATTGTACCCAGTAGTTAGTAGCAGTAAGGGGTCGCGAGGGTTTATTACTGCCTCACTCCGTTTAAATTAAGGCTATCATGATTATTTTCCGGGCATGACTGTTGATTTGCCTGGACTGGTGTGCTGGTTCCTGGTTGTTCAACCTCTCGGTTGTCTAATTGTTCGCTTCCCCTTGATTCTCGGAAGTCCTCCTGGCTTCTACTTCTGAGTCGGTTATAATGGTGACTCATCCCTCTGGGATTTCCTCTTTGATCATAACTGTTATTAAAACTGTTCCTCCGAGGTTGATGGTATCTCCAGTAATCCCCTTCTTCGGCACTGATGTAATTTATTCGGGGTCGGTACGGACGATTATTATTATAATTACCCTGATTATTATTGTTATTAATTCCTGAGTTACTCCTAAAATTATTATAATTTTGGTTTGTTCGGTAGTTATTATAATTATTATTATTTCTATTACCCGGATGGTAATTTTGATTGGGCCTGTTGTTATCATTATTGTTAATTGGGTTTCGATTGAAGTTTGCTGGTTGGTTATTATTTGGGGTAAAATTTTGGTTGTAATTACGATCGTTGACATAACTATTCCGGTTATTCATGTTATTATATTGATTATGATTCATACCATAGTTATTATTTTTTGAACCGCACTGATCAGTTCGTTGTCTGCTTCTTTTGTAGTAACCCTCGTGTTCATAATTTTCTAATAAGTCAGCCATTGCGTGGACCGTTTTAATTTGGCTTCCCAGGCGGGCTCTGGCAATTCCTGTGTCATAATGGTATGCCATTTTAGTTACTAGGGATTCTTCTGGTATTCTTGGCTCTAGGTGTCTCGCCAAACACACCTTTCCCCAGAAGTAAGTAGTTGGAGATGTACCTCTATTTCGATCATATCTTCCCTGACAAATGTTGTCCCTTATAATATTTTGTATCGCTTCGGACCAGTATTTTTCTTTAAACAGTTTTTTAAATTGAGCGTAGTCCACTATCTCATTCCTGGTTGCTGTCCACCAGTTGTCCGTAATCTCCCTAAAATGCTCATCCAACATCTCTCTAATCGAGCTCCAGATAGTTATTCGATGTTTATTAAAATGTTCCTCGATTCTGGCCAGGAATTCCATGGGGTTTCTCCGATAATTTTTGAAATTAATCCCTTCTCTGGTTTCGTTTGTGGAAACATGAGTAATATTATTTGGTCTGGTTCTAATTAACTCAATTTCTTCTTGATTTTGGCGTACTTGACCAGTTAAATTGTTCATCGTAGTGTTAATATTGTCACACCTTTCTCCGGTTTGTTTCTGTAAATTAACTAAATTTTCTTGTTCCTTTTGTATTCCTTCTATTTGAATACGACTATTTTCTTGGACCTGGTCTATTCTAGTATTTATCACTGCTTCATTTTGTGTAATGGTTTCGTTAGCTTTTCTCAGTCTTTCATTAGTGTCAGCTATTTCTTGCTTCCTTTCCTCATCGATTTTGTCCATCTTCTGGTTAATTGTATCATTGACTTGTTCAATTCTACCATTAATTCTTCTTAAATTCTCTTCATTGATTTGTCTGAACTCTTCCTTCATTTGGTTATTATTTTCACTTATAGTTTGTCTTAAAGTTTCATTAGTACTTTCTTTAATACTGTCGATTTTCTCATTTATCCGTTTTAAATTCTCGTTAGTGTCTTCTCTGTTTTGGTCAAATCTCTCCTCCATCTGTTTTATTAAATTTTCACTCATTTTCTCATTTGTTTGTCTGTTATCTTCCTTGATACTATCAATTTTTTCATTTGTTTGTCTGTGATCTTCCTTGATGCTCTTCAAATCTTCCTTCGTTTGCTTGTTTTGTTCCTCTATTTGTTTTAATAAGTTTTGACTCAAAATTTCATTTTGTTTCCTTGAGTTTTCAGTGAATTCTTCCTTCTGCTTCTTAAAATTGTCATTCGTTTCTTCCTTATTTCTGTCCATTTTTTCACTCATACTATTCATTAACTCCATTAATTTTATAAGATTCGGGTCTCCCCTATCTTCCTTTCTTGCTAACGTCTCCACATCCTCCACTGATGTTACTTCTTTCTCTTCCATCCTGACTTCTTTCTCTGCCTCCTTCGTCCGTCTCAGTGACGACGCCCTTTTATGCATGTTTATTATTCTTTGGAACTTATAGCAGTCGCCAGCTAAAAATTAGGAAATTAATTTGGTTGTTTCAATTTCTTCACCTAATATTCCCTAATTTCAGCCTCACTAGTTGGTGCGCCAATTTATAACACTCTTATATGGAATAAAAGCTCATGGATATGATTTAATAACATAATGATTTAATCTGTGTAACATAAATTCAAATTATTGGAAAATTCCATTCGATACATAAGGTTGTCACAGGGTCGATATTTATCTCAGGATTTATATATTAAATAATTTTAATATATTTCGTGGGAATTCTTGTGGCTGCTACGAAAAGTTCCTTTGCATGTTGATTAATAATAGAGAGTACCTTTACAAACAATATATTACTTATAATCTAAAAATTTACACAAATTATATATTAAGTTACATACAAGTTTTGACGATATTCAATTTGTCCGTCTCAAAAAATAATGTAGTTTATTAATGTGTACAATAAATGTTTTCCTTGTAATCACTGTTAGCTTATATATTGAATTTGGTTGCACTTTAAAATGTTGCCTAGTGATTAGTGTTAGTGTAAATTGTTATATTGTCTAGTGGTTGTTCCTTGTTGAAAAAAAAAATATTGTCAAATTATACTTTACACATCTAGACGATATTGCTGAAGGGTTCCTGGTCTATTCTGAATATTTTTCTTGATTGTGTGTATTATTTGTTCATAAAAATTGTAGTGGAAGTATTATTATCTTCGATGATGGTCCTTCAGATCTTCTTCCACAAACGGGTTATCTATTTTTATATACTTTTTATTACCTCTAGACACGCACTATACAACTGCTTTCCATCACAATTAACAATTAAGTGTTATTTCTTCTTTCTTTTAGTTACCTATCTCATACAAATTTCTTAAATTTTGATTGGTCATTTATGTACAGTTTAAATGTTATAGGATCAACACCCATTACCTACATTATATTTTATAAATTACCTTGAATAGATAATTTTATTATTATACTCTAATTATATATGCAATGTTTATACAATTATTAATTAGATAATTATAAACAATTTGATACTAAACATGCCTCAGTTTATAACTGTAAAACCTTATTAATTTGAATTTCTATGATATGTGCTGGAACAATTTGTTATGAATTATTGTAATTTTTACTTTGACTACCTGAGATAAATATATTTACATAAATTAACTGGTGACATAAAATCTTATAACATACAACAAAACTTTCAATAATAATAATTGTTTTTGACAGTTTTAGTTTATTTATACTGCTAAACTATTGTCTGTATGATAAACTAAAATTCTGTCTAATAATAACAAAACACTTTCATCAAAAATAATTACACTGTTTAACGGTAGTCTGTGTCGCTATTTCTTATGATCACACTCATTACTTTAAAGGTTTGTGTCCCTTTTTCTTTCCTTGATTATAGGCCTATATGATTATAATTAATACAATTTTATTATATGGATTAGGTACTCTTTATTGGGTTTGGATTATTATTCAGGGTAAGTTGATTAGGCCTACTAGGTTTATTTATTTCACTTTTTTCTGTTTACTGCCCTATTCTACTGGGTTATTTCTGGATAATACTATATAAGTCAAACCAACTAGGTTTCCTTTAATTTGCTTTCAATTATTATTTCTTGTTTCTTCTCTGGATCGGATTTCATTATTATTTACTATTCTTTTGTAATATTTGTTTCGTTACAAATTGCCTCCCTTCAGAAGTAATTATTTCTGAACACTTCATTAGGTGTGAGGACATAATTACTTATGTTATTTTACCTTTTCTTCCTCATGATATTTTTTCATGGATTGTTGATTATAATCTTCTGAATTGCTACTATTGGGCTAGTATGTGGTGATTCGCTATGCTCAATTATATCATTTAACAACATTTTATTAATTTCAGCTCTAACCGCCTCCTTCAATGAATATGGTATAGGATAGGATTTTCTGTGGAATTCCGCTGGTTCTTTAAATTGTATTCTACATTGATAGTTTTTTACTTTTCCTGGTTTTTCTGAAAATACATGTTTATACTTCTTATATATTATAATGAGATCTTCTACTTGTTTTACTGTCAAATTATTTGTGCCTTGGTGTCTAAACTCTCTTATCTCCTGTAATTTACTGTTCCACAGGTCTTCATTTGTCATATTATAGATTATTTTTCTGCATTGGGTGTCATTCTTTAAAAAATTTAATTCCCTAACTTGGTGATGGGTACGGTTCAGAGGGGCACCATCGCTTCCTATTAACTCTGCCTTCCACATAACACCTTCTGAGTTCAAGGACACCTTCTCCTTGCTCAAATCAATAATGGCTGAGTATTTCCTCAGCATATCGCATCCGATTAATAATTCGAATGGTAGGCCGATTGCGACCAAACATATAATATTAATTGTAACACCTTTGCTTTCTATTTCCAATGACACTTGTTTTCTCACTGTTTTATTTTGACGCCCAGTGGCACCTATTAAAATAACATTATTGACAGGTAAGGTAGGTATTATATTTTTACTTTGTTTCTGTATTCTCTCCAGTTCAGCGTCATTAATAAGTGATACATTTGCACCAGTATCTATCATTATTCGCGTAGGAATTCCTTCAATTTGAGCGGTTATGTATAAAATTTCATTATGCTGGTTGATTCTACTTGTCACCGTTTCCTCCAACAGTTCTTCTCTCGAAGATTTTTCAAATAATAATTGTAAATAATAGTAAGATTTTGACTATCCGTCCTTAAACTTTGGTTATTGTTATACTTCAAAATTCTTTTATTTTCCATAATTAGCTTTTCATAATTAGTTGGTAGTAATTTGTTATTACTATGTTTTTGAATTTGGTGGTTATTGTACCCAGTAGTTAGTAGCAGTAAGGGGTCGCGAGGGTTTATTACTGCCTCACTCCGTTTAAATTAAGGCTATCATGATTATTTTCCGGGCATGACTGTTGATTTGCCTGGACTGGTGTGCTGGTTCCTGGTTGTTCAACCTCTCGGTTGTCTAATTGTTCGCTTCCCCTTGATTCTCGGAAGTCCTCCTGGCTTCTACTTCTGAGTCGGTTATAATGGTGACTCATCCCTCTGGGATTTCCTCTTTGATCATAACTGTTATTAAAACTGTTCCTCCGAGGTTGATGGTATCTCCAGTAATCCCCTTCTTCGGCACTGATGTAATTTATTCGGGGTCGGTACGGACGATTATTATTATAATTACCCTGATTATTATTGTTATTAATTCCTGAGTTACTCCTAAAATTATTATAATTTTGGTTTGTTCGGTAGTTATTATAATTATTATTATTTCTATTACCCGGATGGTAATTTTGATTGGGCCTGTTGTTATCATTATTGTTAATTGGGTTTCGATTGAAGTTTGCTGGTTGGTTATTATTTGGGGTAAAATTTTGGTTGTAATTACGATCGTTGACATAACTATTCCGGTTATTCATGTTATTATATTGATTATGATTCATACCATAGTTATTATTTTTTGAACCGCACTGATCAGTTCGTTGTCTGCTTCTTTTGTAGTAACCCTCGTGTTCATAATTTTCTAATAAGTCAGCCATTGCGTGGACCGTTTTAATTTGGCTTCCCAGGCGGGCTCTGGCAATTCCTGTGTCATAATGGTATGCCATTTTAGTTACTAGGGATTCTTCTGGTATTCTTGGCTCTAGGTGTCTCGCCAAACACACCTTTCCCCAGAAGTAAGTAGTTGGAGATGTACCTCTATTTCGATCATATCTTCCCTGACAAATGTTGTCCCTTATAATATTTTGTACCGCTTCGGACCAGTATTTTTCTTTAAACAGTTTTTTAAATTGAGCGTAGTCCACTATCTCATTCCTGGTTGCTGTCCACCAGTTGTCCGTAATCTCCCTAAAATGCTCATCCAACATCTCTCTAATCGAGCTCCAGATAGTTATTCGATGTTTATTAAAATGTTCCTCGATTCTGGCCAGGAATTCCATGGGGTTTCTCCGATAATTTTTGAAATTAATCCCTTCTCTGGTTTCGTTTGTGGAAACATGAGTAATATTATTTGGTCTGGTTCTAATTAACTCAATTTCTTCTTGATTTTGGCGTACTTGACCAGTTAAATTGTTCATCGTAGTGTTAATATTGTCACACCTTTCTCCGGTTTGTTTCTGTAAATTAACTAAATTTTCTTGTTCCTTTTGTATTCCTTCTATTTGAATACGACTATTTTCTTGGACCTGGTCTATTCTAGTATTTATCACTGCTTCATTTTGTGTAATGGTTTCGTTAGCTTTTCTCAGTCTGTCATTAGTGTCAGCTATTTCTTGCTTCCTTTCCTCATCGATTTTGTCCATCTTCTGGTTAATTGTATCATTGACTTGTTCAATTCTACCATTAATTCTTCTTAAATTCTCTTCATTGATTTGTCTGAACTCTTCCTTCATTTGGTTATTATTTTCACTTATAGTTTGTCTTAAAGTTTCATTAGTACTTTCTTTAATACTGTCGATTTTCTCATTTATCCGTTTTAAATTCTCGTTAGTGTCTTCTCTGTTTTGGTCAAATCTCTCCTCCATCTGTTTTATTAAATTTTCACTCATTTTCTCATTTGTTTGTCTGTTATCTTCCTTGATACTATCAATTTTTTCATTTGTTTGTCTGTGATCTTCCTTGATGCTCTTCAAATCTTCCTTCGTTTGCTTGTTTTGTTCCTCTATTTGTTTTAATAAGTTTTGACTCAAAATTTCATTTTGTTTCCTTGAGTTTTCAGTGAATTCTTCCTTCTGCTTCTTAAAATTGTCATTCGTTTCTTCCTTATTTCTGTCCATTTTTTCACTCATACTATTCATTAACTCCATTAATTTTATAAGATTCGGGTCTCCCCTATCTTCCTTTCTTGCTAACGTCTCCACATCCTCCACTGATGTTACTTCTTTCTCTTCCATCCTGACTTCTTTCTCTGCCTCCTTCGTCCGTCTCAGTGACGACGCCCTTTTATGCATGTTTATTATTCTTTGGAACTTATAGCAGTCGCCAGCTAAAAATTAGGAAATTAATTTGGTTGTTTCAATTTCTTCACCTAATATTCCCTAATTTCAGCCTCACTAGTTGGTGCGCCAATTTATAACACTCTTATATGGAATAAAAGCTCATGGATATGATTTAATAACATAATGATTTAATCTGTGTAACATAAATTCAAATTATTGGAAAATTCCATTCGATACATAAGGTTGTCACAGGGTCGATATTTATCTCAGGATTTATATATTAAATAATTTTAATATATTTCGTGGGAATTCTTGTGGCTGCTACGAAAAGTTCCTTTGCATGTTGATTAATAATAGAGAGTACCTTTACAAACAATATATTACTTATAATCTAAAAATTTACACAAATTATATATTAAGTTACATACAAGTTTTGACGATATTCAATTTGTCCGTCTCAAAAAATAATGTAGTTTATTAATGTGTACAATAAATGTTTTCCTTGTAATCACTGTTAGCTTATATATTGAATTTGGTTGCACTTTAAAATGTTGCCTAGTGATTAGTGTTAGTGTAAATTGTTATATTGTCTAGTGGTTGTTCCTTGTTGAAAAAAAAAATATTGTCAAATTATACTTTACACATCTAGACGATATTGCTGAAGGGTTCCTGGTCTATTCTGAATATTTTTCTTGATTGTGTGTATTATTTGTTCATAAAAATTGTAGTGGAAGTATTATTATCTTCGATGATGGTCCTTCAGATCTTCTTCCACAAACGGGTTATCTATTTTTATATACTTTTTATTACCTCTAGACACGCACTATACAACTGCTTTCCATCACAATTAACAATTAAGTGTTATTTCTTCTTTCTTTTAGTTACCTATCTCATACAAATTTCTTAAATTTTGATTGGTCATTTATGTACAGTTTAAATGTTATAGGATCAACACCCATTACCTACATTATATTTTATAAATTACCTTGAATAGATAATTTTATTATTATACTCTAATTATATATGCAATGTTTATACAATTATTAATTAGATAATTATAAACAATTTGATACTAAACATGCCTCAGTTTATAACTGTAAAACCTTATTAATTTGAATTTCTATGATATGTGCTGGAACAATTTGTTATGAATTATTGTAATTTTTACTTTGACTACCTGAGATAAATATATTTACATAAATTAACTGGTGACATAAAATCTTATAACATACAACAAAACTTTCAATAATAATAATTGTTTTTGACAGTTTTAGTTTATTTATACTGCTAAACTATTGTCTGTATGATAAACTAAAATTCTGTCTAATAATAACAAAACACTTTCATCAAAAATAATTACACTGTTTAACGGTAGTCTGTGTCGCTATTTCTTATGATCACACTCATTACTTTAAAGGTTTGTGTCCCTTTTTCTTTCCTTGATTATAGGCCTATATGATTATAATTAATACAATTTTATTATATGGATTAGGTACTCTTTATTGGGTTTGGATTATTATTCAGGGTAAGTTGATTAGGCCTACTAGGTTTATTTATTTCACTTTTTTCTGTTTACTGCCCTATTCTACTGGGTTATTTCTGGATAATACTATATAAGTCAAACCAACTAGGTTTCCTTTAATTTGCTTTCAATTATTATTTCTTGTTTCTTCTCTGGATCGGATTTCATTATTATTTACTATTCTTTTGTAACATTTGTTTCGTTACAGTATTAGAGACATAATGTTATTTATTTTTCTCTAAAACTAAGCTTTAGCTTTTCTCGTGCTTCTATAATTTTTTAATTGTAGGTGTTTATTAAGTGTGTACTTGATTCGTATCCAACTCGATGAGCACTCTCACAATATAGTGACTGCAACTGCAACCGAGTTCACGTGTAAGCGATTATTTCGTTTCCTACATCACAATCAACTCCAGTGCCAAGCATTGGACCGCAACCTGTTTACTGCGACACACTAAGCAAGCAGATGTGGCACGCTCCATGTGTGTATGTGTTTGTGCTAGAAGTACAGTATAATGCATAATTGGTCCACTACAAACTTTCCCGACTCCATACATGTGTACAGCATATCCACTAAACCAGCGTTTCCCAAACTACACATTTTATTTATTTTTTTAAAATTTTTTTATTAGTTTTCCGAAATTTCGCGGCACACCCAGCCGGGTTTCGGGACACATCCAGCCGGACTTCACTCCACAGTTTGGGGAAACGCTGCACTAGACGTTGTAGCAGGCATCTATCCTGGTACTGCTACGCCGAAATCAGTCCTAACTCGACGTGAAATCCAGATCTCCAATAGATCCATACCTTCAGCAGTTACGCTCCTTATTGATACTATTACAACAACAAACACAAATGTGTTGTACATTTATCACAGTACATCTATACTGTATACTCTTTATCACAAAAATGTTTAACGCCTACAGTACATCTATAGGACAACATTTTTCTTCAGCATTGTCCAGTTTTTAATTGCTTTATGGTAGTTTTGCTACAAGCATTCATTCTAGATGTAAAAAAACTAAATGTTCCTTAATCTACTTTTTACTAAGCACAGTGCTACTTAGAACATGACGAAATTCAAGTGTGCACGCTGGGTGTTTAATATCTGTTGAAATAATATAATCAAAGAATATATTCACAATCTTTTTTGTTGCTTGCTGGTATCTGCATGAAAACAGTCTATCATCCAAGGTGAATATGTGGATCAGAGAGCACCTATAGGTATCTTGAAAAGACAAAACTATGTTGCTACTTTCCTTGAGTGGATGGAAATCTAGAGTTGATCATGCTCCTAAAAGGTCTAAATGATAATTTTCAAAGACCGTTAAATTTGTTTCAAGGGCTTCTGCAAATTGACGGAACGTACTCGCCCTGGCATAACAAAGTGAATACACATCTCGAAGTCATCCTGTATTCTCGTCGCACCTCGCATATCTATACTTGGTAACTAAACGACCGACAGCCAGTTTACGACAAGTGTTTCGATTCCTTGTCAGCTAGGCTGTAGCACGTATAGAAAATTATTCAGTAATGCGTACCTGTGGACATTCCTTACTCTGATCCAGTAAAGGAATACTTTGCGGGTATTTATACACTGCATAAACGTAAACTACAAATCCACTCGATGAGAGGTTAGAGCAGCGGCTTCTTCTCACTTTTTGAAAAGTGAACTAGGCGTTTGACCTCTGGACAAATTTTGTGTGTCATGTAGCACTTAGAAATATTGTAGGGCCTACATATGTCAGAGGTCTACATCAACCCGTCATACTCAAGTCACGCAAATACCGCTCACGTCATTGCGCTCGTGTGCGATGACGTGTGTGGGTGTATGTGTGTGTGCAATCCTAGATAAACTGAAATTACAATATTGTATATATTATAAAATAAGTTTATGTCACTTTGTGTAAATTTGTTATAAAACTTTAGAAAGCATCCTGTGTGGATACATTTTTACTTATGCTAATTTACAAGCATCATGAACAATGAAGCTCCCATAGAAACTTTTATAAAACCTTTTTATATTAAGTCGTAAATTATTATTTCAAAATTTTCTATTTGAGAAAGTTTAAACATTAGTCTACGTAGTTATGTAAGTCTCAAACAATAGAGACAATTATGGAAGAAGTGTCACTAATCTCCAAAACTACATAGAAACACGCCAATACAAATTTAAACGTATAGTAAGTTTTATAAATTGCTTATTGTACGAATAAATTGTTAAATTACAAAATTCAGGAAGAATACAGCGGAAGATTGCAAACTATAAAAAACTATAAAACTAAAATTGAACGCTTAAAACTTTTATGCCTAGTGTGTACAATTTTCTTGCTATCATAGTAAATAGAGGAGATGACTTATATAAATCAGACCTCATGTCACAATTGTATTTTCTCAGTCTCTTTAATACTCCGAAATCCCTCTGAGTTTAATTTCTCACAAGTGTGATATATCAGAATTTGAGACCAACCAATCGATCATAATTTTCCCCTATTGGGTATTCTTCTGTCTCCAAGTGGGTGAATCGACAGAGTGTAAGGGAAAGTAGAAACCCTGCCAAAAGAAAAAATAAAATAAAATAAATAAAGTAATAGTGACAACAATATTTGTTATTAAATTATTAATTTGCAGACTGAATTGTTTGGTTTTACTGTCAGCTTTGAATGTTTTGTAGATATTATTAAAGGCTTTTCAAAAAATAAGTAAAGATTGGTCAGAGAAGGATTGTAAAACAGACAAATGTAATCTTTAATAAGGATGCACTGGCTGGTGCAATAAAAGTGGACATTGAATTTGACATGATCGTAGCACATAATCGCGTGCAATACTAGATTGCGGACTAAGAATCATCAAGACAAAATAATAACGACTCTTACCAAAATTATTGGTGTAACTTGAATAAACTCTGTGAAACATTAAAATGGACTAGATTAGTTCCCAAATAAAATTAATAATGGTTAAGTAGAACACTTTCGTTCCTTATCAGGTAGGCAAGTACTAACAACTGAATTCGGATCCGACTAAAACAGTTTTCGTATTCTGTCCATTTCGACATCTCTTCCTCCGATATCTTGTTCAGAAAAAAAAATCCACAAACCTATTCTTAATTTTATATTCGAAATATTGTGCTCTAATATCATACTCAGTAACGAATTTGTTAAATTCTCACACAAAACTAACAAACATTTCCTTCTTGCAATAAAAAGCGACTGCTACTCAATAAATGGAAAGATATTACTGCGCTTTGGGGTCTAATGGAACACGCAATGTAAAGCAAGCAATTTTGTAGTATTGCTAAGTGAAGTCCAAGTACTTTAAGTATGCAGCTACTGAGCACCTAGATGAAGCAACTGAAAACCTGAAGTATCTCAAGTACCTGTTGAGCTCTACATATGACGTAAAAGGTGTAAAGTGAATTGTCATCTCCAGCTACTGTTACACATAGCAAGAGTACTTATAATTAGTAGTCACTGCTACGTGTTGCATAAAGTGTCACATTAGAGGAGGATCTTTTAGTTATGTATAAATGAACGATTATCGAAAGGGGTAGTTACTATTCCACTGTAACCGTCAAATCATAACGAAAAGTTGACTTGTTAAAACATTCGTTAGTCACCATTGAACTTACAATTTTCAGTAGTGATTAAAAATTGTGTTACCATGTATATACGTGTCTAAAGCTTGGACACTTATTATAGGCCTATAGTAGAACCTAGTAGTTTGATATGGTAAACGTTTGCTAGCAACAAAAACTGTAGGATGAGTGTATTAAATAAGAACTTACTTATCTTCGACGATTACACATCAGCGAAACTGAAATAGAAAATTCATTAATACATTTTACCTCAGTGCTTTACAGTAGCAACTCATAGGCCTACATGATCACCACTATGCTAAGAGTATAGGCCTACTGTATTGTCAATTAAATTTTTATAAAATCATTGCCAATAGAATTTTATGTGTTCTTGACATTAAATTAAAACAGTGCAGGAATACATTAAATTTGATTGTCCACTTTTAATCTTTAGTTCACAGTGGGCATCACAAGTAATACGTCGCGTGCCAAATGCAACGTACATTACAAATACATGGTAAATTAGCAAACACCAATTTTAAACTGCTTCATCCCTATCATCTGTTTCTTTTATGTTCGTTTGTGTGTTCTTCAATGCCGTTATGTAATCGGGTACAGGTTACCTCTCTGACGTGGTGGCTGTGTTTTTATTTAACAAACAACATAACACGTATTACCTATGTTTGTCCAGTTTCATATAACTGTACGTGAGTACAGATCTGTTCCTCTGGTTGATGTTTTCTATTATGTTACAGATGTTAAACTCTGAACAATTTGCCAACCTCTGATATACACAAGAAGACTATAGTCTGAAAATATTTTCTTGGTTCAGATTCAGAATGTAAAAACTGGGAAGACCGAATCGCTGCCATAAGTCAAATATAATAAACTATGCCGTTTGCAGATAAACATAAGAGACTTCTTTTAAGTGTCAATATCCAATTAGAAGCAAAGAGTATTTAATTTTATGGAGTTTAAATAAAACATTTTGTTATATATTGCGAAATAATTAACTAAATTTTCGACATTTCCCCAGATAAATATTATTAAAATTTTAATATAGTTATCAGATTATTACACAACAAAATAGAACTTGACAGTTTACAGACTACTCTAATTTACTTTATTATAATTTAAAAGAAAGGGTTTTTATCTTCACGTTTGACCATCTACGCTATAAATCCTAACTTTCCAATAATTCTCTGGTCAATACTGGACAATTCTGTGTTACTCATAAAAAAGTCACGTTATTTACCAAATGAATTTCTGGATCATTACACACTGCATCTAATGTCTCAGTGCAATTTGCTAAAAGGTTCAACTGAAAATGCAATAAATAGCTTCATTCAGTATCTCAAATGCTACTTAATGGAGACAAAGTTTTAATGTTTGTTTTATCATAATCATCATTACGTTTTCTCCCAGCAGGTTTTTGTCATTGAAATTACGCTATCTACTTAGTAACCACTTATTGACTTATACGATAATGTAGTTATCAGTTTTTTATTGAATGAGGCTTAGGTAACATGGAGTTACACGCCCATGTTATTTAATATGCCACATACATTGTAACGGGGCAAACTAAGGGGTTTATTTTTATTTCATAATAATTGTAACAATCTGTAGTAACCCAGGCTGAGCAACATTTTTGATCACAAAAGCTTGACTTTTGTAAACACCCGGTGGTCAGTTCGGTGTCAGGCAGCGCAAGGTACAAAAGCCATTGTAATGTGAAAGAGCGCGCGTGTGCCGCCCTTAGCGACGTAAAAGTCACGCACAGGATTTCCTTACCGCCTTTCACGAGATGTCGAGAAAGACGCGAGACGCTCACCCGCCAATCAGGTAGCAAGTTGGTGGTCGTGAAAACTTCACCGAGAGTATTCTCGCCATTTTGGACGCCGTCAGTCGACAAAAGATCTCGCAACCGCGCGGTTGTGTAAATCGGACTCTCAAGCAAAATTTTAAAGTCGGCCGACAAATAAAAAGTGAATTCAATATAAAAACAATCAGAAAGAATATAAAAGTGAAACAGTAACAATAGTCCTACAAACGTAACCGTTCAAAACTTATTTTCGGAGTGTTAAACAAAAAAGTGAATCAACAGTAGTGGTGAAACCAGGTGGAGATGACTACAACAGGGATGAGTACTTAAAATAATAAACTAACTTACACAGCATTTACCATTGTAAACGGGTGATCAATAAGATAAATTTGTTCAGAGAGCTCTATAAAAAGGGAGTTATTAGAATGTAATCAGTAGAGGTATGAGAGCGTGAGTGTCATGAAAGCACTGGTTTGTCTATAAAAAAAATATCTAAAAAACTAGTTACGTAAGATTGTATTTATAACTATTGCTAGGGGAAGAAATTGTAAGTTTAAAGGCTTAGAGTGACGCAACATCACGTTGCCCAATTGTTTGTAAGTAATCAAAACGGAAAGTTAAAACAATATAAAGAAATATTAATTTGAAATAAACAAAAAATGAGCTTGGTTTATCAGAAAAAGGTGTTAGTAATTATTATGTAGTAAAACTCAGTAACCACTTTTACAGGTCACGAGTTCGTACATAGAATCCTGGACTAACGTAAAGGTAAGAGCTAAAAAGTAAATATTGGAAGTAATATGTGTGTATTGTACTTTTCAGAAATTTATAATTAATAAGAAAAATTACAACATTGAAGAAATCATCCAACACTATACACTATAATCAAAGACGACAGTTAAACATAGACAGATAATTCATACTGTAACGTAACTGAATACTGTAATGTTAAGACTTCACTTTTTATGGAAATATGGAGAGTGACTTATAAACTACAGGTTGCGGGTTATGAATAGTAAGTCTTGTACGACATAGACCTACTCGTATTAATTAAATATAATACAGTTTTTGTAATTTAAATGCTAGAAACAATTTTTTCTATACGTACAATCTGAAGCGGCCTTGGATTTTTTTCTAAAACATACCACTGCTAGAAAGAAGACCTCGCCCACACTTTCACGACATGAGAGTAGATATAATTTCATTAGATTTGAAATTTATATTTCCGTGTCATTTAAATTAAACAATGTTTTTACTATCTAAATAATTAAATAGAAATATCTTACTTTGTATATTACAAGAAATTTAGTGTTTTATATTAACAAGTTATATGAACTTTTAAGGAAGTTAACTGATTTTTAGTTATCGTGTGACACACGTTGTAGACGCATTGAGGAAACGTATGGTAAATACAGCTAATGCCAAAGGTTCAGTTTCGTGGACATTAAAGTGGTACAAGTTCGTTTAACGTCTGCTAAAAAATGTAATATGAGCGTGTATACGTAGGGGGACCCAAAAGTAACGAGAATTTTTCTCTATACCAGTTGGTAGAACGCTAGTTCCGACTTCTCCCGCTAGGTGCCTTCACTAGACACCATTTTGTATCAGTTGCCCCAGCGGCATTGTTGTGGAAACTTTAGCGCGGTCAGTGTGACTATTTTTTGTAAGCGCTGTATGTGTAACCTTAGTTGCCGAGTCCCAAAAACATTAAAGAAAAAATAGACTGAAAAAAAAATTGTTTAATCTGGTTTTTAGTTGGCCTAATTTGTATAGTATTATTTTAAATCATTTATAAACAAACATTTTAAAGTATAAAATACAAAAGGTAAATATTATATTATAAAATTATATTATGTAAATATTTTTGAATAAATGTTTATTTACCGAGTACAATTGTTATAACAAAAATAATTATATTTTGATCATTAGAAATATATGCACTGTGGAAAACGTTTCCAAACATACACTCTAGTTTGCTCCTACACATATAAGTTTATTTGTTTCTCCTTTTTTGTGTGTATTTATAAAATAAAATTACTCTCGTATATTACATACACACAGATAATTTGTTTTTTCAACCGCTTGTACAGCAGAGAGATTGTTTAATTTTGCAGAAGGAAAATATTGGTACATTCTAGTTAGAATTATAAAATAAATGTATTAACATGAACGTGCATGTAGCATCTTGTAGGTTGAACAGGTTGTCAGTATCATTACTTTAGTGATTATACATACCGGTACCTATTAAATTGACGAGAGAAGCGTTTGCTTTGGTTTGGCTACTCTACATAACCCAATGTAACGTTAAGCAATTGTACTTTTGTAAACACAGAGGTTATAGGAAGACACGGACAAGAAATACAAAGGCGCGCGCGCGTGTGTGTGTGTGTGTGTATATATATATATATTGTAACGCAGCAGAAATGCTAACATTCATGTTACATAAAAACAAGGTTCACAGAATAATAAACAAGTCAATATATAACCCCATAATAGAACAAAGATCCAATAATTACAATTATAATAATAGATAAAGGTAAATAAGGATGCAAGATAATATTAACAAGTATAACCGAACCTGTAAGTTAGATAATAGTTGATGATAAATGTTCAATGGAAAACAAAAAAAAAATGAAACAATAATTTACTTTATAGTAATAACAAATAAGAATTTTGAGTTAAGAGATATTATTTTATGACAACAAGTATTATGATAAAGTTTGTGTTATGTTATACCAAATATGTATTGAGTTAATGAAAGATAATGAAACAAGTTGTATTATTCAATAACTGTTGTAGAATGAAGTGTGAAGCAGCTAATTAACGTTAATAGATTTGAATTTCTTATATGTGATCCATAGGTCAAGATAAAATTGTTATTAGATATGGAAAAAATAATTGTTTATGTAAATGTTAAGAGTTAAGATTTGATTGTATGTATGAATTTATGTAAAAGAGGCTATAGATGTGTACCAGGTATAAACACAGATAGGTCCGTTTACAATAAAAGGCCTAACAGCCAAAACCACTATATAACCACTCATAACATAAAGGTTAGGTATATCAATAAATAATAATTAATGAATACGATTGGAAGAGTTAGAAAAAACATTAAATTAATAATAATATATTATAAAATTTATACAAATTATGATAATACCATAATGCCATTATATCGATTAGTAACATATAATATCAAAAGTGGATTAAATATAAAAAAGAAAAAAAACCGGCTTATATAAAAAAACCAGCAGAATATGTGTAGAAAATAATAAACCAACTATTGGTAAAGTTACATTCCAATAGGATAGCAAATTGATAAGGAATAGGCAAAAAATATATGAAATAAACATTATATTCAAACATGTAGGAGGAAGAAGTCAGGTGTTGCTAGGGACGAAAAAAGAAGAGGAAGTTGTTGATTTAACAATAATTGCTTTGATGAACTGAATGTGATGAGATTGAAAACCCAAGAAATATTTTTTTAATCAGAATAGTCTAACTTATCAGACACTATAATAAAATACAAAATCCTAATGACAATATATATGAATCACCAGTACAGTTTAACCAAATAATACTACAGAATGAAATCTGAATAGAGAATAAATAACTGGATTATACAAGGAAGGACTTGAACCGTCCCATATACGAGAGGAATTGACGATACATTAAAACAAATAGAAAGAATCAAAAGTACCACAAATAATAATATACACTACACCAGAATTTATAACCTTTCAAAAAACACGGAACAACACTAATTGCTTCAACCGAGGGAAGAACGTATTTGGGTCCTGTCGTTGCAGAAGAAGCATCCATCGGGCTGTAAACCAATCCAGTATGCTGTAATTCCGAAGTGGACAGGAGAAGAATTCCATTTTAGTAAACCGAAGAAAGAAAATCGTACAGCATAATCGTCCAGAACAGTAAATTTATCAATCAACCGCCTCCACGATTTGCTTCGTTCTAGTCTGGTAAATTATTATTATATTAATCATACTAACTACACAACACTTCAAATTTGTAAATCTTGCATTCTTATCTATATATTTTTAATCTTCCCCACAGTTACAAGAACCTTCACACCCTGAATTAAATTAATTACAAATTAAAACACACTATATAACTAAATTTAAATAAGGTATCAGAATAACCAACAATCGATTCATACAATCTATAGCCCAAGCATATGTTAATTAGAACATATATTATTCAATGTTAAGGAAGTAAACAAATAAAGAACCTTTATATATTGGCAAAATCTTGTTATTTGGAGTATGGTTTAATGAGCTAGGAATAAAAAAGTAACTGAATAAGCATAGAATAATTGGTTAACATAAACATTGAAATAACCTATAAGTTCCGTTGAGCCGATACTACAGCGCTTATAGCGGAATTATCTGACACCAAAGAGAGAGCGTAAAAATACAAAATTAGACAGAATTCTCTTCAAGGTATAATAGGGTTGGACGGAATTATAAAATAACTCATTAACTATTTAAGTTGCAGGTACACAAACACTGATAGTTTTTAGAAAGCTAAGTTAATAATTAATTACTTACATCAATACATCCCACAACTCCAAATATCTCCGAGATTTACATAATTAAAATAATTCAAAACACATTGGCATAGGTGTATGTACAAATCGACAAACCCAACAGTGGGGTTTTAAGGAGAGGAAACCCATATCAGTACAAATTGACGCTCATAACGTGGGACCTAATTAGGTGACGCGAGAGTGATTACTTACAAATTGGCGCTCAACTTGTGTAGGGCTTAAGTTAAGTAATTATAAGTATAATAATATTACTTAACCAGAGCAGGCAACTGTGGGAGAATAAAAATGTATGATACCAGATTTAGATCAAAGAGGAGGGCAGAAGATACTGAGAAGGAAGAAGGTGAACAAGAACAGGAAATAGAACTAATAACAGACAGTGAAATGGAACAACAGACAGACGAATAACGGAAACTGAAATAATTACGGACAAGGAAAAGGAAGTAATGGAAGAAGTTGCCCAAGTGGACCAACCAGATAAATCCAACAAAAAGGAAGACATGAGTATGCAGGAGCTGTTGAGGATTATAATGGAAAGTAATAGACAAATGAAAGAGGAAATTAAGGAAGATTCAAGGAAAGCAAATAAGGAAAACTCAAAGAGACTGGAGGAAAAATTAGATGAAACAAATGAGGAGAATAAGGAAAACTTAAGGGAACAATTTAGGAAACAGGATGAGAAATTCGAAAAAACAAATGAGGAAATTATAAAAACCTCAAAACAAATGAAAGAAAGATTAAACCAAATTCACGAAAGGTTAGATAGGAATGATGAGGGTTTAAAACAAATGAAAGAAGACATCTTACAAATACATGAAGAAAATTTAAGGCAAATTAATGAAAAAATTGAGAATATTCATGTGACAGTTAACCAGAAGGTGGACCAAAATAATGAGGAAAGAAAATTAGAAATAGCCAAAACAAATGAAGGGTTAGAAAAAACTAACGAAACAATAGTACAGGTTCGTGAAGAATTACAGAATAAAATTAATGACACAAAAATTAAGAATAAAACATTGGTCGAAGAAATCCAACAGGAAACTGTCGGAAAATATGAGCAAATTAAAAACGAAGTACATCAGGTACGGGAAGAGAATAAGGAAGGGATTAGACAAATACAGACAGACATGGGTGAACGACTCGAAAGAGTCTATGGTAATTTAAACAGTATGGAAGGTCAAATTAATACCAGTAAAAATAAAATAGAGGAAATTAGTAGACGTGAATTACAATTACAAGAAGAAGTAGATTCATGGCGGGATAGGACATGCCAGCATAGTCATACAAATAACCACGAGAACCGGGAATCGATTAATTTTCGTAATTACAAGCGCAATCCTATGGAATTTTTAAAGAGATTGGAAGAGGTGATCACAAGAAATAGAGAGAATCGCTGGAGTATTATACGCAGCATGATTGATGAAACGTTTAAAGATACTTATGATAATTGGTGGACAGCGGTGCGCCCGGATATACTGGACATGACTGAGTTCAAAAAACAGTTTAAGGAGAAGTATTGGTCTGAATCGACCCAGAACATGATTAGGAATAATTTGAGTAACGGTCGATACGAAACGAATATAGGCCAGTCTCCTACTTCATACTTTTTAGGAAAAGTATGTATGGCGCGGAACTTAGAGCCCAGAATTCCCGAAGAATGTTTGGTGATACAACTATCCTACCATTACGACGAAGGGATAAAAAATGCGCGTATGTGTAGTCAAATCAAAACGATTCCAGCCATGGCCAAATTCTTGGAGAATTATGAGCACGAGAACCAATACCAAAGAAATAGAATGCTAAATTATAAATATCAGAAGTATGATAATAACGCGCCACCAACCAATTCTCATAATAACGATCACAATCGACCTGCGCAGAACGTTAATGCCAATAGAAACCAAAATGAGCACGCGAATAATAATTCCAGGAACTATAATTATCGCGGCAATAATAATTATAATTATTGTGATAGTCGCAATAATAGAGGAGATGGGGACAGACGACCCAATAATTATAGGCATAACGTCAATTATATCTACTCCAGACCTCAAGGTAATCAGCGACGGTATTACCCAAGGAGTCACCGATATGACAACCATTATGACCAGTCCCGGCGTGAAGTCAACTATCCACCTGAAGGAAATTATAGGATAGCGGAACCTAATACGGAGGATAGCACTGAAACTGTACAAAATCAACACAGTAATCAGAATGAAAATAGAGAAGAGGGGGTAAGCCCTCATTTAAACTAATAGAGGCAGTGAAAATTAATGAATACCCTTCACTGAACCGTAATCTTGGGGAACAGCGAATTATAAACAAAATTGAGAGTAATCGTCAAATAACCATAATTAATAACCACTATTTAAAGAATATCAGGGAAGATTTATTGGAAGAGGATAAGAAACATGTAAACAGTAATAGTAATAACGAAATCATATATGTAACGGCAAAATTCTAAAAGACAGTAAGACCAACTTACAAAAATTATTTGAAATAACTATTATATATAAAACGAATTTAGTAAGAAAAAAAATTACTAAATCCAAAAAAGAAATATAATGAATAAATTCTAAAATATGATACGAACAACTTATTACCAATCTTGAAGAGAAAATACTTGGAATTGAAAAAAGAATTTGAGTTGAATACTACCACTAAATTCTAAAATACAATAAGAACCACTTATTATCGATTACAGAAGAAAGCGATAATTATTATTAAATGTTTATAAAGAAATAATGTGAATAATAAATAATGAAACCCCAAGATTACAGAAGAAAGCGAGAATTATTATTAAATGTTTATAAAGAAATAGTGTGAATAATGAATAATGAAACCCCAAGATTACAGAAGAAAGCGAGAATTATTATTAAATGTTTATAAAGAAATAGTGTGAATAATGAATAATGAAACCCCAAGATAAAAGTTTTTACCTCAAATCTACCTATGCAAAATAAAGAAAGAAAAAAATCATATGACCTAAAATACATACTACATTGCCAAATGATGGAACAATTTCAGTAAACGATTGAATGTAACCAATATAATGTTAAAGAAGACAAGAAAGAAAGAGTATTTATGAACATAATTCATTGAAAAATAAACAGCCAAAATAATGAAATACGATAAGAAGAATAGTTGGGCTAAGGAATGTATTTAGTTTGAAATACAGTTATAATGATCATCACACAACAACTATTTAGAAAATATTGTGATCAGAGAAAAAAAAAAATGAAGAAGATACTTAGCATTACAATCTCAACAAAAATGAAAACAAAAATGATTACAAATGATAACTGTCAAAGTCAATATCAACGAATGTTTAAGGAATTAAAATGGAATTACGAAATATGAAGAATAGTAATGAAGAAATATAAAGGCAACAAAGGAAAAAATCTTTTCCCAAATATTTATTATTAAATAATTAAGAGATTATTAGGAGATTATTATTATATTTTATAGCTGACTGTAGATGAATTCCAGCAGTACTATATTAAAATGTGGTGTGGACAGCAAAGTATGAAGCCAAACAGTGCCTCTCTGAACTGTACCAACGCATGTATTAGGGATTGTTAGGGAAATTAAATATTTAAGGAATATTAGAATAGTTGCAAGAATAACTTCAGTTTCCAAAAGAGTAGGATGAAGAAAACAGAAAGAAATGAGTTGACAGAAGAATAATTGAGAAATACAGTGATTATAGTAATTATAAGTAGAAGAGATGTGAACTAATGTATCATTGAAAATTGTAGCCAACTACCAACAAATAATGTTTACAGAAACAAAAATGATCAAGAATGTTAATTAAAATGATGAAATGTTATTAAAAAAAAAAAATATTAATACTAGTCTAATGAAGTTACATTGAAAATCCCATCGTCAACCATTAACAATGAAATGAAGAAAAGGCATGTGAAAAAGACAAGTTTATTTGACCTAAACGTCAGTCAGGTAAACTAAACTTTTTTAGGAGGGGGAGCATATGTAACGCAACAGAAATGCTAACATTCATGTTACATAAAAACAAGGTTCACAGAATAATAAACAAGTCAATATATAACCCCATAATAGAACAAAGATCCAATAATTACAATTATAATAATAGATAAAGGTAAATAAGGATGCAAGATAATATTAACAAGTATAACCGAACCTGTAAGTTAGATAATAGTTGATGATAAATGTTCAATGGAAAACAAAAAAAAAATGAAACAATAATTTACTTTATAATAATAACAAATAAGAATTTTGAGTTAAGAGATATTATTTTATGACAACAAGTATTATGATAAAGTTTGTGTTATGTTATACCAAATATGTATTGAGTTAATGAAAGATAATGAAACAAGTTGTATTATTCAATAACTGTTGTAGAATGAAGTGTGAAGCAGCTAATTAACGTTAATAGATTTGAATTTCTTATATGTGATCCATAGGTCAAGATAAAATTGTTATTAGATATGGAAAAAATAATTGTTTATGTAAATGTTAAGAGTTAAGATTTGATTGTATGTATGAATTTATGTAAAAGAGGCTATAGATGTGTACCAGGTATAAACACAGATAGGTCCGTTTACAATAAAAGGCCTAACAGCCAAAACCACTATATAACCACTCATAACATAAAGGTTAGGTATATCAATAAATAATAATTAATGAATACGATTGGAAGAGTTAGAAAAAACATTAAATTAATAATAATATATTATAAAATTTATACAAATTATGATAATACCATAATGCCATTATATCGATTAGTAACATATAATATCAAAAGTGGATTAAATATAAAAAAGAAAAAAAACCGGCTTATATAAAAAAACCAGCAGAATATGTGTAGAAAATAATAAACCAACTATTGGTAAAGTTACATTCCAATAGGATAGCAAATTGATAAGGAATAGGCAAAAAATATATGAAATAAACATTATATTCAAACATGTAGGAGGAAGAAGTCAGGTGTTGCTAGGGACGAAAAAAGAAGAGGAAGTTGTTGATTTAACAATAATTGCTTTGATGAACTGAATGTGATGAGATTGAAAACCCAAGAAATATTTTTTTAATCAGAATAGTCTAACTTATCAGACACTATAATAAAATACAAAATCCTAATGACAATATATATGAATCACCAGTACAGTTTAACCAAATAATACTACAGAATGAAATCTGAATAGAGAATAAATAACTGGATTATACAAGGAAGGACTTGAACCGTCCCATATACGAGAGGAATTGACGATACATTAAAACAAATAGAAAGAATCAAAAGTACCACAAATAATAATATACACTACACCAGAATTTATAACCTTTCAAAAAACACGGAACAACACTAATTGCTTCAACCGAGGGAAGAACGTATTTGGGTCCTGTCGTTGCAGAAGAAGCATCCATCGGGCTGTAAACCAATCCAGTATGCTGTAATTCCGAAGTGGACAGGAGAAGAATTCCATTTTAGTAAACCGAAGAAAGAAAATCGTACAGCATAATCGTCCAGAACAGTAAATTTATCAATCAACCGCCTCCACGATTTGCTTCGTTCTAGTCTGGTAAATTATTATTATATTAATCATACTAACTACACAACACTTCAAATTTGTAAATCTTGCATTCTTATCTATATATTTTTAATCTTCCCCACAGTTACAAGAACCTTCACACCCTGAATTAAATTAATTACAAATTAAAACACACTATATAACTAAATTTAAATAAGGTATCAGAATAACCAACAATCGATTCATACAATCTATAGCCCAAGCATATGTTAATTAGAACATATATTATTCAATGTTAAGGAAGTAAACAAATAAAGAACCTTTATATATTGGCAAAATCTTGTTATTTGGAGTATGGTTTAATGAGCTAGGAATAAAAAAGTAACTGAATAAGCATAGAATAATTGGTTAACATAAACATTGAAATAACCTATAAGTTCCGTTGAGCCGATACTACAGCGCTTATAGCGGAATTATCTGACACCAAAGAGAGAGCGTAAAAATACAAAATTAGACAGAATTCTCTTCAAGGTATAATAGGGTTGGACGGAATTATAAAATAACTCATTAACTATTTAAGTTGCAGGTACACAAACACTGATAGTTTTTAGAAAGCTAAGTTAATAATTAATTACTTACATCAATACATCCCACAACTCCAAATATCTCCGAGATTTACATAATTAAAATAATTCAAAACACATTGGCATAGGTGTATGTACAAATCGACAAACCCAACAGTGGGGTTTTAAGGAGAGGAAACCCATATCAGTACAAATTGACGCTCATAACGTGGGACCTAATTAGGTGACGCGAGAGTGATTACTTACACTATATATATATATATATATATATATATATATATATAGAGAGAGAGAGAGAGAGAGAGAGAGAGAGAGAGAGTGCGAGAGAGTGAGGAGATAAACAGACAGACAGTGGTTAAAATTTTTTGACTCACAGAACTGCGACTAGCGTTGGGGAACATGTAGGGAAAATTATAAACATACAGAAAGACTGTTTATAAATGCTTACTAGACAGTAAGATATACAGACATACAGAGCTGACAATAATTAGTATATAGGCTAACATTCTTTTGCTTCATTTCATGAACTAGCTTATCAAAGATTTTTAATCACTGTGTTTGCTTCTTGAAGACCAATTGGCACATTGAAATGGTTATTGGTTCAAATGTTATTACTAATTTATGTAATTAACATATATCCTATATACTGTAACGTCACAGAACGTTCCATAAAGGAAATCATTTACATAGCAATTTATCATAAGAGGAAAGTGATGTGAACAGTATCGAACCCAAGTAGTCCTAAAAAATTGTATAATATTGTCTAATAATTAACACTACTAACATGGAAAAACGACCAGACTATGACTAAGACTCAAACCCCATATATATTATTAAAGTGAATAACAGTGAAAAAACCATAAGATACTATAAGAGAGACAAATAATATCAGAAACAACCAAAATGAAGTCATTAATTATTAAGTTTTGTAACTCTGAATAGAGTATAAAGAACTATATATTGTGAATGAATGGACATGATCCAATATTATATTATGTAATGTAAATAAAATAAGTGTATTAAATGACTTAAATACATTATTAGGAAGGATCTAAGTTACAATAAAAAAATAGATAAATGTTATGACAAAAAAAAAAAAAATATGAAGGTGTTGGATTTGAGACCAATCGCTCAGATTTCATGTAAAAATTAATTATTATCAAATTGAAATAAAAACTATATGTAATTGTCAAGTAGATAAAGATGAACAGTTTATCTTAAATAAAGAAAGCTGTCAAATGAATAAAAGTCAGTCAAAATAGCCAAAAACAGTATTAACTAAAAACATGTAGTAGGCATATAATATTGTGATATTTATGGATTTAATGTTGACAAGATGCAACCAAGTTGCATTCGAAAGTTGAAATATAATATAAAGCGACTATACTAATATATTTGACTAACTTAAACATTGTAATAGTCGAGTTAGCAAACTATTTACCTATACCATGTATGGCTAAGACCAAGCAACCATTACAAGAAATAGTCACATTTGACTAAATGTTTACCAAATAATGACAAAAAATAAAAGAAAAGGGTACAATACTTTAGTGTACCATAAAAACAAACAGACTCAGTTGAAATAAGATCAATTATCAAAGAATTTAACTTATAAGAGTGAGATTTGTCACACAAAGAAAAAGGACAACATGGGCAAACCAATATGATGCTAAGTTATCCTACGATAAAAATAATATGTATAAAGATTAACCAGGTATCACAAATGACAGACAATATAATAAACTCTTAATGTATACCAGTAACATCCTATATATATTAAAGAAAAAGACTAATTATTGTATTGTAACAGTGACAACAACGTAGGCCATAGGCATGGACCATATAAAATTGAACTTATTTGTGTATTATATATGTTAAACCTTATTTATTTTGTTATAGAGAGATGGTAATATTATGTGTTAATGTAGCTTATAGCTTCACAACAATTTTTTATTCTAAAAATTGAATTTAATGGAAACATTCCAAGGTAAGAGTTGTATATTGTGTTATTTATTATAGTTAATTTATTTAAAAACCAATCATAATTAGTATCATTAGATTCAGTTGAAAACAGAGAATCCAAATGTAGTAATGGCATGCAAATTGTGAGTACTGATGTAAAACTGTTTGACAAATACCAGAGTAATGTTTGAAATATCCTTAGTGTGAAGAATAAGAAATTTTGTTCTAAAAGCTTCGACGGAAGTTAAATTTGTTCCATGGTGTTCCATTTCATTATTCTCGAACATTCTAGAAGGAATTTTTACTTACATATACCGGAAGTTCATGTCGAAAAGCTAAAACAATGAGCCTGACACAGTATAAAAGAGAGACCAAATTCGACCCAAAGACACTTCATGCTTGGAATCCAGAACAGACGCATCACCCACGACACTGATCACCGCAACCGAGGCGAAACCGAAGGCGAGAAATCGACACAAGACACGAAGAAAGGCTTTTCCCGTACATTGACAAATAGACCGACTTAACCTCTACAAGAATCTACGCCAATGTGTTGCTGAAATAGAGCAGCAACACGGCACATTTTAATAGAAATCACGCAGCCAGAACATCAACGGCCCAGGAGGGACCAAAATTTTAAATAGAGAACCAATTCTGCTACTTTCGCTAAGACAAACTGACTTGACCAAAACTCCCCATAACGTAAACATACACAAAGCCTTTCTCTCGACTGCAAGGGAATCAGCGCTGTGGCGGCCAATTTGAGAACCAACGCGAAGCAGCTGATCATTGGCGGCGGGGTTCGAGCGTAAATCTACTGCCAAACTGTTTCACGAAAGTGCGGAAGTTGTAAAAAAAATCGCATTTTTGACTTAAAATAAATTCAGTGCACACATGAAGAGGCGAGATTGAAAAACTACCCGAGAGAAGTGTCCAGTGCGAGAATAATTAACCATCGGAACGTGAGTTGTCAAAGTTAAAGTCATTTTTTACCTGGTTACTTTTGTCACACAGTTGTACTGCACATGCCACACACACCTTCAAATCACTTAATTTTTTTGTAAAGCATCTTATTGATATGTCTTGGTAGTTCAAAGGAGTCACGTCCTGAGAGTAAAGATTTTTCACGTATTAAACTCATGCTTTTCAACTGAGTAAAGAATTAAATATTTGTTAGCCGATACTTGATTGGAGAAAAAACTTGTCAATAATAATAATAACTTATAATTTTTTTGTAACTCTGCAATTTTATAATTTTTTCATGAATGTCAGTCCTTCAGACGGTTTTTTTTTTTAAGAATCATTAAACACACTTTATTTTTTTCAAACCCAACAGTCTTGTTTACATTTTTTCATAGGATTAAGAATTCAAAATTTTAACAGCAATAATTATTATAATAATAATAATTTTAATTTTTTTAATAATAACCATTTTCTTGGAACAAAAGATTTCAAGTGGCGCCCACAAGCATAGTAGATTAAGTTGTGTTACAGGACTACATCACCGCAGAGGATCCAGTCATCAGTAAGTAACAAAAGTGCGCGGAGGTAACGCCCGACATACACGACAAAACACTTACACTTATTGACACCTGGGCAATTTGTTATAAATTGGCAGCCCAACTAGTGAGGCTTGAAAAAAACGGAACAAGCCCGGCAACTACCAACAGATCAAAATGCCGCAACCTAAAGGAAAAAAGGTGAAGAAGAATGTGGAACCCGAGTTAAGTGTGGAAGACGGAGAGGCAGTACAAATGGAGGAAACGGAATTAGAACCGCCCACACTATAAATGGAAAGACCAGTACAAACGGCAGATGAACTAGAGGAACAAACGGGAGAAGAACCCATACAAATGGTAGAACAAACAGAGAAACCCGAACCAGAAAAAATAACAGCAAGCGTAGACATGAGTGCAATAATGGTGATGCTCCAAGGAATGAAGGAGGATATGAACAAAAATACAGAATCCCTGAAGGAAAATAATAAAAACAGACTGGAAGATAAGGAGGAATTAGACAAAAACATAGAATCTTTAAGGGAGTATCTAACCGAGAAAATAAATGATAATGGGAAGAAGATGGAGCTATTTCAGGAGGAGAATAAAAAAGGTATAGAGTCCCTGAAAAATGAAATTAGCATAAAGTACGAAACAGTAAACAAAAAAATCGATGATAATAAAATCGATAGTGATAGGAAGGTCGTGACTATGGAGAAACAGTTGGAAAGATTACAGGAGGGAAATAATACCCGTTTCGAAAATATAGAGGAACAAACAGTAGAAACCAAACAAGATGTTAGAAATCTCGAAAACAAGGTAAGGCAGAACCAAGACGCAATCATGCAGGAGGTGGGAGAAGTCCAGAAAGACGTTAGCGAGACGATGCAGAGAACATATGACATCGCTAACAGGCTGGACGAGCAAATAAAAACTAACAAAAATAGCATACAGGAAATAGACCAGAGAGAGAAAAACCTGCAGGAAAGATTAGAGGCGCTGAGAGACACACCTATATTAAATACTCATACGTGTCATAGTGAGAACAGGGAAGTAATCAACTTCCAAAACTATCGTCGAAACCCAATGGAAGTTTTAGAGAGAATGGAAGAGTTTATTGAAAGAAATAGAGAAACAAGGTGGGACAGAATAAGGGATATGCTAGACGAGACGTTCAGAAACACTAGGGATAACTGGTGGATAGCGGTGCGACCCGAAATCACGAATTTAGCCGAGTTTAAACGCCAGTTCAGAGAGAAGTACTGGTCGGAAACTGCACAAAACAGGGTACTAATGGACATATTCTACGGCAAATACGACGCGTCCAATGGACAGTCCCCGACGTCTTATTTCCTAGGAAAGGTATGTTTGGCACGGAAGTTCATACCGCCGATCCCGGAAGAATGTTTGGTGAGGCAGTTAGCTGGACATTACAGCTATGGTATCAAAGATGCCCAATTGTACCAACAGCTCAGTAAAATAACCGATCTAGCCAAATTATTAGAAAATTGTGAATCCACTGGAAGGTTCCAGGATTACCAACCCCCCCAATCGTAAGGTAGAATATAATAGCAACAATAACGGACCAAACCGGAATGGAGGTGGAAACGGTAACAACCTTAACACAAATAACCAGAACAATAATACCCCACCAAATGGCCGAAATAATAACACTCAGGGTCCAAATAACCGCAACTATCCGGGAACAAACAGGAATAATTACCCCGAAAATAATTACGGTAGAAACTACCATCAGGGAAATAGTTATCGCGGAAATAACTATAGGGGAATTAATTATGGTCAGCGTAATAATTATCGTAACGGGGGCGACCAAGGAGGAGGCGATAGGAGAAATCAAGAATATAGGCCCCAGGTAAACTATACAATGGCCAATAACCGACGGCCATATCCACCAATTTACCCACTTACATGTTTTACCCACAACAGGCGCAAGGTAGCCAGGGTAATACGACGAATAGCCAACCTATTAGTGGTAATCCCGAGGTCAGGCAGGAACCACAGACGGGTCAGCAACCCAATGTTCCGGGAGACCGGGCCAATGAGACAGTGGCTCATTTAAACTAAACGCGGCAGTGGAAAAGGAAAACCGCCCTTCACTGAACCAATATTATGGGGTGACTAATTACAAACATAGACAGGACAAAGACGGGACTATGACATTAAGAATAAATAATTATCTTAGGGATATTAGAGAGGAATTATTAGAAGAGAGTGACAATATCGTTAAAAATCATAACAAAGGGAAAAATGATATCGTACAAATCAAGGCAAATATCAATGGCATAGAAGCAATATTACTCATTGACACGGGGTCAAATGTATCGCTTATCGATAATGTAGAGTTAGAGAGGATCAAACAAAACAGTAATTTACCCATACCCACTCTGCCTATAAATAACATCATTCTAGTCGGAGCAACGGGGAGGCAAAATAAAGCGATAAAGAAACAGGTGTCATTAGAGATGACTAGTAATGGGGTAACGGTACCAATATATATATATATATATTAGTGGCGAATAATTTACCCATGAGCATCCTAATAGGCTGCGATATACTTAGGCCATATAATGCAATAATAGATTTAGAAGGTAAGATGATAACTTTAAAAACTAACGAGGGAATTTGGACCAATAATTTAATTGATGTCCAAGGAGATGGTACAAACAACACACCTTGTCAAGCGATGTGAACCATTATTATTGTGCCGATCGACCAATAAACATGCCCTTATATCAGGAGGAAAACCCAGAATTGTGGTTAGAAAAATTAGAAGAAATACGGGATTTCCAAAGGACGAAAGCAAGGGGTCTGATCAGCGAAACACAGGCGGAACAGTTAATTACAGTATATAACAATTACAAACACATATTCTCAAACGCTCCAGGTAAAGCCAGAGATTATCAATGCACCATAAAATTCAAAACTCCGGTGGAGTTTAACAGGAAATCGTACCCGATCGCCTACTCGCTAAAGAACGAAGTCAGGGAAGAATTGAACAGGATGATAGAGGACGACATAATCGAGTATAGTCATTCGCCCTTTACCAGCCCAATCATAGCTGTGCCGAAAAAGAATGGACAGGTACGTATATGTCTCGATGCTAGGGAGATTAACAAGATGATTGTTAACGACCGCACATCACCTGGGGAGATAGAAGAGATATTGAAAAAGTTTCACGGGGCAAAGTATATAAGTTCATGGGATACAGTATGCGGCTACTGGCAGGTAGAACTCCACCCTGATAGTAGGAAATATATGGCGTTCATATTCAAGGGCAGAAACTATCAGTTTAAGCGGTTACCCTTTGGTTTAATAAATTCTGTGGCGGTGTTTGTAAAGATAATGGACAGAATATTGGGGCAGGAAGTGCTGAAGTTTACGACAGTATATGTCGACGACTTACTGGTAACTTCAGCGAATGGGATGACCATTGTAATAGGGTTGAACAGGTGTTAGAGAAACTATCAGAGAATAATATCACCCTCAAATTAGACAAGTCCCAATTCATTGCAAATGAGGTGAAATTTTTAGGCTTTAATCTAACCGAACAAGGGATTACTCCATCCAAAGAGAAAGTAGAGGCTATACAGAAGTTCCCCACCCCAAAGAACAGGAAACAGCTTCAGTCATTTTTAGGAATCTGTAACTATTACAGGAAGTTTCGGTCCAATTATTCAGAACTAACTGCCAGGTTCCAAAAGCAGTTATCAGCTAAAGACAAATGGACTTGGGGACCAGAGCAAGATGGAGTGCTCAATCTCATAAAGGAAAAGTTTTTAGAAGCAGTAATGTTGCATCATCCCGACTTTACAAAACCATTTTTTCTAAATTGCGATGCCAGTAACGTGAGTTTAGGTGCAGCCCTATATCAGGAAGATCAGGATGGTAACCATTTAGTAATTAGCTTCGCTAGCCGAGTGTTGAACAGTTGCGAACGAAACTACAATACTACCGAAAAAGAATTGTTGAGTGTAGTTTTCGCATGCAGGAAATTCAGGACATATATATTAGGGTACCCCATCACGGTTAGGAGCGACCACAAATCTATATCATTTTTAAAGCATTGTAAGCTGAACCACGGAAGGCTGACGAGATGGGTTTATTTACAAGAATATAATATCACATGGGAATATATACCCGGCAAACAGAACGTAGCAGCCGACGCTCTATCCCGCATCAATTTACAAGACCAAACCTTTGACGGCGAAAAGGAACAATTAGCAAAAGTATACCATATTATTAAGAGTAAGGAAGATTTAAAAAATATTTTAAACGATATAAAGTCACAACAGGAGGCCGATCCAAAATTAGGAGATATTAGAAAAAGGGTACAGGAAGGCGATGAGGTCATAAATAGATATTACTGTATACACAACGACACTTTGTTTATAAGGAATACCCCGCACCAGGAGAATTGGAAGTTAGTAATTCCACCAGCGATAGAGAGACCGCTAATAATCGACTATCACGATAGGTACGGACATATGGGCGCCCTCAAAGTAAGGAAGGCATTGGAAGAGCAAACATACATCAAAGGGATGAATAAGAAGGTGCAACTGGCGATACGGTCGTGCGATATTTGTCAGAAAGTAAAATGTGACAACGAAAGGAAGGAAGGGGTCATGATACCCATAACATCCACCGAAAAATTGGAAAAGGTATTTCTCGATATCTGTGGACCATTTCCACGCAGCGGTGGGAGACACAGATATAAATTTATCGTAATCATCTTCGACCATTTTAGCAAATATATCAAGCTATACCCAATAACTAGGGCTACGACCAGGAAAATAATAGACATCATATTAGAACGGTATATAATGGAGGTAGGCAGACCGTATTCTATAATTACAGACCACGGTACCCAGTTTAGGGGAAAACTTTGGAAAGAAAACCTTGGAGAACACGGGATAAAAACGTACAAGACATCCGTATATCACCCGAATAGTAACCCAGCCGAGAGAGTGTTAAGGGAAGTAGGACGGTTGCTGAGAACATACTGCCATAACGAACAGAAAAGATGGCATGAATACGTAGCATCAACCGAAGATTTTCTCAATTTCTCATATCACAATACCATCGAGGTGTCACCATACACAGTTATGTTCGAAAGACCCCCACCACGAGAGATAAAAGAGATTATTAATTTTCCCGACGAACCCGCATACCAATTGGAAAGAACCAAATTTTATAACAAGGTGTTAGAAAAAACGGAACAGCAGCGGAAAAAATATGTCTAATCCCAGCCCAAGGCCATTAAATATAAGATAGGAGAAAAGGTGTTAGTTAAAAATAGAGAATTGCCCAGTGCTATACAAGGCATAACGAGGAAATTGCTACTTTTATATACAGGACCTTTCACGATCACCAAAGACAATGAAAACAATACATCCGAGGTAACCGACACGGTTAGTAACAAAGTAAAGGGTACGTATAACCAAACATCATTGAAAAAGTACCATGATTATAAATCACAAGTCAAATACTCAATCAGTGAGCAAGTACCATGAATAAAAACCCAAGTCAAATACAGCATCATTGAGAAGGTACCATGACTAAAAACATGTTAACGTGAATTTTCCAACTTACCCATAATTAGAAAGGAGATAGAGATTATTAAATAAATATAAATATTATTATTAATAAATATTACGAGAAGGACACCTTACACCAAAGGCATAAAGATATATATAAAATATAGATTTATTTCCAATAGCCAAGTCAACGTATATTTACCAGCTTACCCGTACTTAGAGAAGGAGAAAAAGGAAAGAAGGAAAGGACATAATTAGTTAAATAAATTATTAAACAATCAAATAACAATTGATATTACTAAGGGGGAGAAAAGAAGGAGAAATACTGTCATATAATTAATACTAAAAGGAAATGATAAATAAAAAAAAAAGGAAAACAGTGTGTTACATAAGGAGGTAATGATGAATATAAATATAGCTATTAACATTGAATGATTTTAATCGATAATTTTACCTGCGGAGAACGATATATTAATATAATTGTGAAATAATCAGAAGAGTTTAAGAAAGGGAATTTATGTGTAGGAGCCTATGATCTTTGAATATTGTATTTTTTTTATTATTATTATTATTATTATTATTTGTTGCGAAGGTGCAATTATTATTTTCTGGACAGGGATGTGTTGCCTCTGATTTCAGTAGTTATAGATAGGGAAGGGCAGAGAATGTATGCCATAGCGAGCCACTCTGACTCCCAACCCTCTATGAAAGTTAGGGAAAGTTAGGGAATTATATCAAAGATTAAATAATTAACATCAAGGTAAAAAGGAAAGGAATAGGTGATACGACAAACAACGAAATAGGAATATTGAGTTGGATTAATATATTAAAGGAGTAGTACAGGAATTTAATTATAAGATAAAAGAATGAAATATAAAGAAGCTAATAAAAGGTTAATATAGAAATGATAATTTCATCAAAACCAAAGATATGTTTTTCAAAAATTATCAATTTTAACGGAGAGGCATATGTAACGTCACAGAACGTTCCATAAAGGAAATCATTTACATAGCAATTTATCATAAGAGGAAAGTGAGGTGAACAGTATCGAACCCACGTAGTCCTAAAAAATTGTATAATATTGTCTAATAATTAATACTACTAACATGGAAAAACGACCAGACTATGACTAAGACTCAAACCCCATATATATTATTAAAGTGAATAACAGTGAAAAAACCATAAGATACTATAAGAGAGACAAATAATATCAGAAACAACCAAAATGAAGTCATTAATTATTAAGTTTTGTAACTCTGAATAGAGTATAAAGAACTATATATTGTGAATGAATGGACATGATCCATTATTATATTATGTAATGTAAATAAAATAAATGTATTAAATGACTTAAATACATTATTAGAAAGGATCTAAGTTAAAATAAAAAAATAGATAAATGTTATGACAAAAAAAAAATGAAGGTGTTGGATTTGAGACCAATCACTCAGATTTCATGTAAAATTTAATTATTATCAAATTGAGATAAAAACTATATGTAATTGTCAAGTAGACAAAGATGAACAATTTATCTTAAATAAAGAAAGCTGTCAAATGAATAAACGTCAGTCAAAATAGCCAATAACAGTATTAACTAAAAACATGTAGTAGGCATATAATATTGTGATATTTATGGATTTAATGTTGACAAGATGCAACCAATTTGCATTCGAAAGTTGAAATATAATATAAAGCGACTATACTAATATATTTGACTAACTTAAACATTGTAATAGTCGAGTTAGCAAACTATTTACCTATACCATGTATGGCTAAGACCAAGCAACCATTACAAGAAATAGTCACATTTGACTAAATGTTTACCAAATAATGACAAAAAATAAAAGAAAAGGGTACAATACTTTAGTGTACCATAAAAACAAACAGACTCAGTTGAAAATAAGATCAATTATCAAAGAATTTAACTTATAAGAGTGAGATTTGTCACACAAAGAAAAAGGACAACATGGGCAAACCAATATGATGCTAAGTTATCCTACGATAAAAATAATATGTATAAAGATTAACCAGGTATCACAAATGACAGACAATATAATAAACTCTTAATGTATACCAGTAACATCCTATATATATTAAAGAAAAAGACTAATTATTGTATTGTAACAGTGACAACAACGTAGGCCATAGGCATGGACCATATAAAATTGAACTTATTTGTGTATTATATATGTTAAACCTTATTTATTTTGTTATAGAGAGATGGTAATATTATGTGTTAATGTAGCTTATAGCTTCACAACAATTTTTTATTCTAAAAATTGAATTTTAATGGAAACATTCCAAGGTAAGAGTTGTATATTGTGTTATTTATTATAGTTAATTTATTTAAAAACCAATCATAATTAGTATCATTAGATTCAGTTGAAAACAGAGAATCCAAATGTAGTAATGGCATGCAAATTGTGAGTACTGATGTAAAACTGTTTGACAAATACCAGAGTAATGTTTGAAATATCCTTAGTGTGAAGAATAAGAAATTTTGTTCTAAAAGCTTCGACGGAAGTTAAATTTGTTCCATGGTGTTCCATTTCATTATTCTCGAACATTCTAGAAGGAATTTTTACTTACATATACCGGAAGTTCATGTCGAAAAGCTAAAACAATGAGCCTGACACAGTATAAAAGAGAGACCAAATTCGACCCAAAGACACTTCATGCTTGGAATCCAGAACAGACGCATCACCCACGACACTGATCACCGCAACCGAGGCGAAACCGAAGGCGAGAAATCGACACAAGACACGAAGAAAGGCTTTTCCCGTACATTGACAAATAGACCGACTTAACCTCTACAAGAATCTACGCCAATGTGTTGCTGAAATAGAGCAGCAACACGGCACATTTTAATAGAAATCACGCAGCCAGAACATCAACGGCCCAGGAGGGACCAAAATTTTAAATAGAGAACCAATTCTGCTACTTTCGCTAAGACAAACTGACTTGACCAAAACTCCCCATAACGTAAACATACACAAAGCCTTTCTCTCGACTGCAAGGGAATCAGCGCTGTGGCGGCCAATTTGAGAACCAACGCGAAGCAGCTGATCATTGGCGGCGGGGTTCGAGCGTAAATCTACTGCCAAACTGTTTCACGAAAGTGCGGAAGTTGTAAAAAAAATCGCATTTTTGACTTAAAATAAATTCAGTGCACACATGAAGAGGCGAGATTGAAAAACTACCCGAGAGAAGTGTCCAGTGCGAGAATAATTAACCATCGGAACGTGAGTTGTCAAAGTTAAAGTCATTTTTTACCTGGTTACTTTTGTCACACAGTTGTACTGCACATGCCACACACACCTTCAAATCACTTAACTATTTGTAAAGCATCTTATTGATATGTCTTGGTAGTTCAAAGGAGTCACGTCCTGAGAGTAAAGATTTTTCACATATTAAACTCATGCTTTTCAACTGAGTAAAGAATTAAATATTTGTTAGCCGATACTTGATTGGAGAAAAAACTTGTCAATAATAATAATAACTTATAATTTTTTTGTAACTCTGCAATTTTATAATTTTTTTCATGAATGTCAGTCCTTCAGACGGTTTTTTTTTTTTAAGAATCATTAAACACACTTTATTTTTTTCAAACCCAACTGTCTTGTTTACATTTTTTCATAGGATTAAGAATTCAAAATTTTAACAACAATAATTATAATAATAATAATAATTTTAATTTTTTTAATAGTAACCATTTTCTTGGAACAAAAGATTCCAAGTGGCGCCCACAAGCATAGTAGATTAAGTTGTGTTACAGGACTACATCACCACAGAGGATCCAGTAATCAGTAAGTAACAAAAGTGCGCGGAGGTAACGCCCGACATACACGACAAAACACTTACACTTATTGACACCTGGGCAATTTGTTATAATACTCATGTTGACGCTATTTTTTTACTTCCATGTTCCATAAGAAAATGGAAGTATGGTGATGGCGAAAAAAAAATTGTTCCAGAGAAGTGCTGATTCTGATTGTACTACCCTCAAAACATGAAGAAAAGTCATTTTCCGAAAAGTGTCTGTGTGTCTGTCTGTGTGTCTGTGTAGAATTTTTTCTATGGAGAACGATAACTGTCGCAAATTCAAACAGAATCAAATAAATTTTTGCATGTGTACCTGAGTTGTAGATGACTCAAGGCCTATTGATTTTGGTGAATATAGGTTACGGGGAAGGGGTAGTTTACCAGCAACGTTTTATGTTTTAACAAGAGTAAAGTACTTAATATTGATAAATAAATTATCCTGAAGAGAAGGTCATAATAATCCACTGTAAAAAGTAGATGAAATATCTGTAAATGAAAAGAGTAGTTGAAAGGGGAGGGGGTAATTTTCTATAAATGAAAATAATAGTTGATGGGGGAGGGGATAATTTTTTATATGTGTACTACGTTATCGGCAACAAATAAGTAGTTTGTTGTTAAAATTCCTTCCCGGGCTGTTAGGCTGTGGTCCAATGTTTTCTGCAAAACCAGACGATTCGGCCGTGCCATCGACTGCTATCATCAGTAAAAATCGAGTGCGATAATTTGAGGTAGTATACGTTAGTGACCACAGTACTGAAATCTGAAGAGGAGAGTAGTTTCTATGGAAATATTTCATTTCGAAAATGATTTTAAATGATATAAATCTTAGAACATGGAAGTCATGTATGGTTCTGCATACCGATAGTTTAAGTAAGCGGTAATACCTTGAAGAAGACAACAGTTGTATTGTAGAAGACAAATTAATGTTACTGCTTCTGCTACGGCTCACTAAAATTTACTTATGTACCAGATTTATATATTTATAACGAAACTAGTATTACATTCCTGTGCACGGTATTGTAATAAGCCACCAACAGGTTTAGCAAGCGTGAGCGTTCGCGCGCACGCGCACACACACAGATGAGCGAGAGAACTTTATTATTTTTTTTAATTATTTTATTTATATAATACTAAATTGTATATTTCACTTTTAATTGTATTGTAGAAATTGTTTAAATTCTATTTAAGGTGTGTATTCAAATATTGTATAATATGTGAGTAGTATATAATGGGAACGACGGGTCAAGGTCATCCCCCCTCCTCCTACCATCCATAAGTACCGTCATTCTCTCCACCACAATGTCATCAAAACAAACATACGTCATCAGGTCATCGTCCCCTTGTAAACAAACATACGTCATCAGGTTATCGTCCCCTTGTAAACAACGTATACGTCGAGTAACGTATACGTCATCGCACGCGTTGTCCACGTGATCGTAGCATGATTTTATTTCTTACATAGTTGTTGCAACATAGATCGTTTCATAATAGTGATTTACCTTGAAACACACTTTCCGGCACGATGATTGTATATATATATATATATATATATATATATATAAAACTAACGACTAATAACCTCACTTTAACCAAAGCTGATAAGAGTAATAGTACAATAATAATTTCTCAGAAAGATTTAGACGATAAAACAGAAGAATTTATAGTTAATAATAATTGCATAACATTAAATAAAGATCCCACAAATAAATATCAAACACAAATAACAAATATATTAAAAAATAGTAACCAAATCATAAATCCTAAAGACTCCTTTAAATATAAAATGGATAATCCTTGTGCACCAAAATTAAATTCTTTAATAAAATTACACAAAATCAATAAACCTATCAGACCTTTAATAAACGCTAGGACCGCACCAAATTATAAAATATCAAAATTATTAACTCAACTCTTAAAACATAAAATTGAACTTCCAGCAAAACACAATATAAAAAATAGTATCGAACTCACGGAACAACTAATAAACGTAGAAGTAAACAGAAATACAAAATTATATTCATTCGACATATCAAACATGTATACAAACATTCCCATTGAAGAAACTATAAATATTATAATAAATAATCTGAAAACAAATAACGAAAGTAACACATACATTAAACAGTTAACTAATACTTTAAAAATAATTTTAAATCAAAATTATTTTCAATACAACAACAAATTGTACTATCAAACAGATGGCCTTGCTATGGGAGCCCCAACCTCCGCTATCATATCAGAAATCTTCCTACAAAAACTCGACGAACAAATAATAAATATAATAAAATTAAACGACCCATTAGGATGTTATTTTAGATTCGTTGATGACACTCTGTACATTTCCCAAAACAATGGTATAAATATAAATAAAATATTCAACTCCATAAATAATTTACATTCTAAAATAAAATTTACGTTAGAAGAAGAATCTAATAATAAATTAAATTATTTAGACTTAACAATAAAGAAAAATGAAACAAATTTTGAATACGCAATATACAGGAAACCTTCTCAAACTGACTTAGTAATACCGAATACTTCTAATCATCCTCCCCAACACAAAATGGCAGTATTTAATTCCATGATTTACCGAATGCTTAGGATCCCATTAAATAACACAGAAAGAAACAAAGAAAGAAAAATTATCCAACAAATAGCAGTTAAAAATGGATACAAAATAAAAACTATTAATAAATTAGAAAATAAAATTAAACATAAAATCACTAATAAAATTCCTAAAAACACTACATTTAAAAATTCATCTATTAATAATAATATAAAATATACAACCTTCACTTATTACGGAAATATAACTCAAAAACTAAATAAAATATTTAAAGATACTAATTTAAAAATATCTTATAACACAGATAAGTAGAGGGAAAGTGAGTGTTCGAAAACACTTCCGGGTTCCGAACGAAAACATGACGTCATAGAGGCACTGGCAGCTGGTGTCCGAGCTGTCCATGTGACGTCACTGTTTTGTGTGTGTGTATGTATGTGTGTGTATGTGTGACTGAAACACTTCCGTGTTCCAGTTCATGACATCACACAGAGGCCCAAGTCGCTGGCGTCCGTATGGTTAAAACCTGTTTCAAGACGTCACGGAGGCCGTGGTTTCTGCATGTCCAAAATTTGGTAGCCGAAAACAATGTGTAGCGGATGGGGGTACCCGGAATTCGGCGGTTGCCCGGACGCGCAGAGGCGATGTCATCGGGTACCGTTACTCGAAATTTTGGGGGTATCGGTTACCGTTACCCGAAATGTTTAAATCAACGGATGGGGGTACCCGAAATTTGTGGGTACGCCCACATGACGCATGTATAAAACACTGGTTATGACGAAGCAGGAGGCTGGGTGGATATGCTAGCTGGTTCGACGACTACGTGATGTCTGAAATTTGACACCCGAAATGTTTAGAACAACGGATGGGGGTACCCCGAAATTTTTGTTGTTCAATATTTGACAACCGAAATGTTTAAAACAACGGATGGGGGTACCTGAAATCTCTTTGTGTCCGAAATTTAACACCCGAAATGTTTAAATCAACGGATGGGGGTACCCGACATGACGCATGTGCTCGACTGCGAGGCGAGACAGTTGGTTTCCGCAAAAAATAAATTATGGCCCCTCCGGGATTTGAACCCGGGACCTCCGGTACTCCAAACCGGCATGCATCCACTACACCAAGGGGCCGTTGTCGTTTAACTGTAATTATTTTTGTACTTATACTTCTCGTCTCTTACTTGCAACTATGAGGTGGACGAGTGATATCTACTGTTGTCCTATGTGTAAAACCATAAAAGCACAATATTTAAGTTTATTTATTATTAAAAATAAATAAACATTTTTTATACTTTTATTTTTTACCTCTCATCCTCTTCCTAGCGGCCAGAGGCGAATGAGAGACCGCTACGCTTTTTTTAACGTTGGTTTCCCCAACTTTACAGATTCGTAAAGCAGGCCTACTCCACGTTATCTATCGCTGTACTATTGACTAATACAGTCGTAGATAATGATAAGATACACTATGCAATGCTAAGTCAATGTATAAAAGCAGTACATATATTTTTTATTTATTTACTTTATTTTTATTTTTTTATTTTTTTATCGGGTGTATATGTTGTTCATACATGATGCGTATTCACATTTGCTGTACCGTAATGAGTAATTTTCACACCCATACTGGTCCTTGACGAGTTTACAGGTATATCTACCGTGCCAGTGACCCGTCTCGAACTACCAGGACTACGTTTATGAGTATTTCTACCGCGACAGTGACGTAGTCAAGGTTAACACTCACGCACACACTACGGTACCTAATTCTACGTTTATGGACATTTCTGTCGCGTAGCATTCACACTAACACCATGATGAAAACATGTTCACAACCGACTATATTTTATTTCGTTGCCGCAACCATTCTGCATAAAACAAAGCTTTGCGCAATGCACAGTGTAAGGGGGGAGTGGTAACGGGTTGACGATGAGGAACAGGACATTGTATGGTGGGTACAAAGGATCTAGGAACTACAGGTGCTTGAATATCGTTTAAGTCAATCACCTCACCATGGTGATACATCTGTCGTAAGAAATTTGCCTTCTCAAACCCTTTTGTATAGACAACAGAACTGTCTGAAAAAAAGTCTGCAACGATGCGTACCATATTCTTGTACGGTACATTACCATCGTTCCACCGAATTCTGTGATAATGTGTTTCCAACCAGTCATTGATTTTTTGAAATTTCAGGTGCAGTCGTGCACGTTCGTATGGTGGAGCGAACAACACGATAACAAAACGTCCGGTTGTTATATCAACTGCAACGAACTCTTTGATTACATATTCATTTTTGTCACCACGAAACGCTTCAAACTCGGCAATAACCGTCCTATTCAAGTTCATTTTTCCGAGTGACACTTGTTCGCATCGAATACGTTAATTTTTTCAAATTCCCCCTCTACTTTTCCTTCCAATACCAGTTCATCGTAAAGACGATCAAATGTTAGCTGTTGGTCATGACGACTGCTTTCCAATCGAAAAAACGAGGGGAAAAAGAAGGATGGTGGTACATAACACCCCTTGGCTACTACCTGATTAATGTACGACTTGAAGTGATCTTGATCATAAAACAAGCGAACAAGATATTTCTTTAGTACTGTTAATAAACAACCAAAACGGATCCACTCGGGTTCTGTGAAAACAAATTTTTCGGTCTTACTACCTTTAATCCGAACAAACGTTTTCCCAAAGTTACGACTGATCATCACACTCTTCTTCTTTTCACGGTTTTCACCTTCTTCGTACAATAACATACTGGATAGTAGCTGTTCACGAAAGATCAACAAGTAATTCCACTCAGAAAAGTCAAGTAATATACGTTTCTTTTTTCCGTTTGTAAACAAAACACCCGGTTCATAGTTGAGTTCGTTAAACAGTCCGACGGTAACGAACTTAGTGTAAGAGTTAATAGGATATGCAAGAGATAAGTAAACGTTATACTCACAATGCCTGCCGCTGCTGCTGGCGCCGCTACCACAGTCACCTTCCATCGTTGAGACGGACTGATCTTGTTACAAGCTAGAGATCGCTAATACCTATCTTTATAAACTGGTAGAGGGGAGAACAAGTTTTTTATGACAAACGATGAACAGTATTCGACAACGCTGTGTACTGTACTATCCTATCGTGAATAATCAAAGCGTAAGCGGTGGTTTTATCTGGAAAATTGTTACTGGATTCAAATTCTAAACGCACATCAACGGCAGACGACTTGATTGGTTCTTCTTGTCTGGAACAATCGATGACAAACAACGGTGCTTTCGTTATAAATTCATTAGGTGTCAAAAGAGGCGTTCTGTTGCGACGGTCGTAGTATGATGTTTGAAAACGTGTATACATGTCGTAGAACAGTGCGTAACGTTTTTTTTCGATATCCTGGTTCAGGTTATCGTACGGATAGTATTTATCGTTCAGAAATAGCTTGACATTCGATAAATTGCAGTGATCAAATTCCGACGCGTTTTTCGCTATATTGTTCTTTCTGTCCGTCTGAAATATTAGTATCACATACCGTGGTTTTTCCAACTGTGACGATGTCTTCAAGGTCCACGAATGTCGATTTGTCGTCGGTAGAACGGGATACTCGTGCAATTCCCAACTGCGGAACGGCATCACCAGTTCATGATCCTCCTCGATGTGCTCCAATAGCGGTATTCGGTACTTGTTTGACACGCGCACATAGGGCATCTTCCAGTGTACTTTGTTTATTACGAGATTACCGTTTGCAGTTGCACCTGATTCTTTTAGCACCATTGCGTTCTGATCGGTAGAGGTACGCAACAGAATCAATTCTTGCTTAACGTTCAGCATGATGCGTGTATAGTCTTCGTTGAAACCGAGTAGCATTTTTAACGGAAGACAAAACGTAAAATCACCGGTACTCTCGTGTACTGTCAACGACTCGTCGGTTGTCGTCACCCATCCTGCATTGATTAGATGCTTTCTTTCATGCTCGTTGCTCGATAGTAACAATTTCACAGTGCTCGTAATTCCAACGTTTTTCGTACGATCTACTTCCACACCGCACACTTCGTAACGGATCTCCTCAAACAAGAAAGCCATTGCATTGTTGATTAATTTCACGTTCAACGCTGTGTCGGTAGCGTTAACCTTGGTCAATGTTCCTTCGATGTACAGAAAACTCTCCGCCGGTAAAGTGAAAACAACCTGTTGTTGGATGGGTATACGTATTTCATCGTTGTTACCGTATCGGGTGGAAGCATACGGTGTGTGCGTACGATATTCGAACTCAACGATTCTGTTATCGAAAGCCGCTCCTCGTTCGATAGCTAGAATTTCACCCGACATTATTTTAATCGTATAATTTGAATCCAAGTGAAAGTAAGAAACGCTTGTTCCTTGATGTCAATCGCTTCAACGTTGAACACCGACTACCATGTTTCTTTCGTACACACTCCCTTTTTACAGGTGACGTTTGTCCGAAATACAATCCCATATTTTCAGATGCAGTCGTATCGTGATAACTTCACCGCGAAAATCAACTAAATCCCCGTCCTGATCAACGAGAGACAATATGATGTTGTCAACGCGTTGTACGTTTACCGGTAAGTATATTACGTTTGTCGGTGTTTCAACTATTTTGAAACCTGGTGCCACGGTCGGATAAAACGAATGCAACGTGTGCTGTTCCTGACCGTCCTTGTACGCACCCTGTACGATATTACTCCGTACGTGAACGGTGTTAACTTTGATTATGTCGACGGGTACGTTCGACTCGTGTGTTTTATACGCTTCCAGCTGCTGATTCTCCTTGAATCCTAACATACTTGCAATGGTATTCGGTGTATGCGAAAAGTCGATGACATGCTTACAGTAAATTTCACACTTTAATGTGTTGTTGTTTGGACGTAAACTGATTGTTCTCTCGCCTAACTGTTTCTGCAGATACGTTTCGATATCACTGATTTCATAGGTGCCGGTAGGCAACTTGATGACGAACCACTGATCCTTGGAAATTTTTACTGGAAATGCATTATTTTTTCCTTCAGTAACGTTTGGTATTGAATTATACGATGTAAAATCCAATAGTCCAACGTACCATTCACCGTATAACTCGAGAGGTGGGAAAAAGTTACACACAAGATTCGCAGCGTCGGTACCCGTCACGGTAACCGTTAGCGACGACATGCTGAAGTTTACTGATCAGAAGACGATAAAAAGTCTAAACATAAATGACCGCAGATGACCGTGTGAGGAGGTTGCTTCCGTTCATAGTTGTAACGAACGTCGGCTGTATCACCAAAATATTGCATCAGCTCGAGAGGTGGACGTAAATTACCGAACCCGTCAAAATAGTGTACTCGATTTCCACGCTTCTTGTAACATACCCAGTGGGTTCCCGGTCCGCTCTCGTCGTCCAAATTTACGATGACGCTTTCGTTCTTCCACGGCGCTGTATCCGGTAATGCGTTACGCATGTAAACACCTCTAAAATACGGTATGTTTAGCTTTTTTGCGTATACACGTAATTCATCTTCGGACAACGGGCGGAGCGGTATGTGAATTAGTTTTTTCGGTACGGACGTAGATACAATCCGGACGCAGTTCTCTTCTTTTTCCTAACGGTTCGGACAGTTCTCTTCCTCCTCTTTTTCATCCCACCACCAGCACCACGACCACGACTACTCACATTCTTTTTATTTTTACGACGTCGGCCGCTTCCTATTGCTGATTTTGCTTTCATGGCCGCTGCAACTGCTGTCGCATAAGCTCGTTCGCTGATACCCGAATCCAACGCCTTTACCCGTCCCCACGCTTTTTCCGCGAGTTTACGATCTGCAATACGTCTACTTTCGTTGTCTTTGTATTGAGCGTAAGCGATGTCGTGTTCGCGACAGGCTTCGTCTAATTGGTTGATTCCGCGATCACCACGCCCTAATCTTTCTTCGAGTTTCGTGCCCGGTCCACAGAATCTGTAACCCGGCAGATGTAATTCGACAGGTAGTGCGTCCACCGCTCGATTGATAACTGACGAAACAACGGACGGTACAACGTTTTTAAGCACGTTTCCGACGCCCCACCCCTTTTTCCTCCTAACGTTGTTGTACATCGTAAACCGATCTCCAGTCTTTCTCTTCTGTGTTTTTATCGTATTCATCTATTAACCTTTTTATTTCCTTCGTGTCGAGTGTCCACTCGTCTTCTGAACTACGTGGCTTAGACAATTTCAATAAGTAGTAATCCAGTTGATACTGAAATGTTTTAACGACTTTATACATCTCGCTCTTTACGTATCGTCTCACGTCATTTAATTGTTGTAAGTTAACAGCATCGCTCTCCGCAAAACCATCCGCTACGTCTGTTATTCTCTTTTCCGCTGCTTTGAAAACACCATTTTCGCCCAAGCTAACGGTGTTCTGCAACATGTATTTTACGTTAACCGCGTCATCTGCAAAAATCGGTGAACTCACTCCCGACAACCAGCTCTGTCCAAACAAATAGCTATTCGATACTTTTTTAATGACATTCGAGTCTACGTAGTTTTTGTTGACCGCATCGGTCGCTTGTTCCGGACTTCGAACGTTGATTACCCATCGATCTCGTGCATCGATGACCTCACCTCTCTCTTGACTCGAGTGTTGTATACAGTTGTCATCAACGTAATATTTGTTGACTACGTCTTTAACGTCTACAGGAGTATCAACATTTTTCAATCTACACCCTTTAACGTCCACGCTTTTACGTTCATCATCGAGTAGCAGACAATGTGTTTGCATATAACTCAGGGATACAGCATCCTTTGCTGCATCCGGTTCGTTCAGATTGCGGATCTTTTTGTTTTCAACATCTATATGCCCATCATTCGTAATCTTAAATCCTACAGTATCGCGTAATTGTCTTTTTGTTTCTCGTCGCACGCTCACGGCGCTTTGATGTCTCCCGAACTTGTCCACAACCATTGTACAACTGCACGCTACAAATGATGTGCTAACCGTTTTAAGTAACGACACTGTGGTGACCATCGCGTGTGTAACACAATCGGATCGTCACCCTCTTTCCAACGAAAGATTTCTATACCGCAAAATGAACATCGAACCCTGTCAATTTCATTTGTGTAATGAAAGCCTGCGGCAACCATAGCGGTCGGACTGATGAAATGCACAGGCCATGATGTAAAGGTTTTCAGTCTCTCGTTTTCGACTTCAAAGTCAGGTGTCAAATCTAATCCGCACATGTCGACAGTGTTGACAACAATTAGTTGTTACACCGACGTTCATAAAATTTATACGATAATGTTGGCTTCACGTAATTCCTCTACTACTGAGATGATTTCGTTGTCGTGTCCGGTGTGACCGACGCGTTTTGAACTTACCAGCAGTCTTAACCGTTCAACCAGTTCGTTGGGATCGTTCCAGTGTACGTAATCGATACCACGTCCGCTGCGTGGTGGAAACAATCGAGCGATTATCTCTCTGTACTTTAAACCTTTGTTTGTATTTACTTTAGCACCGGGTAAATAATAACGTTTATAAGCGTTAGTGTCCGACAGTATAGACTTGTACGCTGCTAAATCGTTTTCATCGTAGACGCTCTTGTCGGGTTCTTTCATAAACATAAGTTCGTAGAGGCCCGGTGTGCCTCTGTATCGTTTTCCAGCTATGTAGAAGCTATCGTCTTGATTGATCTCCAACACCGAATTGCCTACCATCCATTTGTCTTCAACGTTACGAACACCGTACGTATGATCCATCTTCTTATCTCGATCATCAGACAACGCGAGCAGTAAGTATTTCCTCGCGAGCGGACCTTCGACAGATTGTTCAACGTATTCTTGTGCTTCGTGTCGACCTTCGGGTGTTGTTAAAAACTCTTCAAGAGTTACGTTCGGTGTTTCGACATCAGGCGTTTGTGCCAACACTTCCGTTCTGAGGAAACGAGGTTGTGATGGTGTTTTCGTCTCAACAGCTGCTTTCGTATCTTCATCTTCAACTTTTATTTTTTGTTTTATTTTATCACTGGAGTCATTCAACTTTTCCGAAATCTGGGTTAACGGTTCCAAAAGAGGTTTGTACTTTCTCGTTAACGCTTCATCGCTCTCTCTGATGTCATGTTTCAACGCGCGATACTTTTGTCTTATGTTATCGCTAATTGCATCGACTTCATGTGTCAATTGCTTGTCATCCATCTTGACACTGATGACTTTCTTGCACAAACTATTCTATTTATGTATAAAACGATCGAAACCCACTCTGTATCTACCTGCGTTTATCGGTGAGTCCTTGTTGATGACTATGAATCCGTAACGATCCTTCCACGCTTCGGCGCACATCGCTTTGAACTCTTCGTATTTCATATCTGCGTTAACGTGATCGTTGTAAACGTGACGTAAATTGAGATCATCTTGTCTGAACAAAACCAAGAAATTGGCATTATCACGCACCAGTTGCTTTGGCACCAGACTATACGTTTGGCAAAGGTACAAAGTGTCCACACCGCTATGCCGTCCCATAGCGAAATATTTTCGTTGTTATTCTGCCGTTCACATACCACATCATCGAACAACATGATTGAATTAGGTACAATTTCGTGCGGAGGTGGTACTTTATCGTTTTCACTGTATGTGAAGTACGTCATTCCTTCGTCAGCGAGAGCGTTAAAAACGTCTTCCAACATACGATATTTTGGTTGAAATAATGATTTGGAGAACACGTACAGGTTCTGAAATCGCAGTCCGTTTGAATCGAATAACATGTTAAAGGCAACGTTTGACTTCCCGCTACATGACCCGCCGCACACGATACATCGAACTGTGTTTGGAAACAGTGGACTGTGTTTATTATATGTAACTTCACCGTTGTACTTAGCAGAGTCTACGTTCTTAACATTCAACTTTAACGATTGTTGTTCAATCTTCATCTTAACTCGTTTACGTTCGGTTAAATACTGTGGTAATGCTATTATATCAGATCTTTTTTATGTATCCACGAATCGTGTTTACCGTCAAAGCCGAGCCAGCGCACTCGCACGCGATCACCTTTACGTTGTAATATTTTCTCAACGAGATACACATCACCAACGCTGGTTTTACTCAATTCTTGTTCATAAAACCCACCTTCCACAACGTCACCCGTATGATCTTTCAACAAGTACGTAACCGGTACGGTTGGCTGAACTCTGTGCACTGTATATATCTCGTTCGTCCAGTTTGGTGTATAACCTTTAGCGAATGTGATTTTTTATTTACTGATACGCACTCGATCGCCTATTTTAAACTTATGTTTCTTGCTCACTTTCCGCGGTACGGTATTTTTTCTTATTCGTTCCAACACAATTTGCTCGTTGCTCTTGTCGACTTGTCGCGGCTTCGTCTCTATAGTTCTATGCACTCTGTCGTTGTATTCCATCACCAGTTTAGGCAAAAGCGACAACCACCGATAATGGCCTTGCTCGCTGAACGCGCGGTACATGTTCGTTTTCAACGTACGATTAAATTGCTCTACGATGGACGCTTTCTTCTCGCTATACGTTGAATAGTGTTTGACGTTGAATCTCTTTAGTAAAGCTTGTACGGTAGTGTTAAAGTACTCTTTCCCCTTATCCGTTTGCAGGTATTTCATTTTATTTTTTACAATTATTGGTTCGAGAGCATGTGCTACTTCAACACCCGATTTAGTTTTTAAGGGAATCGCATATGCATACTTGCTAAATGCGTTTATTACCGTCATTAGATATTTGTACCCCTTGTTCAACTTGGCATGCGGTATCATTTCCACCAAATCCGCTTGGTAGAGATCGTGTAACCCCTTCACCTCCACCGCACGTCTGGGAAAGTTCCTTCTCACCGGTCTGTGCAATTCTTTTGCAATAGTTTTGCGTACGTTTTCCATATCGCCACCCGAAACGCGAATCGCAAAATTTTGGTACGAGATATACCGTTACGTTTTCACTGAACCTCACCGACTTCATCGTCGTTACTGACAGTGTGTTGCTCCTGCAAGCGAGTCTTATATCAACGTACATCGAACGCATAATTTATAACGGATTTTCTCGCTTGCTGAATTATCTCGCGTCTGGGTTGACAGAGTTTATAATGACCGTACGCCAGTGTTGTTTCACCGTCATCCAAGACATATCGTTTGTCATCGTATGGTGACAGCGATAATTTTGTAAGCTTTCTTGTGTATATGTTATGTTTTTCGCTTTGGATAGTCTGCGCCGTAGTATAAGTTTGAGAAGTGGTCTTTACACATTGTTTATAAAGTTGATGTTTCAACTGTGTAGCTATCGCGGAACGTGGCACACCTTTTGCTACCTTTTTCTCTTTATCGTTTGCCGTAACGAATGAATAACATTTTGCGCGCAACCCGACAAATTCAAGTATCGGTATTCCATTTGTTTCGTCTTTAAAAGTACCCAACTTTTTCTTGTTTGTTTCACTATAGCACGGATGTGCCTTAGGGTACTCCGACGTGTCAAAGAGTTCGAGATGCTCCTCCATGTCTTTGTACACATCGTCGGTGCGAATGTCGTACAACAGAGAGTCAGTGTCCGTCATACATAGACGTGCACGTGACCCGTACGTATTCATCGTGAATCCGTAATTGAACCGATACATAATCAGCTTACTAATATCCAATACACTGAACCCAACGTACAAAGGTCGGTTCAGTGTAATGAATGTTTTTTTCATCGTGAGACCTACCAGGTCCTCGTTATAGATGAAGAAATGTTGTAGCCTGGGGTTAGCGGTTAGTTTGTGAAGTTTCTTCTCGTTTGGAACTAACTTGAAATCGATTCGCTTTCGTACGTTTTCCAACGATTTTCCGTACGGTGCGTTATTCATTAACTTAAAAAAGTCTTTTTCAAAGGTGTTTCTGGCTTCCTTTCGTCGCTCCGTATTAAAATCGATGAAAGGTTTCAACCATACGCACTGTGTGAATGCTAACACACGGTGAATCGCTTTCAACTCCATTCCTAGTTCGAGGTAGAGTTTCAGTGTTCTGTAATGAACAATGTATTTTGTCTTGTCCTCGAGGGACGTTATTAGTTTCTCTACCTTACCGTTACTACACACAAAGTCTTTTAACAGCTTCATGCGATAGCAGTACGGTGAAAGCATACTGTCCGTAATAGTACGCTTTTCAGGTGCTAAAGGGTAGTCACTGTGTAAGTCGTGTAGGTAATGTGGATACCCCAGATCGACTTCCAGGATATAACCGGTGTCACCATCGTCGCGTAACGCGTGCACGTTCAACGTATCGATCACTGTACGTTCCAACCATCGAAAACCGGACAGTGGTAAAGGCTGTGTCATAGCCGTTCCGTACAGGTTGGTACAATCGAGGTAAAGTAAATAGTTGTGCGGCTTGCTTGCGTCATAATCGGGAATGTACGGGTTGTTGGCTTTGGCGTACCTATTAGAAATTGCTGCTAAGCCGCCACGGATACCTCTTTCGATGTACAGGTGTACGTCTATATCGCGGAGTAACTCTAACCTGACTCCTGTCATTTTCAGCATCGCGTTCCACGCTAAACCGGCGGTGGTAAAAACGTTACACGGATCGAGTTCGTAGTACTGCAGGCTCATGTTTCGAAAGTTTTCAAATACATCAGCAAGCAGTAGTACATCCGTTTTTAAATAAAGGTCATGATAATCACCGAACGTTTGCATGTCGAAAGCCGACCAAATCGTTCGAGCGTGCGCGTAATCTTCTTCGTCTATATCCGACTCTGTCAACCCGTTGTAAAAATGTACGCGGTCCGGTAACTGCCTCTCGTCAAATTTTGAATCGTCCGTAACGTATTCGTAAGGGTACACACCTTTACGTAACAGTAAATCAACATTACGCGTGTAAAATTGATTAAGGATTTTAAATTTATCCGCGGATAAGTTGGAGACGAGTTTTTCAAGTGACGCGTTCATGAACCGCAGAGAATCGAGAAACCGGAGCTGACCGAGTGTAACGGAGATGTAACGTTCGCTTGTAGTAGCGATACACGTTATTTCATCTTCCTTGTACTTTCCGAAACCTTGCATCAAATGATGCGAGTCATAGCCACTTAAATTATGGAAAAAAACCGGAACGTGTGTTGGTATTTTGTAATTTATATTACACGCATTGTGAGCAGCGCCTAAATAGTTACCCGTTATGTGGCAATGATTTCGAACCGTGTCGTCCGTTAACGGCTGCTTGCACAGATGACAGTGAGTGGCGTTTCGGAATGACCGTTCATCGGCCGCTGTCATTTGGATCGGTTTATTAAACTTTCTATCGAGTCGTTGAACGTCGGCTAAAAGCACACGAAGGAACGTGTCCACCACGTCTTTACCGCGGTATATTACAGGTTCCTTGACGGCGTTTCCCATCCAGTCAACTATCACATAGCAGAAACTGGCTGGTATATGATGTGCCACGTTTTTACCGGTGGTCGGAACAATAAACGATTCGAAGTCAGCGTATACCGTATAAGGTACGCGGTGACAAAGTGAAAAGTTTTTAAAATACATCCACTTTTCGTCCTCGTCAGGTAGTTTTACTTTCTGTACTCCGTGCTGAGAACAGTTGCGTTCGTGTTCTTCAACTCGTTTTCGCGCCGCGTTAGTATCTTTATTGTCCGCAAATCTGTGTAGACAGTAGTTGCAATAAAACGAAGTGCCCTTTCGTTTTGTCAACGACGAAAGCATACGCGAAAGGTTCCGTATGAGGCAGTAGTGAGTAGTGTTCGCGTCGGACAGTAGCAGTAGGTTTACGTGGTACTTTCTACCGCGATGTTCAGTGATACGTAAAGGATATACCTCGCCTTCATAGCCAAAAACGTTAACGGATATGTTTTCGTTTAATTTTTCGAACCGTTTTATCTTATTGAGTGCGACGGGATAAGGAATGTCCTTCATGTTTATTTCTTCTTCGTACGGAAGGTAATGGCTAACGCGATGCGGGTTACACGCGATCGGGTGTATACCAGCGAGCACAGACCACAAGAAACACTTTTCATCGTCTACATTTTTTATATTGATAATTCCTTTCTTACTGTTTGATAATTTCGATGGTGTAGGTAGAAAGCTCGACCCCACAAGAGGGTTGTATTTTGTAATATTTAATTCCACCGACTCGACACCGTTTTCGACCCACCCGCTTCCGTCACGCGTGAATTTGTCAACGGATTCCATTATTTTCTCGCTAGCTATCGAATACTGTTCATCGATATCGTCATACTGTGACTTAAGTTCTGTACGCGATCTGAATACCGCATTACAATAAATATTTTCGGTGTTTATTAATTTTTTAAAAGATACACGAACTGCTAAATACCATTTTATATAATTATTTAATGCTACGGCTTCGCTACACATCTTATCAACAACCGTGTGTTTGTAATCTAATAATACTGTTTGTGTGTTTAGTGTATTGTCAAGTATCATAAATTTTATAGTAATTACATTACCATTGATAGCACAGTGTTCGCTGCTGCTGCCGCTGCTGCTGCTGCTGCTGCTGTCGGTCATTGCGAAAGGAGTGAGGCCGGCTTCGCGTCGTCGGTTCCCTATATAGACAGTCCGGTAACCGGTGACTCTGTCGCCGCGCGCCCTTGACCGATCGGCCTCGCGAGGAGCAGCGGTGCGGGGTAGGTAGTCGTCCGGTCGTGAGCGACGACGCGCGTTGCGGTGGGTGGGGTGGGGTGGGGAGTGCGGTGTAGGAAGCCGACGTCCGTGACCGATGCGGTGCGTGGTGCGGGGTAAAGGTGTGGGATGGCGGTGCGGGGTAGGGAGATAGGTTCCAGCCGGTGTCCGTGACCGAGAGGTAGGCGAGGTGCGGAGTACAGGATGCTGGCGACCTTGGCCGAAGCGCGCTCGTTGAGTCGCCTCGCGCGGGATGTAGGGTGCGGGGTACGGGGGGCTGGGTTGTACGACCGGTCGTGACCGAAAGCAGATGGTGGCCCGAGACGACGCAGGGTGGGGTGCGGGGTGACCGTGACCGACGGACTCGAGTGGGGTGGGGCGGGGGGGTGGGCGGGGGGGGTAAACCCGGTCGTTGCGGAGCGACAGACAAAGTAATTGAACAAAATATGTAGGCGAGGTGCGGGGTGGTGGCGAGGCTCTGGGTGCGGTGTGGGGGTGCGGGGTATAATGTCATCGTCCGGTCGTGACCGAAAGCAGATGGTGGCCCGTGACGACGCGGGGTGGGGTAGGAAGCAAAATTATAGCCGTTACCGTTGCGGGGTAGGGTGTCGTGACCGAAGGAGATGACGCTTTAGAAGGAAGGAACGTGGTCGGGGGAAACAGAATAAATACGCCAGTGTTTCCCTGTGCAGTCATCAGTACTCGCCATGGAAGGAATCGTTGCGAACGCGAAGACAGTTGAAAATTTTTTACCAAAAAGAGACTTGTCAAGTCTTTCTTTAGGAGTAAAGTATCATATAATTCACATGAAATTTGTGAAAACGAAATTCGGGGAGTCAGTTGTGGTAGATTTGGAAGATACCGGAGCCTGTCCTCAGCCGGAGGATAAACTTTTCTATGTATACCTACCTAAAAGATGGTGTGACGTATTTACAGAGGAGCAATTGAAAGCTGTGAAGCCTTGTGTCCTATCACTATGCGTAACCTCACACACTCCGCTGGCGAACGAGAAAGTGAGCGTGCAGTTGGATATTGATTATGTGAGTATGATATTTCAGTACCACTAATAATTACTTATACAGAAGTGGTTATGTATTAATTTTTTCTCTTTTTTTCCAGACCAAATAAACGAGAACAGGATTGATTTATTATAATAATAATAGTAATAATAACATTAATAGTAAAATGTTTTTAAATGATGAAGTAGACTTCTCTATTTTTTTTTGTCGTTTTTTAATGTTAACTATTCATTTTCAGAGAAAGAACAAGGTGTTGCTTGGATCTAATATTGTAGAAAAACTTTTAAACAGAGAAATAAATGGTAATAATAGATTATATTGTCAATGCAACATGATTAAATTCGATTATAATTTTAGAAATAATCGTAAGACACTGAGTAGATGGATATCAATACGAAACGAAAAGAATATTTACAAAATGAAAGTATTTATTCGTAATGAGTTTTTCAAACTCTTCAAAACATCAATTAGTTATTGTAACAACCATAATATTGAATATCTTCAAATAAAAGATTTGCTAATTGCTAAAACAAAGCTGGTTAATCAGATATACTATATGATGTATAATTTTACTGGTACAGCGTATACCTCGCTAGTAAAAAAATATGAGTGGTCAAGGCATGACTCTAGCGGATGTCCGCTTCGTAACCGTTGTCGCGTCTGTTGTTATCTAAGATATCAAAATGACTTTAATTCAGAATACATGTTTTTTTAATACCACACTAACTATCATTTGATGTGTCTACATTCTTTTGTATTTGATCAAGTATTATTAATTGTAGGAAATTATATTCTGTTTTTAATTATTAAAAAACGTATGTGGTTTATAACATAAAAAGTTGAGATAAACAATCATTAAAGTGTTAATTAAATTTTTATGTGTAATTAAATTTTTTAAAAGATTTCTCTCATAGTTACAGAAACCTTGTTTCGATGTTATGTGTTTGTGCGAATGCGAGGGAGATGTATGTCGTTCACCACCATATGGTGACCACTGTAACATTCTGAGTGCTTGTGAGTGGAGAGAATTTACACTCTGAAGAACAATTGTTTTAAAAAATTATTTTGACGAAAAAATGTAATTGGTTAAGGCATAATTCCACTGGATGTGCGCTTTATAAGCGTTGTTACCACTGTTATTATCTAAAATACTAAAAAGAGTTGAATTCAAGGTTTTGGTGTACCATTTTACACATGTAGTTAACACCATATTAATTATCATTTGATGTGTGTCTACATTCAGTATGTTATTATTAATATATTACACATCAACATTGTAATATTGTATGTTATTAATTATTATTATTATTGTTAGACATATAAGGCTTGTTTTGGTTGTAGTAAATGTAATTATTATTTTGTTAATTATATGTGTGTGTGTGTATGTGTGTATATATACATATATATATATATATATAGAGAGAGAGAGAGAGAGAACCTTCAAGGCTGCAAAAGAGAGAGAAAGCGAGAGAGAAAAAAGATTATTTTGTATAATTATGTAAATATATATATATATATATAGATAAAGTGTCTATTTTGTTTAGTTATGTATATAGAGAGAGGGCGTATGTTTTGCTCAATTATAATTGTCTTGTGAATATAGAACATGTGTGTGTAGAGAGAGAAAAAACTTATAGCTTATGATTTGATTGTAAAAGCTTTTGATATTATTAAAAATTATATATACATATAAACCATAACCTATGTTATTTTTATTATTATACCCCTTATACAAAACAATTATTCCTATCATACTTGAATAATCGCAAAAGCAGTAGAGATGTACGTCTCTCACATGGAATGTAACAGCAAAGAAACCGGTTTTTATAGTAGAGAAAGAGCGCTGCAAGTTACAACAGCTTGCCTGTGCCGGCTCTACGTCAACCTCACACACACACACACACACACACACACACACACACACACACACACACAGAGCTTTATAAAACACGGACGCCAGCTATCAGTTCCTCTTTGAATACATTAACGGAACGTGGTAGTGTTTCACACACACACCGCTTGTACCAGCTTAGATGCTGTTTGACTGGTTTACAGGAGAATCGTCACAGGAGTAAATATATTTATTCAGTTAACAATTTTAGTAACGCATGATAAGAATATATGTTTTCTAAACAGTATTCAAATCGATGCATCTGTTTTATATTAACACAATATAAACATTATAATAATACAATATCCGGTTTTGAGTACCGGAGGAACCGCGTCGGGATGTCATTAATCACCAAATTTCGGAACCCGTCAGGTACCTATTGTCCCAAATTTTAACCGATCAATTTCGCGTAACGGTTTCTCCTCCCCGTCCAGAGTTTAGACATACAGGACTTGTTTTAGGGTGTACCCCCCCCATCCGTTGATTTAAACATTTCGGGTGTCAAAATTCGGACACCAAAAATTTCGGGTAACCCCATCCGTTGATTTAAACATTTCGGGTACTAAATTTCAGACACCGAAAATTTCGGGTACCCCCATCCGTTGATTTAAACATTTCAGACATCACGCCCTCTACGTCGTCGTCATGTGGGCGTACCCACAAATTTCGGGTACCCCCATCCGTTGTTTTAATCATTTAGGGTACCAAAATTCTGACATTAAAAAAATTTCGAGAGAGAACGATTATTTTGTTACATCAAAATAAACCAGAACGCGGAAGTGTTTTAACATTCGGACACCAGCTGCCAGGGCCTCTGTCATGCAAATTTCGGGTACCCCCATCCGTTGATTTAAACATTTCGGGTAACGGTAACCGATACCCCCAAAATTTCGAGTAACGGTACCCGATGACATAGCCTCTGCGCGTCCGGGCAACCGCCGAATTCCGGGTACCCCCATCCGCTACACATTGTTTTCGGCTACCAAATTTTGGACATGCAGAAACCACGGCCTCCGTGACGTCTTGAAACAGGTTTTAGCCATACGGACGCCAGCGACTTGAGCCTCTGTGTGATGTCATGAACTGGAACACGGAAGTGTTTCAGTCACACATACACACACATACATACACACACACAAAACAGTGACGTCACATGGACAGCTCGGACACCAGCTGCCAGTGCCTCTATGACGTCATGAACTGGAACCCGGTAGTGTTTTCGTTCGGAACCCGGAAGTGTTTTCGAACACTCACTTTCCCTCTACTCAGATAATATAATTTTTAATAAAATAAAACCTAAAACTAAATCCAATACTCACAATAAAAATGGAATATATAAAATAGAATGTCCAGATTGCAATAAATTTTACGTGGGCCAGACGAAGAAAAAACTACGAGATAGATTCGTTCAACACCGCAATGCATATTTAAAACCAAATATTTATAAATCTAATTTAGCCACACATTGTCTAAATAATAACCACCAGTTTCCAAACATTGAAAATATAAAATTAATTAAAAACATACAAAAAGGTCAAAAAATGAATATTTGGGAAAATCTTAACATTTACAAACACAATAACAATAATTTATTAATTAAAGAACAAACCCAAATAAAAACAAAACAAGACGATCTATTTAAAATTATAAATTTACTAAAAAATAAAAATAAATGTGAATAAAATACTATATAAACAAAATTTCAAATATAACCGAGAAAACAGCTGTTGAAGAAATAAACATTAAAACAATCGTTAACTAATCGACCTAAATCGATTATCAGTTATTTTATTTTACGTTAAAATCGATACAAATTCGATTATTCGTTACTTTTATATTAACAGAATTATTACGATTGTTATTAATTCACTTAGAAACCTCTGATGATACTGATATTTTTCAGTGAAACGTGCGTCAGGTGTTAAAAAGAATATACAATATTATCTACTTGCAGAAGAAACAAATTGAAAACATCACAAATTATATATATATATATATATATATTCGTTCTATCGTAACAATGTGTGCTGATCGTTACTTTTTCGAACACAGAAAAAGTTTAAGGCATAGAAATAAAAATATAGTGAATAATTTATATGAAACACAGATATCCGGTATTCTTCATTTCAATTTATGCTATTGTCCGCTCGGTCGATTTCATAAACATAAAATAGAAGAGTATTATTGTTTATATTGTTATAGTGCTGGTGTTAAACGATCTTTTGAAGAAAACGAGTCAAATTGGCGTTTACAGTCTACTCTCAACAACAATAAAAACAAAGATAAGGAATATGAATTGTGGCAGTTACATCTTTTTCAGTGTACTCGCTGTGCTCAACTAGAAGAGGCTAATCTATCCGCTTGGAGAACAACTAATCGTTTGTTGAATACCGAATGTATTCACACCAACCGATGTGATTCTTATGAAGAGCCAGAGACTCATGAAAGTGTTGACTACTATGCACCGCTTAATCCTTATTCCGGTCTTGTAGGTATTCTTTTCATTTAATATCATTAGTTTTTACTCTATTTAAAAAAAAATTCAGAATGACTTCAATCAGTTGTGATGATAATACCCCCGCAACTCAATGGTGTCCATCTTATTTAAATGGTTATTATTGTTTTGAGAAAATCTGTAAAATAGTGATAACCAGATTTCCTGTTGTCGACATTATTCTAATAAATAACATTGAAAGGACAATTATTTTTATGCGTGCAGATGTAAACTTTACTCGTCGACAATTACGCGAAAGATTAGTAGGATATTCACGTCAATTACTAATTAGTCCTCCAACTTGAGTTACGAAATTCTAATCGATTAAAAAAGCTTATTTTCAACAACAATATTTTTTCATTAGTCAGTTTGTCTACAAGCTTTGTCAGGATAACAGCAGTCTTAACTATATATTTACAATGGATTTCAGCAGTCGTGATTGGTGTTTAAATTATGAACCAACATTTAGTGAGCAACTAACTTATACAGATCTTTGTTTCATGCTTGCAGTAGAATTTTATGATGCTCAAATAATACCCAGCAACATTCATTCAACAATTAGAATTATTTCACCATGTGCTATCAGTTTGGAGAGATTGAAGCATAAACTGAAGATCTGCTACGATGTGATTGTAACAAATCCTTATTCTGATGAGATATGTGCTATAATTAAAGCAATGTAACAATGCATTATTTTGTATACTGATTAAAATACAATATTTCAGATGGGTCAGGTGTTTTTTTCCTTTAATATACATTATTTTTCTGTTTTCTTATATTTTATTATATGCATTAGAGGTTGACAGATATAAGAAAACATATCGCTTATGAATTATATAAGCCGGCTGGTAGAAATTTTAAAACTCGTTATGTTGAGTTGAAAGGTATTAATGAATTATACCAAGCTGACCTTGTAGAAATGATTCCGTTTGCAAAGTTGAATAAGGGTTTTAAATATATGCTAACTATGATTAATTGTTTTTCAAAAATCGCGTTCTCCGTTCCAAAACAAAAACAGCATCTGAAATTGTAAAAGCTCTTACACCAATATTGAAATCTAATAAAATGAAACATTTTCAAACGGATCAAGGTAAAGAATGGTTTAATTAATCAGTGAAAAAGTTACTACAGAATTACAATATAAATCATTATTCAACTTTTTCGGAAAAGAAAGCGTCGATTGTTGAACGTTTTAATCGTACATTAAAAAATTTAATGTGGAGAAAAATGACAGAATTGGGGAATTATGTATGAGTGAATATATTACCGGATTTGATTAAATTGTATAATAATACACATCATAGAACTATTGGAATGAAACCGATTGACGTAAACTTGAGTAATGAAAAAATCATGTTAAACAAGATACATTCAAAATTAATACAAAATCGAAAGTTAAAACCTTTAAAATTTAAAGTTGGCGACAGAGTAAGAATCAGTAAATACAAGAAAAAGTTCACTAAGGGGTACTTACCTAATTGGACTAACGAACATTTTACTGTTTACAAAATTAAAGCTACTAACCCAAAAACATATATATTGAATGATGATAAAGGTAATATTTTATCCGACGGTTTCTATGAACAGGAAATTAGTAAAACAAAATTTGGAGATGTATATTTGATTGAAAAAGTATTGAGACATAAAGGAGATAAATTACTTGTGCGATGGAAAGGTTATGACAAATCTTATGATAACTGGTTTGATAAAAGTACTGTAATATAAAGCTTAACAAAAAACTGAAATCTTTATTAATGGAGTATGTGCGTCAGAGGAAAAGGTTGCGAATTCGTAACTTCGATAAAATAGTTTGTAACGATTATCTATGATACAGTCCTTGAATATACACCGTTAAGTGGAATTGTAAGAAAATTATTGGTGGAAAATATATGTACCATTTTTTTTAAATCATTAAACAATTCTTAATATCTATTTCTTGTTTCATTTAATTATCCTGTAAATGCAAAGTACGATATTTTTTGTTAAAAAGTACTTACATACCTTTTTGTAACATGCAATATATACATATATTTTTGAACATAGAATATATGTACAACTATACATAAATAAATTCATTATTGAAAAATATTGTTAACATTTTACAACTTTTTTTTTATTAATGTTTTAGTGGATGGTTAGTGAGGATCGGTCAATAATACAAATTTTAGCTATTTTGCGTCAACGTTTCGACAATATTTATTGTCATCTTCAGGACCTGTGTATGAAATACAATAGAAATATCAAACATAAAGAAACAATTAAATATTTGGGTGAACGTGTTGGTGATGTGAGTGTGTGCGTGCGTATGTATGTATCATTTTATATGTGAAGACTTATGATAGTTTATTTACATCTTCAAATTATCTTTAAGAAAATTTGAAGATGTAAACAAATTACATCACTTTGAAGATGTAAACAAACTATCATAAGTCTTCACATATAAAATGATACATACATACCCACGCACACACTCACATCAACAACACGTTCACCCAAATATTTAATTGTTTCGTTATGTTTGATATTTCTATTGAATTCCATACACAGGTCCTGAAGATGACAATAAATATTGTCGAAACGTCGACGCAAAATAGCTAAAATTTGTACTATTGACCGATCCTCACTAACCATCCACTAAAACATTCATTGATTGACGGTCACTAAAAATTTAAGGATTTTTTTTATTACAATTTGATTTAATCACTTTGTAATAGCTTGTAATGACCATTGGGTAGAGTATTTATTTTATCATTACAAATCACACGCTTATCATCAGGATTATTTAATGCAAGTTTGTTACACGAAATCGTCTTTATTTCGTTTTTTTTTTATTGAAAAAGTCGCATTAATCTATACATATGTCCAGTAGTATCTGGTGAAAATAAAGATATTTTAAAATCTACAAATTTTATGTTTTTTCAATTATGTTTTTCTTAATACCTTTTGCTTTCTTTATAATATTCTTTTTTTTTATTCTGAACAAATACAATTTCGGTCTCAATCCAAAGAATTCTATTTATTAGATTGAAATCTAATAAATTTCATTAGTACTTTTATTTACTTTTTATTAGTACATTCATCTTTAAATTTACGTAAAACATTTTTATTATTTAATGAATAGCAAAAATGATTTTTGGATAATCGGATGTATCGAAATAATCTATTAATTCCTCACTAAGCATATCATGATAAAAATCATTCGTTTTAATTTCATAAAATAAACTATCAATATCTGTGTATAAAAGAGCAATATTGTTTTGGTAGTTTCGTTTCATTACATCATAATGAAATGAATACATCAATGTCTTACTCAATTCTAGTACAGTAAATCCGACATAGATCGGTTTATTAAAACAAATCGATTTCTTATTTAATAATACAGCACATCGTGTTTCATCATAAATAATTCTATCCTTAAAAACAGGTTGTGCAATAAGTTTTTGTAATCTTTTTACATTGCTTACAAGTTCGAGATTTGATCGTTTTCTTAAATTTTCCATACACTTTTTCAAAAACTGAATTATTTAATAATTAAAAAAATTTAATTTCAAATTTGTGTTTAGCATTTTGCCTTTTTTCAGTGTTTAAATCAATATATGATTTTAACCACTGACTTTAAAAAAATTGAAGAACAGGATGTATTTTTTTAATTACTAAACCATGGTTAACAGCCTGTTTTAATTTTACATAATGACAAATATAGTTTTCTTTTAATTCTAGTGTTGTTAATAATTTACTTTGTTTAGTTTTATTTGTACATTTATTAACTGGTAAAAAAGGAAGATCGCTGTGATTATCATGTAAAAACTGAGGATATTCTATATCTACTTCTAATATAAATCCAAGTTTTTTATCTAAAACTGATTATTGTATAATTTAACTATTAAACAATTCGGTGACGTTTTTTCATGTTCACTCCACGGATCGTCGTTAGAGTTCCAATCATATAGAAGAACTTTACACTCTACACACATAACCTCATCACTGGTTCCTGTATAAAAAAATCCGGCTGACACAAGTTTATCAACTGATGGTGCACGTTTTGGCCAAGCATAAAATGTAGACACCATCATTTCTTCAGTTGTAGCAACACACTTTTTCGCTTCTGAATAATTTTCAATAGATTCTTTTGATTTGGCAAAGTTTTCGTATTTGTATGGTATATAACGAACATTTTTACATTTAGGGTGTAAAAGTTTGTGAATAAACTGAATATGTGTTATAGTATGATATGTTTCCGTTACAAAACCACATTTATTATTATTACACACAATATCACACGAATCTTCTGTAAAATCAAAACCTTCGTTTTCGAAAAAATCTTTTAATAACTTCGCTGCTGTTAAACACGATGATCGAACTATCTGGATGCGGTGTTACTGCTCAACTAAACCGATGAGAAAATCTAAATCATTTCTTAAAAAAAAAAAAAAAAATTATTTAGTCGAACTGAGAAAGATGTAACTGTCACAATTCATATTCCTTATCTTTGTTTTTATTGTTGTTGAGAGTAGACTGTAAACGCCAATTTGACTCGTTTTCTTCAAAAGATCCTTTAACACCAGCACTATGACAATATAAACAATAATACTCTTCTATTTTATGTTTATGAAATCAACGGAGCCGACAATGTATTTTCAAGATAAAAACAGTTGTGTCAAGAGATAAAATCATGCTACGATCACGTGGACAACGCGTGCGATGACGTATACGTTGTTTACACTGGGACGATGACCTGATGACTTATGTTTGTTTTGATGACATTATGGGGGATTGAATGACCTAACGGTACTTATGCGTGGTGAGGGGGAGCGGGTGTGACCATGTCCCGTCGTTCCCATTTATATACTACTTATGTGCTATTTAAACAAATGCCTCTCTGCCATATAAAAAAGTTTATTTCCCTTATTTATTCCTTACATTCGTAATATCTAACTTCCAAAGATACATTTTGCATACTGTATTTCATAAGCAAACATTAAATAAAAAGTATTGTTTCCATGACATAAATACATCGTATTGAAAACAATAATATGTGGATTTAAAATATAATAATATTTTATGTGAAAATAAAATAATATGTGGATATTGAAAAGCCAAAAATTGTAGAATATTACGAAAGGTACTTGCAGTTGAATTACTCACAGTAATACAACAGTTTTCCTTTACATTTTTTCTTTTATGTTTTAATAGTTACAATGATATTGTTCAATAATATTGACTGCTAAAACTAACGATATTACTCTTACAATCTACCTTCGTTATGCCTTACTTATCCTCTTCCGTACCACGTGTGAGCATAGCAATATATATCTACGAGTAGATCTCGTACATAGAATGAAACGCGGGTAACTTGAGGTCCACCACATTATTTTTGTGGTCTATAAGCTCGCAAATTAATTTCATTGATATATTTCTATGCTCTAGGTATAATTCTATGTCACCCAATTAAAATTGACAGTAAATATGCATATATACTACAGTTATCATGTATACGTTCATACCAGGGACGAATAAACAAACTGTTTACAATTTGTTACCTCTGAGCAGGTGGCGACATTTAAACGTCACCGTGGTGATGGATTAATTTTATGCGTGAAATTAGTTAAAGCAGGAACGTTGTTTGCCGATAAAAACATTGAAAAATCCTTGAAGTTTTCCTTAAAAGTTACCACTGTAATTTAAAACCATTTTTAACTGCGTATGTCAAAATTGTAAAACTACGCCCTTTCCAACTAAGATCACAAATTAGTGGCTTATGAATTTTACTTATAAATTACTCACACTAAATATTTCTGTTACACTGCTGAAAGAATATGCATTGGTAACAAAAATTTTATGTCGCTTCTATATAATGCGGGTTTAGTTATTTAATATTAAATAATAGTTTTCAAGAATCAAAGTAGTAATATCCTGGTTGTTTCTAAAACACCACGATTTAATTGCGGGTGAAAATAGACTAGTTCCTCACCTACTGGAGTAATTTACGAGAAATATTCTTCTTGTTTAAATGGTTTCAATTAATTTTAATTAATTCTTAAGTCAGAGACGTAACACGATGCTGCAAAAGTTATTTTCACATGAACATTCATAAAATTTAAGGGTCACAACAATCCTAGGCCTCTGTATGGGACTGTGGGGAGACAGAGGAAATTTTGCCGAGTAAAAGCTAAACGACAGTGGCAATTTCTGTAATAGCAGTACAAGCAGACGCGTTCTGAAGGCAGAACTTCAATTACGTTATAGCATCGTAACAGTCATACATTAACTGTTTATAAACAACAGTGCGATTTCATGAAACCGTTACATATTAAAATATTGCAATGGGCATTTTAATAGCAGATGTAATGTAGCAGAGAGTAAACGCATTTGATAGCATATAAAGGCACTGCGTGAATAAGTAGAGATTGCAGGTTTAAAAATTATATATATATATATATTTTCTATATAAGTAATTCGATGTTTCTTGCAGTAATTATATAATTTGTGATGTTTTCAATTTGTTTCTTCTGCAAGTAGATAATATGGTATATTCTTTTTAACACCTGACGCACGTTTCACTGAAAAATATTAGTATCATCAGAGGTTTCTAAGTGATTATTCGATTATTCGTTAATTTTATATTAATAGAATTATTTCGATTGTTATTAATTCACTTAGAAACCTCTGATGATACTGATATTTTTCAGTGAAACGTGCGTCAGGTGTTAAAAAGAATATACAATATTATCTACTTGCAGAAGAAACAAATTGAAAACATAAAAAAAATATATATATATATTAGTTGATAAGGATTAGTTGATTGTTAAAAACGTTAGTCTTAAGTATTTTTAGATTAATGAAACAACTTTAAGTGCTCTGACATGGTGTAAAATGGTGTTAGCAGGCAACGAGGAGTGGAGTGTGCGTGTGTGTGCGAGGATACCTAATTATTTTACGGGACATTCGTAAAAAACACGTCAATCTAAGTAATTTTCGTAATATGAGAAATGTTTAGATTAGACATCAGAATGTTCGTAATAGAAAGTCCTAACTGATGACAATAGTAATTTTAAATATCAGTAACTAACGATATGCATATTCTTTTATGCCTAAAGGTTTTTATGGCTATAATTTCAGTCGTAAAAGTTATCAGGTTTTTTTAAGAAGAATTGTTCTGTTTGGATGCCTTATTGGACAAGAATATTGGTTGTCTGTAGAAAATCACGAGTAGGGATTGCCGAAGAACTAATGAGATTACTAGAATTCAAGGAAATACCGTTAAGGGAATAGCTCAGTCTCTCTTGGAAATCGATAACGTGTAAGCGTGGCGTAGATCGGTCTGCTAGTCGCGACAAACCCAACTAAAAATTTCCTTGAGTTACTACAAGTAATATTGTAAGTGCTATTCTGCGTAAGTTCAAGATATCCGATTAGGGTACATAAACACTTTAAGCCCACTGGATAAAAAATTCTACGCATATTGCACTAATTTAACAGTAACAACGTCTGTTCGCGGTGAGAAACACCGCACCCAGACCGTACTCGTGAGACTCGACGAGCCGTACTCGTCGCAGACGGCTACAAGCGTAAGCGACCCTGAGGCCGGACAGAGTATATCAACCCACGTATCATCCAGATACAGGATCATCCAAGATGTGCATTTCTGTACGATAAAACAAAGAAAATAATATAAAAGAAAGACTCCATCACATCAGTAAAGACTTTATAGTAAATAATGCAGAAACAACTTTTTAATATTAATTTATTTCTTTGTAAAGAAAGAAATTTTTAGTTGTGTTACAAAGGTCAACATAGGCAGATTAATTATAATTAATTATTTTTATAAAGTGTATTAAAAGCTGTGTAGATTGTTGTAAAAGATTAGCATCATAGTAAATGGATTTCATTCCAGTATAGTATATCTCGACTACTTATTCTACGCGACTCCTATAATGCGAACATTATGACAAATATTATATAATAGAGGCTGAAACGAGATTTCTGAGGCACGTGGCAGGGTATACTCTCCATGGTCATAAAAGAAACACAGGTATACGGCAGGAACTGAATATTATGAGTATAACCGACAGGATTGCCCAATATCGGCTGAATTGGTGGAAATATCTTGCCGAATGGATGACTGCCGCATCCCAAAACAACTATGGAACTATAAACCGAAGGCACGGAGAAGTGTGGGACGTCCTAGTAAGCGCTGGAGTGACCAGCTCTAGAATTTGACTGTTTGAGACCGGAACAAACCATCCGTGCAGACGACGATGACGATAAAATATATTATATATAAAATGAATTTCATTAACATCTTTCTGTTAACGTCGGAAAATTGTACATAAAACTTGGTCAATTCGTTTTACAAATATCAAAGTGGTATAGTACACCTTTGTAAAGAATATTGAAAATTTGAGTAGTAATGTGTGTGTGTGTGTGTGTGTGTGTGTGTGTGTGTGTGTGTGTGTGTGTGTGTGTGTGTGTGTGTGTGTGTGTGTGTGTGTGTGTCAATTATTTCATTAATACAGACGACAAGTACTTTACTATTCTACATAGCTCAAAATCGGCAGTACGCTCCGATCCTATGTATTCAGCAAATGTGTGTACCTTCCTACCTAAAAATGCTTAGGATTACGGTAACTTCAATGTTCTGAAGAATCGACTTCAATTGTGTTACCCATGGTATTAACGGTGATGAGTTTGTTAATTATGGAATCGGAGATTAATGTCACAACGACGCGCAAAGTGAAATAATACAGTGGAACGTAATAAAGACAAAATAACTTACTTGAATTGTTGTATGAACTATCTTGAACTATTTTCACCGTGTTGTATGATTCCAACACAACATATAATATGCATATTTCATTGTGTAATATACGATATGCTAATTATTGTACGTATGAATTTTTTGCAAATGAAGCTTCAATACCTGTGAGGATAGACAGGCAAAAGGAATAAATACAAATAAGTTAACAATGCATGTGATATGATGAGTTTGTGTGTTTTGTGTGTGTGTGCGTTTGTGTTTGTGTAGACATATTTTGAATAGTAACAAAACAACAGGTAGATAGGAAGCACTGTAAATAAAAAGCGATGTTAGCCGATTATGTTATAGAGGCAAAATTTCGAACAAATCTATAGATCTATGTTTTATAACTGTTATCTTATTCCATATCTCTACTCCATATTCTACATAATCCTCTTATATTCTATAATTGTCTACTGAAATCATTGTATACCACGCTGTCATAATCTATATCAAATTAGTTTCTCATTAGAAAAATAAAACCAACCGTTTGTAAAACACTGTAATATATCGTCGGTATATCACACCGCAGTAGGCCTACTACTGCTGGCTGTCATACAACTTTCCAAACAATTTTGTATTTTGTTTAACCTGTACCCCAAAATGTATTTTTCTGATAATAAGAATTGAGTTTTATAGACTTTGAATTACATTGTTTATTATTAGTAAACATATTCAAGTACCTATGCTTGTGTCTTATGATACCAGAGAGAATACACGCGCACATCATTAAGGCTACACGTATAGCTAATTAAGACGGGTCGTAGAAATGTACATAGTAACAGACTGGCTGAGGAGCTAATATCGCTCTTGGGAGTTCTTTCATTCACTTATCCCAGTTAATTGATACAGCGATTCATATTAATTAACACCCAAAGATAGCACAGTCCTTTTCATGATGCAGTAAGGTACTATTAAACAGTTGTCGTAAGCACTATCAATTATCGCAGAAACAAAACGTAGTTAAAAGTTTTTTGCTTGTTTGTCTGGAATTCATTCATGTGTCCCAATGTAGTGCATGTTAGCAGCGTATATAGAAGTTTTACAGTCTTTTAGCAGATATCGCAAAACTATGTAAAAAACGAATTTAAAAATAAATTCTTGCCTTATAACTTTATTGCTATTACGACTCTTTTCGGCACACATGCTAAAAAAACTAATTACCTCACATTCTTTCACTACTAGCAAATAACATAACTACAGCTTCAGACACCACAAATTTTATTGCACCCTTCATGGTTAATGCATATTATTATAAACTTCTGAACGAGCATTTGGCAAGTTCAACTATCGATAATATACAAGTAGTAAATATGATGCAAAATATTGTAACTAACTTTTATGACTTCTACGAACTGAATACAGAATTTCAAATTATATTACTCAATGCTAAATCTACGTTGTTAGTAATAATGGATCCTTGCTTTCCGCCTAAGCACTCTAGGAGCTGGGCTGGGTAAGCTCCCTTTCTGAGTCGTTCCGTATACATTGTGGCCAGCATTACGCTTCAGCCGTCCATTAATTCCCCAATATGGACTCGAAAGATTGAAGTAACTGGCAAGGTGTACGCCAATTCCCACTGTACTGTGGTACAGTGTGGTACAATCGTTCAAGACATTGAAGATGCCTTCCAATGGTGTGGACGAGACGTCTGTTGAAATAATAATAGACCACGTCTAATAACCCGGCAGAGAACAATATTAACAAAGTCGAAGGCGGACGTGAGAACCTTAGAATTTCATTACAGATTTACATTTTCAATTTTGTAAGGACTACAAAATCTAAATGACGAGGACTTTGTCCCTCGACCCAAAGAAGTGAATAGATACTGTGTAATACATTAGCGTTCAGAAAAAATATTTATTGTGATAAAACATTAATGGGCAGTGTGTTCATAATGCCTTAGTTTGTGTTTCCTATTAACACAATTACTTTCGTTATAACTCGCATATGGAAATTAAATAAACGTGACTTATAATATTCACTTAGGTTTTCTACAGTAAGATTCACTAGACATAAATCAACCGTTTTCGTGCTAACGGCGCAGGTTATGTAATGCGCATGCGTCAACAGAGAAACATAGCTTAGTTTTCTCTCAACGTATTGTGTGAGTACTTTTCAAAAACAATCAGTATTCATCAAACGTGAAGCGTTTAGGTTCATTTCATTTGAATAAGAACAGCGTAATAGTAATAGATAGAGCCTCCTACCACAATGTACAAATAAATCTCGTCGTGTTAAATTGATTACGATCATGTGCGTAAAACGTAATCGAATACGGTTTGTGTTAGCACAAACACAATAACAGGAATATGTACTAGTCCTATTTTTTAGTAATACTTTTATTTCCTATCACAAAACGTTATTTACGAAGCATTATTATTGTCGACTGAAATCGAAATCCTTTTTATTTTCTCATCCATATTACATAGTTTAGTTTTCTATATGTTAAAAATAACATGTAGAGTTTCAGTTTTGTTTTCGACTATTATTTTTCTAATTGTTACCTTGAAAACTATGCTCATCAGCCTCCTGCCTATAGATTTACAATGAATATAACACGTTCTGCATTGTACCACTTTTCTTGGTTGAAACTGACTTTTGACGAACGATACAACTTCAAGCGCTGATTCTGTTTCGTTTCCTGTTAATATCAAAATGTATTTTTCGTGTATCACAATATTCCTGCATTTATTGTTAGTAACTCTAAAGTGGTAATGCAGTTATACTTGTTGCTCCGATGTTGTTTAACTAACATATATGTTTACCTATTTTTTAATCCGGCAACGATATTTGAAAGAAAACAAAAACCTGTTACCCTCAAATCTCTGGTTGACAGCTTCTAATAGCGCACACACTCTGTGTAGACACTACAAGGTTAGCAGTGTTTGTGCAGAACAATAAATACAGTGCCTGGAAAAATCCAATTATGTTTGAAAAGCTGGTGGCGACGTCCTCTTTGTCACCTGATTTTCTAACTGAATTTTTATTGTTTTTTCTTACCTATATATTCTGACGTAACGGAATATAATACCCTATAATAATGTGAATTTCCTAAACAAAACACCAATACGTTGTAATTTTATTCACATTTATATAAATTTTAAAACAGTCATCTGTTGAAAACAAAAAGTTTGTATAACAAAAAATTTTTTTTAAGAGAAAACAATTTAAATGAATATTTCTACACGTGAAGTACTTTCAAACGTGCGAAAATGGATTTCGTAAACGTATCGCTCATGGATTTTGCGCAGTGCCATTCGTTGCAGCTGACGTAGTGTTAATTGTCTATTGTAGCTAAATTAATTTGTATGGATATTATTGTATTCTATGGGATCAAAATTGTAACTTCCAGTGATAATAAATTAACCGTAAACTTACAACTAAACGTGAATTTCCTTCTTCTTTATTAATGTAGCAGAACTCTGTCTTCATAAAGTTCTCAGACTCCTGTATGGAATTTTACGCACACTCTTATGCTCACGTTCGATTTAACTGATTTTATGGAATTCCATTTTACTTAAATAGGTCCCAAATGTTTCAAAATTAATCTTTACTGACATAATCCTTTTTAACTTAAATTCACATCAATTATTATCTCTAATAATTTTATATTATTAATAATATACAATTATTTAGCTAATATTTGGCAGTTGTGACAGTTTTAATTAATAAACGAATCAAGTGCACTTTCACATAACAACTAAATCAAGGCATATGCTTTGAAAATAAAGTGAAATTATTATGAAAATTGATCATAATTTTTAGTAATAAACAAATCAAGAATTCTTTCATATCAAAACTAAATCTAGGTATACTATTTACAAATAAAATGAAAAAAAATACATTTTCTTCTGTTAATGATAGCATTTCGTGTGGTTAAAATTATTTTATTAAACGGTACGCACGGTGATAGTTATTCAATTTACTTTTTAGTTATTAGTTAGGCCTAATGTTTCAAATGTTTAAGAAAAATTGTTTTGTTTTTTTACTTTTTATGTTAGTAGTCAAACGATTATAGAATCTAGGATACAAAATTTAAATAAACTTGTTACATACTGTATTTCTTTTTTAGTTAATGGTAGAAAAGAGTTTTATTTTCACAGCTTAATTGTTGATCGTTCATTTTTCCATAATGCCCATTTACAGTGAAATATTTTACGTGTTTTATATACATAAAAATATCTTAAAGGTAAATAATTAATTTTCTGAAACAAAGGAAATGAATTATGCCTTAGGTTTTTTCCTAGCAGAAATATAATGATTCCTAACAATATAATGTTCTAAAGTTGATAGAAGAGGCAAATATTATAAAGACGTCCCGCCCCAACAACCAAGTACATATGTTAATTTTGAATGAACTAAAGTGAAATCAATATTTTTAACAATAATTTGAGGGCACACGTTTTTTTAAGAACTGAAATTTTCTTATAATACTAGCTACTTTTTGGCTTATATTGTTTATGTGAGTTTTCCATGTGATTTAACTATCCACTTAACGCATATATCAGTGTCATAAATATTTGTATCTATATACCTGTTCTAATGTAGTACAACCACAATCTGTTACTGTATCAAATTGGTCAGTATGAAATTTCGTAGTAACTGGGAAAAGATTTTGCCCTTTTAAATCAAATAAAGCATATTCCGTTTTTGAATATTTAGAAACATTTTATTTTCACACATCCAAAATTTTAGATTTTATAGACCTTATTCCACAGTTTTATGCATAGTACTAAGATTTCTTGAAAAACGAAAGCTGTCATCTGTGAGTACCAAAGCAGAAGTCGTTTAAATAAATAATAAATAGAAATTACCCAAGAACTGAACCTAGGGGTACACGCATTTTTATTTCTCTTTCACCACTGAAAGAATTTTCAGTCATCATAGATTGTTTCGTCTTTAAGGGATAGAACAAAAACTAGTTAATCTAAAAAATGCTAACTGACTATCATTGATGACCGAGTAAACTTTTGTCATAAATTGTAATAGAGTAGACACAGTGTCAAGTCCATTTTTGAAACAAAACTCTTTGTCAGAAAGAATGACTAGTATGACTTATTTCTTTCATAGATTTTTTAAGCATGTTAGACAAAACGGAGAAAAAATCTGATAAATGATCACTTTTGGTTTCCTTGAGTATAGGGGTATTACAACAGATTTATTTAAACAACTAAAAGTATTTCATATAAAAGACAAAGGGAGACGGTTACATTGGAATAAAAATATTCGCCACTCTAATAAAAAATTGTTTCAAAATATTTGAATCATAAATTTTTATTTTAAAAACAGATTTAAAACTCTAAGTTAACAATAGTTGTATAAAATCTGATTTGTAATAATAACAAATGTTCTTCCTTAATTTATTCAGTTCCCTTGTGAATTTATTGATCAAATTCAGCAGATTCTGCAGTTCAGCCATTTAAAAAGAACGTAGCCTATTCTCATGAGACAGGTTTTGGGACTTTTATTCATCCCTTGAATATCGTTTTACAATGATAAAACGTTAATAAAAATTTACATAGGCCTATGTGGATTCCGTCTATACTTTATTTTTAGATCCGTACGAGGTAGAATTAATCCGATTTGTATGCCTGAAAATTTCAATGCATAGAAGCATATTTTTAACAGTTACATTATTTTTTTTTATCATACAGAAGAAAGCGATAATATTTCCTTCTTAGTCAGTGTCTTTCTATCTGTCTACCTATCTGACTCTCCCTCTTTCCGCGTGCGCGCGCGTGTGTCTGTGGTAAGCAATCACAAATGTGAACTCATCCTAGTACCCTACAATACGTGTCTAAAAGAGGTGACAGATGACATTATTAAATTGATAAATAATGTTTTTTTTTATCTGCGGACTGTTTAAGTTTGTCTGCTTTCCCCACTTTAAGGTTTCATGTTATTATATTTTCATTTTTAGATGAGACGATCAAGGTGTATACATTGAACGTTAATAAACGGATCTCCGTTCGCTGTCAGTGGCTGGTACATAACGCTCACCTTTCCCATCATTAACTGAGTTCATCCTTCAATAAGCTATATTACATTCTCATGTTTCTGTGTTGATGTTGAGTGCATATTACATATTTGACAATGATGAAGAAGAAACTACAATTATAATAATTACAGAATATGAATACAAGGTAAGAAAGTCTAAGGTAGACTGTTTTATTGGATCAGATAAGTCTAAAACATATTTATAACAGATCGTGTTATCTGGAACAATTAGACAAATCGTGGTATTTGTGGTTATTATTAGACAGATTAAAACTTAAATATGCTTTTTAATCCATTACACTGGTATTTACAATAAATAGACACCTTTGGGAACAGTTGTAGCTATACCTACTTCTAATGCTGTTGAAAGCCCATATTAAAACCTGTGATGATGCATTAATTTACAATGCTTTGGCGTTAATTTTAAATTATTTTATTTGCGTTGTTTAATTTACACTAATTTGCATAATACAATCTAATAATCTTAGGAATGGCGGTGGCATGTGTTTAAATGATGATTAGTTTGAATCCCTGTGGCAATTAACCCTCTACGACACGGAGCCGTTAATGAAAGAACTCCCATGAGCAACATCACTGCTACAATAGTACACCTTACTCTCCACGTTTGAGTCCGTAATTATTAATACCTGTGCTGTACGTTTAATAGGTGGAGCGTGCATAATCCTTAGCTCTACACCCACCACTTGGGCTCGTAGGTACTAATATGCTCTTGTACAGGGCACTAATGGAAATTATGTTTGTTGTTAGATAATATAATTTCTGTAATACTGAGTTATGCGTTATTGCAAAGCATGTGGTAGTCAGTGGCATAAAGAGTTGTGACGTATGATGTAATGGTATAAATAACATAACTGATAACTTAAAGACTTAATAAATTTCTGATTAAACAAAAATAATAATTCTTGATCCAACTCCAGAAAATAAGGGAACGTTAAATGATAAATTTTATAACCACATTAAAGTGTCCATTTTATTGTCAAAGTAGATAATATTGAAATTACTTTCTACGTCACGTTAATATTATTAAAAGGAGTTTTTCCTTCAAACAAAATTTATAGAAGGAAGGAAATTGTAGTCAGATTTCTAAAATTTTTAAGTTGTTTAGAAATACACAGTTTTTACGAAATGTATCTTAGTAAACTTGCTTGCCTTTGGCAAAAAATGACACAAATCCAGTTGCATGTGTATGTCAATGGGAACAGCACAGCACAAATTTGGAGCTCTCCACCATATCAGGTTAGCAATTGGTGTGAACAAAGTATGTTGTTTAATAGTTTTATTGTGACAATTATTTCTTATTAGTGTGCCATGGATTGCTGTTACTTTTTTGTTTTTTGTGTTATGTGTGAGTATGTGTGGGTTCAGTTATAGTTTACTTTTCTAACAGTGGACCAACAGTGTAACGAACGTTAAAGTCAGAAAACGCCAAGCGGTGATATAGGTAGAAAGAAAGTTAAGAAGGAAATTAACATCTTTTTGCGAAAATTTAAAATAGGTTGAAAGTAGAAAGTATTGAATCCTATTATAGTAAATTTTGCATAAATTATCTGATTATCCAGTCAGTTTGAAAAGCAGTTGATTTCTGACAACATTATGCGTAGACTAATTTGGTATAAAATGTTAGCTGTTTGTCCTCTTTGATTAGGTGAAAACCAGATACCGGTTACGAAATGTTTATGAATACGCAGAAATCGTTTACAAATAAACTTTCCTGACACTATTTTAAAAATCTGTTATCCATATTAGAATGTTCAGCTGAACCAAACTTAATTTTGTCTGAATATGATGTAATTCTTATGACATCCACAGAAAACTAACTTTTTCAAGTGTGATTACCTTTGAAAAATCTTTCTTGAATAATCAGCAATTACACACTATGCAGACCTTTACAAATCGGCGCACGTACTGCCATAATTTGATGAATTGTAATTAATGAGGTAAGATATTAATGGGATAAACAACATTTCCATAATCTTAGAAGTAGAAATCACATGGACGCCTTGGATAATCAAATACATGTTTTATTGGAAACTGGATTGACATCACTTTACTATCATGTTTTGATACTAGTTAAGTTTCAGTATGATTATAAAACATTACGCTTTTTGCGTTCTTTTATTTCACTTTTGTTTTAAAGTAAGTATAAAATTAAAAATATGCACAAAGCTTTTACAGTTTGCCTTTAACACAAAGAAAAATGCACAACAAAACCGTGAGACGCATGTGTATTAGTTTGACAGGTACAACGGAAAAACGTTCAGAGCTAGCTAAGGCGTCGACAATCCCCATGGGACCCCTTTCACGCCTTGTTCTGAGATGACATGCTACACGTATGAATCCTCCTCAAAACCTACGTAGATTGTGCGTACATTTTTTATCCATTATTATACGTACATACACACACGTGTGCGTGTGTGTGTGTGTGTGTGTGTGTATGTGTATGTTTATGTATGTACATGCACATATATGTAGATACATTTATTAATAAAATAAAACACTACTCATTTATCGGAAAGAATTTAAATAGATCATAATATATCGATCTAAAAACCGTGTTACTCTGAAATACTAAACAGAAATACTAAATAATGATATAATGATGATCAGCTACGTAGGTTATAAAGTCCCAAGAAAAGTTAAGTACACACAGAACAAAGTTGAAGGAAAAAATCTTAAGAGAAAATAATATTTTTCAGCATTTGAAAAACCAAAAGGTAGTATTTTAAGGTTATATTTGTTGATAGTATATTTTTTTAAAAGGAAGCTGGGAAGTCAGGATGGAGCGAATAGACGTGGATATGCATAAATGACGCGCAGCTGACGGTGGTACCGTAAATTATGAGCTGCTGGGGCCGAACATGAGCTGCTGATCGGCGATAGCCATCGTTAGCTTCAGTAAACACGTGTCACTAAGTACACGCACCGTCTGTCGCTGTAATTAACCACCCTACTACTGTACTGTGCTCCATGTAGCTTAGATAACACGCAGCTATCTAACAATATCGAAGTACTGAATACCGACTACCTTCTTACTGAGTGAAACGAGTATACTCGCTAACAATGCTGTTTGTTAATGATTACAATATTTAAAAATATTTCCCTATGATTAATGACGATAACTGCAGCAACATAATTCAAATTAATTTTGGTGATTTTATCTAGGAATACGTTATAATTTATAATACATTTTAAATTATACTAAGTTTATTACAAGATATTTGCGGAATATTTGTTAATGAGGTTCCTTAGACTGTAATAACGATAAGAAATTTTTTTCGCTATAAAAGGTAAAGTTTCGCCTATTTTAAGTGCTACTACTATTGTACATTTATATTAGGCCTACAGTAACATTACTATTATAAGTAAAACCTTTTATTTAATTCATTTCATTTGGTATACATTAATTCATGACATTGTTATTATAATTTACACGTTAAAAAACAAAAACAACCTTATTGCCTTCTGGATTAGCCAGCTTGACCTTGATCCGTCTTATCGTGGTTTTCTCTGCTTCCCTTCTTCTTCTTGGTTTTATATTCGTTTATAACTTTCAGTAATGTTTGTTATTTTAGTCTGCTACCAATTTTTTTATATTTCTCCCAAATTTTAAATCTCATATTATTTTTTGCGTTTTGATTTTATTTGATCGACCTATTTTGAATCTTTATAGAAATATCCTCCTTTTGTCTGAATCTTTTTATTTGTTACACGTCGGCCTGCCTATTGTTTTAATCATATTATTTCTTGTTTATTTTTAGATTTTATTATCTATTTATCGCTATTTGCCTGTTTTTATATGGGATACATGGAATTAGTATTGACTGTAAGTCATTGTAGTTTTATAATTTATGAATGATCTAAAAAAATCGAATGTTGTATAACAGTGTGTCTCTCAAGTGGGGTCCGCGACAATATATCAGGGGGTCCGCGGACACCCTAAAATCTAAGTTTTGGAATCTTAAAACAATTAGTAGAAGATTCCAGTATTTTTTAAAAATGAATTGTAACTAATTGAAACTAATTGTAATTGTAAAAGTAATTTCAAACTAATGGCTTTAGTAATGTCTCTAAATCATGTCGTGTAGCAGATCTGTTTGTCAACCAAAATGCCTAAAGCGCAACATCGACGCAGAACTGATCGTGCTGTTTTAGTCCAGTAAAAGCACTGCATCTCGCATATAAGCATTGTATTTAAGCAAAACGTTTTTCCGTGTAGCTGGTTTTACGCCTAAGTAGTTGGATTTCGACACGTGTGGCTGGAAAGATAAAACCGAGGTTGGCAAAGTTAAGAAATAAACTTGATGTTGAGAGTGACAATATTAAAATTATTAGACTGCAATTATATAAAATATTAAACCTAATATTGCAGAGGTAATTGTTCAAAACCAGCTCCATTGTTCACATTAAACCATATTTGATACCATTAACATTATAATTTTGCAAGTTATGAGAATTTTGATTTTAATAAATTTTAATTAAAATATAAGAGTTTGTATCATATTTATTGTTTGTTTTATTTCATAACTCAATCGGGGTCCGTGAAATTTTTAATTTTTTGGGGGGCTCCGATGACTGAAAAGTTTGGGAACCACCGTTGCATAAGATTGTTAGAATCGTTGCTGTATATATTACTGCATACTTACCCATATCGTGTAACCATTCTTTCAAAACTGATACCCCAGTTCATAGTCACTGAAAATTGTGTATATTTTATGGTGATTTTTTTGAAGTTATCTTTCCTCTCCCGTATACTATAACATTTTATATACTCGATGTTATAAATCACATAAAAATAATCAAGTTGCTAAGTTGTTATGTAAAATGTTGCCTCCAAACTTATTTAACTCTTCTAAGCTTTAATTATTTGTTCAATAGAACATTATGACGTTTGATAGATAGCATCCGTGTCAGAAAACACAATTTTATGTTTCTGAATTCTATGTTACTGAATTCTCTTCCGTAATGATTATTGATATCTGTTGTCTCCTTTTATAGTTTATTTCCTGTATAAGTGTAACTTAAAAACACAGCAGTTAATGTAGCCGTAATTGTTTTCATTGCCTATAATGTGCGTGTTTTAAAAACAGTAACTTAAAAGTAAATGTTCCTTAGAATACACATTGGTTTCATAAAAGTGCACGCCATTAATGCAGTGAACAAGTAAGTAATATAAATATACTGGCCCCAACTGAAATTATACGGACAACAATGACTTTTTAGCGTTTTTCTAAAGGATAATCGACAGCAATTATGTCTTAATTCGTAAATGTTTTGGATAATAATTTACGTTTGAATTATCACAAAGCCAAGTACACATCCTCACTTTAGGCCAGGCATTCATTCCAATGATTATACTTAAAGCTAATTGTTTAGCTGATAGTATTGGTTAAACCACTTAGGGCTTTGTAAGGTAAGCGTTTTATGTTTGTAGAAAGTTATGATTGTGCTGAAAAGGTATTAATTTCAAAAACAGGCCTCAACCAGGATATCAGTAATTAGTGCCACACGTTTTAACGTAGCCATGACGGACACTTTTGATTTTTAACACAAACAAAACATAATTACCTTCATTTCTCAAGTATTTAATGATATTGCTCTTGGCCTAATAATTTATGTTCCAAAAAGTTCCCATATATAATGTTTAATTTTATCGTCCTTCTTCCAAGGGTACATAACATCATGACCAAAGTATACCTATTATATGTTACGTAATATAGATACGGCCGAGATGTATGCATTAACTAATATATAGTTTGGACCACGGCTTTAACAGTTAGACCGGTAAGTATTAACAGTATTGACACCGGCCGTGAAATCTAACGTTATTTTTTTTTTGTTTTATCGGCCATCTAAGGACCACATGCCAGTAAGGGCCCCTGCCTAGGGTTACAGGTGAATCCCGGTCAACGGTCTCAAAGGCGGATGAGGCATCTCAGTTCCCGACGACAGAGAGAGCGGAAGAACCTAGTGGAGTAAACCACGAAAAACAATCATTTCGGACTAACAATCCGATCTTGTCTCGGAATTTACTTCCTACTTCTGTACTCTATACAATTTCAATTGCAGTATGAAAAGTCCGCTAAATGAAGGCACTACTCCAGGTGGCAAATTACGTTATTTTAATAATTACAAACTTTAAGGTATCGTTGGTATTGCCTCCAACAAGATATTCATATTCATACGTCATGCTCTTAGAACTTGTCTCCTGGTACCTTGTCAACTGGTACAACTCTGGTACGTTTTCCTGGTACCTAATAGGATTGGTAATATAAAGGGTTGACATCTAGTATAGCATCATTCTTTTGCAGTAAAGTAAAAGAATGCTGATAAAAACCAAATGTCTTGCGTTACTTACTCAAGCCGGTACACAAATTATTAGTTATTCAGTTGTTATTGAATTATAAAAGACACGTTAATGAATTGACAGTTCATCCGTAATCAGAATCGATTACGTCACTGCTATTGAATACAGTTATTTAGAAATATTTTTTTCGAACTGATACTAAAAAAAAGTTATGTTGTACATAGAATGATCCCTCATACAGTATAAATTTAATTTTCGTTTAGCATTTTTACTTGGAGTTGAGACTCCCAGTGAATCATTCGCACAGAATATTTATATGCTCGTCCTCTGTTCGGATCAATAAAGTTATTTCCCGTGTTAATTTGTGGTAACTAAACATACTTTAGATTTCTAGACGAATTTTGTTAATATAAATTAGATTATTTTACAACAGAGTCAGCATATTGTGTCCTCAAATGATAAGAAAATTTTTGAATGTATTTAGAGATGTATGTGTGTGTGAAACTTCTTGTGCGCTCGAGTGCTTTTGTTTTTTATGAAAACCAAGTTTATTATCATCTCTCAGAGGGACGAGGAAAACATTCAAATTTTTAAATAGCTAAAAATGAATTTTGGGATTGTGAGGAAACAAGATTTTGTTAATACAAAAAAGTACACGTATTAACATGGTACAGACAACATGTTACAGAAATTTAACATGGTATCTAAGAGACTGGAGCTTGACGTATGAAAATGGAAACAATGTCATCCCGTGTCAGTGTGGTTGCTATCTAGTTTACATTAGTACTCCTACGGGCGTGTATGCATGTATGTGTGTGTTATTATTAATGCTGTACTAACTGTGTTAAGTTAAAAACACACACATTCACACATATTCATCACTATTTGTTCAGTACCTCTCTCGCTTTCCTATTCTAACGTATTACTTGTGCGAAGGTGGGGTTTGGGCGACACCATATGTCAAATCGAGTGAACACTACTCGTAACTTCGCGATAAGAAGCTAAATACTACTTCTTATATCTGATAAAATATTATTTAACTAACACATAAAACTTCAACTGAATAAATTGTTGGATATTTCATATACCGTTTTGATATTTAAGGTACTCTACTGACCTTCACATTTAATTTTAGTCAGGAATACAAGGGAGGCGTTGCAGTTTAAGGATATATTATACCAAACTTAATTTTCAACGAAAATTAATCTTACACTAGTTAAGCAGGTAATTGTTGAGTCCCTCCAGCATGCATATTAAGAATTTGCTGGAGGTTTAATCAACCCCGTACACTGGGCGAAGAGTAGAAATTACTTGAAACGCTGACACACCGCTCTTACCGTCCTTAAGATAGTGTAATACATTTATTTCTCTTATCTTACAAAGCATATTTAAATATTTTAATCAAAACCTAAACAAGAATTACCTAACAGGAGAAAAAAATACTATTGATTGTAATCCTGCCGGAAATTTTTTTATTAAAAATCAGAATCTTACATTAAAAAGTTCCTTTAATTTATTTGTTTCAAATATTGTTAACTACATGCATTACACTTACCACAATCTTATCGCGGTATAGTGTCGTTAAACCGTTGTGACTCTACTTACAAAGTTAAGCGTCGCGTGTAACCTTGGATCAGCATCTTCACCGAGGACCTCTATAACTACGTTTCAAAGTATAGCCGATCATTAGTGTCAGTGAGTGGTAAGATACACACGGACGCACACATAAACTTCGTCCATATGTTATATCTTGAAACAACGTACACATTTATTGTCAATTGGAATGAATTGTTTTCACTAACAGGTTAAAACGGTAACCTTGCACGTCCCGCGAATTAACTCATTACGTTCATAAAGTCATGTTACAAAAGCTAAGAAAACAGTGTTTGCTACACGTGAATGGCTTATTGCACGGCACTAGACACTTCTGTTCATACTTTTAAAAAAAATTCAAGTCCAAAATATTCCTTGAAATATATTCAACAAATTCTTATTTCTCATTCCGAATAAATTATCGGGATCATCACCTCTGATGCTACAACTCATTGCTGGGTGTTGAACTCCTCTAGAACTCTCCAACGGTTCCAGTCTGACGCGATGGTTCACCAGTCCCTCAGTCCAAATAGTTTAGCATCACTGCTCACGTCAACAGCCATCGAAGCTTTGGCCTGCTTTTCCTTCTTCTTCCATCCAACTGGACTCTGAAGGTTTTCCTCAGTATTTCATCCTTACATATTCTCACAAATGCCCGGCCCACCTCAACTTCGATAATTTAATATATTTTATAAAATCTACATCCCTAAAGAGTGCGTATATTTCTTTATTATAACGTATTCATCGTATTTAAAGTATTTTTTTTACTTGGTGACATAAGAGTTCGCCTGATGGTACCGCATATAAGGTTGAACTCATCCAATTTATTCACAACGTCGTTGCTTGTATTATAAGACACACTATAGCCAGGTATTTAAAATTGCTGACTTGTTCCAGGAGTACTGTTCCAGGACTTACTCTATCTATAGCAATTTTTGTCCGTACGGGATCAGTTTCACGAAAAGCCATCACCTTGGTGTTAAGTGTGAAATCCAGTGTCTTTACAAATTCGATTTAACAAATGTATATCCATCTGCAACCTGTTTTCCGAGTCCGACAGAATAGCCTGTTCTTCCGCAAACAACAAAATGTCAATTGCAGAGTGGCCAATCATAAAATGCTCAATAACACAGATCTGCCAGTTTTGTATGACATCTTCAATATATAAATTATAAGATATATAGAAATTATGACATCTTCAACCTTAAATCCCAAAATTTTGATATTATTATTGCCTCAGTCGATACGTCAGAGCAGTATTCTGTGTAAGTGGAAAGGTGTCCAACATAGATTACGATTTTTCAACGCGCCCTTTGAGTTTCTACAGGAATTTATATAATGCACGTTTTACAGTACAACCTCTCCCTTCAAAAAAAGGAAGGAGCTTTCCAGAGGCGTCCTTGCATTGACGAAATGTCTACAAACCGTTCATCTGTAACTAGTCAGCGATTCACAGGGAGCAAATCTTTGTCTATACTGTACTTTTCTGCCTGCATGGGTACTTTATATCCAACAAACAAATCCATTGTCATGATAACCGCAAGTGTCATCTGTTATATATTTCAGTATGTTACATTTTATGAATCGATTTACTGAAAGAGAAACACACTTTATATTTTATTAATTATGGCAGTCAATTTGATTCAGTCAAATATTTCTCTTTAATATCAAATTAGTTATATTTTAACGCAAATCACATTGGTCAAACCAAATATTATGTAATACAAGTGCATGATATATCGTATATCGTAGTATTTATACATTTATAACTCCACTAACCTGTATGAAAAAGCAAATCAAATTGTTGATACTAAGTAGTGAAGTATAAAATGAGTTACTTCTTTACACACATATATATATATATATATATATATATATACATACATATATATGTAGCCTATAGGTCTATATGTATGATTGACTGTGGTATTTACTTAAACTTTCAGGCGAGGAGTAACTTGATATTAAATTTCCGAAAATAGAATTTACCACAAATATATTACTGAAAACTATTCGGTGTGCATGTGCGTTGTATGTGCCGGTACCTAAAATGTACAAATTTCGAGATCAACTGGTTAGTTAACTGACGAAGTAACTCTGTAACTATAACTGTCTTCATAACTGTGTAATAGTAAGGTAGACAGTTGTAAGAATCGTTTTATTCTATCAGTACAGATAATTTAAAGTCCAATCATGGGTTAGATTTATAATTCTTTCATGAGATTTTTTGAATGCAGATTCTGTGAAATCAATATATTTTTACATGATTAGCACGCTCTAACAAACAGCATGGTACACACAGTGTTATTGGATGTAATCAGTTTGGTTTGCCATATCGTGATCTGATATTGTTACGTTTTGCATAAAATTAATGCATTCGTTACTAGTTCGTACTGCGACCAACACATGACGCAACCCCAAATCCCACTGAGGGCATACCACGCGTTAGGATTAACATAAGCAGTTGAACGTATTGTTACAGTTTTAATCGACCACGTACACAGCCTCGCCTGTGTTTCGTTTGTGACCACATTATGTCACACACGAAACGACACTGAAATAAAGACCATTTATTGACCTATGAAAAAACTGACAAATAATTAAAACATCGACTAATTATATTAAAGTGAGAAAGAAACTAAAGAACTGCTTTGTAAATTACATTTATGAATTTCCGGACTCAGTAAATTATATAAAACGTTGTCTTTTCTAAGGAAGAGAACATCGTAGTATTGTGGAACTAAATCCGGCAGCTACGCTCACGGAGTTCCATTTCCGTGCTTCGCTGTTTGAAAAATTAAATCAGACGGCGTCCTTATCTGAACCCTGGCGCCTGCCTCAACTGAATTTAGCTAGACAGCCCTGGATGTAGCCGTAGCCCAAACTCGAAGTTTTAGGAAGGGTGTAGACCTACACTGAATTTTTGTTAAGAGCTATCGACCTTGACCACGACCAAAGTAACGACTCCACTCTGAATGCGGCGGACGCTGAACAAGTAGTTGCCGCCTGTTATCTCCCATTATATCGCCACCAAAAACGTTTAAAACAAACTAAAATTATTTCAGTTGAACGGATTTGTCAATTTAAAATCGTTTACTACAATGCTATTAAAATAGAGTCAGCTGTACAGATATGATCCAAATCAGGCATTTTAATACTCTTTCAAAATGATATGACAATTTTGAGAGATCATGCTTTTAATATACTTTGGGGTAAATCAATATTTAAATTATCAAACAAGTCTTATAATCATCATTTCATGGTTAATTCTGTGCTTTATGTGAGAATCACGAACCATCAGTTCAGAGTGCGTTTGTTCAGACTGTAGGGTACAAACTTGGTCAACAATCAATCAATTATAGAAAAAAAATCTGTCTCGAATATAAAGTAACAACGTCAATAAAAATATCTGCAGTAAAAGATTCAAGTGCAGATATTAAAGAAAAAGTTGAAACTGAAATCAAACAGTTAATTAAAATACAGCCACATTTTCAAAACAAGTTCTTGAACCCACGATACCAATGATAGAAACAGACAAATGCACAGACAATAAAATAAGACCGCTTTCTCGTCTATCGATTTGTCTTTAAAAAGTACTGCCTCCCTCTCGGGCGCAGTCATCTGTGGTGGCTTCCCACCACTGCTTGAGATGGCTAAATATTGTGGGTAAATATTAGGTTGATCAAGCCGGAGCCAGCCCTATTCTTTGTGTCTCTGGAATGGCAATGTTCTTCCCTCCATGTAGTTCATTTTTTAAGTGTTTTCACTTCTTGTATACTTACTTCAGTTTTGGCTGTAATTGTAAGTGCAATTCCTGGATTTCGATGAATGTTGTCCACCACAATTCACAAACTTCGCTGCTCATATCAAGGACCATTAGCCGTGGGTTGATTTCCACATAGACATGTCTTGATCCTCGCACATCTATAAGCTGTGTGTCTAAACTGGAATCTCTGGTAGAACTCTCCATAGGTTAGGGGTATGAAAGTCCTCACGCTCAACTTGTGGATACCACCGTTGATTTTATCTGGTAATGTTGTTCGGTTGAATGTCAAAACATGTGAAGCAGATAAAAAAGTTTGTCTATTCCTTCTCACTGACAACCTCCGATATGCTATGGCGTTCTGAAAGGACAGTTCTCTTATTATCTCGTCCTCAGAGCAATGGAGGTGATCTCTGAGACCACCACGCCTTTTTACTGTTTAGTGTCTCATGAAAAATCACTTAAACATCGAAGTCACCAATCCGTTTTAGTGTTAACAACTGCTTTGTTTGTTTATCTGATTGAGTTTCGACCATAATGCCGACCGCAGTTTTCTTTATCTCTTTAAGTTGAGAACGAGTACATGAGAAAGGTGCTCATCTTAGCCAAATGCATCCTGGTGCCCTGAGGCCGTCAACCGCGACTCACTAACGTAGAACCGCTTACTCATTGGCACAATTGCTCCCAGCATGGGTTACGGTATGTTCTAAAGTGGTACACACAACCATGTGGAAACTCTCTTATCAGTGCCCTGTTAGCCAGCAAAAAAGTAACAACTGTTGCCCGCACCCCACGAAGCCACGATGTTGTAGGCTCGGACGTAGGGTTGAGTTTGTGTGGGGGGGGGGGTCTTTCGTCATATTAATTTATTTGAATTCAGAGCAAAATACATTAGTCGAGAGGCAACAAATCTTTACCCAAAGTGTCACGGGACGCATTCCTTTGAAATAGAGGCGTATGTTAGACATATGGAGTTAAATCCAAGTGATAAATGATAGTGAGAGTTGTACGATTTTGTAACGTTAATTAATCAGACGTTAAATTAATCTGCTTGTGGTATTTAATAACAGCTGTAAGTGTGTTTGATAAGTAGGCGCTATGTGCTTACTGAAACTTTGGCTGTTTTATTTGTATCCATACCAAAACTTGTTAAAAATATTGCTCTTTCCTATAAGATAAAGTAGATAAAAACAGAGTTCACTTGCTTCAGAATTTTGACTTTTAACATTATTTGCCTCATTTATTCACATACAACAAACGTAAAAGATCGATACACACCGAATATATTTATATGTATGTGCGTGCTGTAGTGTGGGTATGACTTCAATTCTACATAGGAGACATAAACAACATACGAGTATTTATTAAAATGACATTAGATTTAATTGTGAATTTTACACTTTTTAGAACTATAATAATGCTTAATCCTTTTTTCACAGAAACAATGAACATTACTAACATGACTTAATACAAAAAAAATGTAGAAAACCAAAACAAATTTTCAGTGGAGACGTAACAAAACAATAAGTAGGCTTAGATAACACAAGCACTGATAACTAATATTGGGAGAATATAAGTTAGATCCAAGATGAGGACAAGTTTTACTTTTACGGTATATTGAGTTGAAATCTATGTAAGCTAAATTAGTTATTTTAAAATACATAAATTGTTAACATTATTTTTATGTAAATGTGTGAAATGTGTTTTTTTTTAATTGATTAATATAGAATTGGAAGTACGATTACGAAATTTCTAGTAACCTAAAAAACGAGAAAGTCACGAGAAATTTTAAGAAAGATACTTTTCCAGTACGATATTAGACATTTATCGAAAAAGGAACATATTTCCTAGTTGATCAAGACCATTCAAAAGCATTACTTATTTTCCAGACTTTTCTACAAAATTTACAAAGTTGGTCGTAAATTTACCACAGGAGAATTACGTTTGGAAGTACGTATACCATTTCCATCTAGAAACATAAAATTATAGATTTTAATAGAACTAACTTTTTTTAAGTCTAGATTCGAATAATTGTATGGAATAATTAACCACGTCTATATGAAGACTTAACCTATGTGTAAAATAATCTTGAATAATACTTCCGACTTAATAGTAAGATTTCGTCTTGAGAATACTTCAAGGACGCTCTGTGCACCGGCATAGATCTATGACAACATCCGCAGGGGTGTACTTTTACTGAGAAATCAGCAATTATAAGAAGACCACACATCGAAACCGTGAGGGAATCTGATGAAACCTTAGCCCGGGACTTCGCGCAGCAACAACAAAATATTGGAAGAGTCTTGAAAAATTGGAATAAGCAGCTGAGTTAACGTCAAAAGGAATGTAATTCACTCGCACTAAGGGGAGAGACGAAGCAAACACTCGAAAGAGCTTTGCATAAAAACAAATAGTAAGTTCTTTTAAAGTAGATTTAAAAAAAATAAGACTAGGTATCGTGAACACAAATATATACATAATTAAAATTACAAACATAATAAATACCAGTAAATGATTTTAAACTAGATAATTTAGTTGAAAATTAAATAATACTAACAATAATCCTGATAAGAGAAGAACATGTTTACAACATAACGTAAGAACTAAAGGCTGTAAAAAAGAAATATTACCTGACCAGCTGGCAAACGAAATTACATTAAATCTAGTTTTTGTTAAAAGGTTCAGGCTCTATAATTCACAATTTAACATCTGTGACTGTCCAAAACTTCACTACTGGGAAAAGAATAGAAATATTTTTATGAGTACTATTACATATTTAATGAAAATTATGTTTTCATTAGTCACAAATGTCACAAACGTATGGCAATTGTAACCCATCTTTAAGTGTTGTATTGACTCATAAAAAAAAATGGGATTTTTGAAAAAAATTTTTTTTTTTTCCTAAAGAGGGGCACAAGATAATTAAAACTAGGCCAAAGCCTAGAGAAGCCAAAAATGCGCTGGATCCAGTGAGACGGGACTTGCAATTAAAACTCACAAAATTGACAACCAATAAAAATTTTGTTTATTATAAACAAACTTTAAATCTCTTTAACCCAACAAAATCATTATAGTCTCCTTTAAAAAATTTTACTTAAAAAAATTAATAAATATAAAATTTATATTCTTTAGTCTCAAAAAAAAAAAATGTTTTGCTTTTAAAAATTTAAAAATAAAATTTAAATTAAATGAATATACAATGTTCATTTCCAATCGGGGTTACTTTTCCCCACTTAGCCCTATACCTAACCCCCAAAAATACACATGAATCTACAATACATATAAAGGACATATAACGAAATATATCTACCATATACAACACATACACACGTTCCACATCACAGGACAATTACAATTTTCAACACTAAAATCTTGCAACACCTCTTTCACCCCAGGAGGTACATAATTTACAATTCATAAATATCATTGCACGCAACGCCTATTGCAAGGTCTTAATGCCTAATAACTCAAGATATATGTGTGTAACACCAGTGCCCCCAGGGCATACTAAAATTCAGGAGTTGGCATAATACCTGATACTATTATAAAGTGCTCCCACATTGAGCACTTAGACTTGGAGTAAATATAATTAGAATTCAGTAAACACACAAGTGATCATAATCAATTAAAAAGAATTTAAACATGATAAATTTTGTTAAACATTGAAAACAGTAAGGTGTCATAATGCCTTATAACCTTTTAAAAATTAATTTGGCCCAAAGGCCGACATGTTCCTAGGCAAGAGCGTGCATAATTAAACCTGTCCCAGGAGCATGTTCAAGTCTGCATGAAAATCCACCTATACAGGATTAAACTGGGGACCCGACTGAACTACCAAAAGAAACTCCTATCCATTATATGACCCAAACTGAATATAAATATGTGAAATTAATGCATTAATCGAAAACTAAATTAAACCTGTGAAATTACATGATGAATGATAGAATTACTAGCACTAAGGTAACCCTTCTACTGAAAACAAGAAAGAATTTTACATGCCTGAATGGTAATCAGCCACAGATACATGCCAACCTCTGGGCTCACATTTAATACAAACAGAGTTACAAAATGTACAAAAGATCCCCCCCAAGTCCGCGCACTATTCTGTCCCGTTAACCGGGGACCCAATTAAAATATTTAAAGCTTAAAGTCATTGAATGTTGTGTAGCTATATGTCCACGAGTTCTAGTGGGTTACATTCCCTTGTATAAAAGTAATATGGTTTGGTGTCACCTGATTTATTCCGTGGTGTGAAGTTGGTGTTCTGGTCTACATTTTAGTGTGTGTGTGGCCTGTCCTCGCTGTTCTCCTCCGGCAGATGAAGTTGAGAGTCTTGATGGTCATTAGTTCAGGTTGGGGCTGTTCCTCGACTTGAAGCGAGGGACCCTATGCATACAAAATATTATCAGCGAGAATTCCAACACTAATTCCCCCAGAAACCTCACACGCACCAAAATCCATTTATAATATTAAACACAGCTTTAGGCCTACTTAAAATGAAAGTTTGACACACTCTGCAACAGGTTATACGGGCATATGGCCCTATCTTGGAAAACATTTAGTTTAGTTAAATTACATATTATTCTGACTTTACATTATTCTCAATTACGGTGCCTTAGTTAAGACTTCATTTACTGTTATATAATTACTCAGCTTGTTATACAATTGATACAATTAATACAATTTACACATACTCTAATTTGCCACGTGGCGTGATAGGTTAACCGATTTCATTCATTTCTGTACTTATTAAACAAATTCCTTTTGCATTACTTCAAATTAATATATATATATATATATATATATATAAGTATATTGCAGTCACTTACCGCAGATCTGTTTTAATCTAGCCTACCATAGAAGGAAGATGGTGCAATTAAAACTTCTCTCTGTCGGAGAACGAGGCGTTTGGTTGAAGGACGAGAATAAGACAGGTTTAGAAACGCAATTCCGGCCTTTCTCAACTCGCAATCAGCAGCGAACGCCAGAGTGCAGCACCAATCGGGCGCAGCGTTATTACCGCATTAACAGTACCATAGAACACCACCGCTAAATACAGTACCTTATTTTTCTTCAGCGTTCTCGTTAAATGCAGCATACGCGCCGATCTTAATCGACTTGGCACACAATTAAGTAGTAAATCACAAATTAATTAAACTTAAAATAATAACACCGTATCAAGGCTGATTTGTTTCTCTCTTAAGCCTGCTAAATATGTATCAGGATTGTGTAGTAGCCTACTAAATTCTCTATATTTGAATTTGAATATTACGTATATTTTATTGGGGCGGTAATTCGCCTCTTGCCTAATTCCACTGAAACAGGTAGCCTATTACATAGCTGCTAGTCAGTGTTTGGTTACTATATCGGAGACAACGATTTTACATTGCATATGTCATGTGCTTCACACACACACACACACACACACACACACACACACACACACACACACACACACACACACACACACACACACACACACACAATCATTAACTTAGGTTACATGTATTAACATCTAATATGAAACATAAACATCTACTGTTTGTGTAGATGACAATGCTCTTAACTTTCTTTCGTTCACTGTACCGAGTCGGTGACAGTTCATAAGCACCGGGATCAGCACTAATTAACACAGTACATTCCTGTATCTAATGCAACAAACTTCTATTGCCAAGATTACGCTAGCCGTGGCAATTACTCTGACAGAATTTACCTTCTAGTGACGACCGCCCGTTTGTTGAGTGAAAACTTACTTCTCTACCTGAATAATGTGTTGATTCATACTTATGTTTTCAGAAAAATGATAGTTTAGTCGGTTGCCATCTGTGCGTTAAAGGATGCAGGCATACTAAAACTAAACATAGGCCTATATGAAGGTAGTATCATTACTCTAATGTTACTACTACTTTATTAAGAATATTTATTAATACTAAATGTTCATTATTAAGTGTAAATGCGTAGTTCATCTTAATTCACTACACTTTTTGCTTATATATTTATCCATTTCCTTGAGACTGCAGCCAGACTACAAACTACCTTTTAATTCATCTTTTATCAACTTAATTTACAATTTTGAGGAGTATTCATGAGAAGTACCGCTGCATTCTTCAACCAAATCTACCCAGAAAGCCATCGTTTTCTATGTAGAAAAAAATTCAACATCATTTTCTAACCTGATAATCAAATACGTACTCCAATTTAGTAAAAGCTCTGGAATTAAGGTACCATTATTGGTTTTTGCGGAATGTATATTGCGGTCAAATGGCATCAAGGCTACAGTGATTAGGAGACATTCTTCGAGGAAGTACCGGAAGACTAATTAGACTGGCCTATCATTAAGCACAGGAGGATTTTCGAGTTCTGTTTACAGTGCAGTTATATTACAGATGATGCCAAATACAACGAACTTCAAGTGTTACGGATGACAAGACATTGAGGTTTCACGGCCCCGAGTAGAAAATTGCCAAGTCAGCTACATCACTGAGTTTAAGTTATCACATTGTAGTCAGTAGATGCTGAGTAACACATCATCGCTACAACAGACATAATGAAAACACAGTTCAAGAAAAAACGGTATAAGAAGATAATAGGGCAACAATAATTTTACAAACCAAGGGAAAACACCGGAGACCCCAGTATTACAACTGTAGGTAATGTTGACATCTCCAGGTAGGTTCTTTGCAGATGGAAAATAGGAGATAGGAGGGAGAAGATTGCACCAACTAGAAAAGTAAAGCCTCCTAACAGCTTGCAGTGTCCACGTTTCGTACGGTAGGAGGAAGATTATCTCCATTCATTAGCTGAATCCTAATGACGTTGCTGAAGGGAAACCAACAGCATTCACATTTGAGACGGGTGCTACAGTGTCCATTGAATGCCCTGATATAGTCAGACATCTTCACATTTAACTGTGGTGTTTAGCTTACAAACTGTAACTACCAGCTTGTAGAAATATTCAAAATGTTAGAAAATATTGGCGTACTCTTTCGTCTGGGGCTTCTTGAATTTAACCATGAAATGCTGGTCGAAGTGACATTTTTCTTTATTGATTACGACAACAATGTTGGTGAAGTAATTTTTCACAGAGAACAATTTCTTGGATTCGTAGTGAATTTAAAACAGAATCCCCTGAGAGTTGGCAGCAAAAAGGTAAAGTTTTGAACTGCTGAAATGATAAGGACAGCCATCGGTTAGATCAAGCAGGTGACGGTTGCCGAAGAAGTTGACAGATGTGGAGAAGATGAATCTTTTCTTTCGGAGGCGGAATTCAGAAAAGAACAGGTTCACCAAGTATCAATTTATATGACTACAGAAGAGTTGACTGAAAATCAACCGTGGTCATTGCGGGAGGGCAGTGAATGTTACAATTGGTACACCTCTTTTCATTCTTCGTATCGATGTTATCGATTAGTCAAAACATCAAAAATGTAGTGTGGGTACAGTTATTGAGAAAGATGATCTATAACAGCTGATATGTATCGCGCCCAAGTGAGAAAGTAAGACTTATTATATGAAGGAGACTTAACACGGATTACGTTGTGGAGTCAAGGACGTTTTAAAATTTTAGATTACGTAACAGAATCTAGAATTTTCTTAATTTTTTAGTTAAGGTAAATTTGACAATGTAAGGAATTTTAGACAAAATAAATTGTACTTCTCGTTTTCATTTATAATGAGATTATTTAAAATATTTTTTTAAATTTTACGTATTACAAAAAATACTACTAAAATTTTAATTGTTGTATTGTTAACAATGAATTGTCTGTTTCTAAGCAATTCATCAAAATTTATGATTTTACTTATTTTAATTCAAACTGGCAACGACTACAGACGTAATCCAGTGGTGTCTCCGAAAATAAATCCATCTCGTGGTATGTTTACCCATTGTGAAATACTCCAGGTACATGGGTGTTTTGCGACTTTGATTGCTACAGTTAGGACACGGGCATCACACTCACACACACCCGTTTGGCGGACACATGCTGGCGTGCAGATTGCCTGTTGGGGCCAGTGAAAGCGCGCGCCTTACATTGACTCAACATGCATTCTGACGCGCTCATGCGTGTAATGCCCGCGCGTACAGACTCACACCGCAAAGCTTGAGCCGACTTGTCCCGCGTTGCAGTCTGCGTGTTGGAGGTCAGTGCAATCGCGCGCGGCTTGCATTGACTCCATCACGGACTCTGATACGCGCGCGTATGTTGCGCTCGCGGTGTACACATATGCTTTGTTGTTTTGATCGTAGTAATCAGAATACTAAATCTTTCCAACCTGAGTATTTTCACATTGGTCAAATACAACCAGGGTTGAATTGATTGCAGAGACACTAAACGTCGGAACACATTAATATGCAGTTACATCCTCGAACGAATGTATGAATGAGTAGCAGAGTTTTAACAGTGAAGTGCAGAATGAATGCATCAGTTGCAATAATGTAAAAATAATTTTAGACATAATAGACATGGAAAGTACAATAGTTTGTGCAAAAACATTCGTGTATTTTTACACTTAATCCACACATTTTGTTAATTTTTCATTAAACTATGCTGTAATGAATATACTCTCATTATTTTCAAGTAGGCCTACGCTGTCAGTAGCCACCTACAATAAAAATCCCGTCATTTTTACTACTGTAGGTTTACGCCTCTCTCCTCTCCCCTTGCTATCTCACTCTTTCTTCAGTCAGTCTGTCTGTCTCTTCTTCCCTCTCCCTTTGTATGTTTGTCTATCTGTCTGCCTGTCTCTCTCTCTCTCTCTCTCTCTCTCTCCCCCCTCTCTGCTCTGTGTCTCTCTATTTTCCACGATCGTGTGAAAGAGTACAGCCACAAAATTTGTCCCTGCACTTTTACAAAGTTACTTATACGCGTGTGCAAAGTTTGGGCCAACTCTGTGTTCCGTAATCCTGTAATAATAGTGGGACCGTGAAAAACTGTCGAAGTAGAAGACTCCTGTAGAAAATGCGAAGTCGGTCGTGTACACCCACAACAGTGGGTATCTCATCGTTTTCTTTATGCTGTGCCAGACGGAACAACAAAAAACCCTTTGCTTGAGACAAATACTGCTTAAGGGCTGTTACAACCATAATTTATGATCTGCGTAAATTCGTACCCAATTTACAGGAGACGAATTTTCTCCATTTGACGGCCGATCACAGCCGAAATTGTGTAGGTCTGAAGTGAGGCACATACGCAGTCGATCGACTAGCTATGGGCGGCCGTTAAACATCGCAACATCGAATTAGCCGAAGTCACTTAGATTCGTACCTCTGTGAATTCATGTAGAGGTATCGCTACAAATAAAATGATTTATTCCAACAAATGGGGACAGATATTCATGCTCACTGGTCACATGAATAGTTACTGAATATTTATGTGTGTGATGTGTAGAATGAATATTAGGTTTAAGTACATCTTACGTGATAGGTTTTCTCATAGTATAACTAACAAATGTCACTTTATTTTAGAGGTAAGTCGCTTAGAATATTTTTATAGTCTCCCTACTGTAGACTATAAACAACTCACTGAAAGATCAACATCTCGCGTGTATTTCCAAACGCATAGATTAATTGTAAAAGACTTTCTTCTTTCGTTCCAAATATAAGTCTAATATACTTTTCGGCGTTATTATTCTGGTATCGGTATTCAATAAGACTGGAATTAAAACCTAGAAAAATCTCATATTTTTTTTGTAGGACAGTATTTCTGCTTTTTGCATTTATGCATAAGAAATTATGTTTTTGAGCCTTTGTCTCATGACACGGAGGTGGAAAGAAATGTCGTCGTAAAGACATACACACACACACATACACATACACACACACACACATATCGTCGGAGTAATAACGATTATGGAAATATTTAAAAGATAACGAGCGTAAGGACAACTATAAAGATTGTTCAAAGGATCACGAAAGAGAAATTTCTGAAGAAAGCATCACTGAGGAAATTCGATGTTGGAGTACTTCATTAGGTAGATAGGTTATGTGACTGTGGTAAGGAAAAAGTAATTAGTGGAAGAAAACCAGAGAAAATTGACGAAATTAAGTACTTGTCTAGATAACCGGGGCCACTATTACAGGGTGTGTTATATATATATATATATATATATATATATATATATATATATATATATTGCAACGATACATTTAGCATAAGTATATGTATCAACCCCTGACTGAGGTATGATAACGTGTTTTCGTATATAAGTATAAAATATGTAAGATGTACACAATAAAAATAATATAATGTACGTTATAGATAAGAAAGAATGTAATAAATATAAGCAGTGTTTAAATTTAAATAAATCAAATATTGTACGTAAGCATGCACATGGAAACGCATGACTTTGTTGGTTTTTAAAACGTAACGAAGGGGAGCTATTAACACGCTAAGACCGGCAGAGGTGACGTCAGAGCGGCCTGACGCTGCTTGTGTATCAGTCTGTGTGTGTGTATGTGTACATGTGTAAATAACAGACAGGTTCAATTATGCAAAAGAGGGTGGAAGATTTCACACAGTTTTTTAAGGATTTTACGTGAACCATAAGTCACACGAATCAGCGACATATGTGAATACATAGCTGACGCCTGGCGCTTCAATTTGGCGTTAAGTGGTCATTAATCGTGGGAACGGTTCAGACACCGTGTGACAATTCGCCATAGCTGCCGTAATTTGCACAGGGTAACAACCAAAATTTGCAGAGACAAGGTTTAATATTATACCTAACTATTGGTGTAATAATATTTATAAAAAAGTGTGCGCTACATAAAAAGACGCGTTGGTTGAAAGTGATGACGAAACCGACGCGCCGGCCAGTCCAAAGTTGTCAGAAACAGTTTCCAACAGGAATTGTAACGGGCAGCAGTATAAAACCCCAGTGCGCGACACACTTTCAGCTCAGATCAAATTCATTTAGTAAAAGGAATCCATGCATCTCGACAACGTAAACTTTACAAAGTGTAGTACTGTTTTGAACAGTATTTAAATAAACTGAAGTGCGATGGAACCGGCATTACGTTGGTGCAGTTATTAAAGAGCGAGTGATTTAAATAAAGACTGTATTAATGAAGCTACAAGAGTCACAACTACGTAGAACTTCTAGACAGCAACGAGGGACAAGAAAGAAGAGGACGAGGAACTAGACATCTACGAGAGGACGCAGGGACAGCCAATGCATCTACATCCAGCCGTTTATCATCAAGACTAGAGGTCCACGTCAGAACTCAGCATCCAGGAGACGGAGCGAGGAATTCAACGACGTAGAGACAAGAGAAGCTGATACCGAAGAGGATCAATGAACTCGAGAGTCTGGAGGACGGTAACAACAATTTAAATGAGTGCAGGAAAAATGCAGGTGAACTCGAACATTTATTTAACATTATAAATAACCCTGAAGTCTATCACCAAAAGCTAGTTTCCATATCCAAGTTTACAGAACATTAATATTTTTTTACTTAAAGAATGAATAAATAATTGTTTAAATATATAAATGAGAATAGAGAATATCGTAATAGTAATCTCATAATTGAATGGTCAAGAAAGAACCATAGTTTAATATATGTTGTAATTAATTAAATGAGTAATTTTTTAAATATGAGATTTACGTAATGGTTAATTAATTGAGACAGTAAAAATAGAATCAATTAACGTAAAGAAGATTCTCTATTAATATTTTAATTAATATTTGAGTTAATTAAAAGTTGCATTTACGTGGTATACATTGGAACCCACACTTGTAAAGACTAAATAAATATTTAAATGTTATACGTATGAATTATGTTTCCTATTATATTTATATGTGTTATATGTATATGTCTGTGTACTATTTCAGGTCATATATAATTTATGTGTGTATATATTATATATTATATCTTAGAAGTATAAGAAATCAGAGTTACACATATTATGAGTATATTATATTCGGATTGAATATAATGGTTCATATAACAAGAAACCCACATTGAACAATTTAAATAACATGACAATTTGCTATTTTTGAATAAATCAAATGAATATGCTTTTCTTGAAACAGTCGTACTAATTTCACAACCACTGCTCAATCCTCTGTACTCTTTACTTGTAAATTAAAACTTATAACGTTATTCACGCACTTATCCACACTCAACCAACGACCAAAGCCTGCGACCCAGCCGGGGAACATCAAGGTAAATACTGCTGAAGAAGAGTATCACCTCCGAGACGTGGGTAAGTGCGCGCATACGAGTAAGAGTGTATGTGTAAAAGTAAGTGTCACAAAATAACGTTGTAATATATATATATATATATATATATATATATATATATATACACACACATCTATAATATAACGCGGTAGGTAGTGTGTCAGTCATCGGTACAGAGACCAGAATTCATTACTATAGTAACAAGTAAATAAACAAATGATATTTACCGGCATCGAATGTATTACCTTTATCCGTTCCTACAGTTTTTAATGTTTTTACTATGAGATTGTATTGATATGTTTTGTAGTTTTGTATACAGATACGTCTATATATTTTATAATTGCCCTGTATTTCTGTATATGTTTTAATTGTAAAATTTATGTTTATACGTATTTCTGATGATCCAGTGAATAAGAAATGAAATTTGAACAAAAGTCATTGACTGTGAAATCCTGACCGGATCTTTTAAAGGTACCTGGGTATTTATTCCAAGAGTTATTCTTGCACCCAGTGACCCTGACCTTCTCTTTATATTAAGATGAAAATAGTTTCCATTTAGACTTGCTTTTGCTATGACCATCAACAAAACCCAAGGACAAACACTGGATTAATTTGGTATTTATTTGCCATCTCCAGTATTCAGTCATGGACAATTTTATGTTGCATTTTCAAGAAGAAAGTCCTTTCAGCAAGTCAAGGTAAAAGTCTTAGGAACTGACCAACAAGGCAACTTAAAGAAAGACCACAGAATTTACACCAAAAATGTGTTCTACAAAGAAGTTTTCGCCCAATAATTAAACTTCATAGCCAGCCGTGGCTTTATGAATATGTGCCAATAAAAATGCTCGCCACCCGGGCGTAGAACGGGTACTTCAGCTAGTATGTATATAAAATGCAACGATACAAGTAATACAAAATAAATACACTTCTGTCCATGTACCCAACGCAACTATATAGTGTTAAACACCGGCTAGATCGTAGGATTTTTGTGTGTTCGTTGCGTTAGGTATATTTGGTTGCACAATAAACTTATTTTTAAATAGAGGAGTGAGACGCTGGTGACATGAAATAATTAAAACATAGTAAAAGAACGAATCATCGGTTTATTAAATATTGCAAAACAAAATTAATTGATTATTAAAATTTGAAACTAGAAAATTCAAAATATTCAATTTATAAGGTTACAATCTGAAAACATAACATATCTTTGCTATTCAGCACTCATTAATAACATATAGTCTCAACATTATTAATATATAGTCTTAAATATCTAAACATATATATGATAAACAAATTATAAAATTCTTTTATATTGTTTTGGTGTCTGACTTTGAATCATTATTAAAATCTGAAATAATAGCAACTCATTTATAAAAATAATATTAACGTTACAAAATAAAAATTGAACAATTGCTATTAATATTTTAACAAATAATATTTACTTTAAGAATAATTATGGTTTATAATGATATACCCAATTTTTAAATTAAACAGAATAAAATTATTTTTAACACCAACTTATAATTAGTCTACGTCTTTTACTTTGAATATTTACGATATTTACATTTTAAGCCTTTATAATTACTTTATCTCATATTATGTTATTTAAAAATACTTTGTTTAACACAAAAATATAATTGTTCAATTATCACCTGCGTATTGTTGACGTTACCGTTGCCTGTGTACGTGTGTGTGCACGTCTCCTGAATGATGACAATGACAATGGTGATGATGATGATGATGATGATGATGAGGCTTCCTCGGTATTCTATAGCCTGTTGTTGATGGTGGTCCTGTGCTCCTCCATCAATCGTAGTGTAGTGCAAATGACGGCCATGATGATGATTAGTTCAAGTCGATCAGCAGACGGACATAGAGACCTCGTGTGACCTTTGCTTGAGTCTGTCGATTAGCAAACGGACATAGCGTCCTCGTATGAAGATTTCTTGACCCTCGTCCAAAATTGGCGAAGGTATTTATAGTAGACGGCAAACTGACATGTCAGATATTGTTTTTGACACGTTAAACTTTGTCAACTTGTGTGTAGCGTCCTTTTTTAACAGAGCACTTTTTAGTCTGTTTTCGCGATAACCAAAAACTTGATTTTAGGCGAGTTGTTGAATCATCTTCGTAATTGTTCACTCTTCATTTACATATAACACACTCGTTAATTACTAGTTAATTAACTATTATTAGTATGACGTCTTTATTATTGAACTTTTCTGCAATAATTTTGCATCACAATGTGCGTTTAAATGTCTTTATTCTAGTGGTGTATTTAGAACTGTGTCTTTGGTAACAGGTAAAAAACATATTTATTAATTTATTTTAATCATGTTAAAACCTGATTTAATAATACAAGCCAACAATTCGTGCTTAGTATAATGCATGTCGGCACTGGCACACCCATACAATAACTTACACTGTAAACAGTCCGTCGGGTAGGTGTACCCTTTGGACAGGCTACCGCATGTCTACGCCTGTATTTTCATGCACTAAGTTTTTAAAACTATTTATCCTACTCTTTTTACACTAATTATTTACAAAATAGTGCCCTGGGTGAATATGCAAGTGTATGTATTATTGCAACACACACACACACACACACACACACACACACACACACACACATTATTATTTGCGACGATTTACTAGAGACAGTATAATTATTTCAAAACGAACACTGTAATTTTATAATATATTAAGGAGTAAAGAAGTACTCAGCACCAGAAAAATGTGTGAACTTAATTGATCTTGTCTTACGCGAGGTAATAAAATAGACCTCGGATCCATTAAACTTTAACATTTTAAAGTTTATAGATTAATTCCACAGTTGTGTTACTATTTGAATTAGGCCTACTGGTTGTACACGTGCTTGGAATTGTGTATTAATGTGTGAGTGCGCGCATATGTTATGCAGTTTAATAAACAAAATTTCAAATCGAATTGTAATTACTGTGGTTTTAGATTCTATAATTATACACTAATTTCGGTCGCTATAATTTTGCAAGCTTTGTGGCAACATATACGTTTAACACCAGAGCGGTATTATACAGACCAACTTCCGCGTGACCGGAATTACTCAAACACAGCATTATTTTTTTAATGCCTTTAAAAATTGTTTTAGAAATCGCATAATGTATGCAGAGTTAAGCTTCAGTTTAGGCGCGCACTTAATGTGTAATACTTGAATTCCACAGTCCACTCCTAAACTCATCTAACATTTACGCACTGTATATAATATGGTCAAGATGATTCAAACAGTAACGAAAATGTAGAAGTACATTTTTTTTTCTTATAAATAATAAAAGTACAAGTGTAAAACTTCCAGACATTCTACAATGCATACTAAAAATGTAATTTCCTTAGTTAGTTTGTTTTGATCGTATTTTTATTGTAGTTACACTGTAGTATTTAGAAAACACACACACACAAACATATTCTAACAGAACGAGATTTAATTGCAAAAAAGCTGTGCAGGCGCTCACATACAGAATTTAAATATTTTTTTTCAGATTGGAAGCTGGACCAATTAATCAAAATATATATATTGGACATATTGGACGTCAGATATGTTCAACTCACAACCAGATCTAAAAACTGAACAATCACAGAATTATAGGCGTGAACATAATCTACTGCACCCACATGAAATTTATATTTAACAACTTCCGTTTTGTTTGAAAAAGTGAGTGTCGAATTCCAAATATCAATCGCTGTGACTGGTCATGAACCAGTCTTCTCCTTGAAGATTATTCTCTGACATGTCTTTAGTTATTCCAGCCTTTCGTATTCCTGACTACCGACCTCTCTATCTTCTTCCCAAGAGTATTCTACCAATACATTCTTTTCCAATAACCAGTCCCTGTGACTAATCACGAACCAGTTTTCTCCTTGAAGATCCCTTTCTGATATGACTTTAGTCATACCAGCCTTTGGTATTCATGAATACTGTCCTCTTTATCTTCTTTCCAAGAGTACTCAACCAATACTTTCTTTGACATAAGTTTTAAGTTTGATATGACTGTATCATACCTGTTGTTTCGATTTATTATCTAGCAGAACATTCAAGCATTCGTTTACAATCCTTTATTCGTTTATACTTTTTATTCCAATTATATATATTTAATACGAAGCTTAAATATGTACTACTTCAAAATCTTTGTACACTTTACAATATTTTTTATAAAAATCTTACACTGATTAAACGTGAGTCAAGACACCGTCTACTCCTCCGGCTTCAGTTTTGAAAGCCATTTCAGCTGTGACACTAATATCAGTAATCAACACTCATAATCATTATAAAATCAGTAAAAAGTTTTTAAAAATTGCTTTTAAATTACAGATTAATTAAAATTACTTCGAAAATTAAAATTTTTTACTTTTATTTTTAAATTTAAATTATTTGATTAAAAATTAATTTAAATTATCATTGCATTAAATTATTATAGAAATAATTGTAATACAGTGTGCAATTTATGTGTCGGTTTTTATGGGCACATCAGAAACGTAAGATTAAGATGTTTTGAAATCTGGTTAATGGATTGTATAAAAACACATAAACAATTTTTAATATTTAGTGTAAAACCAAAATTTATAATTTTTAACAAACTTATTTAAATGAGTATGATAGTTTAAATCTTAAATCTTAAAACAAGGTAAAAATCGTTAACGAAAATTATGACGCTTGCTTACTTAAAACTAAGATATAAGTAGGCTTAGTCTTTTGATATCTGTTTCCGTTAGATAAATCAAAGACTCAGAGTCCTTTCAAGCGTGCTGTTGTCATTAGGTACACGATATTGAGTATACTGATATATTGCCTATCAAATACTTAACCTAATATCGATTAAGTCTAAAAGTCAAAATAAAGGGTAAACTCATCCCATGGGACAGAATTTCACATTCCTCACATAAGCTTACATTGGGGAACAAATTGTTAGCCGGTTTTATGGTTTGTGGATACTCATCCAAGTTAAGAAATAAGACTACACTGGGAAACACACCTCATCAGACACTTATGATTCCTTTATGGCATAGGCCTATAAGAAACAGAATTATTTTTACCCTTAAGACTTTGTGTCATAAGTTAATACAACAAGTTTGTATTTAACTTTGTATAGAAACATAATAACAAATATTAAATTTCTTTTCTGCAGATTGAGTGCTGTTTAAGTACAATATCTAATAATCATTTTCATTACAATCGTTTAGCACAAACAATTGAAGGGCAGCAGCACTTCTTCATGTCGTGTGAAGTATATCTGTCTCATTTTGTACCGTTTGTTATTGTGTGAACAAAATTGCAATCGTCTTGATGAACAACACAGACACTTAATTAATTTACTTTTACAAAGTAATCAAACGGTATTGTAATTCTGTGTTGCACAGAGGGGACAATCAGCCACTATAGCCTATGTGTGATAGTGACTTTAAATAGGCATGAAAGGCAAAATGTAGTTTGCGTTTCGGAAGGATACAGGAGCAAGTTAGTTTGGTGCAGCCAATCCTCAGATGTCAAGTAAAGACTTTCGTTTTCCTTATTCTGTAAAGGTGAGGCCAAAAAGTCTGTAATGTGTTTGATAGCTTGCAGATTGTTAAGATTTGGTTGACTTTCCATATGAATTTGCCACTTCTTTCTTATTTTCAACTTAACAAATGTCTTGTAGTACACGGACAAAGGGTAAAAATAATGCTGTTTCTTTTGCAGCTTTATCAGCTAATGTATTATAGAGGGTACAAGAATGGCCGGGTATCCATGCAAATGAATGATTAGTCTATGTGTGGATGGAAAATATTTAGGAGAGGATTTTTATTTTTTGCGTTTGCGGTTTCAAGAGATTTTCTTGCGGATGTTCAGTGAATATGAGAAAGTCGTTATTAGCGGTTGCTGTCCGCTATTTTTATTATTGCTATGTTAACCGCATAAAGTTCAGAAGGTAACACTGAAAAGATTTTTTTAAGCTAGTATTCCAAATTAGTGTCTTCTTATTTCAACATCCATTCTTAATTTGCTTCATATTATGTACCTTCAAGCCACGAGAAGCCGTCACAGCAAACTAGGCTACTTAATAAATATAACAAAAAAAAATAGATATTACTAACTGTGTAGTAAGAATTATACCTATTTTGGTTATAATTTTACTCACAAAATTTAGTCATTACAGTCGACAATTTACATGCTTGATTGTCGGTATTCCCCTATTTTATTTTCTTAACATTTACATAAAAAATTATGGGAAATTAATTTTTAAGCATCTTTTTCATAATTTGTAAAGTATTCTGACGGAAACTGCAACATGGACACACAATATTCTCTAACATAAGGGTTATTTATTATAAACATTTCCTTGTCACTTATGTGCATGTGGTTGGTGTGTCTCTGTCTGTCTGTCTATTTGTCCGTGTGTTTATTTGTATCTATTGTTTATCTTTGCTTACCTATTGCATGTTATATTGCTCTTTTCTAACAATTTTTAATTATTTGTTACATTAACACTTTACGTGTACAGTTCCTTGAGCTACAGAACTCACCCACTAAACAAATCTTTTGTAAACTTTTGCATAAAAAATTTTTAAGTTGGTAAAACTGAATACAATTTTAAAGTTCAAAATGTTTATAAGGACGTGTCGCACATTTGCGGCCGATCGCTGGTGCGTGATCGAAAATGGGAACCGGTGAGTTTCCATAGAAACTACTTCTTTGTTGTCAATAACGTAGTACACATATAAAACTTCGCTTATGAATGCGACTACATTTAACTTATAATCTGTTCATTGGTAAATGAAGACTGAATTCATTGATTGGTGAATGAACATAAACTTATAGGAATGTTAATTATCGACCGTATTATTATACTGTTAATGATTTCGAGGTTCGGTCATTAATTATGAAAACTTAGTTTTGCGACGTTTCGAGATTTATTCTTCTCATAATCATGCCTACAACATTAAAATATAGTCTTACTACCATTATATTATTTGTAAGTGTGTATAGGTGTGTGTAAAGTCATACATTACTATAACTATTTACTTACATTAACTGTGAGATGAGCTACAGCAACCACATTACACTAAACACTTATCACTGTTCCATACTTATACACATATATGTATATACATATACTTATACAAGTGTAATGTGTTATATGTGTATAAGTATGGAACAGTGATAAGATTTAGTGTAATGTGGTTGCTGTAGCTCATCTCACAGTTAATGTAAGTAAATAGTTATAGTAATGTATGACTTTACACACACCTATACACACTTACAAATAATATAATTGTAGTAAGACTATATTTTAATGTTGTAGGCATGATTATGAGAAGAATAAATCTCGAAACGTCGCAAAACTAAGTTTTCATAATTAATGACCGAACCTCGAAATCATTAACAGCATAAATATATATATATGTATGTATATATATTTTTAGATTTAATGAAGCATTTTCAATGCCCTTCTCTGTGCATTGCATTTGTGCAATGCCTGTAAATTTTTTGATTTTGGTTAGAAATTTAGTTGTTTTGATACCTCACATAGGTGTTTGCAAACTTTTTTAAAATTTTGATCCTAACATTTTGAGCTTTCCGTTTCTCATTTTCTAGAAGAATGTGCCTCTCAAAAATAAATATGGTCCTTTAGGTAAAAGCATAATCACGGTTGCTAAGTTTTAGACAAATGGCAAACGATGACGTTAAAGCAGAGGAACTTTCTCTCGTTCTCTTAATATATTTTCATTAACACATTGTCCTTTAATTGTCTTCTTAGTTAATAGACTACACACCTGCATTAGCTCAGCTCTGCTAATCTTATGATCAAGCATCTGCTACGGATCAAATAGTACTATACATATATAATCTCAAATTCAAAAGATTTTATTTTATTGCATGGTCGTTTCAATAGTTAGTTGTAATCTCGAGACAAAGTGTTTACTCGTCCTCTACCACCTAATTTAAACAAAGAAAAGGTGTTAATTTAGGTAGTGAAACTTGCTGAAACAAAACTTTACAGAAACTGAACACCCGGAGGCAGAGCAATGAAGAGCACTTTCATCCTTTCCCACTCTGGCAGAATATAAGCGCTAGACGTAACTTGACAAATGATGTACACCCACCGTGTTCAATGCACGGAATTATTTTTCTCTCACGCCGTACCCACACACTCACAAGCGGGCGCGCAGGTTAACATACGAGATCGTACATACGACGTTCTAACTACAGTTAATATAAAAATTAAAGCTTGTGAACAGAGTATCTGCATTAAGCAGACAGTTTATTGGCAATTTTTACTTTCCTTTTTAAATTCATGTGCTATATTATTAAAAATTATTAAGGGCTTTTACAGAAGAACTTTTGTTGCCTAATAAATAACTGAATTGGAATTTTAATGAAGAAAGTTGTTTTAGTGGTTGAAATCACAAGCAGAATGATCACTGTTGCACACCACTATATAAAAATTATCCCGATTAGCGCTTTCAAGCTTCACAGCTCATCGTCAACAACGTGAAAAACAAACCCTTCACCTCCATATCCCCCACCCTGCTCACACACAACAAGCTAAAATTCAAATGTCCCTTCCCCACCCACTGAGCCCTGTCCCTCCATCTGGACAATTACATATTTTTCTAGCAAATTCCTTGTGTTTCAGTGTTGTGTCTGTGTGTGTGTGTGTGTGTGTGTGTGTGTGTGTGTGTGTGTGTGTTTGTGTGTGTGTGTGTGTGTGTGTGTGCATTCCTTTTAAACCTACCCGTCTCTTCTCCACACACGTGGGTCAGTTACACACCCTTATTTTAAAACATCCAATTAGTACTATGCAATTTAATTCTTAATCTTATCTATCTGTCCTCTATCATTTATTTCTTAATTATGTTATAAAATATTTCTTCATTATCAAATTAAATTTTAGTATTCATTAAACTGTCTAACCCTTTTTCTCTTTCTTTCAATATTTCTAACTCCTCCCTCAGCTTCCTTTCAACTGTGTTATTTACTACTTTTACAATTTCGTAGTCTTCCAAAGGATTAACAAACTTATGGTTGTCTTCTATGAAATGTCTTGCATATAACGAATTGGTTGTTCTATTACCTTCTCCACGTTTGTGGTCAGACAACTTGCATACGAATTTACAACCTGTAAGACAACCTGTAAGGAATAATAATTATAACACCAACATAGTGGATAAAGTTATGAAAAGGGTTAACATACAAAAAGCTAAAATAGAACCAGAAAAAAAGAATTATGCAGGGTCATTGACATACATAGATTCACATACTAGAAAAATTATAAAATGTTTTAATAAATACGGAGTAGATAAAGCTACTAAAAAATGTGAAACGGTATTCGATAAGATAAGGAATAAAAATATTAAAAAAATTCCAGTATTACAGAAAAGCAGAATTTATAAATTAAAATGTAAAGACTGCAACAAAGTGTACCTAGGTGAGACAGGACGAAAATGTGATATTTGTTTACATCATGTAGATATGATGTCCGGCTTATGTTTACATTATGTAGATATGATGTCAGTCTTATTTAAACAATATTTCTTTTACGATTACACTTATAATTGTTGTAGGCTTACTTTCAGTTACGTATCTTTAATCAGATTTGAATAAATTAATTTGTAATAAACACTTTCCAGATCTTATACCCGTAAACTTGACGGGTCCAAGAATGTAATAAAGATTTTTTCATTCACCTGATTTACATTCAAATGAAAATTTTGACATTTCGTCTTTGATATTTAAAGTTATTAGGTTTAGATTTAAAAGTAGTGTGTTGAACAGTTCTTGGAATGTGAAACCTTGGCACCATGCAACTTTCAATGTTTTTTCTATTATATAATTGTTGTTATTATTATTATTATTATTATTACACAGATATATGGCAATAACGAAATATTGCATTCCTTCTGTGCATACATGCGAAGGATGGGTAAGATGGAGGATCCGTCGTGCGTGTATGGCGACTCAGACTCTGATGACGCTCATCAAACTTTTTTTCGAGTGTCAACGGTGGGTGCTGGAGAGGCGAGGACTGGAATCGGAGATTGGCCCCATGACGCCTGATAACATCATAGGTGTCATGCTCAACAGCAAAGAGAACTGGGACATGGTTGTGACCTTCGTGAGGATGGTCCTGCGGCAGAAGAAGCCTGAACTGGACCGTCTCACAGGTCGATGATATAGATAAAGCTGTAGAAGCCTAGTAGACGCAATACGAGGTGCCACCCTGAAGCCATACGAATAGTTGTTTCAGGGGGGGGTTCCCTGCCTGTAAAGTGGAGGTTTATTAGTGGGTGCGAGTCCCACACACCGGGAGACCAGTCGGGTGTCTCCTGATGGTGCATAATGCATTTTTCCTCCACCGCAAAAATAAAACGAAATATTATGAGTATATTTGACAGGATTGTCCAATATTGACTGAATTGGCGGGCACATCCCCAAACAACTATGGAACTATAAGCCGAAGTGATGGAGAGATGTGGGAGGTCCGAGTGACCAGCTCTGGACTTTGTCTGTTTGAGACCGGAACAAACCATAATCCTTGGTTTAATCCTTGAAGATTATGATGATTATTATTATTTTGTATAATTCGGGGTTTTTAATAAGTATAGCCTAATCAAAGGCTATTTTATTAACAAAATATGAGAATTGAGAGGATTAGGGAATGAGAGGGAATAAACAGAGATACAAAATCGAGAACACACACGCATTGATTACTAGAATTATTCGACTCGCGCTCTCAGAAGCAGTAAACTCCGACAATTAGTGGTTTTTTCAAAACATGTCATCTTATCTGGTAAAGTAACGATGATGTAGTAAAGTATAAAACTAAATAATTTCACAAACACTGTAGGATTGTACAAAGGATAGTTGATTTCAATCGTTGGAAGTAACACGACATGGACAAAGCTGTCGTGCAGATGTACCTATCAGTGGCGCATCTATAACATATAAAGCCCCAGAGGTCACTCACTGACTGACTGACTCACTGACTGACATAAATTCTAACCCATAAGGAAGCCTCGGAGCGAAAAAACACAAAAGACCTTTTTCATTCCCCGTCCGAAGTAACTTGGGGAAAATTATAAAACCAAAGCTTTGTGCAACCGGAAGCCCGAAAAAACGAATTTCGTCTGACCGATTTTCATACCGGATATAAGAGGGGAGCCTATCTCGAGAACGGTTAGCGCTATCGAGCTGGGAGTAATTTTAGTCCAGTCGGCTCGCCTGACAAAATGTAAACCGATTATCGGTTGTTTGAAATTTATGAATCTATAACATATAAAGCCCCAGAGGTCACTGACTGACTCACTGACTGACATAAATTCTAACCCATAAGGAAGCCTCGGAGCGAAAAAACACAAGAGACCTTTTTTATTCCCCGTCCGAAGTAACTTGGGGAAAAATTAAAACCAAAGCTTTGTGCAACCGGAAGCCCGAAAAAACGAATTTCGTCTGACCGATTTTCATACCGGATATAAGAGGGGAGCCTATCTCGAGAACGGTTAGCGCTATCGAGCTGGGAGTAATTTTAATCCAGTCGGCTCGCCTGACTAAATGTAAACCGATTATCGGTTGTTTGAAATTTACGAATCTATAACATATAAAGCCCCAGAGGTCACTGACTGACTGACTGGCTCACTGACTGACATAAATCTATAACATATAAAGCCCCAGAGGTCACTCACTAACTCACTCACTGACTGACATAAATTCTAACCCATAAGGAAGCCTCGGAGCGAAAAAACACAAGAGATGCTTGTGTAGTCAAGTTTATGATTTCTATGAAATACTTACGGGTTGTAAAGACATGGTCCTACAAGGTTTTTAAAAGATTCCGAGAAAGGTTTTCCTCATCATCAGAACGCCAGATAATGATCACTGTATTTTTTGTCTTATCGTTCGCTCTGTAGTCTGCTTATACTGACTCATGTCTGACCAAAATCTCCTTTATTTTTATATTATAGGGTTATTTACATTGCAGTCAAACACATTAAACAGTTTAGTATGGCCAATTTTTTGTTCATAGATACTAGTAATAGATACTAATGATAGATACTAGTAAACTGGACAAAGTATTTTAATAATTAACATACTAGAAATTTTGGCTCCGATGAAAAGTAATATGTAACATAACGAAAACACATTAAGTTACTAATCCCCGTCCCAGATTTAATTTACAGCGTTGGCTCTTATGGGAGCTGTCGCGCTGTCTTACCCATGTGTTTCTACTATACTTCTGTCCTTTCCTGTCGTTCCAATGTTGGCATTCGTACTAAATGTGAAGTACAAATTTTAAAGAGTATTAAATTTTATTGATGTTCTACATGCTGTGCTGCACATTTCAGAATAAATTATATGTCTGTAACACAATTACCGTCTTCATAAAACAAAATTTTATAAAAGTTATGTTTACTTGTAGATGTTAGAGCAACGTTTCAATCAACCAGTGACTGTTACCCTGTTATTAAATTTATGAAGTTAATTTTAACCACGTTTTATTTACAATAAATTTCCTTTATTGTAAGCACATTTTAAAAGCCAAAGCGCAATAAATAAAATTTTTACTGATTTTTATCTCTATAGTTAATTAATGTCGTCCGTATATGTATTAAAATTTTCGGTTTGGGAGGAAATTTTTGATTTCTTGAGATAGACATATAGTATAAGCGTAACAGTTGTAGTAAATAGTCTAAAGTTAATTTTAATTCAAATTCTAGTATTCAACGTAATGTGGTTTGGACCATATATACAATTATTTGTAATCATTATAGCGGACGCTTCGGGAGATGCGCGCGAAGTCATGTCTCCACCTTATACACGTTAACTCGTCTTGCTTATAGATTGTTTGCATTAGTAATAAAAAAGTTTATATATACATATTTATGTTCATTCACCAATCAATGAATTCATTCTTCATTTACCAATGTACAGATTATAAGTTAAATGTAGTCGCATTCATAAGCGAAGTTTTATATGTGTACTACGTTATTGACAACAAAAATGTAGTTTCTACGGAAACTCACCGGTTCCCATTTTCGATAACGCACCAGCGATCGGCCGCAAATGTGCAACACGTATAAACATTTTCAATGTTAAAAAGTTCCTATTAACCTTAGGCCGAAAAAAAGTCTCACTTTCCTCCGTCTGTCCGCCATTTTGTGTTTAAAAAAGAAACTTTATGTCTAAAGAGGTGATAGAAGTTAAGGTGGGACGAAAAATATTTTTATTTATTTTCGATTCGCTATACCGCGTAAAACTTGCGCCCTAGGACACATAAGTAAAAAAAATAAATGAATAAAAATTTTGTTAATATCTTCGGGTCGCGCATCAGCCCGAAAATCATAAAAACTGATCAATTTTAACAATTTTTCGTACTTAAAAAAGCGAAACTTTTTCTATGTAAGTAAAATGGTAGCCCTACAGCTTTAAATAAGTAAAAAATTTCAAAGGGAAGATAAATAAATTTAAAAAGCGTAGATATTGTAACTTTTATTGGTCGCACATTGCACCTGAAAACACGTTGTTAACATTAAAATTGCAAATTTGACACTTTGACATAAAATAGTTAATGATAATTGTTACGAGCTATGGCATTATGTTAATAGTCTTTTACTCATTCTTTTTGGTACTAGCTATTTTAAACTCCGATTTGTGCGAAAAGCGTGGCATGATGGATCGTGAAAGAACCGTCGTTCTGATGAACCATCTCTAGACTTGGCAACGACGATTTTTTGTAACGCTTCTGTCACCACCTTCACACACCGCTTCACTGCTTGTGTTTGGCATGGAAACTCGTCAAAATTCCATTCAGCTACTGTATTCAGCTAATAAAATTCCATTTTATTACAGATGAATCTCCACAAAAGATTTAAGCACTACAATGTACAAAGCGTAGGCTAAAAGCCCTTGAAAATGTTGACTATGAACAGAGACGGGCATTTTGTTTACTTTTCTACACAAAACTGCAATTGATCCGCACTTATTTAGTCCCTGATATATTCACTGATGAAGAAGTCTTACATGAAATGGAATTATTAATGTCCATGATAATCATTAATGGGCAGAAAAAACCCATCACACTAGTGTTTTAAAATTTGTTAAAAGTTATTAATTCTAATTTCGGTAAAAACCAAGCCCTTACTTTGTTATAAACTATAATTAGTGAGGTAGTTGTAAAAAGTAGTAATAACTTTAAATAAATGTTTCTTATACAGAAGGAACTGTAGTCCTAATTATGAAATTAGGGATATTTTTTAATTCATTAACTTCCATTAATGTAAACATATGTGCCAAACTTCATTAAGATACCTATCTCTGTTACCCCTTTATATATAAAATTTTCTTTAAAAAGTGCAAAATGGCGGCCAGACTGAAAATAAAGTTTCCGGACCTGTGTGTATGCGAACTTTTTTCTTATTCTGACACAAGAAAATCGAATCTATATAGTGAGGACACCTTTTACGTTACACTCTGGCGTGTATGCGTGCGCGCGTGCGTGTGTGCGTGTATGTAATCCTATAGTATATAGTATAAATTTTATAGTATTTTTAACGTCAAGTATTTTTTTTAAGAGTGCAATACTTTTGCACGTTTACAATTCACAATTATTATTTTAGATAATTGCTTTTCCTGTAATACAAATATTTCGTCCTTGCTTAGTTACATGATATTTTGCATTGATTGTCTACACCCCTTATTCATTACATAATATAAACACACTTCCAATTATAGGTAATGTAAAGCTTTTTTTGGAAATTAATGTCATGTTATTTTCATACATAGAACTGAATGATACTGATCACGTAACTGTTAACACGTAAGTATTTACATCATAAGTAAAACACTAATAAAACTGTACAATAATGTGTAGTCCTTCAGTGATAAAATTCACTCCATGTAGCAGTAAATAGACGTCGCTGTTCGGGAGAAATACATTTCGAACGCCTTCAATGCGGCGAATAGGCATTTCCACACACGAAACTCGACAACAGTGTATAAACCAATGCTGTAAATTGAATGTGGGACGGCCATTATATTGTTGTATATGGAACTAGTATTAGTTCCATATACATGACAGCAACAACAATTTTTAATTGAGTAGATGTTGCTAGTATAGTACTACCATTCCCAAATAATTATATAGTATGCAAATAGCGCATTTTTGAAATTATGTGTTTTATAGGTTTTCCTAGTCTCTCTAAAAAATTCCAAATATTTTAACCTTTCGTATAACAGTAAAAGCTTAACCAACAGAGATAGGTTACAAAACTTGCAACACATTTACGTTAGTTCAAGACTTTTTTCTATCCAAGCAGTCCAACAAACCATTATAGTGTGTAATAAAGTATTAACATGAAAGCAGGATTCTAAAATATTGACACAAAATTATACGCAATTCAATAAAAATTAAGGTTACTAAATTATTAATTATAAGACGTACAGGATTCTCAGTCGTTTCTTAAAGAATTACTGTTAACGCTAAGCCACTTGTCACATTACTAATAAAGGTCATAAGGAATTTACCCGAGTACGATGAGAAACGGCATAATAATATGAGTAAAACAATGAGATAAACGTCTCCTAACCTAATACTGCAAATCTTTAAAGACTGATCTTAAAGACGTTTAATTAATATTTCAATATATTTTTAATAAATCATAACATTAACAGAACTATTTTGCAGAGGAAAAAGAATACTATTACCCTCTCGCTTCTGCTAGTTCCTAAGGGATTCGTTGATCAAGCAGACACCATTTAACATATTTCGAGGTGTTTCTACTTATTCCATTCTGTCAGCAGTGATTATGAATCCACCATATTATATCTCTTGAAGGGCTCAAAATGAGTTTTTGTGTATTCTATGTAAGACAGTGATCATGTGTACTGTCTTTGCAGTACTAAAGTGATATGACGTGACCTACACGTATGAAATAATAATTTTACAAATAAAAACTTATAACCAGAGACATGTGTAAAATGAAACTCACTGAGACATGAAACATACGTACCACACATTTGTTGGTAAAGTACCAAAGCCTCAAGCTGAGGATGACAACACAGGAGTTCTCGAAACATGTTCCAAATAAGGGAAAAATAACATCTTGAGGTAAAATAAATATAAATTTTAAATATTATATATATATATTTATATATATTCAAACTTTCTGCTACAGAGTATTTCTTGATGTACATGGTAGGCTATATTTAATATTTATATGATTTTACCTTGGAAAATACATCTTGAGGTAAAATCATATAAATATTATATATATATATATGTGTGTGTGTGTGTGTGTTCATTGTACAAAGAGCCTTTATCCAGAAATACTATTCAGTTTATAGACTAATCATTAATAAAAACCGTTTTTATAAAATTTCTGTGTGACTGAACGCTTCCTGATCGGATAAAAGAGTATGCCGTTAATGTGCTTTTACTAAAATAAAAAAGATGTGTCTCTCAATACAAAGGAGGTTTAAAAAGTCCGTACAAAATTTCATAGATGGCGCCACAACTAAAAGTCGTTGCCATGGTTTTAAAGTACAATAATTTAAACCACTAATTTTAAATTCCCATGAAGGTATTTCAAGTAGTATTGTTTTGACAGTCATTTTAAACACACAGCTATCGACTTACTGACAAAAATGGAAACAAAGTAATTTCTCATTGTGATTGAATATTACTTTTTTACGTAAGAAAACGCCTATCAAAATAAAAGCTAAGATCGAAAACTTTCAATTGATTTTCTCTATTGATTTAGAATTATTTAAAACCAAATACACTGTACTCACCGTCTATGGCTTTTTTCCGTGATGTTTTTTCCAGTTTACATGTTTCAAGGCACTTGCCTCATCATCAGAACTTATAAAATCAATCTATGTCATAAAAAATGACATTTGTCAAAATATTAAAAACACAATACGGCAATTAAACTATGTACATAAATTCGTTTTAAAAATGTTCGGTGTGCCTTGCAAGACAACACGCGCCGTACTCTTGCAAGGCACACCGAACATTTTTAAGACGAATTTATGTACATAGTTTAATTGCCGTATTGTGTTTTTAATATTTTGACAAATGTCATTTTTTATGACATAGATTGATTTTATAAGTTCTGATGATGAGGCAAGTGCCTTGAAACATGTAAACTGGAAAAAACATCACGGAAAAAAGCCATAGACGGTGAGTACAGTGTATTTGGTTAACAAACACGTGGCTTGGGACTACAATAGGATTTATTCCGTTTAATTCAAAATTATTTAAAAGTGGTGTGCTGACTTTCGTTGTGGTCAAAAACAGCACGGATTGTGCTAAACGATCTGGAAGGCCAAGAGAGAAATGATCTGGCTACTACTGAAGAAATGATTTAATAATTCATGTTGCTGTAATGCAGGGTCGTCGAGTAAAGTGTGTGAACTAGCTGAGAAGTGTAAGATATGGACACACGTTCAATAGGAACGTATTGGGCATATTTTACATGACGAATTGCGTATGAGAAAAGTTTCGGCAAGATAGGTGCTGTGCCTACTTAAAACTATAAAAACAGGAAAGAATGAACATTTCAAAAGAGTGTTTGGAGCTGTTTCAGCGCAGATCTTAAGAATTTCTTCACTGATTGATAACCATTGACAAAATGGATCCACCATTACACGCCAGAAGTAAAGGAACAATCAAAACTATGGGTGGAGTCTGGTTGTAAGTGCTCAGAAGAAGGCGAAGACGGTTTCTTCGGCCGGCAAAGATATGACCACTCTCTTCTGGGAAGTGCATTGTATAATATTCATCGACTACCTTGAAAAGGAAGAACCAATAACAGGAGAGTACTATGCAGCGTAATTGGATCAGTTGATCAAAAAATCAAGGAAAAAGACCACATTCTGCAAAGAAAAAATGCTCGTTCATCAGGACAATGCACCCATACATAAAGGTGCAATTGTAGTGGTAAAATACATTAATTACGCTTCTAACTGCTTTGCCATCCACCGTATTTGCCCGATTTGTCTACTTCAGACTTTTTCCTGGAGTTGAGTTTGGGACGGCAATGTGAACGGTTGTCTGTGGGAGCGGACGATAAATAACTCGTTTGACGGGTCTTATCTCACCGAATAAGCAATTTGTGTTGGTTTATAGTGGTTTTGGTTTGATTTCGATATATTTAATGTATACATTTTTTAACTATAATTTTGTGATAGAAATTTATTTAAAAAAATAAATAAAAATAAGTGCGGGAAAAATACAATTAAGCAAGGGAACAGAGTAAATAGTTAAAAAGAAGACATGAAAATTCAAGGTAGGACTAGATTATAAGTTTAAATAATCCTGAATGCACTGAGAAAAACTGACTCTCTGAGGGGTTGACCAGTAGGAGATTTTTATCGCGGTGCCTTAAAAGATATTAAATATAGATTAAATAAAAAAAATAAAAAATAAATAAATAAAATAAATACAGGAATGTCTAAATAAATTACACAAGAAAGTTACCTAAAGGTTTAGATGTTTAGTATTAAGAAAAATACAGTTTAGTGGGAAAAAAATGGATAGTGACGAGTACACATCGGAAGATACGGAAAGGACAAAAGACGTAGAGAAGCTAGATTATATATTTAGAAAAAGCAAAGAGAAAAAAAACCCTAAAGGAGAAACAGGACAAAGACGATAAGACGGATATGCTAACAGAAATGATGAAGGAACTAATGAAAGACATAAAAGAAATAAAACAAGATCAAAAGACATACCAACAGGAACTAAAAGAGCTTAAACAAGAAAATGAAAAACTAAAGGAAGAAAATATGATGATATAGGAAAAGATAAAAAACGTAGAGGGCAGGATAAGAAGACTAGAAAAAGAGCAAGTTAAAACTAATATAATAATCTCAGGATTAGAAATAAAGGAGGAAGAAGGAGCTGGATTAAAACATGGACTAGAACACTTCATAGAAAGAACAATAGGGGTAAAAGTACAGATCAAAGAAGTCATAGAGATAGGACCAAAAATTTTCAAAGCGGAACTAGATAGTGCATATGAAAAAGAAATGGTAATGAAAAATAAAACACACTAAAACAACTACAAGATAGAATTTACATAAATACTGAAATGACTAAGGAAGAAAGGGAAGCCCAGAAAAAGATAGAGCAAATAGCAGAAGAGAGGAAAAAAGGAAAAAATACAAAAATAGTGTTTCAAAAAGTGACGATCGACGGAACAGAATGGAAATGGAACAGGGAGCAGGAAGAACTAATAGAAAACAAATTAAAAACAGTCAACCCAAAAAAATGATAACGCAAAATAATTACGGTATAAGGACAACGACCCAGGCAAAGAATAAGGACAAGAGAAAGGAGGAGAAGAAAATACAGATAAGAAAGGACACAAGAAATATAAATAAAGTAAACGATGGAAAAACAGAAAAAGGACGAAAGAGGGAAACTATGAACTGGGGCATACGAATGTTAGAGGACTAAAGGGAAAAAAGTAGAGCTAGTGAAGGAAATGAAAAAACTAAAACTAGATATATAAGCAGTTACTGAAACCAAAAAGAAGGCTAGAGGTATGGAGCAAATTATAGAAGGATATAATATATTTTGGTCAGGAGTAAAATATACAGCAGTGGCAGAAGCCAGCGTGGCAATAATAGTAAAGCCAGAATATATGAAAATAATTGTAGAGATGAAAGAAGTAAACGACAGGATATTTACCTTAGTATTAATAATGGATAAACAAAAATATCTTATAATAGTAGTATATGCACCAAACGACAACGCATCAGAAGAGGAAAAAACAAAATTTTTTGAAGAGGTTCAAAAAGAAATTAGATGCAGCAGAAAATAATAATATAATGGTCATGGGGGATCTAAATGGCAGAGTGGGAAACGATAATACGGGAATAGACAATTGGCTAGGAAGAGAGGGGAAAACATGAAAAATAATAATGGAAGAAGAATAATTGATTTGTGTATGGAAAATGATTTAGTTATCGGAAACACATAATTTACACATAAGGACATACACAAATTTACGAGGTAAGAAAGATGTAGAAAAGAACGATCCATCATAGATTATTATCTAATATATAGTGAAATATGGAAGTATGTAAAGGACATAAAGGTTAAGAGAAGTGCAGAAATAGGGAGTGACCACTCTCTAGTCAAAATGATAATATAAAGTAATGCAAGAAGAAATAAAAGATAAAAGAAGAAAAATAATGAAAGAAAAATTAAAGTGTATAAACTTAAAGAATGGAAAATTATCATATAAAACTAGAAAAATTACAGAAGAAAACAGTATACCAAAATTAGGATGAAATATGGGAGAATTATAAACCAATCCTCAAAGAAGCAGCGAAAGTTAGTTGTGGGGTAGCAAAAATAGGAAATGGGGCTACAAAGGGGACAGTATGGTGGACAAAAGAGATAGAAAAAGCAGTAAAGGGAAAGAAAAAAGCTTGGAAAACGTATCTGAACAATAAGACACAAGATAACTATAACAAATATAAGACAGAAAGAATAAAAGTTAAAAACCAAATAAAAACGAACAAGGAAAAAACATGGACAGACTTCGTGAATAAACTTACAGAAACATATAATGAAAACCAGATTTTATTCTACAACACATTGAAACAAATGAGAAACCCAAAACGAATATGCTACAAAATTTAAAGGACAAAAATGGAAATATCCTAATGGAAGAGACAAGTATTATGGAAATATGGAGAGAATATTTTAAAGATTTATTAGAGGAAAACGAAAACGAAGATAACGTTGAAGAGGAAGAAGAAGAAGAAGAAGAAGAAGAAGAAAGAGAATATACTGAAAACATGGAACAAGAAGAGAATCAATTACAAGAAGAGGATAAACAAGAGAAGAATTCAGTGAGGCAATGGAGAAAATGAAATTAGGGAAGGCACCACGACATGATGAAATAAAAACAGAAATGATTAAATACGCAAAGATGGAAAGAAAGGAGGAACTCCTAAACATTTTTAACCAAGCATTGAAAGAAAGGAAGGTCCCACTTGACTGGAAAATAGGAATTATCGCGCCTATATATAAAAAGGGAGACAGTAAAGAATGTTCTAATTATAGAGGTATTACTTTAGGGAGCACGGTAGGAAAACTGTACGGGAGGATTCTAGAAAGCAGGTTAAGGAAAAAAGTAGAGCACACCTTGGAAGAAAGCCAAAGTGGGTTCAGAAAAAAGAGAGGAACATTGGACCAAATCTTTATAGTAAGACAGTTACGTGAGAAAGCTGCCAAAGTGGGAAGACAAATACATGCATGTTTCGTGGACATGGAGAAGGCGTTCGATAGTATACGAAGGAAGGACGTATGGAACATATTGAAGAGGAAGGGAGTAGAACAGCAGCTTATTGAGGGCATAAAAAGCCTATACGAAAACACCGTCAATTACGTAAGAGTAAGAAACGAGGAATTATGCTACGCAGACGATTTAATAATTATAGGAGAAACAGAAAAACAGTTACAGAATAACATAAAGGTATTTAATGAAGAACGTAGAAAGAAAAACATGAAGATTAATATACAGAAGTCTAAAACTATGGTAATAGGAAATTCAGAAGAGAAACACAATATGAAACTTGATTGAAAATATTTAGAACATGTAAAAAGTTATAAATATCTGGGAGTAGTGATTAACAGCAAAGGGAATTTAGAGGAAGAAATAAATGAAAGAGTAGCGAAAACAGGGATATTGTTCAACAATATTAAATCAAGTTTCCTGGGTAAAAAAGAAATAGCCGCTAGGATAAAAACATAAATAATCAGAAAAATCATGAAGCCAGTATTAACTTACGGAAGCGAAACATGGACAACAAATGAGAGAATAAAAAGCAAGGTAACTAGTGTTGAAATAATGTTTCTTCGAAAAATAGAAGGGAAGACAAAAAAAGATAGAATTCGAAACGAAATATTTATGAAAAAGTTAGATATTGTTCCTGTAGCAATAACAGTAGAACAAGCACAACATAGATGGCTGGGACATGTAATCAGGATGGGGAAAGAAAGACTGGTAAAGCAAGTGTTTGAATCCAGAGAAACAGGTAAAAGAAAGAGAGGACGACCGAGAAAGCTCTGGAAGGATGAAGCCTGCACAGCTGCAGAAAGAAGAGGAGTAAACTGGGAGTAAATAAAGGAGCTCGCAGGAGATAGAATGAAATGGAGGGATATGTGGAAAAAGACGACCTCAGAGGACTCAACTCCAACATAGCTTTACACCGAAAGGTAGAAAAGCTAAGGATTAAGTAAGGAAGTAAATAAGACTTTTTCCTATTTCTGAACAGGAAAAAATGGCTCACTGGTAAAATGTACAACTAATGAAGAAATTGAATGGGACACTGATTTACTGAGTTGCCGAAATCATATTATTTGAAAGGCATAAAAACTAGAAATTGTTGGCCTAAGTGTATCAAGCTAATAAGGGACTACGTTAAAAAATAAAATGGAATTTTGCCCCCAAAATTATGTTTTTATTGTTTTTCACGGACTTTTCAAACCTCCGTTAATTCACTTTTTACAATGTTTACGATTTGATTAAACGGTCTTATAATATACGCAGTTATTTAAATATGGAAATTATTTGAAAATAATGATACTGTGGGTATACCACGAAATCAGAATTCTTTGAGTTGTTAAAATTTTTTTTAGTATTGAAGCATTGTTGTTTAAAAATAGAGCCTATTTATCAGACACATCTATGTCTGAGTGAAAGTCTCGTGAACAGTGACAATTCAATCCCTTTTTATTCATTCCTTCTGTTATTTTTATTACCAATAGACCCAAACCAAAAAATAAAACACTATACATAAAATATCTAAAGAATAGGAATTCAGAAAGATAATACTGTAAATACGAACAGAACAGTGAAAAACTATATAGTCGTTTGCTGTCAGTACACTAGTTACTGGACTGTAAATTTTAATCTGCTTCTGATACCCTAGATATTGGATGTAATCTGGCGTGTAAATGTTATTGCTCTGTCTGATGCAAATGGCATTATTCTGTCTGTACATGTTGAAACAGACTAGTAAAATATATTTCGGGTGTGAGTATATCCATCTACCCGTCTACGTAACCACAATACAAAACATCAGTAATAAAATAAAAATACCAATAAATACATAGTGATTGGCAATTCACATAATTTGGACACAGAATCTACTCTGTTCAATAGGCCGGAGAATGCAAAGGAAAGTTTCATGGAATGTTCACGCATTCAATCCTGTTTTTTAATCTGGAAAATTCAAAGAAAGAGAGAGAGAGTTCGTCGCTTTACGCATTTATTCAATCCTGTTCGAATGATGGCGATTGGACTGGGGAATGCAGAATGACGTTTAGTAGAATTGTCCACGTAGAAGAGAGTGAAGAGATTTACTGGAAGAGTTTGAATCAAGGAAGACATATGTCTAAGGGGGTACTCTCATTTCTCACAGAAGAAAGTCCCTAAAATATTACATGTGCGGCTGTTGAATGTAATATATCTATTAGCTACTAACTCTCCCCCTCCCACTATTTGCTACGTAATGGTTACTTGTTACTTGTTAGAAATGATTCACTCAGTGTGGAGTGGAGAATGAGAATTAAGTTTCTTGAGGGCACGAGGTAGTATGGAAGTCTGCTGTGCGGCCGAAAGAAGGGTCCTTTAGAAGATAGTGGGATTAGAGATTTCCCCTTTGACTCAGTTTCTGAAAGAGAGGAAATATAAAAGATCTTATCAGGGAGGAGAAAGGGAACCTGTATGATTTTTATCAAGCAAGTTTCTTCTTAATTTGTATACACCTTGTCCATCAGCTACTCCTTGTAGAGTACGTAAGTAATATGTCTTGTGATTAAGTATCATAAGTGACGAATGACGCGTTTCATCACTTCGTGGCATTCGCTAGTTCTGGGATCTGTTTAACTGGTATAATCGGTTCATATAAAATACTCTTACATAGTAAGTCTCCGTCATAAAAGTAACTATATAATATGAAAAGAGTATCACAGTTTTCATATAAACATGCTTCCAGTCCGAATAACAATTTTTTTGACTTCATAATCGTTAATCCTTTAGCTTCAACAATTTTATTATTAGACTGGTAGATTACGATTACACTTCCACAAATTGAGATGTCAACTGTTGCACTGAGACATCAACTGTTGCATCTTCAAGAAACATCAACCACCAACATACAGCTATCCCGATTTCCGAATATATTTGGCAGTACTTGCTCCACATAAACTAAACCATACGTTTGGCTTAAGAAAGTGCAGAAATCGGACAGCAAAACATTTGTTACAACTGAATCTTGTGGACAGAATAATCAACGATATTTAAAGAACCATCTCGGAAGTTGTCAGAATACATTATTGAAGTTTACACTGGTACGTTTGCTGAATATTCGCTGGAATAGAGGCAGGATCCCGGATGAAAAGAGAGTAGTATTTACAAAATCATCTGCATAAAAATGTTAAATATAAATTTTGTAAGTGTTTCAATGGTGTACTTACATCAGATATTTAAAGAACCATCTCAAAAGTTGTCAGAATACATAACGTGCAAAGCATTACGTATATAATTATAATGGATTATAATTATAATCTTTTATTTATTGTTTTTTTCCAACACATGATACACAATTGCATTAGAAATACAAAAATTATTCGTGGTACAGGATATACAACATTAGTTTATTGATTTTAATACCTGTTAATATTCTGTTAGGTTTAATCTGTCAAAGATTAAAATAAAGTCTCCTCTAATTGTTTTAATAAATATGAACTTAATACATTGTTCTTATTATTATTTCAATGATTACTGTTTGCTACACGTTGAAATATGTTGTGATAAAATATCTTAAAAAGTTTATACATCATTATGATGACTACTTAGCCTGGTATATTTGTATTAAAAAATTGCTGACCAAAACAGAATGACTATACAACAAATAAGAAAAGTATTAAAAAACTAATATTTAGTTATCAAAAATTAAATTTTTAGACCGTCTCTTCGATAGTCAACAAAAAGATATTTTGCATTTTATAAACACTTTTTATTTGTGTTTATTGAATATAAAATCAACGTTATTTATCAAATTCAAAGTACACGATAATTTGTTTTAATTTGGTATTATTTAATTAGTTATTGCAATTCTTGATCTCGTACGCTCGACTGTATGTATGTGTTCACATTCGATCGTATTGCATTTAGTATATATTGCTGCTTCGGATTACTGTGCTAAGGGAGACAATGCACTTAATTAATCCCCACGAAATTAGAGAACCTGGAACACAACAGCGGGTAGACGTTTGGCTGTGCGTAATTTGGTACCGCTCGTTTCTTACCATGAATATCTGAGTTTGGAACACCAGTATACAAATTACACTGAATCCTGCTAGCTAGAGTTAACAGGTTTCATGGTGCGTATGTAGGCGGCTAATGTTTTCATAAGCCATGAGGATCAATGCTTTCTCGACTACGGATAATCTGTTAGATCATGGCAAATGTAAAACTTCTTACTATCAAAGTTCTAACTGGATAATTCTAAGTAAATTTCTAACTGGATATGTGCAAGATAATAAGAAAGTCAAACTCCAATTTTTAGAGGTATGTACATGTGATGGTCGGGGAGGAAGGATTCATTGTTGCTTTGGGGTAGTGTGCTCAGATATCCGGTGCTTTGTGCGTCAATCCTGTAATTGTGCTGTGTGCGCCCATACTGATAAACCCGTGTTCTGTGCGTCCTGTTTCTCCATGAGTCATTAGACTTCATGTCTGTCTATCTACTGTTACGCAACTTCCTAGCCAATACTAGCAATTCTATGAAAAGTCTGTACAAGCCATCACTGAACACATTGTTACAGCATTAAATACACATTATAGCACGATTACTAGACTTATTTTTAGGAATCGAATTGTAATGAAAAGAGGATATATACATTTTTCCTTTCAGTAACTTACACCAATCTAAACATTAGTTTGAATATTCTACACCATCATTAAAGGTCCACACCTGGTGGATACGGGCTTAACACACCGATATATTCTAGCTGGATTCTTACCTTGTTTCAACTTGCCTTGGATGGAATCCTTTTCTTTAACCTTCCAATCTGGTCTCTCTTCACCATCTCTTGGTCTTTTCGATCCCAACGCTATTAAGTTTTTGAAGGCTAGGAAGTCTAATTATTTTCATACTTCAGCTGCACTATGTAATTCTTGTTTTATTTTGTACTAAAGGTGTCAAATAGTCAACGGTCCTAAAGGCGAAAGAGGAAAGTTTTCCAACGGCACTAGGGACGAAAGAACCTAGGAGATGGGGCTCCGAATGAAGCCCAGAGCAGGACCAGAGGCTTCAGTATAGCACTCTGTACCTGTCTTAATCTACAGGACGGTGGTCCTTAGAGGACATTTATCCTACTTAAAAGTCACACAGGACTAAAGCGGTTGGAAATAATGTTTATGGACGGAGAACGACTATAGGTACAAGAATTGGTGTTGTGGACGTATTAACTTTGCAACGTGGAATGTGAGGGGCCTTGCTAATAAAGCCGTAGCGTTATGTAAATATCTAAAAGGAAAGAAAATAATTATTGGAGTTATTACTGAAACCAGAAAAGACTCAAAGGCACAGTGTATATAGAAGATGACATGTTGCTGTATAGTGGAGTCTCGCGGAACACAAGGGCTTGTTCTGGAGACCAAAGGGCTAATAGTAGACCAAAAATGGAAAATGCATTAAATAATGTACACTTGTTATTGATAGAATTATAGTTGTTAGATTCAAAGTTAATAGAGAGAGTCTTTGTGACATTGGTGTATATGCTTCGGAGAATGCTAAAGAGGAAAAGTCGGATTTGTTTTATGATGAGCTGCAGAAGAAATTAGATTTCTACAATAACACGGATCATGTAGTTACACTTGGTGATCTTAACGCTAGAGTTGCTAACCAAACTATTGAAAATGTTACTGTTCTTTTTGGAGAGTTATCTGTTAACAGAAATGGGATAAGATTGAGAGGATTTGCTAACACAAATAATTTTAAAGTATCAAATACATTATTTTTATGAAAAATGACTTTAGCAGCCAGATGACTTTGATCATTAATTGATTACGTAATTGTTAATCAAAAGAAGGCTTCATTAATCAGGGATACGCATGTTTGAGATGTCCAGAGGTTAACACTGATAATTATATAGTGGTCTCAAAAATTGAGGTTTGGGCAAGACGGAGGAAAGTTAGGAATATTTTTGGGGCACACAGGAAGAAAGGTTTTAAGGTATATTCAGCCCATGAAGAAATTATCCGTAATCTGTGTCAAAAGAGGTTAACAGAGTTTGCACGGTCCCTACTATTAACAATATAGAAAAATAATGGAGTAATATACGGAACGTTTTGGAAACAGTTGGCAATGTGCTTCAAAAGAAACAAATAAATACTCGAAAAAGATGTTTAAAAACCAAGACGAAGAGACAATAGGTTCATCATAAACAGCTTCAGATACGAGCAGTGAAAATCTGGATATTTATAAGCAGAAACGTAACGCTGTAAAATACATTATCCGGAAAGCGCATGGAAAATCGTGGAATAGATTTATTGGTAATATAGAGGATGACATACATGGACGCCAAATGGTAGCATACAAATAAATTAAGCGTCTCAACCAAAGAGAGGGAGACAGTGCATATAAAATTGATAGTAAAGAACAAATGGATAGAGCGTTACAGGGAACTGTGATATGACTCTTACGTTCCCAACAAAACTGTAAAAGACATAAGGGGGGTCACAGGTGTAGCTGCAATAACATTTGAAAAACTAGAAGGAGCACTTTAATCCATAAAGGACGGAAAGGAACTGGTTTGAATAGAATAAACTGAAAATGTTGAAATACTCTACTACATTATTGAAGTTTGCACTGGTACATTTGCTGAATATTCGCTGCAGGATCCCGGATGAATGGAGAGTAGCAATTACAAAATCATCTGCATAAAAGTGTTAAATAACAATTTTGTAAGTGTTTCAATGATGCATTCTACCAGGACATTTGAGCAGGAAAAATGTAGACCCGATGTTACATGTTCAATATCCCAACGTTGACAGAGTTCATAAAATAGTTCGCACTTAAAGTTTAGACCACTAGATGACATTAAGTTGACTGGAGATCTATGACATGAAAAGACAAACTACAGTTCTTTAATATCAATTCCAGTTATAAAACCTGTACTTAATAGAGACATTTAACAAGTCTAGAATAACAGTCAGTACAAACAAGTGACTACATTATAGCAACTCCACTTCACTCTTGAGTACCGCTCTCGAGTTCAGCGTATCCGTACATATCTCTCGGATTCTATTGTAGCACCGTAGGTGTGTGGAGCTTAGAATTTAACACCAACTGTAAGGAAAATAGAGAAGTGTTATTAGCCAGTGATATCACTCGTTGGTGATAACAACAGTCTGAACCCAAATTGTATTTGCTTGTTGTGTGGTAAAACAAATAAATGCATTATCCATTGTCCATGAATATTCTTCGGAATAATCTATTAACAGAAATTCGCTTTCTTTTTACATGATTATCTTCCAAGAGAACCCGTAGTAATCAGATTGTATATGTTAAAAATGACTGTCATAAATTTTATTGAAAATTGAGTATCAAAAGATCAAATTGTAACATCTACGTACTTCATCATTATAAAGACCAATTCCTATCAGTATTACTGTTGATAGCTACCTCACTTGTCGTCGATTACAATTTGAATACACTTGTGTGTACAACTTCAAGGTATATTTTGTATAATGATTTACGGCACCAATAAAATTGTTAAATTTTATCGTATTTGCTACAGATAGTTTTACGTTAGTGTCTGCAAAGAAACTATGTATTATTTGTCTTTGCTTAATAAATAAAATTAATTATAAATAATCCATTAATAATTATACATTTCACGTTTGCAGACCACTAATTAATTAAAACGTTTCCTTCTATCGATTATTACATTTTCCATTAAAATACATAATGCAATGAAAATTAAAAAATTTGTGACTTCAAACCATACTCAATAAAACCATTTATCAAAGTTAACTATAATTATTTTAAATATAATTAAGGTTTTACCATAGACAAGGTAATTTAAAACGTGTCGTCTTGCTGTAAAAAATCAAATTCATTAATTGTATTATACGAAAGTGTAACATAAAGGTTAACAAGTAATTGACAAAACAAAATTAACCGTGACAAATGTGTTTCTACAGTATTATACAGGGTTAGGTCAACAATGAATCAGCCGAAGTGTCAACATTGCTGAAGGAAGATTTATTTAACAACGTAAAAAACCCTGGCCACAGTCTACGGCGAAGCCCAACGTGCATTAATTTTTATAAATACGGCTCCTCTCGCACAATATTTATGGACACCAAATCATTATATTTTCATCGTTTTTATGTTCGTATGATTTACGACCACAGCAACTCATTTCGTATGTTTACAAGGGCCAAGCACTTGAGTACAAAGAATGTTGTTCCCTTATTGAGACAACGGTTTTGTTAAACAGATAGATTAATAACATTTCTAATACCCATTAGTTGAAAAAATTTACTCGGCTACATCAAATTGTATCCTATACTGTCGTTAAATAGACTCTCAATGTGGGATTACGTTTAGTTCACAGGTACTCACAGATAACAGTCCAGTAATCATAATATCTAGCCTCCAACAATCTACAACAGAATCATACTGTTATAATAATATATTTAAGCTTTAATTTTACAAGAAATGGATATAAAACTAAAAGTCATAAAGATTGTATTACTTGCAACGTACTTGCGAAACAAAGGTCGTCTTATTAAAAGATAAGACTTGCGGTCGCTGTTGTATTAAAACATATCTTTCACGCAGCATCAATTGTAGTCACACTATTACTGTTAATCAGAATATGATTGACAGGGAGTCTGTATCTTATCTATACATAGGAGTCTATATAGTCTGTATATTTGCAAGAAGGTTTTTAATATTTTAAGTAATATTTTATGTTCGCTGAATTAATTTAATGTTTACATAAAAACTCGAGAGTATTAAAATAAACCCTACAGTTACACATAATTAACAATTCGTTTCACTATATACAAGTAAACTGGAATATTTTCTGCGCGTTGTTAAGCTATGCCCTCAATCCACAATGGCTCAATTACGGAATTTAAAAGCGACGCGATGTCTCCTTGCTGCTACTTATCAATAATTAAAGAATTTTACTTAATTTTAATCACTGAAAACCTCATAAAATGTTAGTTAAATTTTAGTGTTATAATTTCAATGGATTTCATGAAATTAAGTCTATAATATGTGAATTGGTTTATGCCATATTATTTGACGCGTGCGTGTGCGCTCCCGTGATAGTATGAACGCGCGTGTATGTTTGTTATGCAACTGTAGAGGTTTATAAAGTCATTAAACACACTTACTGGTTACTGATAAGCCACAAAACATATTTTCCAGACTAGTAACCGATACATGTAAACGTACTTGTAAACAATACGTTGAAATATTTACAGTAAACGAATCTAGTGGGTGACACAAGCAGATTAAATATTCCGGATCAGTAACTTTTAAGGCAGACCGCCAGGTTTCCTGTTGTTTCCTTCGTGCAGCTAGTGTATCTCCGCAGTATTAAGACTGCGAAAGTCACTGTTACACTATTTCACAATGTAGATAGTGGTTCGATTTGATAGACAGACGAATAGTTACTGGAAAAATTCACTTTTTCAGTGTAACACAATTATATAGGCCTGCTCAAGACTGAGATATACCTCTTCCAGACGTTTCACAGTCACTCGAGACAACAAAAACACTGTATTATGAGAGTTTGTTATAATGTATATGTGATAACAGTACAAACCCTCATGTTTTTGAAGTCTTCTTCCGGTATGGACCGCGTCAAAAATGTTTTATATGACAACGTTTTACTCATATTACAATGAGTATCCTCAGGTCTAAGTCACTTAGACGCGGTCCATACCGGAAGAAGACTTCAAAAACATAAATGACACCGGGTGCGGAAGCCTACGTGAGAATATAGTACAAACCTTCGTTGAAAAGAAAAATTTGCGTCACTGTTATCAGTCAGCTAACACAAAAAATTAGTTCGAATAACATGCTACTTACACGTCAACAATCGTTGCACAGACCGCCTTACACGGCAATAAGCCTTACAATTTCCTTTGAAATTTGTTTCCTTCTGTCAACAGAGCTTTGTCAGATGGGGGAAAAGGTTGGTCCAGTCTAATGTTGGTTCTGTTAACATCGTCTTTGTAGAACAATTTAGAAGTTTAAGCTCTTTCAGAACATTATTACAATTTGTATGTGTGTGTGCGCGCGCGCGTGTGTAAAATGTCATTATAACATTGACATACCATAACGTGATTATAACTATGGTAGTTCATCATAACGTCATCATAACGATTATATAACTTACCAATATGCCAATATAACATTATACATATATATATATATATATATATATTTTTTTTTTTTTATTTTTTTTTTGTAACAATACGAGACTTCGCTGGAGTTTATTTTGTTTTATGCCCCACTGTTGTGAGCGTCAAATTTGTAACAAAATAAAAATGTTGTTCATTTTTTAAAATATTTTATTTTATTTATGTATTTTATTATAAATTTTATTAATTAATTTTTGTATTGCATTCGTGAAAATTTTAATTCGTTTATTTAATTTTTTATCAATTTATATCACTTTGTGTAATTGGAATTATATTTCTTCGTTAAATGGATTGTCTCCAGTAACAATCGATTTGCGCTCTTTCGTGATACTAAGTGTTTTCTCCTTTAAAGTTGTTAAATTCTGCTGTTCTTGTAGTTATGTATCAAATATTGTTTTATATTATTCTATTTGTAAGTTTAGAAATAAATAGAAGTCAAAATTATAACATTCAATGATTTTTATTGAACAAAATATAAAATAATCGATTTTAAATCGATTGATTAATCGACTCTCTCAGGGCGAGCGAATTCTTTTATATAAATTATTAATATCAATTCACAGGTTCTTTAAGCTGTTATTTTAGAATAGTCAGAGAAAGGGCAAGTCGGAAAATATAACACTTACAATTAAAAGCTTAAGATCTAAAAATACTTAAGATATTATTTAATATATATAATGGTTAGTAAAGTAAGTTGATCGAACCACTCTCGTTCTGACAACGAAGTCTGGCCGTGGAGAATTGTGGGAATTCAAAGATAGCCGTTCCGTACCGCAGATGTCGCCAGCTGCTGCACCTCAATGAATCCTCTTCAAATAAATGTTGTTTTTCCAAGTTTTCCTCGTCTCAGCATTAGTGCCTGGTGATAGTGTAGTTGTCCTGGATCAGTGGTCAGTGATTTGTTTCGGTAATTTATGTTGAATAATGTTTTTATTTCACTTAATTCCATAAGGTCGAAAATGGCAGATTTTGTCTTGATATTCGGAATTATCGTTTGTGTGTGTTAAAATGGTTATTGCACCTTTTACGGTTCAATATTGGTTTACATCAATAGTTATACTGGTTTAATTCACTGAATTTAGTAGTTATTTAAAGTTTTGTCAAAATTCGCGACTTTACATTAAATAGGCTTGACTGATGCTCGCCATCTTTCTTCTTCCTTCGCTATAAGTGGATATTTCGCGAGCTCTCGTTCTGATGTGAACTACTCAACGTATAATAATCAACTGTTTTACCTTCTTCTTCATCCGAAACGTCTTAGCCAATTTAATTTTAAAAAGACATTGTTTTAAATCTCTAGCATTTCCGCTTACATGGTTGACTTTTACATTATATGAATGAATACATTTTTACTATTTTTTAATTTTATTAAATACCTAACACATATTCTCTTTCTTTAGTTAATTATACGTGATTTAATACCAAATATGATACTTTTACAATGTTTTCCATCTCAAAATGCCCTATTTACAGTATTTTTACATGTAGGCCTAACATTTTACTTCCTGTCACATTAAACGGTTTACTTCATCTTTATGAAGTTATTTATTTTTATTAATCAAGATCCCTGATTGAATATAAAATGTTTATTTTTCCTTAATTCCTTGTAATTTTATGAATTAGTTATCTTTTTTAAATTATATCTTTAATTTAAATCTTCCCCTTAGGTTACAGTGTTATTACACTTTCATTTTTTCTAATAATCCTTTATACATTTCTTCAATATCTTTATAAAGTATTGGTACTGATAGAATACACTGTGATGGATTTACATTATACAAATTTCATCAATTTACTTAATTTATTTTACTTATTTATCATTGATAAGTTTGTTGAGATTTACCATTTGTCCAGATTTTAGTTTTGTTCACATATAATGTTTTATGACTATTACAGCTTGCTTATATCCCTTCTGACCTTCTATTCTTATACAATCTTAATTAAAATTCTCTTACTTAACTATATTAACATTTAGCTTTGATTAATACTATTAATACATAACAAATATTTTAAAACAAAAGAGTTGTACTCAAACTCAGACATTTCCGTCTTGATTAATACTAGTAACACATAATAAATATCTTATAATAAAAGAATTGTATTCAAACTCAGACATTTCAGCCTTGATTAATACTATTAAACATAATAAATATTTTAAAATAACAAAAAAACATTATACTCTATTTCCAACATTTAAGTATAGAGTTCATTGACCTTATAATAAACAAAACACATCTGTCCCTTCATTATTTAAAGTATTTCTTAATACTAATTTTGTGCAGTCTTGGCTGTTTTTGTTTATTTAATAGAGTACCCTTGGTCACTTCACTTATTTAATGCCTGCTCTTGTTTATCTTTATTCATTTTAATAAATGTTGTTAGATAAAGATTGGCACTCACTTAGAAACATTTTTAGTTTATTTTCTTAATAAAATTCTGCAAATATTATTTCTGTATTCCATACAGAAACTTTAAAGTTGTGTAAAGGTACTAATTAGTTTAAGATACACTTATTTCAAGAATTTAAACATTGACACATGAAGTTTATTTAACATAATAAAATAACTTGCACTGGTCCCCTGTTATTCTTTGATCTTATCTCTAATCAGTTTTATAGTCTTATAAGATTAAGAATCTTATTTATAGAGGATTATGAAGATTTGTTTTTTCCATTATATAAATAATTTCCACTGGTTCACTTTTAATTCTACCTTTAGACACTTTTGTTCATATCTACTTTACATTATTTTTTATTTTAGGTGTTATACTTTCATTAGTTACATATACTCTCTTTTGGGGTTTAATTTTTTCTTATTACTGGGTTTGCTTTGGGTATTTCCCTACTTTATTTTATTCTACTACGTGGTTTCTTCCAATTTCAGTCCTGTTATTAGGGATGTCGGTTTATTCTGGGTATTGCCTCACTTACTCCTATCCTACCTGCGTACTTTCTTAATTTATCTTGGCTTTTGTTTTATTTTTTATTACTCATTTATATTGCATAGTTGTTTTTAATTTATTTTTATTTCTTCAAACTATGAGTGCACTTTACTGTGGTCGTTAATTGTTTTTTATTGTATTTTTCTTTGGTTTCATTTTAATTTTAATTTATTTATGATCATTATTTCGTTCATTATAATGTGGATAATCTGTCATGCTACAATATATATATATATATATATATATATATATATATATATATTGCAACGATACGTTTAGCATAAGTCTCCGTATCAAACCCTGACTGCGGTATGAGAACATACGAACGCACGTATGAGTCGTGTGAAAGATGTAAATAATGAAAATAATGTAATAATTAAGCGTTAGGTATAAAACATAAATAAAAGGAACAAACGTGTTAATTAATTTTAAATAAGGAAATAATTGTAAATGAACATGCATATGGAATTGCCAAGCCTTGTTGGTTTTAAACGCAAAGAAGGGAGACGAAACACGCCTCGACCGGCAGCTGTGACGTCATTGCTGCAGGCAACCGTTTGGTATCAGTTTGTGTGTGTGTGTGTGTGTGTGTGTGTGTGTGTGTGTGTGTGTGTGTGTGTGTTAGTGTTAGTGTGTAAATGAAGAACAAGTTGAATTATGTATACTATTATGGAAAATTTTACACAGTTTTTTAAGTGCTAAACGAAAACCAGAAGTCACACGAATCAGAGACATATGTAGAAAAAAAATGGCGCCTGGCGCCACAATTCAATACTAAGAGGTCTATGATCGTGGGAACCGTTCAGCTACCGTGTGAAATTTTTCCACTGTGCGTTAATATCACTATTGATATGTTCTATTTGTCCGGATACCGTCTCATGTATTTTGTCCAGTTTCTCCTGTGTTTCTTGTTGTACAGTTGGTATACGAATTTTATTGTTGTTTTCCACGTTGTTTACCTGGGTGATTATATCTTCCTTAAACCGTAGAAGTGCTTCATTTGTTCGATCGACCTTTTGACTAATTCTTTCGTTGATATGTTTTATTTTCGCATTTATTGCCTACAATCTTCTTTAGTACTTTCGTTGGTACTGTCTATTTTTTCATTTATTTGCCTAAAATGTTCATTATTTTGTCTATTATTTTCATAAATTTTTCTTTAAATTTTCATTCAAAGTCTCGTTTTGTTTGGTTATGAGTTCCATTAATTTTTGTAAATTCAGGCCTCCTCTGGCTTCCTCGTTGTCACCCGCCTGTTGTTCCATCTCTCTGTCTTTTACTGCTTCAGCCTCGTGTTCCTGCATATCTTCTTCTGTCTCTGGGTTTCGTATTCTCTTTTGTGAAGTTGCTCGTCGTCGCATTTCGAATCTTATAGCAGTCGCCAGCTAAAGTTAGGTTACTCTGATTATTATTTATTTCGATCGCTTAATAATGTCACTAACTTCAGCCTCGCTGGTTGGGCGCCAATCTGTAACTTTCTGTTTTCGTTTTCTTATAGTATTTATTAGTTGTTTGTATTTTGCTTATTTAAATTATTTATTTATATAAATTAAAATTATTAACCTCGATGAGGTTTAGCGAATTATAGGGTTCACTTCGATCAACGATTTTAATTACCGTAGCGTAATAATGCGATTGTAAGCCTGAATTCCTCCTTCTTATTTTGATTTTATTAAAGAAAAAATAATTATTATTTGTCTAATGGTTTAGTAAAAAAAAATTAAAAATTATTTCATTTGTATGGCGGGACTAGGCTTGTCAATGTTTGCATTCGATTGCAAATAGGCATATCGAGTTGCCTATTGGAGGTTATCTTGTGATCTTTTATTTATGATGAAGTTCAAATTGCCGAAAATGTTTTACTCTTCTTTTGTTAAACAATGACCCTGTAATTATATTTTACTCTATAAATAAAACACATTTACCATTAATTGGGAATAATTATTAACATTTATTTTCATGAAATCAGTTTAATGACTCTAAGATCGAAGTTGTTAAATGCCCGTATCGACTCTTATTCTCAATTCGATTTCTTTCTTACCTTTATTTATTATATTAATCTTTCGGGTTCTTTAGACTGCTATTAAAAATTTCGAAAATGTCCACAAGACGTATAATACATTACAATTATATAATTCTTATTGACTAATACAAACAAAATGAATTTTAATAAAGTGTGACAAAATAATAATTCAAGTTAAATTGCCAATGCAATGCATTAAGGTTCTTCATGCATTCAAAGTAACATTCAAGGTGGCGGCTTGTTGTCAAACTAATTCTGTGTGAAATGTATTCACCACCAGGTTTTTTAAATAAAATAAATTACACAAAATGTTCATTGTGTTTAAATTAGTTTTCTTTTTCTTTCCACTAGTGTTCCGTTGAAAAAAGTGTTAGTTGAGTTAATCTTGGTGTCGTGTAGTTGTAAAAGTGGTATTATAAAAAGGTTAAGTCTCACCAACTTGTAGAGATATTTATTCACTTTTTGTTTTCTTTTATAATATATTTTTTTTACTTGTTCTTCTTTTATTTATTATTATCTTATATTATCTTCATTTCTTCCTTCTGATTTTGATTATCTGTTTTATAAAATTTTTACTTTTTTTTCCACTTAGATTTGATTTTTTGTTATACTTTGTGGCTCATAGCTACACAGAGGTGTTCTAAATACATTCGTGTCTAACAATAGAATGTTGAGTTTTTCTTTTTCTTTCAACTGGCTTGACCAAAATTAACAAAATTCCTATTGGTCAATACGGTTGGGTTCAGGGGTCGTGCGACCCTGATTATTTAAAATACATAGTTTTTACATTTTATACTCCAAATTACTCCCTAATTAGTACTTAACTGGACTTAAATTGATTTACAAAGTGATCTTCCTGATAGAAAGACAAGCATTTTCATATCTCACTTGATATGTGTGAGTGTCCTAATAGATATTTTTTCATCTTTACAAAATTCTGTTTTATAGGTCTTCAAGCAGTTTGACGTTTACAAAATTATATTACATTCATTAATCTATTTAAAATAATGTTACCACTATACAAATAGGGCCTATGTTAGTAATTTTGCTATTTCTTACTGATTTACAGTAATTTGATAATTTGTTAATTTGCCAATAATATTATATTGATATTGGCCTATATATTGGTACTTCCTTTGTACAATGTTCCAATTTATAAAGCGAAAATTGTAAATTGAACCAGAGTGGGAGAAGTGATGCTTCGACAGAATCTGACAGGTTAAATATTGTTCAGACATGAGTTTTTGCACGACCTGACTATAAATACCAGGTCGCGCTAATAAAGTTTCTTCTTTTCGATTCAACCGTTGCCACAGGAGGCTATGTCAGTCGACGACACTAATTCACATCTATAGTAAAAGTCACAGGACAAACTAGATGTCCAACCAGAGCAGCAGAGTACATACGATGAAGTTTATGGACACACCGGCAGCATATGATGTGAGGCGAGACGACTATTAAACAATACATGCAGTGGAACACGACCAGAGGACCAGAAGGACACGGAGAACACGACCAGAGGACCAGAAGGACACGGAGGACACGACCAGAGGACCAAAGGAGGACGTACGGATGATTAACCACGTCAAACGAGGTGATAAAAAACCATTGTAATTATAGACATTTGAAAGACCCTAATTAAAGTTGGAATGAAAGACATTCAACCAGTATTAAAATAAATAAAATTGTACATAAATGTAAAAGCAGAATAAAAGTTAGAATAATATTTCTTGTATTAAAGTTAGTAATATTGAGAGTAACGTAAATGATAAGAGAAATATTTAATTTTTGAATTAACGTAATTAGTAAAGTCTTGTTGATAAAAGAGAATGCATATGCAGTAGAAAGTTAAAAAAAATTAATATAAAAGCAATCTGAATACAAGTAAACTCATTATTGAAGCAAATTAATCAGCAATTGCAAAAAGATGAGCACACAATGAGTAAGCCGAGAGCAAAATTAATATTTAATTAATTAAAATTAGATAATAGGATTTATGTATAACATGTGTATGTAATTTATTAGCAATAAGTGTGTACGAAAGATTCGTACAAACGATGTAATAATGAGTCAATATTTAATATGCGAAATGAAAGATTTTGTTTAATAAATAAATAATGGGACAATTTAAAATTTAAATAACGTGCCATCTTCTTATTACGATTACACCCATGCATTCAATACATTATATAAATGCAAATTGTGTTGTTATAATATATATATATATAAAGTAACGGCAAGGTAACAGGTTTGAAGCTGACTGCACTTCCAGAAATAAATTTTGATTAGGTGGATTTACACTTATTGGTTATTCTTTTTTTTCATATATTACATATTCAATTAATATCTGATAATTATGAGTTAGAAAGAATACAAGTTGTGATATATTTGACAGTTATCAGTTAAAAAGGAGAGCTTTTACTTGTTTTGTACTTTATAAATGGTTTTATAATTACGCTTTCCTGGATTTTCTGGTTCAAGTTGCTTCAGTCCGGACGATCTAGAGGGTCTGCCCCTACTCTTTCACACCGGCCGTTGTTCTCCTAAGGCGGGATTTCGATCTCAGAGTTTCCTCGTAAGAGTTGTGTCCGTCCAAGTTGCTTCTGCTATAGTCCTCGTCGACAGCCATCGGTCGTTGACGATCTCAAACGCCGTGCCTGAATTCGTGGTATTAATTCAGCCATTCCCTCAACGATACACTACGACTTCCCAAAGACTGGCTGGAGCTCGAAATTGCCACAGAAAACTTCCGAGTGAATATGAGAGACTGAGAGACACTATCACAGACTGCCTAAACTCCTGACTCACAAGTGCTTTTATATATCTACGCACATGACGTTTCTTGGTAATACATTCTAGATTATACGAGAAAATCGACTACGTGCTGCTGCCCGCCCATGCATTTCCGGTTTCTAGACCTTTCCAAATCACGTGTTTTCAACTGCATATGATTGCACAACTGACTACTTTGTCAGTTGAATAAATGATATTAAAATGTATTTAATACTAAAATAATTAGTTATTAATATTATTCCAATTTTCACACTAACATAATTGACTTGTATTGTGTCTGTTAATTATCTTTGAAAAATTATATATATATATATATATATACACAATTTTATTTAACTTATCTTACATAATCTACAAGCACTCGCACCTGAATTTTAAGCATCTCCTTACCGAAACCGATCAATTAGAACGTTACCTCTAATTATGCTGTCATCTTCAGAATCGTTTTACAGTAATATTATAAGAAACAACAATGTAAATAGAAGATATAATCTTTTCCACTACATATAAACACAAAGGAATGTAGCTGTATGCGTAAAATAGTATCCAATGCAAGACGAAACCTTATTCAATATATTAAGAGTTATCGAGATTTTATTTGACCTTTGGCTAATAACAAAAAAAGACTCTACAAACCACTTTTTATAATAAAGGTAAATACTACCATACGATGTACGATAAAATTCACATTACAGTTCTTTTTTTTTACAAGTCTATTATCTGTAAAGAAAGCGTAGGATTCGTGCTATGATCATGCATCTATTATTATCAGGCAGAATAAGTATCAACGTATTGCGAAGTTATTATTTTACTGTAACTATTCTGCTGTCAGTTTCTGGCAATCCTTTTTTTTTTGCTATAGGAATAATAAAGTATAGGATTCGTTACAGGCAACCAACAGGGAAATTTTCTTTTCTAATATGACTTTGAAATATTTTTATAAATCCAATATACGGCTATAAAATTTAAATGACCAAACTGTTTATAAAACATTACATATGATTTTAATACATTATATTACACACACAGAAAAATTTTTATGGAATGTTAATATTTGTATCGTTTTGATTGATGTTTAAATAAAACTTGACTTTGATCCAGCCCTACCAAGAAAAGGTAAAGTACAAATTAACACATTAACTACCAACACTTTTGTGAGAAAATTTTTACAGTGTATCAAAATTTCATATTGTTAACTTTAGTTGTAAGAGGCTATTTATAAGTGAAAAAGGGAAAATTCAAGTGCAAACACCTATGAATATTTAAAACTAATGAAATGTTAACAGGGGTACGGATAAAACGTAATTTTTAGCCCCGCTATAGTAATGGCAGAAAAATATGTTTTTATTTGCTCATAGGTTTTTTTTTACAAATATTAAAAGTTTTGTTTACAATAGATTCTCCCACAGACCCACAAAAACGCAATTAAATCTTGAGTAAGGTATAATGAACTGTGTAATAATGTTAAAAGATTTTTGTAACACAAAATGCATTAGCAAAAAGAGATAGTATTATATAATTATGTATTTACGTATAAATAGTAAAAGGTTTAAGTGGCTCAAGTAGGTTTGACTTGGTTTAATTGGTTTCTATAATAGACTTGAATTAAACATTGATTATTAATTTCTATTATATAGCTACGACGGTCTCACTGATTGTCGTATGTTGCAGTGGAAAACAAAATACAAGAAACCAATAAAACCACTGATCACCAGCTTCAATTAATCACAAATACAGTTTATAATCAACTGGTACAATAATCCGAGCAAAATTTGTCCACACGCAATAATGACAACTAATAGAATCCCGGACAATTGTAAAACAATACCACTTCGCCACAGTAAATCTAACCTCACTTAAATAAATCGCCACAAAAAAGTGAAAATAAGCGTCAGCTGTCGTTGTTTAAATAGATAGCACAAGTATTTCAGAATAATCCATACTACGCGTCAACACTACTCGAAAACACTAGAGCGTAATTGGTTGCGGCCTTGAACAGTCCGTGACCGGTAAAGTTCGGAACAGCCTGGATTGTTAAGTGTCACGTAATTGTCTTTACTCTGAACGTAGCTATACGTACGCACACGAACATAACAGCTGGGATAGCCGAGAAACGTGTAGAACGTTGTTTAATGGTGTAAACAATATTGTTACATTTATGTTGTATGTTTAAGAGTTAACTAACTCAAAAGTTATATTTTAAAAAAGGAAATTTTGTTTTTAATTCTGAACAGTGTTACCAGATAGAAGGTCAAAACTACTCTTCTATTACGCAATTTATAATTTTCAAAGTTTTCAGTTTTTAAAGACCTTCCAAATTCTGTTCTTCTCATTTGACAGCTCCGCTATGTTTCTGTTACTTTTATTATAACCTAGATATTCTGTCTTGTTATTTATATTTCTGCACTTCCTCTTCCTGTGAATCCTCAGTAAATTTTCTCTTCCCCACTCTCTCATCGACATTACAAATATATTTCTATGCTTTCTAATGGTTTATTTTTACCTTCATAACGACGATACACACTCGAATAATACGTAATATCAAGGCTCTATCGCCATCTAGGCCAACTTCAGATCTTTCAGTCTCTGGAGTTTTATATTTTCCGTCACGGCACGTTAAATTCTCTTATTACCAATCCCATAATTATGCATCACACATAATTTACTTCAGCGTTGATACTATAACACGGTAATTCTATAAAAGCAACGTAACATAACATAAGGTAAAGTAACTTTAACAATT